>OY728150.1:1621102076-1622330371 GCA_963277665.1 Viscum album
CCCGTCTCAAACAGATGAATCAGAGGATGTTCTAGAGGGTCAGGGTATATGGGAAGACGTGGATCTTTCAGAGGAAACTATTCTAACTCTACCCCGGCTAGAACTGTATATGGGTATAAACTCGTAGTAGATCCCTTCAATGAGCTCAACAAGAACAAGCAAGTTCTTCTACACAAGGCCGATTCAGTCCTAGCACAGTTATTATGGAAGATCGGTTGGAGGTTCCACCTTCTTCCTCTTAGTAGGTTAAAAGACCTAATCGGTCTAATCTTCCAAATCTAGGAGTATTACCAACTCTTATCCCGGTACAAGATTCATCAACTTCCAAAGCATAAACTTCTAAGACACCTAGAAGCCACATGTTCTTGTTGGGAAACACATACCTTTGGATCAAAAGTATGATGTATTGAAACACTTGGCCCAAAAACTGGCCAAGTTATCCATTCTGGATGATTTTAATTTATCAAAGGATATTTGGGAGGCACTCATCGAGGCATTATCGAGTCATCAAGAGTTTGAAAATGAAATCACTGTAGCTGAAGTCTACCATGTAGAGAATAATCCTACAGAATGCCATGCAGTGATATCTTTTACTGATGAAAATGAAGATGATGTTGTGCGTGGACATATTAGACCTTTGTACTTATCTAGCGAGGTCAATGGTGTAGACATCTGAAGAGTTTTCATTGATAATGGTTCAGGAGTAAACCTCATCCCCATTCGTACACTTCGTCGATTGGGCCTCACAGAATATGATTTATCTCTTTCTACTTTTCTATTACAAGGATATGATAAAAATGAACAAGAACCACTGGGAGAGATTACACTGAGAACTCAGTTTGGAGATCTTGTATCCAATTCAGATTTCATGGTTTTTAATCAAGACTCAGCCTTCAACATCATGCTTAGAAGTCCTTTTCTACATCAACATGCAGTTATCCCTTCATTATACCATCAATGCCTCAAGTATTGTTTTGAGGGTAAAATTAGGACATTGTATGGTGATAAATGTAACAGCCCAAGATTTTATGAAAAATATTCTTTTTAATTTTATTAATGTCTTGTGTTTTACGCTACACCAAAAGGAGCTTGCACAACACGCATCCTTGACTTGCCTTGCATTACATGCAATCACAACCTTCCTCGATAGCGTGTGTAGTACGCAATACCGAGTTTCACTAAACAACGATATGCTATTAAAATATTATTATAACTAGCCGTTATGAATAGTAATAACCACCTTTTAAAATTTTAGAAATTTTAGCTCTCAAAATGGACTTTATTTTTTGATTCGGAGTATCGAATTTAGCCTAAGGTGAAATTTTGGTGATTTTCGGATAACTTTCATATTTTGATGAATAGTGAAAAATACTAAATTTTTGTTAAAAACAACTTTTTCAATCGAAATAATTAATAGTGATAAATTATTAATTTGAGTGGTTTTAAAGTATATTTAGAATATATTTTTACAATTTAATACAATGTTGGTCATTGGATGTAATTTCACATTTAAACCAGACATAAACAAGTGTCAATCTTTTGATAAATATTGTTTCTTAAAAACATGCTCTTTGTTTTAACAGCGGGATTTAATTATAAAATTAATTAATGAAACTTCTATGATATGAATTTGGTAAAATAGACTTCATTTTTGAATTCTTAATATGAAATATAGCTTAGGATGAAATTTTGGCATTGTTCTGAAAAACATCAATTTTTGATGAATAGTGAAAGTACTAAGTGGTAGTTAAAAAAATTAATTTCTTCATAAATCTTAATTTTACCGCTTCTATGAATGGAATTTAAAAAATCCGAGAAACACGGTTGATGTCAGTAAGTAAAATGTGGTTCAATGAGATGAAAATAATTTTTGGTGAATAGTAACTTTTTTACTTTTATTTACCACGGTTAAAAGTAAATAGGGTAATTAAGGGTACGAATGATATTAATATTACCCTAACACATGTCCTAATTCTATTGGACAAGTGTATCTCGACCAAAAAAAACCTTAAGTATAAAATATTATCATTTAGGCCCACTTGGATTTGATTAGGACATTTATTATTATTTAATTCAAAGAAGAGTTAAAAGAGTTAAAATCAATGATTATTTACTAAAACATTTTTAATATAGGGTTATACATAAGATAAATTCGATTGTAAATATTCATTAGAAATCTAAAAAGATTTCCTACATAATGGTATTTTATTTGTAATTTTTAGACATCAAATAATTTAATTTATTTATGACACAAAAATGATGCAGTAATTATCTTATTAATGAAATAATGACATAATTGATGTTATAAACACCAAACTAAATGTAATTTTAGACTTTTTATGAATTCCACTAATTTTATAGGTTACTATGATATATTAGTATTGCATTAATCAACTTGGTTCGAACATATAATTCTGGTAGGACTTTCACAAAAATCATATATCAAATAGTGTCAAAATTGACACAAAATAGTTTTTAAATAAAATATTATATTATTAATTGTTATTTTATTCCTAAAAATCTAAGGTTCGGCCAAATGACTTAGATAAGGATATATGTATTACTAATAAACAATTTGGGGTTCGTTTGGCATGTTATAGTAAGTGTATTAACCATATACTGAAAGAAAACAAAAAGACACGGTAAAAGTTAAATTATTTAACTTAGAGTTAAATCTAATTGATAAGGTTAAAATAATACCCTAAACTTGTCTAAATCTTATTGGTTGATAGGATTTCGACCCAACCCCACTTTAGCCTCGAAATAAGACCCTTTGGAACCATTATAAACCGATTTTGACATTAATATAAAATAATATTTTGAGGTATTCCTAAGGTGCCCCTCTCCTCCCTTATAAAAGGACACCTCCTCCCCCTCCTCCTCACACCAATTTGAGCCCTCAAGCTCGGCCAACCCCTGCCAAAATATCTTCTCCACTTCCCTAGAAACATCCTAGAGGTTCTGGTCTTCCTCAAAGACCAATTTTAGTGCCCTAAGAGGAGGTCTCAAAGAGGCGCTTCAAAGAAGAGGTAATTACCGTTACCAATTCTTTCATCTTTATTTCTTCTTCCACTTCTTCTTCTTAGGTTGTTTCATTATGAAGTAATAACATCAGTATCACTCATATACTGATATGTTATTATAAGTATGAAACAACCCTATTTCACCATCTATCCATCCTACGGAAAAAGAAATCACCGCGCGTGCGTACGTACGGAATACCGTCTCCACGCCGTGGTGTAATCTATTTTCCACCACCACCTTACATGGATGGGTATAATGGTGTAAATAATAACTATACATAGTTATTACAACATTATATTGATTCTGATATATTTTAGAATCCACTCCACTCCAATTCAATATTTATAGAAATGATATCATCGCTCGTGCGTACGTACGGACTACCGTCTCCACGACGCGATGAGATTCATTCTCCATGTTAACCATTTAAGAATGATTATAAAGTATATATAAGAAATAATAATGAAATATATGACATTATAAAGCTACTGGATTTATGTATATATATATATATTTATGTCATCTACTTACTTCCATTTCAAGACAATAAGGAAAGGAAAACAGCGTTCATGCGTACGTACGGACTACCGTCTCCATGAACGGTGTTTTTCATTTTATTTATCTATCTATTATATATATATATAATGAATATATATGATATATAAATCATGTTTTATATTCTGGAAGTAAGTAAATCATGATATAAGTAATAATGATGTCAAGAACAACAAGTCAAAACACCTACGATAAATGAAACGATTTTACCCAAAACGCTTCTTTAACATGGAATTTACAAAAGAACGGGTAATATAATGTCATAAGTGAACCATATATGATATCATAACAATGAATATGATTCTGTAATAAGTCAATGACATTATTTAAATCATTATACAGGAGGTTCAGAAAGGGACTTTGTCCACTAAGATAGTCTTGGCAATGAGTCTTGACAAACAAGAAATGATTCTCTATGATTATGTGTGAATGCCACAAAGTTTCATGTTTTAAGTTATGATTATTGTGATTACATTTCACTGCCATGATTTATTCCATGTTATGAAATTATGCTCTCTTTTGCAGGTTAAGATTTCCAAAATGTTATGTTCTTATGAATACGATGTGATTGATATATCTTTTGTTTACCCTTACTAAGCATTTGAGCTCACCCTTTTATGTTTTCTTTTCCCCAGGATATAAAGAATAGTTTTAGGTAAAAAAAAAGGAAGATCTTTATAGGAGATGTTGATGATCTTTCACCACGATTAGAAGATTACGTTCCGAGTTTCCAAAGACACTATAACTATTACGATCCTTGTGTGTGTGTTTTTGTTATG
The DNA here is from genome assembly GCA_963277665.1 of Viscum album. NCBI lineage: Eukaryota > Viridiplantae > Streptophyta > Magnoliopsida > Santalales > Viscaceae > Viscum > Viscum album. The sequence goes on from OY728150.1 coordinate 1,621,106,435, forward strand.
TACCAAGTATTCCGCAAAAGTAATGTAATGTCCATGTACGTCAGGCTTCGAGTCTCTACAGTTGGTATCAGAGGAAAGGTTTAGTCAACCTTTGGAAACTAGGATGCAAAAACCTTAGTGAGATCCCTAGAGATATTTCTAAGGTATGTCTAGGGATGCCCCTAAGTATAAGTATACGTATAGGATATAGTCCTAGAACTACGGTAACGATCTTAGAATTTAACCTAAGATGTTAGATATTGATGATACTCCCCCTTTATTATGCTGTTTTCTCTAGCATGATTTTTTCCTCTCACAATATTCTTTTTGTGTTTTAGTTAATGAAGGGAACCCGGAGGAATTCGGTTAACATTGAATCCAATGGAAAAATTGGTGTCTATGAGAAACAAGATTGTGTAATTCCTAGAGAGAAATATATTGTGATTATGCCGAATCAGTCATCGCGATATATGATTAACAAGGTGAAATTTAGTGGTATGCCTAATTCATCAAAGAAGAGGAAGATAAACTATTATTCATGTTCTCATGTTTAGGAGCATAAAGAAAGGAAGATTGAGATTTCTAAAGAAGGGAAGAAGAACCTTGAGGAATACCTCAAATGGAGGGACCGATGTTATCTGTGTGGAGAAAAGGGTCATAGAGTGACAGACTGTTATGGAGTTCAATGTCTTATTTGTGGAGAACATGGGCATTACCCAACTCAATGCCCGGACCTAAAAAGGTACTTCTAAATCAAGGAAGGACTTATTCCAGGACAATCATTGAAGTGGATGGACTGAAGTGTTTATGTATTGGTATTCAATAATAATGTTGTTGAGGTACTTTTATGGTGTACTGAAATATTTATGTATTGGTCTATTGTGGTTTTCAATAATTCTAAGGTACCGGTAACCATGAAAAGTGATTCAAATATTTTGGAAAGTAGATGATATGCGCATAATGAAGGGATAAGGAGGAAATGAAATGTTTGAAAGTATTCATGAGCTCATGATTGATATAAGGACTAAGTGATATCATGGTTTGAGTATATAGAATTTTGAGGATTTTGGTATGTGGAATGTGTTAACTTTAAACTGCATTCATGTTTTCACTAAGGTATTCAAGAGAATACATGATTAAGGACTTTGAATGTTTAGAATGTGACCAACAAGACATATCTTATGGGGATCGACGATGGTGTTAAATCTCTGGTAATCGTTTTCACTATGTTATGAGAGTGGACTGCAGTATTATGGATAATCCTAAAGATTGGAATGGATTATGTTGGACATAAGTTAGTATTGTTTAAGGATAGAAGTTTTCTCGATATTATTGATGGGATGTTATAGTAATATAGTTTTAGAAAAAGGACAACCTGCAGGACGGGCGACAGCCCATCGCGTCGGACAAGGCTGTGGGAATCGAACCCACAACCGAAGTGCGACTGGCCTTTATCGCTTACCACTGGCCTACAGGAAGTCCCTGTTTAGTAGAAACTAGTTTTACTATATTAAGAAGTATGATATATGAAGTATAAGTCCATTTTAGGAACCATATATGATTAATCTCACTATAGATCGACTTATGTATATAATTTTTGCTAACCTTTTGTTTGAGACAGATGGAATGACCCGTCATTCTATCACATGATCTGCTAACACTTCACGAATAACAAATTCAACTTCATTTATTTAAGATATGAAGTGGAAATTGTTCAAGGCACGAACAACAGTGAGATTGTACCAAAATCATGTAAGTATTTCTTTCAATTCATCTACTTTAGGGAAATGATCTTGAAAACCAAAAATGTTGTCCTAGTGATCTTATACCTGATGAATCGGATGGTACCTTAGATCGTCACAAATTTATGGATTTGTGATTGTTGGCTTTTCCATAGCCATGTTCTCTACCACTCTCCATCAGAACATGATGGTTAGACTTTTCTTCCATATCCATATTTTCACCTATGTGGAAACCCAGTGATTAGTTTATTTGGGTAACCGTTAAGTTTCATACTTTTGTTTTAAAATATTGGTTTTGGTATTCTTTTTTTACGATGTGGGTTTCTATTAAAGAAACTTTCGAATAGTAAACCATTTATAACCCCGACGAATTTCGAGGGCGAAATTCATTTTAAGGGGGGTAGAATGTAACAGCCCAAGATTTTATGAAAAATATTCTTTTTAATTTTATTAATGTCTTGTGTTTTATGCTACACCAAAAGGAGCTTTCACAACACGAATCCTTGACTTGCCTTGCATTACATGCAATCACAACCTTCCTCGATAGCGTGTGTAGTACGCAATACCGAGTTTCACTAAACAACGATATGCTATTAAAATATTATTATAACTAGCCGTTATGAATAGTAATAACCACCTTTTAAAATTTTAGAAATTTTAGCTCTCAAAATGGACTTTATTTTTGGATTTGGAGTATCGAATTTAGCCTAAGGTGAAATTTTGGTGATTTTCGGATAACTTTCATATTTTGATGAATAGTGAAAAATACTAAATTTTAGTTAAAAACAACTTTTTCAATCGAAATAATTAATAGTGATAAATTATTAATTTGAGTGGTTTTAAAGTATATTTAGAATATATTTTTACAATTTAATACAATGTTGGTCATTGGATGTAATTTCACATTTAAACCAGACATAAACAAGTGTCAATCTTTTGATAAATATTGTTTCTTAAAAACACGCTCTTTGTTTTAACAGCGGGATTTAATTATAAAATTAATTAATGAAACTTATATGATATGAATTTGGTAAAATAGACTTCATTTTTGAATTCGGAATATGAAATATAGCTTAGGATGAAATTTTGGCATTGTTCTGAAAAACATCAATTTTTGATGAATAATGAAACTACTAAGTGGTAGTTAAAAAAATTAATTTCTTCATAAATCTTAATTTTACCACTTCTATGAATGGAATTTCAAAAATCCGAGATACACGGTTGATGGCAGTAAGTAAAATGTTGTTCAATGAGATGAAAATAATTTTTGGTGAATAGTAACTTTTTACTTTTATTTACCACGGTTAAAAGTAAATAGGGTAATTAAGGGTAATAATGATATTAATATTACCCTAACACATGTCCTAATTCTATTGGACAAGTGTATCTCGACCAAAAACAACCTTAAGTATAAAATATTATCATTTAGGCCCACATGGATTAGATTAGGACATTTATTATTATTTAATTCAAAGAAGAGTTGAAAGAGTTAAAATCAATGTTTATTTACTAAAACATTTTTAATATAGGGTTATACATAAGATAAATTCGATTGTAAATATTCATTAGAAATCTAAAAAGATTTCCTACATAATGGTATTTTATTTGTAATTTTTAGACATCAAATAATTTAATTTATTTTTGACACAAAAATGATGCAGTAATTATCTTATTAATGAAATAATGACATAATTGATGTTATAAACACCAAACTAAATGTAATTTTAGACTTTTTATGAATTACACTAATTTTATATGTTACTATGATATATTAGTATTTCTTTAATCAACTTGGTTCGAACATATAATTCTGTTATGACTTTCACAAAAATCATATATCAAATAGTGTCAAAATTGACACAAAATAGTTTTTAAATCAAATATTATATTATTAATTGTTATTTTATTCCTAAAAATATAAGGTTCGGCCAAATGACTTAGATAAGGATATATGTATTACTAAAAAACAATTTGGGGTTCGTTTGGCATGTTATAGTAAGTGTATTAACCATATAGTGAAAGAAAACAAAAAGACACGGTAAAAGTTAAATTATTTAACTTCGAGTTAAATCTAATTGATAAGGTTAAAATAATACCCTAAACTTGTCTAAATCTTATTGGTTGATAGGATTTCGACCCAACCCCACTTTATATTCGAAATAAGACCCTTTGGAACCATTATAAACTGATTTTTACATTAATATAAAATAATATTTTGAGGTATTCCTAAGGTGCCCCTCTCCTCCCTTATAAAAGGACACCTCCTCCCCCTCCTCCTCACACCAATTTGAGCACTCAAGCTCGGACAACCCCTGCCAAAATCTCTTCTCCACTTCCCTAGAAACATCCTAGAGGTTATGGTCTTCCTCAAAGACCAATTTTAGTGCCCTAAGAGGAGGTCTCAAAGAGGCGCTTCAAAGAAGAGGTAATTACCGTTACCAGTTCTTTCATCTTTATTTCTTCTTCCACTTCTTCTTCTTAGGTTGTTTCATTATGAAGTAATAAAATCAGTATCACTCATATACTGATATGTTATTATAAGTATGAAACAACCCTATTTCACCATCTATCCATCCTACGGAAAAAGAAATCACCGCGCGTGCGTACGTACGGAATACCGTCTCCACGCCGTGGTGTAATCTATTTTCCACCACCACCTTACATGGATGGGTATAATGGTGTAAATAATAACTATACATAGTTATTACAACATAATATTGATTCTGATATATTTTAGAATCCACTCCACTCCAATTCTATATTTATAGAAATGATATCATCGCTCGTGCGTACGTACGGACTACCGTCTCCACGACGCGATGAGATTCATTCTCCATGTTAACCATTTAAGAATGATTATAAAGTATATATAAGAAATAATAATGAAATATATGACATTATAAAGCTACTGGATTTATGTATATATATATATATATGTATGTCATCTACTTACTTCCACTTCAAGACAATAAGGAAAGGAAAACAGCGTTCATGCGTACGTACGGACTACCGTCTCCATGAACGGTGTTTTTCATTTTATTTATCTATCTATTATATATATATATATACTGAATATATATGATATATAAATCATGTTTTATATTCTGGAAGTAAGTAAATCATGATATAAGTAATAATTATGTCAAGAACAACAAGTCAAAACACCTACGATAAATGAAACGATTTTACCCAAAACGCTTCTTTAACATGGAATTTACGAAAGAACGGGTAATATAATGTCATAAGTGAACCATATATGATATCATAACAATGAATATGATTCTGTAATAAGTCAATGACATTATTTAAATCATTATACAGGAGGTTCGGACACATACGAAGCAAATCGGACCTAAGGTAAGGGAAATATCACAATCTCATTTTTATCCGAGATTGTTTATACTTTCTTATTTACTGGGGTGTATTTTATCATCCACATCCATGTTTAATCAATATGTAATATTATTTCCATCCACCTACAATTGTTTAAATCCATTGTTTCCCTTCGGCGAGTTTTTAGTAAAGGATATGAAAGGAATCTTTTGTCGTTTTTCATACGTGGTACTTTTTGACTTTTCCGACAAAAGTACGAGAAGAATGTTTTTTTTAACTTATACGGCATGAATGGATTTTTAAATCCTTATTTCCAAGAAACATCTTTTACAAGTTTTCAAGTTTATTTTTAATCAACTTCTTTTATTTTAAAGTCGTATGACATGTTATGAAAGGAAAAATGTTTTTTTGAAGAAGAAAGGATATTTTCCTCAAGAATGGAGTTCAAGTGTTTTATAAAAATTATTTTCCATCTAAGATAATAAAGGGTTATATTTTTATCCCTATTATTACATTGATTTGATTATGTTGTGATGGAATTATTTTTATGAATTCCTTTATCTTATATGAATTTTTTTATGATGTCATGATGTTTAAGAATCCCATTTTTATTGCATGGGTTATGAAATGATGTATGGTTTATGATTTTGTGGCACACATAAGAATGGTATCATTATGAGATGGGTGGGACCTATATCTCCCTCCAATGCATTGGGTAAAGATTTTATATCTCATGAGATAGACATGGCTGGAATGGTAGGTTATACCGGTTCAGTGAAACAGGACTGAAACGAGGGTTACTCGATTCAGAAAGGGACTTTGTCCACTAAGATAGTCTTGGAAATGAGTCTTGACTAACAAGAAATGATTATCTATGATTATGTGTGAATGCCACAAAGTTTCATGTTTTAAGTTATGATTATTGTGATTACATTTCACTGCCATGATTTATTCCATGTTATGAAATTATGCTCTCTTTTGCAGGTTAAGATTTCCAAAATGTTATGTTCTTATGAATACGATGTGATTGATATTTCTTTTGTTTACCCTTACTAAGCATTTTAGCTCACCCTTTTATATTTTCTTTTCCCCAGGATATAAAGAAAGGTTTTAGGTAAAAAAAAGGGAAGATCTTTATAGGAGATATTGATGATCTTTCACCACGATTAGAAGATTACGTTCCGAGTTTCCAAAGACACTAAACTATTACGATCCTTGTGTGTGTGTTTTTGTTATGTACCAAGTATTCCGCAAAAGTAATGTAATGTCCATGTACGTCAGGCTTCGAGTCTCTACAATAAAGCCCCATTCAATACATGTGAATCTCAATACATTGAGGCGGAATTCGATCACATGAAGGGAAATGAGAAATCCAAAACAAGGGAGGTTACCAATGTTAATGCTTCATATGGTTTGGAAAAGATTCCAGTAAACCCATTAGCACATGTGAGTATAGATTATGTATTTCCTATCAGTCAAATTGAGAAGATAGACCCAAATCAAAATATAGTTATGGAAACCTCCATAATGTCAATTACAGAAAACAAGCTAGACAGCATGGGAGAAATTGTTGATTAACCAAACAATGATGAAATCTCAAATGGGGATGTATTCATTTAATATGCTGAAATCCAGCAAGTCTGTACTTCGACAACCAGGCTAGAAGAAGTTATAACAATGTTAGAGGTGAACGATGATGTCGATTCCCAATACATCATCTCCTCTTAATTATCCAAGGAAGTCCTTTCACCATCAATAGGGTCGGAAATGGAAGATTCTTCTTTACGGAGTTCAAATTTTGGCATCTCGTATTATCATATAAATTGTACTTCTCCATCTAATATGAAAGTAGAAATAGAAGATATAACACATGTTGAAGAAGAGGAGAAAGATCTCAGGGATGCTCCTCTAGCATTTGAAGAGGGTATCTCTACCGCTGTGGATAAACTCAGAGAAATAAATCTGGGTACAAAATAAGATCCACGCCCCACTTTAATTAGTGCGGCCATGACTCTTGAAAATCAAGAGATGTATATTTATTTTTTAAAGAAAAATCGAGATATATTTTCTTTGAACTATACAGAGATTCCAGGGCTTCATATTAATGTTTCCACTCATCGTTTGGGTTTTCCAGAAGAACATCAAGGATTCAAACAAGCTGCTAGAAGAACACACCCAACCAATGCTTTCAAAATTGAAGCTGAAGTGGATAAGCTTATCAAAACTAACTTCATCAGAGAAGTTAAATAACCCAAATGGTTGGCTAATATTGTCCCAGTGAAAAAGAAGAATGGGAAAATTAGAGTTTTCATTGATTTCAGAGATCTTAAGCCGCATTGTCCAAAAGATGATTTTCCAGTACTGATTACAGAACTCTTAATTGATGCAACATCAGGATATGAAGCACATTCCTTCATGGATAGATATTCTGGATGTAATCAAATCCGAATGGATCCACAAGATGAGGAATCTATAGCCTTCAGAGCCCCTTAGGGTGTGTTTTCCTATCGGGTAATGCCCTTTCACTTGAAGAATGCTGGCGCAACATATCAACATGCCATGCATCGAATCTTCAAACCCTTTTTAGGGAAGTTAGTTGAATGTTATGTGGACGATTTGGTGGTTAAATCCAAACAACATTCTAATAAATTGGTGGATTTGGAAATCATATTCCACAAACTTCGGCGACATAATTTAAAGATGAACCCCTTAAAATGTTCTTTTGGGGTAACCTCAGGAAAATTTCTTGGCTTTGTTGTCCGCCATCGTGGTATCGAAGTCGATCCTGAGAAGACAAAGTCAATCCTTGGTATGTCACCTCCTTTGAATTTAAAGGAATTGAGAGGAATTCAAGGACACTTAGCCAATATTCGGCGTCTCATCGCTAATTTGGATAGAAAAAGTTTACCCTTCATCAAATTGATAAAGAAGGGAGCCACTTAGAAGTGGACTGAATAATGTCAAGAAGAATTCGATATTATCAAGAAGTATCTCTTGAGTCCATCGGTGTTAATTCCACCTGTTGAAGGAAGACCACTTATCCTCTATGTGACAGCTTTAGAGCGATCATTGGGTGTCTTTCTTGCTCAAAATAATGATGTTGAGAATGAAAACAGCATCTACTATCTCAGTCGGACTATGCTTGAAGTAGAAACCCGATATTCAAATATTGAGAAGTGCTTCCTAGCATTAATCTTTGCGGTACAAAAGTTAAGAAACTACCTGTAGCATCACGAGGTCCAATTGGTATCTCCAAATAACCCGCTCAAATTCATCCTTAGTCGTCCAATGCTTACAGGACGTCTGGCGAGATCGGAAGTTATTTTGCAGCAATTTGATATTCAGTATGTGTCTCAAAAGGCAATAAAGGGTTAAGATATGGATTATTTCCTTGCTGAAGATCCTTCAGTAGAAGATAAATCTTCAGATATTGAACTTCCTGATGAGGAAGTATTCTTTATTCAAGATAGTCTTCAAACATGGGAAATGTACTTTGATGGTGCCTCCTGAAGTCCATCAGGGAGGAAAATGGAAAATCCTAAATTCAACAAGGTTGGGTTAAGAATTGTACTCATTTCCCCGAAAAAGGCAGTGCTACCTTATTCCTTCTCATTGTTGGGAGGCGGTACAAATAATGAAGCAGAATACCAAGATCTTATCACAGGACTGGAATTGGCACTTCAAGAACAAGTGAGTATCTTAAAGGTGAAAGGTGATTTAGACCTAGTAATCAAACAAGTCAATGGGTATTATGAAATTAGAAAATAAGAATTAATCCCTTTTTATGATTACGTCATAGAGTTAATGGAGGAGTTTCCTTTGGAACCGACATTTTCTTATGTCCCGAGATCACAAAATGCCCACGCTGATGCACTGGCTAATATAGCCACAGCTCTGGCAGATCCAAATCGGGATGAGACAAGCATCAGTATTGCCCACCGTCATACAATTTTACCTTGTGTTCAATCCAGAATAGAGGAAATCAATTAAATTAGTCCCATTCCAGAACCATATGGTCATACTACAGGATGGATGATACCTATCAGGGAATACCTTCAAAATGGAACACTTCCAACTAATAGAGCTGGGAGAGAACATGTCCGGTGACATGTGGTCAATTTCAATCTTCATGATAGTCCATATCATTTATAGAATGTTCACTATAAAAGAGGTTTTGATGGAGGTCTCTTTAGATGCATTGATGGTGAAGAGACAATGGCTGTCATGAAAGAAGTGCATGCAGGAGTCTGTGGTGCCCATCAGTCTGGACATAGACTATCTGATCAAATTCGAAGGCTTGGATACTTTTGGCCTTCCATGATACAAAATTGTTTTGATTTCACAAAGTAGATTCATTCTTTCCAAGTACATTCCAACTTCATTCATCAACTCCCAGAGTTTCATCATACAACTAAATACTCATGGACATTTTCCACATGGGGAATTGATGTAGTGGGACCTTATATTTCGGCTACAGCCAAACAGTTGATGTATATTATTAATGCTACTGACTTATTTTCCAAATGGGCAGAGGCAATACACCTCAAAGAAGTTAGTTCTAAATGCATTGTTAGCTTTATCAAGTCTAACATCATTACCATATTTGGTGTCCCTCATACCATACTGACGGATAATGGCACCAACTTATGTTCATCCGAGGTGAGGAAGTTGTATCAAGAATACAAAATAAAATCCAATCATTCTTCTCGGTATCATGCAGTGGCTAATGTCCATATTGAATCTTTCAACAAGACTCTTTCAAACATACTCCAAAAGATAGTGGATAAAGATAAGAAATCATGGCCTGTTAAACTTTTTCATGCTTTATTGGATTATCGAACCACCACCCGCACTGCAACGCGGTCAACTCCATATTCATTGGTGTATGGAACAGAAGAATTCTTTCCCATTGAGGTTCAATTAACCTCTCTCAGGGTATCCATTTGTGATCAATCATCTATAGATGAACAATCTCAAAATCAATTGGATGAATTGGAATGGTTAGATGAGAAAAGATTGTGCACCCTGAACCACTTGGAAGTCTATCAGAATCGAATTGCACAAGCTTTAAACAAAAAAGTTCGTCTTCATTCATTCATTCAGGGAGAATTAGTATTAGCTCTAAGAACTCCAATGATACCAGGAACAAAACCTCCTAAGATTCAGCCAAAATGGGAAGGAACTTATTCAATACATAAGGTCTACTCCAATGGGGCTTAAAGTTTAATCTCAATGGATGGAGAACTCATCACTACTCCAACCAATGCTATATTTATGAATAAGTATTTTGTGTAACACAAATACGTTATTGTCTAGGAATACATTAAAATGCATCATGATCGATGGTCCATGCATATGACCTTAAACTATTTGCATACCTTTCGTCCAACAAGACGTTAAACTACATCATCATCCACGGTCCATGAATATGACCTTAATCCATTTTCATCCCTTTCGTCCAGCAAGATGTTAAACTGGTTCATCATCCACGGTCCATGCATAAGACATTAAACTATTTGCATCCCTTTCGTCCAGTAAGACGTTAAACTGCATCATCATCCACAGTCCATGCGTATAACCTTAAACTATTTGCATCCCTTTCATCCAAAAGATGTTAAACTGCATCATCATCCACGATCTATGCATATGACCTTAAACTATTAGCATCCCTTTCATCCAACAAGACGTTAAAATGTAGTTTCACCATCATCTTAGCTACAGGATGCTAAACTGTACATCACCCTTATTGTCTAACATGACGTTAAACTGTGTCTCTGTATTTGTCCTGCATGACATTAAACTGTACTGCTCATTCTCCCTACATGACGTAAAATTGAAAAAAAGTCTCTGATACGTCCAACATGACATTAAATTGTGTCCACTTTTGTCCTTACAACATGAAATTAAACTGCACAGTCCCCCTTTCTTCCAACACGACGTTAAACTATATTGTCCCCATCATCCTAGCTACATGATGCGAAACTTTACAGAAGTCCCTTAATATGTCCTACATGACGTTAAACTGTATTTTGTCCCTGCTACATGACACCAAAGTGTGAAGCACCAATAGTCCTCACTGGAAGACTTTAAACTACATAGCCCCTTCATATGTCCTACATGACATTAAACTGTGCACCATTAAGGTTGTTTCTACCTCTTGTTTCTCACACCAAGTATGACTCACATGAGCATAGAATAAACTTCAACCATAACACCCTCTCTGGGCCGCTAACCATGAATTAGTCCCAACACCATTTTTAGGTCATTGTCCCCAAGAACAACTTAATCACTAATTCATTCTTTAATCGAACTGCAGGGACTTTGATCATTTCCTTCTAGGATGGGTACGTAGGAAACCTCCTGAGGTTCAAGCCCAAAACCAATATCGTCACATTGGATCACATTTGTCCTTTCTACATGATGTTAAACTGTACAACACTTTTGTATTGTATGACAATAAACTAAAACATTTTTTGATACCATCTCCTGAGAGGGAATCATTATTTATATTGATCTTCAATCATGTTATATTCTGAACACTACGTGCATACATGGAAATGCCGGAACCTATTATCTTGTGTCAAACCATCATTGCACTAAAATTCTCTTTTCACCCTTCACTTGTACAAACCAAATATGTACAAAGGGTATTTCATGAACTATGTGTGGCTTGATTCCCATCCTTATGGGATACAGAGGAGCATTCTAGTGTCCCTAAAATCCAGCCCCATGTCTTTGGGCCTAACCCCAAATTCCATTTTCAGTCTCCTGGCTGAAAATTCCCTATGAAAACACACACCGTGTATTCATTATTATAGCCTGAGCTCTATGACCCTAAACTAAGATCTCCCATACTTTTGTCCCACATGATGTTAAACGATATTTTATGAACTACGTATGGCTTGATTTCCATCCTTATGGGATACGTAGTGAAGTCCAGTATCTCAATTCAGGACCCAGCCACAACATGATTATGGTTAGCATTGGTCTGTGTATCTCTACATGAATTGAAGAAATGCCCATTTTTATGTGTCATACTCCTAACCATAAATACTTCTAGATCTTCATAACCCTTTTCGTGACTTCTAGTCACAAAATGTCCAATTTCTGAGAGTTATTTTTCCTAACTATGCAGCACGTGCCCTTAGGCAGCCTTGCATAAATAGTCTACATAACAGACTTGTCATCCAAAAGATATTATCATTTGACTATGAAGCCAATGACCTTACGTGTCCCTACATAATTCAACCCCCTAATGGGTTTTTCAAATAATGGTAACTTCATTATTGGGAAGAAAACCTCTTTTTTCCTTATTGGTCTTATCAACAATATGTAAGGATCTGCAAAAAATAGCCATTCTTAACATATTTGTCCCATGTTCTTTTTCATGATATGAAATTATTAAAGTCTATGGTTTATATTTATCTTCCCTACATTTGGTTCAGTCCTTCGTAGGAGTGACATTCATCCAGTTCATAGACAATATTTTTTGGAAATATCTTCTCCATATTCAAGTACCTCTCTCCATAGAGCAAACTCTATGCTTTGGAAAATTTGAATCTCTATAAACTTCCACTGGTTTTTTAGAAGTAGAAAAGTAAATTTATGAGAGTCCTTTTTCCTGACTATGCAGCACATTCTCTTAGGCGGCCTTGCATAAACAGTCTACATAACAGAATTGTCATCCAAAAGATACAATTATTTGACTATGCAGCCAATGGCCTTAGGCGGCCCTGCATAATTCAACCCCTTAACGGGTTTTTTAAATAATGGTAACTTTATTCTTGGGAAATACTTCTTCATAATTTCTTTTAGCCCTTTTTCGTGTCACTCCTCAGATTCAAAATTACTTAAGTCATAGTTTACATGTTTTCCTTCATACTTGAGTGTCGTAATATGTTTTCAGATAAGTTGTCAAGGAATTGAGTCAATTTTAATCCATTTGGTCAAAGCTATTTCGACCATAAACATTATCCTTTTTATGTCTGACATGTATGACTATAAACAGCCCACAAAAGGCAAGGGAGCACTGGATAAAAGTCAAGTCCCAGCTCAGTAAACATACATTTTCGTATGATTTGTGTCATATTGAGCCATTAAAAGATTGAAAGTTTTTAAGGTTATTTATAATAATCCTCGAAAAAATCAAACTATTCTTACTAGGCCCATTGGCTTAAGTAAAAATTTAAAGCGGTAGCCGGAAAATATGTGCAAAAATTATTGAAAATGAATGTGTTTTTCCATTTGATTCAGAAGAATTAGAAGGACATCCATAGACTGGAGTCTTGTCTATTTTCCAGGAATTACAAAAGGCTGTCAACATAAATATTCGCTTGATTTACAACGTCTTGAGCTTCATTAGCAGCCACTTAAAGCTCATGAACTCGACCAAATTCACTCTTTTCAGCATGGTGGAGTGCTTTCTTGGCATCTCTAATGGATTTTATACCATTCATTTGAGCTCCTTCCAATGAATTATTTAGTTGGTCAAGTTCCCCAGTAACAACATCTAACTGTTGCTGAAGGTGCATCTGCTGGACAACTTCATCTTTGATCTTATGCTTCAGATCCTTCATCTTGGCAGCATAATCAGCCTCAACTCGGGATACCGTAGCCTCAAAATCGCTGATATTGGACAACAACTTCACCCTGGTCAAATCTTGATGACAATTTTTCTCATGCTCCCTCCTTATGATGACTTGTTTCACTGCGGCATGGATCTCTTGATATCCAAAACCACCATGTCCCAGCATGACAAATAGGGATGACAGTCGCAGGATTTTCGATGACAGCTCTTATAAAGGCACTTCGGATATGATCTTCCATATGTTCTTCCATGCCTTGCATCGTGAAAACTGGAGCGCCTATTGTAATTTCGAGTCCGACTCCGCATCACTATCGCACGGGGGAATATAATCCTGGATTAATGCACTTAGGTAAGTTCCTTGTTCTACTCCTTCCCCTCGGACTCGTGTTTATTCACTTTATATTCCCGTTGGGGTGGATGCTGAGGCTTCACCTCTAGATCTAGCCACTGAAATTGATGGCCCTGCATAATCAATTGAAAACTTTGGTTAGTTTCAAAGGATAACAAAAATTGATTTAACTATCTTGCAAATTAAGTACAGTAAAAAAATTGTTATCCCTTACCCAACGGTAGATCAGAAATTTGAGAAGGCTCATTTCTGTCTTTCCTAGGTTCAACATGACTTTCAGGGTGATTTTGAGGAAGCTCTACGGGGTTCAGCTCCACTTGAGCTAATGTCTCTGTAATAGTAGGGTTTTCTATACCCTCTTTAGGCATTGGCAGTTCGGTAGATTGCTCAGATAGAACTGCAGATTTCAACTGATCATGATTAGAGATGTAATAAGAAGTCATTTTTAATAGGGCGAAGGATAACACTCATGTCCATAATCTTCTAAATTACATGGTAATTTAACATGATCTAAAAAATCTTCAAAAGAAGCGCAAAGTTCCATCATTTCATCCAATGTAATCTCAGAATCTTGGTTAATCTCACCAGTGGTATTATTTGATATGTTTTCTTGGTGACCTTCATTCTACGGCATTTGACCATGGACAGCTTCTTCAGATAAATTAGTGACATCAGTTGCAATGGTCGCCAAATGCCCCAATGCTAGGGTTGATCCTAAAGTATCATAGACTGGAATTTAGTTGATGTTTCATTCAAAATTTTATGAAGCATTGTTAACTTAACAGAAGAAGGTTCTTCTCTCCTTTAAACTGCAGCAGGAAGGATACTGGGAACATATGTTGGCTCTTCTCCAGGAGCAGCCAAGTCAGCCAGAACTTGTAATTGTTCACCAGTACCCTCCGTGGTCCTTAGAGGAGGGTCAGTCCTCTCCCTCAGAGGGGAAATTGAGGAAGCTCTTTCAATCCCAAAAGTTATGAGTAATCCTTTCATGGGTTAAGACTCATGATAATCCGATGGACTTACCACTACTGATGAAGCATTTAGATGTGGAATTCCTCCTTCAATGCTTTTTCCTCATTGGATTTTTTGGAGTGTCAGCAGTCTATTTTATAGGTACATGAATTGGAGAATGGAAATCCATATCTAACTTTTCATCCATGGCTTTCTGGCCTGCAGATATCTCGCCCGACTCGTGAGGAGATTCAGCAGGAGCCCCGATGGCAGTACCACCAGGGCTATACTGTGGTGAAGCATCCTCATTAGTTACTTTCTTTGCAAGCTGAAGGATGAAGAGAATAATTTACTTGAGTAACAAAGATTTAACTAGAATCAAGTTACAAAGAATATATGGGAAGAGACTTACGTCTTTAGGAGCCACGTAATCATGCCACTCCTCATCTCTGGAACCACCTGTCCCCTTATTGGCACCATGATCTATCATTTCCTTCACCTGCTTGGTGACAGGAATGGAATCATCAGTGGCATATATGATCATTTCCCGCTCTCTAATGCAATCACCCACTTCATCGGGGTTATCCTTGTAATGGATATCTGTAGAAGCCAGAAGATTCCCTATTCCAAGGAGGTGTAGCCCCTCGCACAAATCCAGCCAGGCAGTTTTACCACTGCAGTATATACTCTGCCATGTTTGGACAGCCTCTGGTCGTAGATATTCAGTATGTGTACCAGAAGGCTGTGAGGAGGGTCCTACAACCTTAGACTTCAACTTCTTTCTAGCTCCTACAGCTACAGATAAAGAATAAGAAAATAATACTTGTTTCTCTATAAAGTAATTGTTATTAAATTTCCATAGTGAAGTAACTCAATAAGAGTTGATGGAGTGGGTCTTTTGATTCTAATAGGTGGGTTATATCTGGAATGAGGCCGCTTTTCTGCATGTGGTGCCTCATCATTCCCATCCTGAGAATCCAGCGAATCAGCTTAGGGTGGTGTAGAAGAATCACCTTCCAGATGAAGGGTTTCTTTCTCTATAGTTCTTTTCCTTTTCACCACCTGATAAACCGGGTGATTCAACCCCCCTCAAGGGTATGATGCTATCCAGTTCTCGGCATACAATGTAGTCAAGTTATTTGACACTTTATCAACTGGTAGATCAAACATTACACTGGTCTTCTCCCTAGATGTCAGCAACCATAGTTTCTGGGAAACCATCAGATGTTGCTCTAACCTGACATGCACTGGGGGAGATACAACAATCTTCTGCAAACACCTGAATTGACGTGAAAATCTATAGGGAGAATAGGCCTCGCATATAATATCTCTATGATCTTGGTGACCAGCACACCATCTCTCCAAGACAGCATGTATTCCCTCAATTCTAGGATGGTTGTTCCATCATAAACAAACCGTCCGGTTGGAGAATTTCCATAAGGAAAGAAATTGAATTCCTTATGCATGTTTATCCTTACATTCATGTCATAAGAATTGAGAGCTAGTAGAGAAATTTCAGAGAATACCTGCACTGATGACCTTAAAGAACTTCCAGGAATCTGTACTTCGTTCTGTACATTATACATCTTGAAGTGAGTGGCGATCCATCGCCATAATACTTGGAATGGTCCCACTATTCTCAAAGGAGACTTACCCATGAAGGCATGGAGTAGAATTCTGTGAATCATTGCTAAAATGGGGGTAGCCTAACCAATAATTTTTTCCTCGGCCAACTTGGCTTCAATAATAAAGGTCCCTGGCCTGACACCTCCCTTCGAGTCCCTGACTGGAAAAAGATAAACACTGAGCCACAAGGCCAAGAAGCCTGCCAGATGAGTCTTCTTTGGGAATCTCGGATTCACTTCGTATCCCCACTTCTCAAATTCTCCAGCTTCTAAGGGCGGCCAGAATGTTCCTGGAGCACCCCTATTCTCTGTTTTGGGGCATGTGGTAGGACGAGTGGGCCCCTTCTCCTTGGGACCCTTCCTCTTTGATCCCTTCTCCTTCGATCCCTTCTCCTTGGTATCCTTCTCCTGCTTCTTGGTAAGAAACATATTCATCCACTCCTATAGATGAATATCCTATCTAGAATGAGTTAAGGAGGTCTCAAAACTCTTGATCTTGTGAAGGATTTTCAATAATTCCTGATCCAATGCTGGGGTCTTCTACGAATCATTCCAAGTCACCTGGGGGGATGAATTCATCATACAAATCACCCAAAATTGGAGCCCCTGAGATCTTATGGACATCCCACAGACTAATGAAAACTTCTCCATGATTCAGATGGAACGAATTGGTTTTTGGGCTCTAATGGATGAGTATCTCCAACACAAAATCATCATTCCTGTAAACATATGTTTTCCCGGACCAAACAACATCATATATTGCAGCTACTTTTAAATCTAGACAAACTCTGCGCAGGTTTCTCGCACCCATTATGCCCACATCCAAGTTGGCTTCACACCTCCTCCAGGATGAAAGTCACAACTCCTCTTCCATCCATTGGATTGATCCATCTAAGAGTTTTGAAAGATTGAGGGATAACAATGTGGTTTCATCTCAGGCTTGTGAGGTTTCCGATCTGAGTTACATGGGATATGATGCATTATTCAGGCCTTCTCTACGGTTCTATCATTTACAAATACTCCTCCACCTGAGTTATTTGCTGAAGAAAAATTGTTGTAATTATGAAACCAATAATTTGAGAGATAGTTCTTTGCCTCTAGAATGGTGACTTCTCGCAGATGACTATAGCCATACAGAGGTAGATAAATGCTCTATGACAAGTCAAGATGATACTTCTTCAGGTACATTTCCAAATCTAGAAGAGGGTTGTCGCAGACAGTATAATAATCATGGCCAATGATGCTCATCATATCATCAACTCACTTGAAAGCCAGTTCATCAGCCATTCTGATTCTCTTGGGAGCCATTTAATCTGCACAAAAGTTGAATAATTAACTCTTAAGTTAGTTGATTTTTTATAAATTTTGTGAATAAAATTAAAAAAAATTCCAAGGCATCAAGGCGCGCAAGTCCCAAAATTGGCGTGCAAGTATAAGTGTGTCGTGCAAGTCTTGGTTCCCAGGTATAACCATGCAAGTCCAAATACCTCTACAGTAGCGCGACATCAAAGAAACATTGGGAAAAAAAGAAACTTGCACAGAGAAGGGAACTTGCGCGGCGAGAGATCGAAATTTTGAAATTTGGTGCTTTGTGCGAGGAATGACCGCATATATATAGGCCAGGCCGCAACCCTTCACGCCTAAATGCTTGCACGGCTCACACTTGCGCGCCTAAATCTGCGCGCTCAAGAGAACTTGCACACCGCATGTTCCTTGGTTTTCTTCTTTACCTCAGAGTCACATCCTTATTTCTTTTAGATCCAACACTAAGGGGGGACTATTGTTGACACTCCTTTCTATCACAGAGTCTAAACGAATGAAAAGGGAAATACCATGAACCCAAAGTGATTCATCCTTTGAAGAAAAATCCAAAATTGACAATGGCATGAACAATGATTCATTTTCACTTGGGTCGTGCAAGCTCCACCAAGGGCGTGCAAGTATACTTGCATGCCACCCAATGGGCACGCAGGTGACTTTCACACCCTCTATGAATTTCGCCTAGGGTATTCACCAGCCTATAACAGAAAAATTACATAAAATCTGATTTGAGCTCCCGGCACCCTAGTATCTTCTCAAAGATTCCGAACACTTCTAAAGTAATTTCTTACCTAGAACAAAAGATCTAAAGAAGGGGAGTAAGGCCTAAGTGTTGAAACTCATGAACACTTTCATGCCTACGTGGCCAGCCCTAAAGGAAAATGGCCACACTTGCGCGCCGCCTTACCCCTTCAACAGAACTTGCACACCACCCTTCTAGAAGCCCTTAGGGATAGTACTAAGGTATCAAGCCAAGTCTCACCCACGTATTACATTATGGGTTGGCCACCGTGCAGGTACCCATGTGTCGCGCTGGTACACCTGCGTGGCCAGGACTTGCGCGCCCACGCTGAACTTGCGCGCCCACTTCATTTTTGGTGCCTCTTCTACCTATTTCCCCTATCTAAAGCCTATCCACCTATCCTATTCAAGATGTAGCCTTCAAAACCCTCATTAAAGCCATTTATTTTGGCATGGATCCCTTGTTGGCTACCTTATCTAAAAGAAATTCTTTGAAACATCTCTCAAAACCTAGTGATTTACATATCTTTAGGTCATTAAGGTTAGATATTTCATTCATTTCAAACTCAACCTTTAAGATGAGAGAATCCTTAATCTGGGCCTCCTTTTTAGGAGTAAGCACCAGTCCATGTTTTCTTAATTTGGGCATCCTTTTCAAGAGTAATCCACAAGTCCCCTAACCTGGGAATCCTCCTTAAGAGTAATCCCCAGTCATAATTTCCCAAATATGGAAATCCTACTCAAGAGTAATCCCCAACCATAATTTCCTTAAACTGGGCCTCCTTTTCAGGAGTATTCCCTAGATTCCAAATCCCTTTAACCTGGGCCTCCTTCTCAGGAATAAGCCCCAGTCACAATTTCACTTAAATAGTCTTAATTTACCTTTTGATTTGGGATTCCTTCTCAGGAGTAAAACCCAATCATAAGTCCCCTTCTAATTTGGGCATCTTCCTTAGGAGAAAGCCCCATGTTAGAGTATCCAAATCTCCATAAAGTACATATACCTCTATGGACCTTATTCCTGGGTTTCTTCACTGAACTGAAACCTAATCATCATCTATTTGGGCAGTCATATATACCTAAGTACCATATCGTTTCTTATGATGGAACAATTGTCTGATTTTACCAATACCTCTTGTTCCTCACACCGAGCATGACTCATGTGAGCTTAGAGTTTAAACGTAATTATGACATCTTTCTTTGAGCCATCAATTATACATAAACCTCACGCTTCTTTAATCGAACTATGTGGGTTCTGATTCCTTTTCTAAAACAAAGGTTACGCAGGTAGCCCATCTGTAGGTACGATCCCAGCTCTGAAATAATTCATGTCCTTCTGAATGAAAATAAACATCAAGTGCCCCACTGAGTGGATTTAAAACCATTATGGTCATCATAATGACCAAGAGACTTTTATATAATTTATTGAAGGATACAATTGACTAAGAATCTTTAAACAAATACATATGATTCTCTATCGATGAAGAACTTTGAATACATATATAAGATTCTCTAAATCTCATACATATTAATCATTGATTGTCAGATCTAAAGAAAATATCATTTTATACTTGGTAATGTAATAAGGATTCACGAACATAACTTAAATCTACAAAGAGAGTCCCGAAGTAGATAATAATTCTCTTCAAAAAGTTATGATGAGTCCGACCTCCCATCCTCTCGACCATTGAAAATTATTAAGCATCATCTGTCCATAACTAATGAGAACATACCTTTGGAAAGTAGGTCCAAATGGATACCGAATCATTGGATGTTTCTGGTTCTACGAACAAACCCGTTAGAAACCGCTTGGAATGTTAGAACATTAAATCAATAAGCTCATCCCCAATTCCAAAGGAAATAGAAATTAAATATTTTCGACAGTAGGTGGTTGTTTGACATAAACCTCTTCTGAAATTAATCCATTTAAAAATTCACATTTTACATCTATTTAAAATATTTAAAATTTTAAAATGTGTAAGAGCTACAAAAATGAATGGATTATAATCTGGAAACTCGAACAAATAAATCATCAAAACCAATACCTTCTTCTTAATGATATCCTTGGTGAACTAATCTGGTCTTATTTTTCAAAATATTACTATATTCATCCAATTTATATCATCAAATCCATTTGGTTTCTATAGAAATTGTGTCATTAGGTAAGTCAACTAGATTACAAAATTTATTTCTATCAGAATATTCATGTTTACAATAAATGGTATTAACTAATTTGGAATCTTTCAAAGCATGTTTAATATCAACAAGAACTAAATCATAAACAAAGTAAAAACTTTTGCCAAAATTTAAAATAGAATATATATTTCTAATTATATATCCAACATTTCCTATTTTTTTTAGATATTGATCTTTGTGATTTTTCAAATTAGAGGACCATATTGAGATTATATATGATCCCCCTCAACTGATGTATCAATAATCTTATGTTTATCTTCATCAATTTTTAATTAATTAAAATGATCATTATTATCCAATGAATCATTATATTTTTTACCATAATTTTCAATGAAATTTACATGCACATATAGCACAATTCTCATAGATCTATAATTGTATCTGTAATAATTCTAAAATTTATTAGAGTATCCCAATAAAATACCTATATATCTTTATGAATCAAAAAATTCCAGATTATCATTAGTATTTAAAATGATGGAAATACATCCAAAAAATTTAAAATAAAAAAAATTTGTGTTGCTTATTCATATAATGGTCATATAGAGTCTTCTTCAATAAAGGTATAATGTTATATCAATTTAAAATATAACAAAAAGAGTTAATATATTCATCCCAAAAATATCTTGGAAGGTTGGATTCATTAATAATTGTTTTTTCCATTTCTTGAATCGTTTGAATTTAATTATCTACATTATGATTCTGTTGTAGTGTTTTAGGGGATGATAAATTAGGAAAATATCAATTAGTTTCATAATGTTTTTAAAATTCAAAAAAAAAACCAATTTTAAACCTTTATCACTTATAATATAAGAAATTATGTGACCATTTTGATTTTTTTTCTTAAAAATAATATTGAATTAAAAAATTGTTTCACTTTTATGATATAAGAAAATAGTATAAGTTTACTTAAATCATAAAAAATTATAGGAACAGATATTTTAGAACATAAACATGTATATATGATGGGTCCAAAAATAAAATATATAGTATTTCTAAGAATCTATCAATATTAACCATATTAACAGATTTAAAATAAATTCTTTACTATTTAAATTTTAGATCGGAATCACATATATAATACTTTCCAGAACTAAAAAATTGATCTTCTCGAACCTGTTCATGTTTACCCATATTGTATAACTATTAATGTTGATTTTGTTTCAACCACTTATTCCACAAAATATGATATGTATCTAAAATATTTAAGGATTTTTAATTATATTGTATCAATTAGGAAAAATAAATAGATTATATATTTTCTTTTTCAATTATCATAAAAAAGTACATTATTATATTTTTAAATAAGAAATCTTTTATCTTAAATTTTAACACACATCACATCATCACATATTTGTGATATTCTAATTAATTATTTTATTCATTATACAAAAATCGCTTTATAGATTTTAACCATAAAATTAGAGATAATATTCATACTTATCCAAAACCTTTAACCATACCATTGGATTTTTCACAAAAGGTGAAGGTACCTACATAATAAGATTTAAGAGATAATAAGTTGTAAAATTTACACGTCATGTGACTTTAGAACCCATTATACATATTCCATGTGACATTAGTACTCTTCAGGCATGTTTTCTACAAAAAATCAAATAGATGGTTGTTTTGGTAGCCAAACTAGTTTTGGTCCTACCAAATTAGTAGAAAAAAATATAAGTATACATACATATGTGAAATATTTACTATATGGTAATTTAGAAGACAAATTTAAAGAAATTAAACCCATATTATGACTACATGACTGTGTAATATTTAAAGAAAATCTATTTTCATAATTTCCTTTCAAGTTAGAGTTAAATAAATCAACATTTGAAATATTACCTTTCAAAATTTATCAAAAGTAGTTTTATATATCTGAGGAGACCAATTATTATAGAAAAAAATCTTTCAATCATATTTGGGTTGTTCATTAAAACTATTGCATTAACCTTTTATTAACATTACACTAAAATATATATATATATATATATATATATATATATATAAGGTTTTGAATAAAGCAATAATTTCATTTTATGGATTTCATTCTTTTTCCAGAAAAATTCCAGGTCATAACATATTTTCACATTTGAACATGAGGTATAATTTTTTCATTTTTTCATTTCATGTTTTTAATGATTCTGTTAATTTTTTTTATATAAATCATTATAGTATAATACAAATATTCATTGTTTATTTCCATCATTTTTTTAAAGGAAATATTTTTTTTGTATTCTCATCATTAACTATAATGAATTTAGGATCTATAACATTTTTCTGTTTTATATTATATAAAACAGAATAATTCAATTTTTCATATTATTCCTTAAAATTATTATTTTCTCTTTTCAATTCATTGTATAGTTCAACACATCTTAATAGGTTACTTTTAAATTTATCATTTTTTATAGTTAATTATTAAACTTCAATTTAAATATCGGTTACATATCTATAATTGTTATTATATTCAAAGTGTACCTCATTTAAAGTAGTATCCATTATTAAATGAATTGAATAATCGTTTTTAAATTTAGATTCAATATCGCTTGAGTCTAAATCATCTACATAATTCCATCTAGGATGATATGCCTTTCTTTTTTCCTTATTGTATTGTTTTTTCATTCCTTGTTTTAATTTGGGATAATCAACTTTTATGTATCACTTTTTTCTACACTCATAAAATATTAATTCAGAAACATCATATTTACTAGTTCTAAATATTTTACTACCCTTTAAATATAATTTTTAAAATTCTAATCTAAGACACATCTTAAATCCTCTCTTAGCCTTTATTTATTTGTACTCATGTTTTGTGAAATTTTAAATATCATCATTCTCACATTACTATAACATAGAATCAGAATAATTATTAATAACATTTATATTTGTTTTAAAAGACATAAATTTCATTTAATCATGATCATAATCATTTACATTCTACATTTCCTACTCATATTAAAGAATTGATCCTATCAACTATTCTATTGAGTATGCAGTAAAATCCTCACATTATTTTATAAAAACATTATGTGAATAAAATTTTAGGCATACATATTGAAGTAAAATTTCAATAAGATATTCATTCTTCATGGTAACTCCAAGTGAAACCATTCTATTGAAAATTTTTGTGAAACCACTGTACATATCATTTAAACTTCCTTGATCAGTCATCCTAAATTATTGATACTTATCTTAGTGTATACCTAGATTTGTTTCTATATGTTTTCTGTTCCCTAATGAGTGAGTTTTACTGTCCTCTAAGTTGAATGAGAAGTTTTATATGGTGAAATATGAATATAAACATTTCTACATAGAGGAATAATATAATTATTTCATGACATGATGATTTAAAACACATTATCAAGCATCATTATCAATAAGGTATTCTAAATCAAATTTAGGCAATTTAAATTCTTTTGAAATTAAGACCCAAAAATAAAGACCTATATATTTATAAAATACATGCATTAGGAAGTTATATAAGATATATTAACTTTCATTGAAGTGAGGTGGTTTGAAAGATTTGAACATCTTGAAATCCTAACTATCCTTAACTAAGTATTGTATCATTCCTTATACTTTTAAAACTAGTGTAATGGATAGTTCAAAAATAGATTATATAAAAAAGTAAAATAAATACTAAAAAATGAGTCAGGCTATGATGCCAATTGTTAGGCCCCTTTAAATTATTATAGTGAATAGAGGGTGTGAATAGTCCTTCGTAATTTAATATTAAAAATTCTAATTTATTATAGTGATATAAATATGTCAAAAGTTACAAC
Source organism: Viscum album (assembly GCA_963277665.1). NCBI lineage: Eukaryota > Viridiplantae > Streptophyta > Magnoliopsida > Santalales > Viscaceae > Viscum > Viscum album. The sequence goes on from OY728150.1 coordinate 1,621,131,043, forward strand.
GAAAACAAAAACAATTAAAAATGGATATTTTTAGTCTTTTAGATCACCAATATCCTAGTATTATCATAAAAATACTATAATAATTTATTATTTTTGTATTCACTAAATCCTAGAATTTTAATGGGAGTGATAACCAAATTACAAATAATTACAAACATACCTTTTTTCACAACTGGTGGTATAACCCCTGAATTCTGAAGGAATTAAAAAATAAAATAATTTAATCTAAGAGTATTAAAACTAACATCCTTTTAGATTGTAGGAATTATTAAATGACATATTTTTTATAAGAAAATCATAAACCAAGAATCTATAGGATAGAAAAGTGATTAGAAGACATTAATCATTGAAAATAACATAAAACAAATGAAATAATATTTGAGTAGGTAATGAAGAAATTAGTTATAGCTCATGTTCCATGATCACATATATGGAATAATATGAAGATGATGAAGATCCATAGTGATCAAAGAAGAATATAGAATGTCGAAGAATTTTCTTGATCAAGTTTTATAGAATCAAGAAAATGAATTCTCGTGTCCTATTTGAAATTATTATCTACAATGCTACATGTATTCTATCCATAATGAAATCTCCCAAAACATTGAAATTGATATCTATAAGAGCATGTCCATTTACAATATAAGAATGAAACATGTCCATGAATAATAAAAAACTAATATAGAAATTATATTATTGTTGAAACCATTATGAAAATAAAACAAAGGACTAATATTTATTCAAGAAATATTAAAAAAGACAATTTTCGATATTAAGAGTAAAATTTATTAAACATATCATAATTCAAAAACATTTAATTAATAATTTTATTCTGAATTTTCATTCATTCAGTAGAATGTTAGTAAAATAAATAATCATATAAAACAAAAAACTGCATGAGCAGATGTCCCATAAAAAATGCATTTTTTATTTTAAAATAATGTTTTAATTATATTTCAACATAAAATATTAAACAATTTCAAATTAAATTAATTTTAAAGACATTCACTAAAATTATGAAAATAAAATTTTTGAAATGAAATTTTAACTAACTCTAAGTCATTTATCACCATTTAGAATATGATGTAGTGAGCCATTTCTCATCGTTCAAAACATTGAGCGGTGAGACAATTTCACCATTTGAAATTTATAATATGGAGACATTTCTCATCGTTGGAAATGTCTAGCGGTGAGACATTTATCATTGTTGGAAATGATGAATGGTGGATATTATTTTTACCTTATATTACAATTTTGATGAAAAACAGACTGTATTAAATAAAAATGAAACCATTCACATAAATCGTCATTTAAAACAGAACCATTTGTGAAATAAAAATTCACTCACCATCGGGTGTCCAATGGTGTCTCATGACTCACCATTACATTATAATGGTGACTCATGTCTTACCATTGGTTTTCAATTATGACTAGTAGAAAACTAAATCAAATAAACATTATGAACATAAAATAGAGAAAATTTTCTATCATTTATTAAAGAAGTTTGAAATATTAAAAAAAATAGAATGAATCAAAATAAAACCATCATCCATGATTTTATACCACTAGGGAACATCAAGATAAAAGCTAAAAGAAATGAATTAACAATAGATTATAAACATAAATATAAAGGTGTTTTCATTCATTAATAAATCATTAGAATTGAATATCATGAACAAGTATCATATATATACATAATTAATAATACATGGAAAAAATAAAAGGAATGGTTAATTAGAAATGTTATGAAATACATATAACAAATTATGGTAAGAACAAGAATAATAATCATCCAAACAAAAAAATTTATCAAAGAAAACTAGTTTGAATATATATAACTCATTGTTGATATTTAAATAGTGGGTGAAAAATCATAACATTGAGGTGTAATAAAGAGTAAAATTACTCACCAATGTAATATTTAAAATAGATAAAATTTTACTCCTTGTTGGTAAAAAAAGGGCACACAGAACACAAAATTTCCGTTGGTAAACAAATAGTGACAAAAGACTCACTGTTTGTTAAAAACCAACTGTGACTCATCACAGTTGACCAACAAAACATTGGTAAAAATGAAACAGATGAATCAATATGATTATAAATTGGAGGGGGAATATTTAGGACCTTCAAAACAAAAATAAAAAACTCAACATGAAAGGGTTTTTGTATCAGATCTATAAAATCATGTTTATAAAAAATATGATGCAAGATCTGATTAAACTAAAGGTAAAGATGAGAGAGATTAAAGATAAAAGAGAAGAATGATATTGCCATTAACATTATTTTAATCGATGGTGTGTAAAGGAATAAATTAATGGGAGAGGAAAATAATTTGCGAGTTTAAAATTATAACTTGTCTAGGATGGATAAGGTTGATAAGGAATATGAGAAAAATATATAGGATAATCATTAACTAAGAATTTATCTTGACTAAAAGATTTCAACACACATTGAATTCAAGAAGTGGGGTCGAGTGGTATATAATCCATGATATCACTTACAACTTCCAAAAAAAAAACACACACACTCGATATTTTAACAAATCCCAACTCATTGGGGCACACTATTTTCACTTATACATAGCCCCACATGTTTGTAGTATTCATTATTCTCAAACAAGATCTGTACGGGCCTAAAAGGATTAACTTCCCAGACAAAATTCAAATGGTTCCCCTTTAAGGTGTGGTACTGGTCTATATTGAAGATGATTTCTCAATAGAGCTTTAATTTTTAAATAAAAATTTTAAAAAATAAATTAAAAACAATTATATAGTATAACAAAATATAAATACATGTGAATAAAAAATAAACTTTTAAAGTAAATTGAATTTAATTAAATGATATGGAATTTTAATTCATAAAAAAGGGATATCAAATCTGCAATACCCAATTGAATCAATATAAACTTTATATCAATCATAAAACCCAACCATGAGAGGTGGTAATTGAAAAATAAATGACATCGATATATGAGGTTGTTGTTCACCATACACATGAATAAATATTTCTTAATTGATTTTATGGAAGTTCAAATAGTTTTAGAGAATTTACTTAACATAAAAAAAATTTAATATATTTTTGATACTGATGTTTTAATATCATCATTGGTTAATGATAATTAATGGATGTGGAGGAATAAATAAAAAACACACTTGTTGAATAATATTACCTCTTCATCTGATATCCTCATTAGGATTGCACTAAATCATTCTTATCTATGATTTTTGCCAAAAATAAGGATTCTAGGAGGAAAATATTTATTTTTAGAAGTTATTTAGTTAATAATTTGAAAATAAAATTTCAATTAATGTGGGATGAAAATTGGAGATGTTGTGGACTTTTAATAGTGTTGTGAGTTGCAAACTTGTATTTCTTGGAAGTAAAAATTTGTAACTATGTTTTTAACATTCCAATAGGATCCAAAAATGTTTAATATTTATCCTTAGAAAATATAAAGTCTATATTATTCCATAAATTAGAATATAGGAATGTTTCTAGGTCATTGTAAGACATATATTCTTAACATATCGCACAATAAATCAATTTTCACCTTTACCACAACAATTATGTATTAATATTTTCACTATTAATTTTGGTAAAAAAATGTTAAACTTATAAGATAATATAAATTATTCTTAATAAAAATTAGTGATATATTTTCCCAAATAACATTCCTTGATGCGGAAAATGTTAGTTAAAATTTAATCCTAGATATGTGAAGAGAAAGTGAGGTTTGAAAGAGAAAATGACCTAAAGATCAAAATGATTTTATATCACAATTTAATATTAAAAAGATTAAAATTACATAAATTAGACTAATTAATATTAAACTAAAATAACTATATTTCAAATAATTCATAAGATAAAATAACATTATAAATTATTTAAATGAAAATGCAATGTTTAATTAAAACTCATCATTTTTACAATTTATAAAAAATGATGCATTTTAAAAAAATAAAGAAAATTACCTTGATATAATTTTGATATTATGATTTTAAAATTATAATTATTCAAAAATTATTATTATTAAAGTTGATAATATTATTATTATATTTTCTACACAGTTCTTGATTAAACCCTATTTGATATAAAATATTGTTTTTTAGAGAACATTTTTTTCATCCCAAAGAAAATTATTTTTATTTATAATAAATAGATAAAAAAAATTTGTATAGAATATAATTTTTTCATAATTATTTAGTTCTATTTATAACTATTAGTTTAATGACTATGTCAAAATTATCATGTTTAATAATATGTTAATAGATTATTTCATTTAAATTAAATCCAGTGTTGCGTGCCTCACAAGTTATCAATGACGTTAATATAATGAAACACATTTCATGTATTTTTTAGGATGGATTTTTTCATATTTAATATTCTATAAAATATAATGTTTTTTGTTTTATAATTTGAGTGTGTTAAAAAAAGTCATTTTATTCAGAAAACAGTTTCTCATCGCACATTGTTTGATACATATGAAATTAAAATCTTTAACTTATAGATATTGAATTAGTAAAATGGATTCCATATTTGGAATCATAAAAATTAATATAATATAATATTTTTATCACAATTTTTAGTCATAATGAATTGTAAAAACCCTAAACAATCATCACCATATTATAATGGTAAATCAGGTTAACATATGTTAAAACTAAGTGATAAGGCTTCAATTATTCATCATCAATATTACTGGATGTCGGTGTTTCGAACCTTATCACTTTAAAAATGCTATATATTTTTTTATGGGACTCTTGTACTTTAAAGTGACCTATATGAAAATTTATGTAATGAAAAATACAAAATTCCAGCCACATACCTTTAAATATCTCATTTATGCTAACAAAGAGACAAATTTAGTTGTGAAGTAACATTAATGGTTATTTTGAGAATAAATAAATTACTTTCATGATAGAAATTTATTTCAAATTTTTATTAAATATATATAATTACTTAAAATTATTATAAAAAAAAATTATTTGAGAAATTAAAATTAAAATCAAATAACAATATTTTAAAAAACATTATAAGTAATATAATTTGAATGAATTATTTCATCGCCGAATTTTTTTAGATGTGTATAAAATTTTTTGGTGTACTGATATGTTTATATTCTAATTCCAGCTTGTTATTTATGTTTTCATATGAAAATTAAATGAATAGTGTCAAAATTGGAAATAATGTTATTAAATAATATATAATTTATTGTTAAAAGATTTATAATAATTGAAAATCATTTATTAAGTTAATTAAGTAAGATATGTATTATAGTTTCTATCATAGTCCAATTATTGGATGTTTTTCCTTTTATATTATCCTTCGTGAAACCAAATGAGTAAAAACGTCAATACCATGATAATTATTAATAAAATGGATAAACATGGGTTAAAATAAGAAGATATGGTATGAAAATATAAACTGGGCATATCCTATTTTAATTATATTAGATGTATTTATAAAAAACAAATATTTTATTTCAATAGTATCAATTTAATTTCATCTTAAATATATATATATATATATATAAATTTAATAGTTTATAAAATTCCTATAGTGCCCCTGGCCTCAATTATAAAAGAGAACTCCCCATGCAATTTTATTCAAACTAGAAAAACACATTGGTTAAGATATATCTCTCAAAATTCCCTTTATTACATCCCTTGATAAGTTATATCATCTTTTTTATCATAAAACCCATATATGAATGACCTTATGTAAACCATAAGAGGTTGTATGAAGAAGAGGTATAGTTATACGTCAATCATTTTCATTTTATTTCTTCTTATAGCTCCTTCAAAATTTATACAAACATACCGAAATAAAAAAAAATCTTAATTATACTAATATGTTATTACCACAATGGAATCAATAATATCCATCTTCTATTCCATTAAAAGGGAAATACAACCATCGTTCGTGTCTACAGTGGACTACAACCTTATGAACCGATGTAATTCATTTTCCATCACCTCGTATTATGAATGGTTAAAAATATCAATATAATATATATATATAAAATATATTCATAAAATATTAATAATTATTAAATATAATATATAATTTACATTTCTACTTGTCTATTCATAGAAAGATGATATTGTTATTCGTTCGTAAGTGTGGACTACCACATCTATGAAGTGTTGTGGTTAATTTATCATCACCGCATTAAATGTATGATATAAACATATTTATATTATATTAAATTTAATTATATATATGATAATATTATTCTTATTCAAATTTAAAAAATAAATACATTATTTCCATAATTATATTTGGAAAATGGAAATGTTACTTATGCGTAATTATAACCTATCACCTCCGTGATTGTAACATTGATCATTTTTATAGCCATCTCCCATAGTATATTTTAAGGATATAATTTATGTATAAAAATAATAATTATTTTGTGATTATTATTCTAGAGGTGATGGCATAACTAAACATTTGACCATAATCAACCTACAAATGTCATTTTGGATATACGGGCCAAAAATCATCATAACTTCTAATGCAAACTTAATTTACAGTGTAATTAATTATTATAGGATAAAATCTAGAATAAAAATAATAATAATATGGAAAAATGTTTTTGATTAAGTAAATAATTAACATAATTTTACCATTAATAAAGATATATAATTCCCATGATGAATCAAAATCGAGGTATGAGACATGTAACCTTAAAAACCTTGTTTTAAATATTTTAAATATTTAATTTATAAATATTTCTTTTTCATGTCCAAATGATTATAATTTTCTCAAGAAAATTATTTTTTATGATTCAATGGATGATAAAGGTCTGTTTTGACCATATTTTAATGTTTTTTATTTTTTTAGAAGTAATCATTTATGTTTTAATGTAAGGGTATTTCTTCTAAAAAAATACCCTTTTAATGTTTCCCTTTCTACACCATTTGTTCAATGTTCATATTTTTAAATATATCATAACAATGTAATTATATTTATATAGAATAATTATATTGTACATTTTATATCTATTTTTAAATTCTTTTAATTTATTTTCAAAATGAATCTTTTATGGATTTGTTAATTCTTTACAAAATACAAAAGGGATATTATATCCTATTATATACTATAATAATGACTTTTCTTGATATCGCAAATTTTTCTATTTTTGGATTTAACTATAATATTAGATGTTTTATTCAAAGAAAAAAATTATTCTCTTCCTTATTAGAGTTTAGGTTTTGAAAATGTGTTTTGAATAGAAAGGGTATTTCAATAACTGGATGAGTTTTTTATATGGTTTTAAACGAATTTTTTCAAGGGTTTTATGGTAAAAGTAGCATGAATGAATTATTTTATAAATAATATGATATGTGAGAATTATTTGTGAGAAACTAGGGAACCTAATAAATATTATATGATGTGTTATTCCCTTTATAGCTCTTGAAGATAGGTGATCATGATTTTGGTTATAAGATGGGTGAGCCCCAATATATCTCTCTAATGCATTTAGAAATGTTCCTTGTATTCAATAGAAATAAGGAGGGAGTTAATTAGTGTAATTTATACTTTTTATTTACTGGGATCTAGTTATTTATGATGTAGTGTTAAAAAGGTTATTAATATGATTCTATAAGTCACATATAAAAGATTTCTATTTTCTTTCTATGATTTTTAATGTTTTCTTTGAGAAAATGTTTTTATTTCAAATGTGGAAATTTTTTATATCATATTCTCAAAGAATAAATTTATAAAGGTATTTAATTTATTGGTTTTAATTTTTTTCACTAGATAAACCTATTTTTCCTTTTATATCACTTAATTAGCATTTATACCATAAACCATGTTTTCAAATGTTTTTATATAGATATTAAGGCTGGGTCATAACAAAGAAGAAGTAAAGATGAAATTCATGAAGATTTATAGTGATAATAAAACATGTTTCATTTTTAAAATTTTATTTTATGGAAAATATGGTTACTTAGTAGATGTATCCACTTATAGTTTATGGGATAATTATGTATAATTTATTACCCAATTATCTAAAACTATAATCCGAAATGAGTCAAGGTAATGTATGATAGTGAATTATATACTAAAAACTCATAATTTTAAAATTCTTAATGTTGGGACATTTTATATAACACCAAAATTCTTTAGAATCAAATTTCCTTTAAATGAAACCCATTTGTTCATTTGATTTTCTTATATGAAAAATCAATTACAAATGAAAATCATCTTATTTCATTAAGGTATAAAATTATAATACATAAAGAAATAAATTACAATATAGATAAAAGAAATATAATTAGGAAAATTATAAACATGATTGAATTTATCATAATCTTGAAATTATAGGATGATCATATTACCCATGAAACAAATTAAAGGAATAAAACCATTTAGAAATATGATAAATATATTTACAAATGAAATTGGGGGAATGAGTTGAATTATTTTAGGGATGTATGTATCTTTTTATTTAAAAATTAAATATGTAAATTTTAGATATTACCATTAGTAATGTGGATATTTTTATGTGGTCATTGAAGATGTGGTTACTAAGAGTATTTATATTTATATATATATATATATATCAAAATGGCAAGCTAAATGTCGCTACTAAAAAATATCCATTTAATAATGCTAGAATTGTCCACTATTAGTGTCACAACTCCCTACCCACAAAGTGTACCACTCCTGGGCCAGCAATGTGAGAAAGAAGTTAATTACCCCCGAGTCCCACCACCAGGAGGCCCTGGGTTGGCGACTAGCACTGAGGGTATAGGAACACACAAATGAGAGGCATTACCCTCTAAGAGAACACATGTGGAATAGAGAGATATGATGTACACCAACCAACTCCATATCAGATATCAATATAAATGAAAACCCAAGCACACATATGAAATGTCATGCAGAAGTACTACAACTGAAAGGAAAAAACTGCAAGTACCCAAAATAAAGTAAAAACAGCAGAAACCACAAGCCCGAACAGCTCATGTAACCCCATGCTTGTAGAAAAATACTTGATCTCGAACCTACTCCAAGTGAAATGAAAAACTATTTATATATACAAAGGGTGAGTATATCCGAATACCCAGTAGGATCCTCCCCTAAGCCTCTCGTGAAAAAGTAAAGAAAGTATTCTAAAGCACAGTGAACAAAAAGTGAAACTAACTCATCACCTAAACAGGTATACTATGTTCCTAACATCACAATTCCTACTCTTACCAAGTCATGCATACAATAATATATCATATAATAAAGAATATCCAGAGTACCCGTTACTACTTCCCCACTGGTTTGCGCTTTTCCCCAAAATCGCATGTCCTGAGCATCTATCTCCAAAAAGGCTTCCCCACAGACTCCTGAGCGAAGCACCACAATATGCAACTCATGATACAAAACCACCACGTCCACACACCAAAGAAACCAGGTAGTTTCATTGTGCATGATGACCGCTCTGGAAGGTAGGGAACTCCCTCTATTGATGGCCACAACCTCTACAAGGAAAACAAGTGCATGATCCCCTGGCATAGGCCTGAGAGTTGCTGCCTCTGGAGAAATGAGATGTGAAGGGCTGGGACGTACCCCTGGCTGAATGGAAACTCTTCTTCCTTGAAAACTGGGAACCCTAGACTACAACTCTGCTTCATGATGAATCATTATGATTCCCCTCTAATAATGATCCAGCCTTGGCCAAAGTTCTCTTGACAACCTCTACCCTCTCCAACACCTCAAGATATTTTTTCAGCATAAATGGGTTGACTAGAGCTGGATCTCTAGATGCCAAGCCTCCTCAAAATTCATCGCCCTGGCCTCATCATCTGGCAGTAGGTCCGAATCATATCATAAAAGGTTCCTAAAACGGATTCCAAACTCTCGAACACTAGAGCTACCCTGTCGAATGGTAAGAAGCTCCAGGCAACTGGACGCCCTCCTAGTCAAAGAAAGAAACTCAACTCTAAATGTGGCTCGGAAATCCTCCCATGAGATTGTTGAATCCTCACAATCACTGTGGAACAAGAACCAAAACTGCTTCACTACTACACGCAGCATCGTCAAAACCAAGGTCACCCAGTGATCCTTCTGAGCAAGAATCGAACTGAAGCCGATCTCGGCCTCCTCTAACATCTCTTCAGTGAATTCATCGGAAACAACGCCCTCATACTTCTGCAGACTATGGCACTGAAAATATCGGAGTGTATTCCTCCAAGTTTCATCATCGTCAAACTCTACCCTACGACGATCTTCTAGAACAGCCAGCTAGACATTTTCTGTGCAAACCTGACGAGGATATCGACCTGGATCCATACCTGTAAAATAAAAAACCATTACATATCATAAACCTGGAAGATAGAATAATCAACATTAATTAATTAATTAATTTCTTTTATTCATTTTAGGTTAACCTATCCCATGGTCGACCCATTCAAACATAGGAACAAAGAAGAATGATGCATGATCCTTTCCTAGGTCTCTACCCTACAACTCGTATCACCTTTTTTATAAGCCATTGTAAACTTAACGGTCCGTACATCAAATCTTAGGGGGCCCTAAACGCCAATTTCTTAGCAGGTCTCCACTGTTTACCTCACTTTCTAAACATGAATGACACTATTTCCCTACCATCTCATGCAACCACACCTATTCATAACTGGAAACTCCATCCTATCCCTTAACCATTCCTCTGATACCACTCTGTCCTGACCCCCTCCCCACAAAGTGTACCCCTTCTTGGCCGACAATGTGGGAAGAGATATAATGACCCCCCGAGTACCACCTCTAGTAGGCCCCGGGATGACGACTAGCACCAAGGGTATAATAACACACAAATGGGAGGCCTTACCCTCTAAGAGAACACATGAAGAAGAGAGAGATAAGATAGACACCAACTAACTCTAAATCAGATAGAAATATAAATGAACACCCAAGTACACACATGAAATTTCATGCAGAAGTACTACAACTGAATGGGAAAAAACTGCAAGTACCCCAAAGAACGTAAAAATAGCAGCAACAACAAGTCTGAACAGCTCCGAGAAACCCATTCTAGTAGAAACCAGCTTATTCTCGAACCTACTCCAACTGAACTGAAAACTCCTTATATATACATAGGTTCAGTATAACAATATACTCAGTAGGATCCTCCCTGAAGCCTCTCGTGCAAAAGTAAAGAATGTTTGATAAAGCATAGTGAACATCAAGTGAAAATAACTCACCACCTAAACAGATATACTAAGTTCCCAACCTCACCATGGATACTCTCCCCAAGTAACACATACAAGAATATATCATATAATAAATTATATCAATGGTACCTCGCTAATACTTCCCCACTGGTTTTCCTCTTTTCCCGAACATCACATGTCCTGAGCATCTCTGTCCAGAAAGGCTTTCCCGCAGACACCTTGGAGAAGCACCAGAATATGCTCCTCACACAAAAAAACCACCACGTTCACACACCAATGTAACCAGGTGGTTTTCGGGAGCCTCCACAGCTCGTATAACGTGTATCATATATTGGGTATTATACCTCAATCCATTACAACCCGTACACCAAGTAGGGATCCTCAAGCCATCACAACCTATACATGTTACACCTATAGTAGTCCATAGAAAACTATATCCAGAATATATGTGTGTGAATAACCACAATCCATTACAGCCCTCTAAACAAATATATGGGGAAAACTGAAAAATCTGGCTGCTAGTACAAGTAACTGCCAAGAGAAGAGAGCGGGGCCAAAGGGGGTAGTCAGCCATTCCTCCTCCCCCCGGAATGATGGGGAAAACACCCATAGGGATCCGAATCCCTGGGGTGACAATTTCCCTTACTAACTAGGTGGATTAGAATATAGAAACAATAAATGTATAGGATATACTATATCTCACAACCACACTATGGGCATAACATAGTCTTAAACACAATTGCAGTTAATGTCTCCCAGAATCTGGGCTGCTACTTCTATGACTAGGTATCATATAAGCCCACAAAAATTTAAAGATCTTTATTATATTACTTCATTACATTTTTTTATCAGTTCCACTTTACGTTAATTAATTCATTAAACATTAATTAACCATGAAAAATTACACAATAAATTTTATTAGCAACACACCCAAAGTCATATGTTCCTTCAAAATTACAACCTCATCATTATGTTCCAACAAACGCTAACCCCATGGGTTAACACAATTTATTCAATTATTCATTATATAATTACTTTCCCACATTCCCATGAATTCTAGAAAAGTATTCTATTCAACTAAACACAAGGGGGTTCAACTCAGTGAGTTTATGTACTACCCATCGAGTCTTTTTAGCTTATAGAAAGAGCATATAACCATCCTCCCTTGAGAAGCTAAACACAGAATGAATATGGAAATCCCTGCGTGTCTTTGCCTATTTCGGGAGAAGGGTAAGTAAGACTGGCTAACATGAGTAGTGTGGAAAAGTAAAGTAGATAAACAACCAATCAAAATTAGAAAGCATCCAATAATCACATCCATCCTATTCCATAATCCCCGGTGTCCTCCCCGACACCCACATGCATAAACCGATGCATCTCGCCACTCTAGGCCTCATCTATTGCCACAAACAAAAGCCTCCATGCCCCCACATATCACAATGGCCACCTAGGATCACATCACACCACAAGCATAAGGAAAAAAATATCATATCAATTGGGATCTTGGACCTTTAACAATCAAGAGGGTAACTCAGAACCCTTTACAGAATTATCAAACAATCAGTTCTTTAATCCATCTTGAATTAACAGATTTATTATTCGTAGGTTCCAAATTTGGGAGACCTAATCAAAAAGCTATCAAAATTAATTAAACATGCTTAATGCAGCAATTTTAATGACATTAAATTACAACAAGAACCATATTCGTTTACATGACAATTTATCTTTAGCCAAACAATTATCAATTAATCACAATTTACGTTATTTACCAATTTCCACCAAGAACAAACATCTAAGAAATGCAAGCATAGGTTTCACACTATCTAGAAAAACAAGAGGCAATAACATACGATCAATATCACATTATTTATCTAGTTAAAATATTTATTATGTCAATTCTATTATCATCTAGTGGGATTAAACATGCAAAAAATATGGTTGAATGTAAAAGAAAAGAGAAGAAACGAATCCCCTACCTCAAACAGTTCCTCACATTCTTTATCCACACAACGGGTCACGATCCTCCTCTTGTGACAACTGCATCCACTCGAAGATGCCACAGTATGACCACACATCCAAACCCAAAGAAAAACCCCATTAGAAGCCTGGAGATTAAATACTATAATATGTAAAGGAGAAACAAGATAATATGATCCCCAAACAAATGATGATAAAACATACCTTATATCGAAGATTGATCGATGCAACTTGGTTGCATCAAAACAGAGAAGAACCAATTTAAGGAGTAATGTTTGATTGTGAAACTCCTATGGGAAGTAATGAGAGGTTCTTGCATCTCATAGACGAGAACAAAGAGGAAGAACATGGGAGGAAGATATCTTGTCCATTATGAAGATTTAATGGGGCGATGGTTTAAGATACACTTAATTCCCCATTAAAAAAGTATTGCATTTACCCACACGGTTTGACCATATAAAAACATCCCGGCCCGTAGAAATAAATATTATAGACTTATGGCCTTTGAATCGGCCTTATGAGTATTTAAAATAAGGCTTTAAATGTATTTTATGTCAAAGGGGAGAAACTGTAGTATGTTGTAAACACTGTTTAGATACACAAAATTTGGAAAAGAAAAACACTGTTCATGAACCTTACCGTTATAACCTCACCATTCTGGAGACACAGTACACCTATCGTTGCTGTACACCAACCATTATAGGTTACTGATAGACCTCACCATTCTGGAAACACTGTACACCTACCGTTACTATACACCTACTATTACTGTACACCTACCGTTAGATGTTACTAATAGACCTCACCGATCTGGAAACACTATACACCTATCGTTACTATACACCTACCGTTACTGTACACCTACTGTTATTGTACACCTACTGTTAGAGGTTAACGATAGAGCTCACCCTTCTGGAAACACTATATACCTACCGTTACAATACACCCACCGATAGAGGTTATCGATAGAGCTCACCATTCTAGAAACATTGTACACCTAACTTTAATATACAACAACTATTACTGTACACCTACCATTTGAGGTTGGGGATAGTGGTTACTAATAGAACTATTCACTGAGGGAACTGTGCGTAAAATTGGAAATTGGGGAAAGTGTTGGGGATAAGTCTCTTAGACCTCCCGGAACACCTGAAACACCATATTTTCACAAAGTAGTGGATCAGAGAGGTATGGGCCATTAAATCAGATACCTCTCAAAACATTATTTTCCTCGAGAATTTAAAACCCCTAAAAAAATAGGGTCCGATCAACCACCCATTATGATACCACTCAAAATAGATTAAGCCACAATAGCAACCAAATAAATTCATAAATAAAAGATGAATGCTCCAGCCACAAAGGGAACATCGTTGCATGAAAATATTTAAACATCCAACAACTCTGGGTACTAAGCACGAATCTATGACTCACATTCCCAGGTACTCTCCTCTATGCCACCATGTCTCCACATGACACGAACTAAGGAGATAGAGTGCCCGCGCAACACCTTATATTTGCTGTCTTGGATCTCCACAGGTCGCTCCTCAAAGGTTGCATCACCATCAACATCGATCTCTCCCCAATCAATGATGTGGGAGTCGTCAAGAAGAAAATGATGGAGCTGTGATACATGGAAAACATCATGTATGTGACTCATCTATAGGGGAAGTTATACTCAATACACCATGACCCCAACATGATCTAACACCTCAAAAGGATCAAAAAACCGTGGAGAAAGTATACTCCCACGACCAATCCTTTGCTGCCCACGACGAGGAGTCACCTTCAGAAACACATGATCCCAAACATTAAACTATATGGGTCTCTTTGTTTGACCAACATATGATTTCTGACGATCTTGTGCTATCTTCATCCTCTAACGAATCACCTAGACCATTTCTGTTGTATTTTTCACTAGTTTCGGTCCGAGAATTGCTAACTCTCCGACCCCAGTCCAGTACAACGGAGAACGGAAAGGCCGGACATACAAGGATTCAAAGGGATCAATAACAATCGTAGAGTGAAAAATATTATTGTAAGTGAACTCCACCGAAGGTAAGTTCCTCATCCATGAACCTCTAAAATCAAGAACACAAAAGCATAACATGTCTTCAAGAGTCTGGATGGTTCGCTCTGTCTGACCATCCGTTTGAGGATGAAAAGAAGTGATGAGGCATTGTTGAGAAATGAAAGCATGTTGGAGACCTCTCCACACCCTGGATGTAAAAAGAGGATCTCGGTCATAAATTATCATTCTAGGGACTCCATGAAGTCTCACCACCTCCTCTAGATACTGCCTTGAAAAAACTACCACTGAGATCGACTCCTTGATCTCTATATAGTGGGAAAATATTGTTAAACGATCCACTACCACCCAAATAGCATCATGTCCTCCCAGAGCTCAAGGTAAACTAGTATCAAAGTCCATTGATATGTCCTCTCACTTCCACTGAGGAATGTATAATGGCTGGAGCAGACCACCAGGAACACAGTGTTCGACCTTCACTTTATGGCAGACCAAACATCGAGACACAAACCCCGCAACCGCACGCTTCATCCCAGGCCACAAAAACTGGATCCTCAAGGCTCAGTACATCTTTGTAACGCTAGGATGCACTGAAAAAGGCGAACTATGAAACTCTCTGAGAACCATCTTGCGCATCGTCAATGGAAGAAAAAGACTTCCATGATACAACACTTGGTGTTGTTCATCCTCAGTCCAACCATTAGGGGCCTCGCCACAAACAACTCAGTCTCTCTAGACATCCACCCCAAGATCCCCTAACTAGGACTCTTCCACCTTCTAAATCAGGGATGAATGTACCATCATTTGAAATAGACAAGCTCTACCCCCAACTTCTCCCATATTAATATGTAATACCGGTAGGTCTTCCCTTTATCTCCAGGAATCACCAGATTCATGCACAGCGTCACTACATTACTTTCAGCTCAGTGCATCAGCTACAACATTCCCTTTTCCAGGTGTATAAGATATTTCAATGTCATATTCTTGTAAGAACTCCATCCACCAATGTGGTCGTAAGTTCAAGTCCCGCTGGGAGAAAGTATACCTCAAACTCTTATGATTGGTGAAAACCAAAAATCGCTCACTAATGAGGTAACGTCTCCAGAACATCAAAGAAAACACCATGGCTGCCAAATCAAGATTGTGAGTGGAATAGTTACATTCATGGGGAAGTAACTGCTGAGACCCATAAGAAACAATTGACCTCTACTGCATGAGAACACATCCAAACCCCAGATGTGAAGCGTCACAAAAAACATCAAACTGGACTCCCTCAGCTGGAAGACAAAGAACTAGAGCACTTACTAACATCTCCTTTAGATACATGAAAGCTGCCAGACACTGATCAGTCCATATGAATGTGTGATCCTTCCTTGTGATGGTTATCAGAGGAGTCAAAACTTGTGAGAAATTGGCTACAAACATCCTGTAGTAGCATGCGAGAACATGGAAACTTTGCACCTCTAAAACTTTCTTGGGGGCTGCCCAAGACACAACTGCTTCTATCTTCGATGGATCTAAAGCTAATCGCTATTGGTAAACAACATGCCCCAAGAAACGGACTTCTCGAGCCCAAAACTCACACTTTGAAAACTTCACAAATAGCTGATGTCGACGAAAAACTCCCAAAACGGCCTGTAGATGATCTGTATGCTCCTCTTCAAATGTGGAGTACACAAGGATGTTGTCAATGAAAACTGGCATGAACTTTTCCAGTAACTAATGGAACACAACATTAATCAATCACATGAATATAGATGGTGCATTCTTCATGCCAATAGGAAATACAACGAACTCATAATGCCCATGATGACAACAGAAACAGTCATCAAGATATCCTCATCATTCACACGCATCTGATGATATCCTGAAGGCAATTCAATCTTTGATATCCAACTTGAACCCTCTAGGTGATCGAATAAAACATCAATTCCTTGAATAGGATAGTGATTCCTCGTTGTCACTTTGTTTAAGCGACGATAATCGACACACAACCGCAAACTGCCGTCAGCCGTCTTCATGAACTAAACTAGTGAACCCCACGGTGACACACTTGGCCAAACAAAACATCACTGTAACAGACCATCAAGCAATATACGTAGCTCTCATAACTCATAAGGGTCCACCATATAGGGAGACACACAGATAGGAGACGCTCTTGGTTGTTGCTCAATCCCAAACTCATTCTCTTGTCGAGGGTGTAATGCTACAAGCTCTTCTGGGAAGACATCATGGTACTCTTCTACAACCCTATGAAGTGCCAACTGCTAAACCTATGAACAAAACAAAATCATATCAACCATCATTGTTGATAAGGATGGAACACAGCTATGACCCATCCAAGGATCTCGATCACCATCGAACAACACTGCCTATCCATCCGAACTAAATAAAATGACCTTCTTCCTGAAGCAATCCATGATATCCTGCACTGTATACAACAAATCCATGTTGGGGATGACATTATATAGTTGTATTCATAAACATAGGAAATCTCCCCAAGAGCAGTGTTTCCCCAACACTGGCTCATAGTCTCTACGTACTTAAAACAATTTAATTCAACCTCTAACTAGCGTAGTCAATGCCAAGGGCACTACAACCCTCCCTACCTCAAGTCCCAAAGCATGGACAAGGGTAGGTGATATGAAGGAGTGTGTTGCTTCTGAAACAATCAGGGCATACACCAAGTTAGAAAACAAGAAAATGGTACCTCAAACGATGTCCAACTTTCTTGGAGCTCACAATGCTAGAGCATGAATCTGAACACGACCTCCTCCATGACCTCTCTGACCCTGATGATGACAACCACCACGACCACACTCTGCTCTCTGAGAACGGGGAGCGTCATGGGGATGTCCTCTGCCTTCCCAATCTACCCTCTACTGATCTAAAGCTGGTGCAACCGGCTACTGTTGCCTCTGCTAAAACTGCCTCAACGGAGGAACATGGAGTGTAGCACCTGATGCATGATGACCGCTCTGAATGGTTGGGCACTCCCACTACTGATGACCATGAACATCAAAAGAAAAACAATTGCATGATCCCTTGGCATAGGCCTGAGAGTTTCTGCCTATGGAGAAACAATATGTGAAGGGTTGTGACATGCCCCTGGCTGAACGGAAACTCTTCTGCCCTGAAAACTGGGAACCCCAGACCACAGATCTACTTCATGTGGAATCATGAAGATTCCCCTATCATGATTATCTAGTCTTGGGCAATGTCCTATTGACAACCTCTGCCATCTCTAGCACCTCATGATATTTTTTCAGCATAAATGGGGTGACCTAGCACTGGATCTCTGGATGCAAAGCCTCCTCAAAATTCCTCGCCCTGGCCTCCTCATCTGGCAGCATGTCTGATGCATATCTTAAAAGGTTCCCGAAAATGATTTCAAATAGTCAAACAATGGAGATCACATATCGAATGGTAAGAAGCTCCTGGAGACTGGATGCCTTCACAGTCGAAGAAATAAACTCGACTGTAAACATCTCTCAGAACTCCTCCCATGATATCACAGACTCCTCACGATCCCCAAGGAACAAGAACCACTACTGCCTCGCTACTCCACGTAGCATCATCACAACCAAGGACACCAAGTGATCCTTCTGAGCACAAATTGAACTGATGTCGATTTTGACCTCCTCTAACCAGTCTTCCATGACTACATCTGAAACATATCACCCATACCTCTGCAGACTCTGGTGCTGAAACTCTCAGTGTTTCTTCATCCAAGTGTCGCCGTCATCAACCTCTACCCTGCGATGATATGCTGGAACAGCCTGCTGGACATTTTTTGTGCAAACGTGAAGGGGATGTAGACCTGGAGACATACCTATAAAATAACAAACTGTTAGAGCTCCTAAACCTAAAATATGGAAGGATCAACCTTAATTAATTAATTAGTTTCATTTATTCATTTTAAGTTAACCTATCCCAAGGTCTACATATTCAAACAGAGGCACAAAGAAGAATGATGCATGATCCTTTCCTAGGTCTCTACCCTTTAATAAGTGTCACCTTTTTTAGTAGCCATTGTAAACTTAAAGGTCCGTACATTAGATCATAGGCGGCCCTAAAATCCAATGTCTCAGCAGGTCACCGGTGTTTACCTCAATTGCTAAACATGAATGAAACTATTTCCAAACCAACCCATGAAACCTCACATATTCCTAACTCAAAAATCCATCATGTCCCTCAACCAAACCTCTGATACCACTATGTCACGACCCCCTCCTCACAAAGTGTACCCCTCCTGTGATGGAAATGTGAGAAGGAAGATAATGACCCCCGATTCAAGCATCCAGTACACCCTGGGTTGGTGACTAGCACTGAGGGTATAGTAACACACAAATGGGAGGTATTACCCTCTAAGAGAACACATGCGGAAGAGAGAGATAAAATAGACAACAACCAACTCAAACTCAGATAGAAATATAAATGAAAACCCAAGTACACACATGAAATGTCATGAAAAATTACTATAACTGAAAGGGAAATAAACTTCAAGTACCCCAAATAATGTATAAATAGCAGCAACCACAAGCCTGAATAGCTCCTGCAACCCCAAGCTAGTAGAATCCACCTTGATCTCCAACCATCTCCAGTTGACCTGAAAAATAGTGTAAATATACATTGGGTTACTATAATAGTATACTCAGTAGGATACTCCCATAAGCCTCTTGTGCAAAAGTAAAGAATGTATGAAAAAGAATAGTGAACAACAAGTGAAACTAACTCGTCACCTAAATATGTATACTCAATTCCCAACCTCACCGTGACTACTCTCACCAAGTAACACATGCAAGAATATATCATATAATAAGGAATATCAAGGGTACCCCTCTAATACTTCCCCACTGGTTTTCCACTTTGCCCCAATGTTACACATCCTGAGCATATCTCTCAAAAAAGGATTTCCCATAGAGACCTTGGAGAAACACCACAATATGCATCTCTTGCAACAATCCCACCACGTCCACACACCAAAGTAACCAGGTAGTTTCCGAGAGCCACCACAGCTCGCATAAAGTGTATCATACGTCGGGTATTATAACTCAAGACATTATAGCCCTTACACCAAGTAAGGATCCTCAATCCACCACAGACTATACACGTTACACCTATAGTAGTCCATAAAAAACAATATCCAGAATATATGTGTGTGAATAACCATAAGTCATTACAACTCTCTACACACATATATGGGGAAAACTAATGAATGTGCCTGCTAGCACAAGTAACTACCAAGAGAATAGAGCGGGGCCAAAGGGGGTAGTAAGTCATTCCTCATCCCACCAGAATGTTGGGGAAAACACCCCCCCAGGGATCAGAATCCATGGGGTGTCAGTTTCCATTACTGACTGGTTGGAGTAGCATATATAAACACAAAAATTATAGGATATACTATATCTCACAACAACACTATGTGAATAACCTATCCTTAGACACAACTACAGCTAAAATCTCGCAGAATCCGGGATTTAACTTCAATGACTAGGTATCCTATAAGCACACAACCATTTAAAGGGCTTTATTATATTAATTCATTCCCTTTTTTTATCTGTTCCACTTTACGTTAATTAATTCTTTAAACATTAATAAGCCATGACCAATTCCATATTAAATTTTATTAGCATCACACCCAAAGTCAAATATTACTTCAAAATTACACCCTCAAAATTATATTCTAGAAAACTCCAACCCCATGGGTTAACACCATTTGTTCAATTATTCATTATAGAATTACGTTCCCACATTCTCATGAATTAGAGAAAAATATTCTACACTACTAAACAAAAGGGGGCTCAACACAGTGATTAGATGTACTACCCGAAGAGCATTTTTCACTTATAGCAAGAACATATACTCATACTCCCTTGAGAAGCTAAACACAGAAAGCACATGGCATACACCGCACATATTTTCCTCTTTCAGGAGAAGGGTAAGTAAGACCAGCTACCTTGAGTGGTGGGGAAAAGTAAAGAAGATAAACAACCATTCATAATTAGTAAGAAACCAACAATCACATAAATCCCATTCCATCATCCCTGGTATCCTCCCTGACACCCCCATGCATAAACCGATGCATCTCACCAGTTTAGGCATTGTCTACTACCACAAAAAGCCTCCATGCCGCTACATATCACAACAGCCATCCAGGATCACATCACAACACAAGCAGTAGGAAAGCATAAATCACATTAATTGGGCTCTTGGCCCATTAATAATGAAAAGGGTAACACAAAACCATTTATGTAATTATCAAACAATCAGTTCATTAATCAATCTTGAATTAACATATTTATTATTCGTAGGTTCCAAATTTAGGAAACATAATCAATTTGCTATCACAATTAATTAAACATGATTACTGTGCCAATTTGATTGACATTAAATTACAACAAGAACTAGATTTATTTAAATTCCTCTTTATATTTAGCCAAAAAATTATCAATTAATCCCAATTTATGTTCTTTAACGATTTCCCTTAAGAACAAACAGCTAAGCAAAACAAGCATAGATATCACACTATCTAGAAAAAAAGAGGGAATAAAATACGATCAATATCAATTTATTTATCCAGTTAAAATATTTATTATGTCAATTCCCTTGTCATCTAGTGGGATTAAACATGCAAACAATACAGTTTCACATAAAATAAAAGAGAAGAAACGAATCTCATAACTCTAATAGTTCCTCACGTTCTTTATCCACACAACAGGTCACGATGCTCCTCTCGTGACAACTATATCCACCTGAGGATGCCACAGTACGACAGCACAAAACAAACCACAAGAAAAACCCCATTATAAGCATGGATATTACATGCAATAATATGTAAATGATAAAAAAGAGAATATGATCTCCAAAGGAATGACAATAAAACATACCTTATATCAAAGATTGATTGATACAGCTTGGTTGCATCAAAACAGAGCGAAACCAATCCAAGGAGTAAAGTTTTATTGTGCAACTACTATGAGAAGGATTGAATGGTTCTAGCGTCTCATAGTCGAAAACAAAGATGAAGAACAAGGGAAGAAGATATCTTGTTCCTTTTGATGATTTAATGGGGCGATGATTTAAGATACACTTAATTCCCGATTAAAAGCAGATTGCATTAACCCACGCAGTTTGACCAAGTAAAAACATCCCAACCCATATAAATAATTAATATATGATTTATGGCCTTTGAATCGGCCTTAAGAGTCCTTAAAATCAGGCTTTAAATGTATTTTACATCAAAGGAAACGTCAAAGGGGAGAAACTATAGGAAGCTGGAAACAAGGTTCACATACTCAAAATTTGGCAATGGAAAACACTATTCATGAACCTCTCCGTTAGAACCTCACTGTTCTGGAGACACTGTACACCTACCATTACTGTACACCTACTGTTAGAGGTTACTGATAGACCTCACCATTCTAGAAACACTATACACCTATCGTTACTGTACACCTACCATTACTGTACACCTACCGTTAGAGGTTACCGATAGAGGTTACCGATAGAACTCACCGGTCTAGAAACACTATACACCTACCATTACTGTAGACCTACCATTAATATACTCATACTATAAGAGGTTACTGATAGACCTCACCATTAGGGAAACACTATAAACCTACTGTTACTGTACACCTACCGTTAGAGGTTACCAGTATAGGTTACCGATAGACCACACCATTCTGGAAACGCTGTACACCTACCATTACTGTACACCTACCATTTGAGGATACCGATAGAGGTTACCAATAGAACTATTCATTGATGGAACTATTCACAGAATTTGAAATTTGGAAACGTGCTGGGGATAAGTCACCTTGACCTCCCGGAACACCTCAAACACCATATTTTCACAAAGTAATGGACCTAAGTGGTTCAGGCCATTACATCAGATACCTCTCAAAACATTCTCATCCTCATGAATTTAAAACCCACCAAAAGAAACAGGGTCCGAACAACCACCCATCAAGACACCTGTCATAAGAGAGAAATCCAAAATAGCAACAAAAGAAATTCATAAATTAAACATGAAAGGTCTAACCAAAAAGGAAGCATCGTTACATGAAAATAGTTAAACATCAAACAACTCGGGGTACTAATCACGTATCTTTGACTCACGTTCAAAGGTAATCTCTTCCATGCCACCATGTTGCCACAAGACATGAACTAACGGGATAGAACACCCATGTAACACCTTCTCCTTACGGTCTTGGATCTCCACAGGTCACTCCTCGATGGTAGCATCATCATCCACATCGACCTCTCCCTAATCAATGATGTGAGAGTCATCATGAAGATAACGACGGCGTTTAGATACATGGAAAACATCATGTATCCGACTCATCTTTGGGCGAAGTGCTACTCGATACAACACATCCCCAATAAGATCTAACACCTAGAAAGGCCCAAAAAACTGATGAGAAAGCTTACTCCAATGACTAAGCATTCGCTACCCACGGCGGGGAGTCACCTTCAGAAACACATGATCCCCAACATTAATCTCTAAGGGTCTCCTTCTTTGATCAACATATGATTTCTGACGATCTTGTGCTGTCTTCATCCTCTCACGAATCACTTGGACAATCTCTGTTGTATTTTTCACTAGTTCCGGCCTGAGAATTGCTGACTCTCCGACCATAGTCCAGCACAACGAAGAACGACATGGCCAGCCATAAAAGTATTCAAATGGCGCTATACAGATGGTGTAGTGAAAACCATTATAGTAAGCGAACTCCACTAAGGGTATGTGACTCATCCATGAACCTCCAAAATCAAGAACATAAGAGCGTAATATGTCTTCAAGAGTCTGGATGGTTCACTCTGTCTGACCATCCGTTTGAGGATGAAAAGTAGTGCTAAAGTATAGTAGAGAACCGAAAGCATGTTGGAGATATCTCTACACCCTAGAGGTAAAACAAGGCTATCGATCAGAATTGATCATTCTAGGGACTCTATAAACTCTCACTACCTCCTCTAGATACTGACTCGACAAAAATTCCTCTAAGCTTGACTTCTTGATTGCTATGAATTGGGCCGATTTTGTTAAATGATACACTACCACCCAAATAGCATCATGTCCTACCGGAGCTCGAGGTAAACCAGTAACAAAGTCTATTGAAATGACCTCCCACTTCCACTAAGGAATGTCTAATGGCTAGAGTAGACCACCATGAACACGGTGTTTAGCCTTCACCTTCTGGAAGACCAAACATGAAGACACAAACTGCACAAGCGCATGCTTCATCCCAGGCCACCAAAACTGGTTTCTCAAGGCTCAGTACATCTTTTTCACACCAGGATTCACCGCTAAAGGAAATCTATGAAACTGCCTGAGAAACATATCACACATTGTCAAAGGAACAAAAATCCTTCCATGATACAAAACTCAGTGTTGTTCATCCTCAGTCCAACCATTAGGGGCCTCACCACAAACAACTCGGTCTCTCCAGACCTCCACCTCAAGATCCCCCAACCAGGACTCTTCCAACTTCTGCATCAGGGATGACTGTAACATCATCTGAAAAATACATCCTATACACCCAACATCTACTGTATCAAGATGTAATGCTCATAGTTCTTCCATTACTATCCATGAATCAGAAGATTCATGCACATCGTCACTACATGGATTTCAGCTCAGTGCATCTGCTACGACATTACATTTTCCAGGTGTATATGATATTTCAATGTCATATTCCTGTATGATATCCATCCACCAAAGATGTCATAAGTTCAAGTCATGATGGGAGAAAACATACCTCAAAATCTTATGATCGGTTAAAACCACAAAGAGCTGACAAATGAGGTAATGTCTCCATAACTTCAGAGAAAACAACACGACTACCAACTCAAGATCAGGAGTGGCATAATTACGTTCATGGGGATGTAACTACTGAGAACCATACGAAACAACTGACCTCTACTTCATAAGAACAAAACCTAACCCCAGATGCGAAGTGTCGCAGAAAACATCAAACTGAACTCCATCAACTGGAAGACAAAGAACTGGAGAACTTACTAACTTCTCCTTTAGATACTCAAAAGATGCCTGACACTAATCAGTCCATATGAATTCTTGATCCTCCTTTTTCCAAGCTATCAGAGGAGTCACAAATCATGAGAAATTGGCAACGAACGTCCTATAGTAGCCTGCGAGACCAAGGAAACATCGCACTCTAAAACTGTCTTGGGGGATTCCCAAGACACAACTGCTTCTATCTGCTATAGATCCATAACTACTCTCTGTTGGTACAAAACATAACCCACTAAATTTACTTCTTGAGACCAAAACTCACACTTATAAAACTTCCCAAACAACTGATGTCAACTAAGAACTCCCAAAATGTCTTGTAGATTCTCTTCATGCTCCTCTTCAAATATGGAGTACACAAGGATTTCGTCAATGAAAACTACCATGAACTTGTGCATGAACTCAAGGAACACAGCATTCATCAATCACATGAATACATCTAGATAATTTGTCACACCAAATGGAATTACAATGAACTCATAATGCCCATGATGACAATGTAAAGCAGTCTTCGGGATATCCTCATCTTTCACACGCATCTGATGATAACTTGACTGAAAGTCGATCTTTGAGAACCAACTTCCACCCTTCAGTTGATCAAATAAATAATCAATCCACAGAAGAGGATAGAGATTATTTATTTTCACTTTGTTTAAGTGACAATAATCGACATACAACAGCAAACTGCCATCAGCCTTCTTCACGAAAAAAACTGGTACACCCCACAGTGACACACTTGGCCGATCAAAACCGCTCTATAACATACCATCAAGTTGTATACATAGCTCTCATAACTCAGAAGGGGATATACTATATGGATACATAAATATAGGAGACCCTCCTAGTTATAGTTCAATCCCAAACTCGATCTCTCATCGAGGGGGTAATGCTACAACCTCTTCTGGGAAGACATTAGGTTACTCTTCTACGACCCTAGTAAATGTGAACTACTAAACCTATTAAGAACACAACATCATCTTACCCATCATGGTTGATAAGGACAGAACGCACCTATGACCCATCTGAGGATCTCGATCACCAACGAACACTAATGGATCTCCATCCGCACCAATGAAAATGACCTTCTTCCTGATACAATCCACGATAGCCTACACGGAATACAACCAATCCATGTCGACGATGACATCATATGGTTGTATTCATAAACATAGTAAATCTCCCCAAGAGCAGTGTTGCCCAAACACTAGCGCACAATCTCTACATACTTCAAACAAGTCAGATCGACGTCCAACTAGTGTACTCATCGCCAAGGGAATTGGAAGCCTCTCTACCTCAAGTCCCAAAGCATGGACAAGGGTAGGTGATATGAAGGAGTGTGTCACTCTTGAATCAAACATGGCATACACGAAGGTAGAAAATATGCAAAGGGTACGTAGAACAATGTCTGGCTCGCCTGGAGCTGGCAATGCTAGAGCATGAAGCTGACCACGACCTCCTCCATGACCTCTCTGACCCAGATGATGACCACCACCATGGCCACACTCTACTCTCTGAGGACAGGGAGCATCATGGGGCTATCATCTTCCTGTCCCATCTACCCTATGTTGATCTAAAGCTGGTTCAATCGGCTACTGCTACCTCGGCTGGAACTGCCTCAATGGATGAACCTAGAGTGTAGTTCGAGGTGCATGATGACCGCTCAGTAACGTCGGGCACTCCCTATACTAAAGAGAATGACCACCACAAGAAAAACAAGAGCATGATCCCTTGTCATAGGACCGAGAGTTGCTACCTCTGGAGAAACGTGATGTGAAGGGCTATGACCTACCCCCGACTGAACGGAAACTCTTCTTCCCTGAAAACCGGGAACCCTGGACCACAACTCTACTTCATGAGGAATCATGACGATTCCCCTATCGTGAAGATACGGTCCTGGAAAAATTCCTCTCGACAACCTCTTCCCCTTCTAGCAACTCAATATATGTTTTCAGCATAAATGGGGAGACCTGGCACTTGATCTGTAGATGCAAAGCCTCCTCAAAATGCCTCGCCTTGACCACCTCGTCTGGAAGCAGGTCTGAAGAATATCATTAAAGGTTCCTGAAACTAATTCCAAACTCTCAGACACGGCAACTCCCCTATCGAATGGTAAGAAGCTCTTGAAAATTAGACACCCTCACAGTCGAAGAAATAAAGTAGACTCTAAACATGTCTCAGAATTCCTCCCATTAGATCACTTACTCCTCACGATACCCAAGGAACAAGAACCACCACTACCTCTCTGCCCCACACAACATCGTCACAACCAGGGACACCCAGTGCTCCTTCTGAGGATAAATCGAACTGAATCCAACCTCAACCTCCTCTAACCAGTCTTCTGTGACTGAATTTGAAACCGATCCCTCATATTTCTACAGACTCTGGTGCTGAAACTCTCGAAGTATCTCCCACCAAGTGTCATCGCCGTCAACCTCTACCTTATTGCAATCTGTTGGAATAGCCTGTTGGACATTTTCTGCGCAAACCTGATGAGGACGTCGACATAGAGGCATACATGTAAAATAAAAAACTGTTAGAGCTCCTAAACCGGGAATATGGAAGACTCAACATTAATTAATTAATTAATTTATTTTATTCATTTTAGGTTATCTATCCTAAGGCCTACTAATTCAAACAGAGGCACAAGGAAGAAAGATGAATGATCTTTAGCTAGGTCTCTAACCTGCAACTAGTATCACCTTGTTTAGTATCCATTGTTAACATAAAGGTCTATACACCAGATCATAGGGGGCCCAAAATGCCAATGACTCAGATGGTATCCAGTGCTTACCTAACTTTCTAAACATGAATGACACAATTTCCCTAACAACCCATGAAATGTCACTTGTTCCTAACTCCAAAATCAATCCTATCGCTCAACGAGACCTCTGATACCACTCTTTCACGAACCCCTCCCCACAATTTTTACCACTCCTGGGATAAAAATGTGCGAAGGGAGATAATGACCCCCGGGTCCCGCCTCCAGTACCCTCTGGGTTGGAGATTTGCACCGAGGGTATAGTAACACACAAATGGGAGGAATTACCCTCTAAGAGAACACATGCAGAAGAGAGAGATAAGATAGACACCAACCAAATCCAACTCAGATAGAAATATAAATGAAAACCCAAGCACACATATGAAATGTCATGT
Organism: Viscum album; assembly: GCA_963277665.1. NCBI lineage: Eukaryota > Viridiplantae > Streptophyta > Magnoliopsida > Santalales > Viscaceae > Viscum > Viscum album. Next base: position 1,621,159,406 of record OY728150.1, read on the forward strand.
ATAAGTACTATAGTTTAAAGGGAAAAAACTGCAAGTACCCCAAAGAAAGTAAAAACAGTAGAAACCAAAATCCCAAAGGGCTCCTACAACCCCAAGCTAGAAGAAACCAGCTTGATCGCCAACCTGCTCCAAGTGACCTGAAAAACAGTTTTTATATACATAGGGTGAGTATAACAGTATACTCAGTAAGATCCTCCCTGAAGCCTCTCGTGCAAAAGTAAAGAATGTATGTTAAAGCATAGTGAACAAAAAGTGAATCTAAATCATCACCTAAATAGGTATACTAAGTTCCCAACATCATCATGGATACTCTCACAGAGTAATGAAACCTAGAATATAACATATAATAAAGAATATCAAGGGTACCCTGCTACTACTTCCCCATTGTTTTTATGCTTTTCCCCAACTTCGCACGTCCTGAACATCTCTCTCCCAAAAGGATTTCCCACAGACACCTTGGCGAAGCACCACAATTTGCACCTCGTGCAACAAAACCACCACTTCAACACACCAAAGTAACTAGGTAGTTTCCAGGAGCCACCACAACTCGCATAACATGTATCTTACGTCGGGTATTATACGTCAAGCCATTACAGCCCATACACCATGTACGGGTCCTCAAGCCATCACTGCCTATACACGTTACACTTATATCAGTCCATAGAAAACTATATCCATAATATATGTGTGTGAATAACCATATGCCATTATAACCCTCTACACACATATATGGGGAAAACTAAACAATGTGCTTCCCTGCACAAGTAACTACCAAGAGAAGAGAGAAGGGACAAAGGGTGTAGTCAGCCATTCCTCCTCCCACCAGAGTGTTGGGGAACACCCCCCCCCCCAGGGCTCAGAATCCCCATGGTGTCTGTTTCCATTACTGACTGGGTGGATTAGAATATAGAACCACCAAAATTAAAAGATATACTATATCTCACAACCAAACTATGGGAATATCCCCGTCTTAGGCACAACTGTAGCTAATGTCTCCCAAAATCCTTGCGGATACTTATATTCCTAGGTACCCTATAAGCTCACAACCATTTAAAGAGCTTTATTATATCACATAATTCCATTTTTTATCAGTTCCACAATATGTTAATTAATTCTTTAAACAATAATTATCCATGAACAATTCCACATTAAATTTTATTAGCATCACCCCCAAATTCAAATGTTCCTCCAAAATTACAATCTCATCATTATGTTCCAGCAAACACCAACCCCATTAGTTAACCCCATTTATTCAATTATTCATTATATAATCACTTTCCCATATTCCCTAGAATTCTAGAAAATCATTATGTGATACTAAATACAAGGGGGATCAACACGGTGAGTATATGTACTACCCGTCGAGTCTTTTCCTCTTATAGCAAGATCATATACCCATCCTCCCTTGAGAAGCTAATCACGGAAAGCACGTGGCATACCCTGCGTGTCTTTTCATCTTTTAGGAGAAGGGTAAGTAAGACCAGCTACGGTGAGCAATGGGGAAAAGTAAAGCAGATAAACAACCAATCAATATTAGCAAGCATCCAACAATCACATCGATCCCATTCCATCATCCATGCTATCCTCCCTGACACTGACATGCATAAACCAAAGAATCTCGCCACTCTAGGCATCATATACTACCACAACAAAAATCCTAAATACCCCCACATATCAAAACGATCATCCAGGATCACATCACAACACAAGAAATATGAAAACAAACATCACATCAATTACGATCTTAGCCCATTAACAATCAAGAGGGTAACTCAAAACCCTTTAAGGAATTGTCAAACAATCAGTTCTTTAATCCATCTTGAATTAATATATTTATTATTCAAAGGTTCTAAATTTAGGAAACCTAATCAGTAAGCTATCATAATTAATTAAACATTCTTAGTACGCCAATTTGATTGAAATTAAATTACAACAAGAACTAGATTCGTTTACATGCCTCTTTATATTTATCCAAACAATTATCAATTAATCCCAATTTAGGTTCTTTACTGATTTCCATCAAGAACAAACAACTAAGCATAGAAATAATAGATATTGCACTATCTTTCCAAACAAGAGGAAATAACATATGATCGATATCAATTTATTTTTCCGGTAAAAATATTTATTATGTCAATTTCCTTGTCATCCAGTGTGATTAAACATGCTAACCATATAATTGCATGTAGAATAAAAGAGAAGCTATGAATCTGCTACCTCAAACTGTTCCTCACGTTCTTTATCCACACAACGGGTCATGATCCTCCTCTCGTGACAACTGCATCCACCTGAGGATTCCACAGTACGACCGCACCATCTAAACTCCAAGAAAAACCCCATTAGAAGTATACAGATTACATGCTATAATATGGAAAGGAGAAACATGTGAAGATGATCCCCAAAGGAACAATGATAAAACATAACTTATATCGAAGAATGATCGATACATCTTGGATGCATCAAAATAGAGAGAAACCATCCATGGAGTAATGTTCGATTGTGAAACTCATATGGGAAGGATTGAAAGGTTCTAGTGTCTCAGAGCTGAGAACAAAGAGGAAGAACAAGGGAGGAAGATATCCTGTCCCTTTAGAATATTTAATGTGGCAATGGTTTAAGATACGCTTAATTCCCAATTAAAAGTGGATCACATTAACCCATGCGGTTTGAACAAGTAAAAATATCCCATGCCACAGGAATAATTAATATAGTATTTATGGACTTTGAATAAGCATTAAGAGTCCTTAAAATAAGGCGTTAAATGTATTTTACATCACCAAGGAAATGTCAAAGGGGAGAAACTGTAGGAAGCTGGAAACACTATTCACATACTCAAAATTTGGAAAAGAAAAATCACTGTTCATGGTCTTCACCTTTATAGAAACACTATACACCTACCGTTACTGTACACCTACCGTTAGAGGTTACTAATAGACCTCACCATTCAGGAAACACTATACACCTACTTTTACTCTACACCTACCATTACTGTACACCTAATGTTAGAGGTTACTGATAGATCTCACCATTCTGGAAACACTATACTCCTACCGTTACTGTACACCTACTTTTATTGTACACATACTATTAGAGGTTACCGATAGTCCTCACCTTTCTTGAAACACTGTTCACCTATCTTTACCGTACACATACCGTTAGAGGTTACAAATAGAGGTTACTGATAGACCTCTCCATTCTGGAAAAACTGTACACCTACCATTACTGTATACCTATCGTTTCTGTACAGCTACCATTAGAGGTTACCAGTAGAACAATTCACCGATGGAACTGTTCAGAGAATTGGAAATTTGGCAAATTGTTGAGGATAAGTCACCTTGACCTCCCAGAACACCTCAAATAACATATTCTCACAATGTAATGGACCAGAGAGGTCCGGGCCATTACAATTAGTACTAAAAAAGCACTGACTACCAATGTGTGATTAAAACATTTAGTCTTTTATAAACCCTTGAAAAGCACTGATAAATAATTCCCTTTTTATGTATTTTGGACAAAATGATAAACAAACCCATTTATTAGCCATTTTATTTAGTGTTGATAGAGGGAGACTTTATCTATGATATAAAATTCACTAATAAAGGCATCCTTTACTATAGTTTCTATAAGCACTGATAAGGTGTTCCATTATTAGTGCCTATAGAGGCTCCAATATAGGATAACTTTATCATCACTCTTTGTTTCATTGATAAATGGGAATAATGATGTATGTTGTATCATTAGAATACAACACCAGAAATAGGGCATATTGTAGTGTGCTATAATAGCACACCATAACACTATAAATTAGTAAAACCAGTTACAAATATAGAATTTAAGGTAATAAAATTTACAAAAAATTCAAAAAATGATATTATTTTATAGGCATTTTAAAAATTGGGTTATACAATAACAATAGTATGTACCAAATATCACATACATTCGAAAACATCATTGATCCTACGTCTTCTTCCCTGAACATGAGTCATGATATTATCGAACAAACCACCCCTACATGAGAAAAATAAAACATCTATATAAGAAAACAATTATTATATTTTTAATAATATAAATAAATAAATAAAATAGAAATTAATAATTTTAAACAAAAATTTTTCATATAGGGAACACTATGTAACCGATTGAGTTGTGTTTGATTCTTACATTTCACATCACTTCCTATTCATATACTAGAATTATATTTTGAAAATTAACTAAATATATATTATATTTTTTTTGAAATTAGCTATTTAATATTATATGTAATTAAAATAAAAAATCTAGACTTTGTTTATTGGTTTTTTAGATGTGATGTACATTTTATACTAAAATTACACTTATATATTGAAAAGACACTTTTCGAGTCATACTGATTACACTGTGCATTAATTTGATGCGAGAATAATTCCTACATGCCTAAAATTACTTATGAATCATTGTCCAATATTATCACAAAAATAGTAACGTGTTTTCTCATTTTTCATGGAGTGACACTTTTTGAACTAAAATGTCAATTTTAAACTAATAACAGTCACTTTGAGTCATACCAGGAACATCTTATATCAGATTGAGGTATGAATAATTCTTACACTTTGAATCTATCTTCTCAATTTTTAGTTAGTGACACTTTTTGAACCAAAATATCAATTGAAATTAATAATGGAAACTTTCAGTCCTACCAAGAACATATTATATCAGATTGTGGTTTGGCTAATTCCAACATGTCACAAATGACTTATGAAACATTTTTATAAAATTATCAGAACAATAAAAATATATTTTATTAGTTTTGAGTATGTCAGAAGTCTTTTTCACTAAAAATAATTCAAATTTTAAATCAATAGACACACATGGAGTCATATCAGTCACACCATGTGTTGGATTGAGGTGCAGATGATTCCTACTAGTCCCAAATTATTTATGGGTAATTTATTAAATAATAAAAATAGTCTTGATATGGTTAAATTGTTCTGAGTATGCCACTTAATTTTTTTAACTAAAATTTCATTTTAAACTGGAAACACACACTTTGAGTCATATCGATCAAATTGTTCTCTAGCTTGATGTGAGACTAATTTATATATGTCAGCTATTACTTATGAATAATTTTAATAATTTATCAAGATAACTAGTGTTTGTTTTCTTGGTTTTAAATGTTTCACATATCATTTTTAATAAATTTAATGTCTATTTTAAATAGAAATACACAGTTGGAGTCATACTAGGAAAACCATGAATCAGATTGTGTTGAGTATGATTCATACACATCAAACATATTATAGATTTTTTTTAAAAATTATCAAAAAATATTAATGTGTTTGATTGAATTTTAGTATTTGATGTGTGTTTTGAACTAAAATATAAATTATGATCTAAAAAAATACAGTCTTAGTCATAGTGAGCATATTTTGTATTAGATTAAGGTGTTGATAATTGAGTATGTGATATGTATTTTTCTTTCTAGTATCAATAAAAATCCAATAAATAAAGATCATGTTCCATTTTTACGTAAGAGAAACTCAATGGTCATAGATACACTTCCCATTTTAGGTATCATGGGGTTTCCTCTTCCATAAAAAATGAACATGTTATCCCTTTTCTAGATTTTTAAATTTAGTTAAAAGAAAAATATTTCTTCCCAAAAGATATATATATAAAACTAAATTTGTATTAGGAAAAAATTACATGGTAATTAGATTATAAAACGTATAAAAATGATGTAAAAATAACATAAATTAGTTGCAGGAATTCTCCTTTTTAGGATGGGTTTAAACATTTTTGATGCATTTCCTTATTGTTATTATCTCAGTTGTTGCCTCAAAATCCATTATATCACGTGCATGAGAATGTTTTTAACAAAAAAACCCAAATCGAGCAAAACAAATCCACCTATATAAGAATACATTTCATATGTGATTAATACTAAAAAGATAAAAATTAAAAAATATATGGAAAATATATTACATCTATGGATAATGATTTTACTATGAAAACATCAATATTGTTGAACCCGTGATGGATTGAAGAGTTTGAAATATTCTGAAAGAACCATCCAGCCAGGTTGTATTCAATGTCACTAAATTTCTTTTACAAAATATTGATATATGTGAATATAGTTCAAATCATGGGGAATATGTTTACTCATTTATGTGTATGTGATGTATTTTTTAAAATAAAATGTAAATTATAAAGTAAAAAATATATTTTGATCCATACCGAGCACACTGTGTATCAAATTGATGTGTAGCTGATTGAGAATTTGATTTTTGTTTTTATTTAAACCGTCTACACTAGGCCTGAAAGGAATGAAATGTTCCATTTTTTATGGCAGAGGAAACCACATACTACCTCGAAATCATCATCTAAAAGAAACACGTTATCTCATTTATGGATTATTATAGTTGATTTATGTAACTATATGACCTCTGAATAAATTTTTTTAAAAAATATTTAATAGAAATGATAAGGTAATTAAGTTAAAAATAATAGATAAAATGGTGAATCAATTATCTAAACATGTTGTAATAATTCTCTGTTTCATTACCAGAGTAAAGGAGTGACTCACCTTATTGAGGAAGTGATTTCTTCAAGATATCTATGAAAATTAAAATCATATGTATTAGATAAAAATGTTTATGAAATTCACTAAAGATAATAGATAAAACGATGATAAAATCAACTAAAAGTTAATTATTTCATGTTATATATCATTATATTGTATTATAATTAATATTTATTAATTGAAAATAACACATAAGGAATTTATTCAATCTCGCATGATCCTCCTCAATGACCATGATCACTAAAAGAATGTTTTCCTCCAATAGTTCTCTCGTAAACCCGTTGGCTTCACTGGTTGATTACACCCATATTTATTTAAATATATGAGCTGTATTATATATTTATTTGATTATTTTATTGGTCAGTATAACCCTCAAGTGACTATTGGATACACTACTAAATACATGGAAGGTTTCTATATGGTCGATATATGTTATCCTTTTGAATTTATTGTAGTTTTAAAGTAACATTATTTTTTTTATTTACATTTATATTTATCACAAAAACAAAGTGCTTGTTTATTGAAGCACATAAAAAATATTTCTCCTCATTAAAAATAAAATTATTGAATATATGGTTTATTGAACTATCAGGAAATTTATGTTTGTAGGAATTAATACATTATTCTTCACATGTATTATAAAAAATACTCAACTAATATATTCTAAAAATCTTGTTTTAAAATTACCTAAATTAAAGAATTTATATATTATAAATCCCATAATTCATAGTGGAAATATTTGTATAATAACATTGAACAAGTTTTTATTTTGTTTATTATATTCTACTAAAACCCTTTCATTACAATGTAGAGAATCCATGGGAAAGCATCTACATCAGTTTTTGTTTTTTTATTAGCTTGTTCTTGGTGAGGGGTTACTTTCAGTCATCGTTAATATTTTATCATATGTGGAATGTGTTATTAGAAATTGTATCATATGATAATCATTTTAATAAATAATTGTTTTTTTTATTTCTATAAATAATACCTCCACTTAAATTTCTATATAAAATCACTTAATCAAGTGGCGAAAACAAATTTTTAATATATAACCTAAAACTCTAGAAAAATTATTATTATTATAAGTGAAAAGTGTTGTGAATAGTTTTATAAAATTTCCTCCAAACAAAACATTGGATTGATCCCCATTATACTTCACTACCTAACAATTTTATTGTTTATAGGAAAACACTTCATCCCCTTCCCCCACATTGCTCTCCGCCTCTGGATACTGCTTTGACACAATCTCTAACTACATATTTGAATCCACCTATGCATCCACCTCTGCCATTTCCTATAAATTTTATTTTTTGTAGGACAACACATCTAAAAAATTACTTCATTCATTATAATTTTCATTGAGATACTGATATAAACAATATATATGCAATCTGACACTAATGCTTCCCATCACAAATAGATTTCTAAAGACTTGGCCCATTGTAGATTACAACCATAGTTCAAATAACTTAAATTTATTATCAGAAAATATTATGATGCCACAAATTCTTCCTAGTCATATATAAAATAATTTACTTATTCTTTTGAGAATGAAGGTAGTTATAAACCTTGGTAGTACCAAGAATATATAGAGAACCAATCGATGATGCAATACTTTTAATGAAATTGCAATTTCATTTGGAAATGAAATATTCATGGATGCTGGTATTTTGATGGTTTATGAAATATCCCATTAATATTCATACATAATATCTATAATCATTTAATTTATCATTTTTTCTTGATCTGAGACATCATTTACACTAGTATTCATATCAAATGATCTATAAACAGTATTATTATCCCACTCGTTATGAACGTTCTTGTTCCCCCTTTTTAGTCCAACATTTATAACTATGATAAATTTTTTAGAAATCATAATTTTTCCAACTATTTTATACTAATTGTTCTTCATTGAAAATAATCTAAACATGGAAAAATGGATTTTGGAGGGGTTATATTCATGCTCTATTACAGATGTGATGATATCTTCAACTCTATCTTTATAAAAATTTCTAAAATGTTTCATGTAAATAAATTTATTATTTATATCCATAATAGTAAGTTCTTAAAATATTCATTTTTTTAAATATTATAAAAATATAAATAATATATTCCTTATCAAAGTTGAATGTTATAGGAAAATTTAATATAGGGAACCAAAGATCTAATTATGTAAATTTATTACAGTATTCTTTGAAGGAAGTGTGTTATATAATTTAAGAAAATAATTACACCACTATTGTATGTGTTATCCTCTATATTCGTGAAAAGGTAAAAGATATTATACAATTATCATCCTCATCATTTTCATCACTTTAATATTTATTTTTTTCATTTTTTTGCATGGGACTCATACCTCATATCTTCATGTCATGCACCAATGTTTCTGGAACTACTATAAGTAGTAGTTATCACATTCCAGGTACATATGATTGTTACGGATGACTATTTCTTAGAGTTGTTGAAGCATAATATAAGATATGGGGGATTATTCTAAAGAACAAAAATGTAACAATAGCTAATGAACAGATGAAGATAATGCAGCTATTTTTTTTACCTTAAATATTTTAAAATATTCACAACATAATTTTAAATTTTAAATCTCATCTGAAGATGATAAAATATCCTTGACACTACCATGAAAAAATCAAGTCATCCCCACTACAATTAACCGATTCTAATATATGTCACTATTCCTTTTCCCTCCCCTCTATGTAAAATATAAGAGTTCTATATCCCACAAGGTTTTTGTGTAGGGTATTATTTTAACAATCAACAATTAAATACTTATAGGGCCATTATAATATTCAACAATTAAAAATTTTGATTATATTTTCGAAGTAGTAGCACTCTAAAACACAGGTAAGTCAATTCAATGTGTACTAACAAGAGCACCATGATAATCAAATGTTCCTACTTCATGTAATTCCTGTGAAGTATATTATCCATTCCATATTTTTATACCATGTTTGTTCCTTGGAATAAAAATCTTTTCACAAATAAATATGAATCATAGGGCGATAAAAAACTATCAATATCCCTCTGTAAATACCCACATAACTTGTATGAGAAGAACTAACCTTAGACCCCTAGCATCCAAGAGTATCCCTAAAGGATAACCATCACATGAACATACTACTTAAAAATCGTGAAATGGGTATAACATATCCATTATTTTAGGACTGAAATTCAAGATATGTGATGTATTAACATAATTGGTTACCTTAGGAAATAACTACAAAATGGGTGCTACAAAACATTAGTTAAACCTAACTTCTGAAAAACAACAAAAAAGTAAAACAAAAAAATGTCACATCATGACTACCTTAAACCTCAATAAATCAATAAAATTTCTATAGTTACTCACATTATAAGATACAATAACTATCCATCACAAAATACCCATGATATTCCAGTAGATTATACTTAAAGATGAATTATCCTAGGACTTGATCATGTTTCTCGAAGATCACTTGTTAGATAATCTCATAGTATGTTGGACAAAAATCATCACTCCTACACATAAAATATCAAGACTAAGTAGGCTACATGATCAAACCCTTTAAAAGTAACACCAATAAGTTTCAAGGGGCTATAAGCTATTTTATACCTAATATATAACCACTACTATGGTCATCATATAAACCCTCTTAGAACATCAGTACACTAAGAAAAAAATTCTAAGGAAACTCATAAATTATTCTACACATATGGACTACTTACATTAACCATGATAATCCTCACCAGACCTCTCATAGTCTAACCTATATACTAATAGATATTAACTTCTATGGTTATATCCTATGTCCTAAGTCCATGTTTCACTTTCTTTATATACCTTGGACATTTATTAAATAATTCGCAACCATCAATCATGAAATCCACTCTCTGAGGTCCCTCTCACATAATCATTCAAGAATATCCTAGGTTAACCACCCTTGACATTGGTCGGAGTGGATACTCAACAGGGGGGGAATTGAGTTCAAATTAAAATTTCTGTTAAAAATATTTCTATTAAAAATCCCCCAAATTTAATAACAAGCTAAACTGTAGTAAATTTGTAATACAGTAAAGGTTCAGTTAGGTTCTCAAGATAATGATTAGTTCTCAGTTAATCTAATTTGAAGATTAATTAACATTTGAAACTAACCTAATGGTTTAAAATAAATACAAAAACATTCTAGTTTAACTATAGGAGTTAATTTTAATTGATTTGTATTTAAAGTATTTAGCAGCGAAATATTAAATATAGTTTAAAAAGAAAATAAATAAGCATGGTAGTTTTAACCAAGAGGTTCAGTCTCAAGACAAGACTTAGTTAGCTCAAACAATTTATATAAATTTTGTTCCACACCCAGGACCGGGGTCAACAATAGTACAAATACTGTCCAGGTACTATGACCTCTACCACAGTTCTATGTGGGCAAACAAAACAATAACACATAGGTTATACAGGTCACACTTGAACTGTTACACTATCAACATTGGGATACTTGAGAGTATGGGAAACATTGCGTGTAGATTTATAAATCCTCCAGTTTAGCAAATGAGACAATGTGTTTATGGAATATACAGAGTACACACACTGCATACGAAGTAAGTAAAAGAATCACCAAGGGAGAGTAGATATGAGTATAGAATAATCTAGTTATTCGAAGTGCATCTCTGGACTCCTTTTGATTTATCATAACAAGCTTCTGAGTTCTTCTATGGTTCTTGTCTACAAAAAGAGTGTCATTTTCTTCCATTACTTTTAGGTTCAGTTTGACCAGCTTGAGTGCATGAAGAGATCGTTGTAATTCTTTACTTCTTGAATGTTCAGGTTGTAAGGATTCAGTGTGTCTTCTTCCTCCTTCTTCTATGCTTTATGGTCCTTGAGTCTCTCCAGATTATTGTCCGGTATGTGCATGGAAAAATTAGTCTGATCATCACTTTATTTCTTCAGAAGTTCAAGGTTCAATTATATAGGTTTTTCTCCAGTAATAGGAATGATTTCCTTTTTACTGGTACGAGGTACGGTTCCTGAAATGCCAACCAATATCATTAATTAATTTCAAGTTCATTAAAAACATCAAATATGACCCTTAGCATTATATTAATAATATTGACAAAGTATATATTTTGAGTAACAGTGAATGGTTAACAGTCATCTTCCATCAGTAGCTCTCTGTCGGTAAACTTGTAATGGTATACTTGTGTTAGTGGATGCCTTGTATCGGTAGTTGTTACTCTGTGTAACAGTAGCTCTACATATCAGTAACTCCTTCTATCGGTAGCGTTGGTCTATTAGTAACTTGGTTGTACTGGTAGCTACTTATATCGGTGGCTATGTTTGTATCGGTGGACTTTGTATCAACAGTCCTGTATCGGTGTAATTTGTATCAGTAGTTGTATGTGTGTCTGTTTGTATCCATAACTATGTATCAGTGGCCTTTACTTATCAGTAGACTATGTATCAGTCGATTTGTGCATACCGTTAGACTTATTATATTGGTAGCTCTTCTTCTATCAGTTTCCATTATGCATATCGGTGACCTTATCCATATCAGCAAACTTTTGTATCGGTGTACTTAGCATTATCAGTAGCTGTGTATCGGCTTGTATCGGTAGACATATTCTTTCTATATCAGTGAACTTCATATCAGTAGCTCTTGATATAACAGTAGGTCTATCTGTTCTTCTGTATCAGTAGCTATCTACATACCGGGGAACTTATGCATATCAGCGGACTTAACACTTATCTGTTCTATGCAAAACATGTCCAGATTGAGTTAGAATTGACTCAATGTATGTATAAACATAGATAAACATCGATTAACATATTCTAATGATTATTTTGATATTTTTGTCAACTTAATTTAACATATATATATATATGATTATAAACACATATTAAAGCATGATTGAGATTATCAAAACATATTAATGCATAATTCGGATTATCAAAACATATTAAAGCATAGTTGGGATTATCCAAAAATAGTAAAGCATAATTGGGATTATCAAAACATGTGAGGTCAACAATCTCCCCCTTTTTTATAATCACAACTTATGGTATTTTAATCTAAAATTCTCATTAATGTATCAGTATAAAATACAACGGGTCTTATTTCTCAGTGTGAGTAATGAAATTTTCAAATGAGATATTTTAAAAGAATATCAGAGGATATAGTATAAAAAGAAATTGTATCAGAGGTGCTGATAAAAACATTGTTCTAGAGTTTCCAAAAAATGTATCAGTGAATAGATTATTAGATGCAAATGTATCATATGTATATAAAAACTGTATCAGGGATATACAACACATGTATCAGAGGTAGAAAAAAATATAAAACAAATGTACCAGAGGGAAATGTATTATGCTTATAAAATATAACGATTTTTCATATTAGTTGTCCCCATTGTATTATTTGTCCCATGTTATATTAGGTCTCCCTTATTTCTACCCCTTAGATATTATTTCTCCCCCTTTCTGATTAGAAAAAAGTGGGATAGAAAGGAAATACAGGAAAAGAGAAGAAACATAAGGTAAAAGAGAGAATGAATGAATTTATATATTACTTGAGGAAAAAATACATAGAAATACAGAAGTGAATGAAAAATAATACAAGTGATTCCCATTAAAGGGCCTGGACACTAATCAATACACCTCTTGAATCTTAACTTGTGATTTGGATTTGGGTTCAGTGGTAGATTCAGGATGGGTAGTTTCAGTAGATGGCTTGGGAATTCCAGAAAGCACGACTGGTGGTTGAGCAATAGAGACTGTTACTGGCCAGTAGTGGGTAGATCTTTGTGTGATCATAGGAGTGAGGCTCTATATTTCTTGGACTAGATTCATCTTTTGAATAGAGGTAGACTGAGCAGAGGGAGGTAGAGCTGGAGGTGCAATGATAAGAGTATTGTACACATGCAAAAATGGCAGCAACAGATTCCTAAAGTCCATTATGATCCCTCCTCCTCTATCCATAGAAGAAATAAAGTCATCCTTGTTTTCCATAAACTTTTCTAATGCAGGAGTCAACTCTATGAGCTTGCTGACTTGTTCTTTGAATGCTTGAGTGAGTGTAGGTAGCTTCATGTGTTCTATCATAAGCTTGAAGTGGTTGTTTAGCTAATTCTTTGTATAAAACATTTCGAAGTAGTAATATAATTTGTCCTTTACTTCTTTCTGAGAAGCAGTAGCCTCTCTCATAAAATACTGAACAATTTTAATTATCTCCCTTGTGGTAGTCACCACTTTGGTCAAGGAGGTAGAGCTTATAGAGCCACTGGTATAATATTTTCCAATCTCTTCACTCATCTCTACTTGAAATTTATCAACATATACAGAAGCACTGGATGAAGCAAGAGGTTTGACAGTGAATGCAATAGTCTCCTTGAACGATAGGATTAAGTTGCTTATCACCTTCTGGACAACCAAATCTTGAGTGCTCGCATGATCTTTGACCGAATTCTTAAAAGCTTCAAAGACATACACAAATTTCATTACTACACCTTTAATTAAATTGACATCATCCTTCATTTGAGCTTGAGAGCTACTCAAGGAAGTTAAGGAATCGACAAACTGCTTCAATGAAAGAATAGCTCCTATCCAGCTCTCAAATTGAGAATGACACACTCTGATTTCATTCATCATCTCTTTCATAGTGGTTGACACATTACATACAAGAGAGTGTTCAAAAGATTGTTTCCATTTTTCTCAGTTCTTCAATAAAACAACTCTTTAATTCTTTAACTGATACAATCCAAGATTCCTTTAACTCTACCTTTAAAAAAGAAAGATCAGCCTTAGTAACTAGATTTTCATGTACAACATCAGGGGATCTTTGAGACACAATAATGGACACAAATTCATCCATAATATATTGAATGGATGAAATCAATGAGGATTCCATTCTTCTTATCTCTTCAATAATGGAGGTCTAAAATCAGACTTCAACTAGTATAGATAAACGTTCTTATCCATATCCTCAGGTAAAAAATTAGAAAAGATATTATAGTTAACTTGTGGTCTATTCATCGGTGTCTCATCTTCCGAATCAGGGTAGCCCAAAACACAAATAACAAAACCTTGGTCTTCTGCCCAGCCTTGAATTCCATCAGCTACTGAAACATTTCCTAGTCTGGTAAAATTCTCCCCTAAACTGGTGAATTCTCATGTATATGTATAGAAACATCACCCCCAACAGCTCTACATTCCTCATAAGAATCCTCTTCCACCATATCCAATTCTCCAACATTAGTAGGATCCTCAGGAATAGGTGCAGGTCGATCTACTTCATCTAGGACAGCCTCTAGCACAATAGTACTTCAAATTAATGGACTTAAACTCAAGGTGGCAGAAGAAGATACTTCAGTTTTGAGATTATTCTTCTTCTTCATTCTCTGGAGCAGGTTGGTCTTCCTAATTAATAGTTGCTTCTTCATTTCTCTCTTCTAAGATAGTTTCCTTCATAGATGACACAATTTTAGCAACATGACTTGGATTCAAGACCGGATCCCTTCCATCAGCTATAGAATTATCCTCATCATTAGTATCTTCACTATACTAAGGTTCCTCTTCATCAGGTCCTAGACCTGGATCCCTCACATCCTTAGGCCTAGAAGGATGTTCCATAGGATTAAACTTATCGTATAGCTTCTCATCATCATTGAAATATTCTCTTCTCCATAGATTCCAACTGATCTTCATGTATTATCATATAGTTTTGGTAATAGAAAAGTTCTCTCTCATAACCACTGTCTCATCCTAATACTTAGCCATAACTCATACCTTGATCATCACATAGATCAGTTTTGAAAAGAATAAAGCATTGGTTTTTGAATTTGGCCTGATCATATCTTCAATTTGAATCATTAACTGTCTACACAGATTCACCTTAACACCATTCCTTAAAAGATGCAACAAATAAATATCTTGATACTTCATATTTGCCAAATCCCCTCTTCTTGGACTCAATACATGTTGAATGAACTAGAATAATAACTGGTTCCTTCCATCAATAACTGTAGCAACCATTTTTCTTGTTGTACCATCTCCTGTTAATTCTTCCAAAGCCACTTCATACTCAATGATGTTACTAGTATGAGGTACTAATTCTGAGAAATATCTAAACTCTCCTTTATGTGTGACTTTTAAGCATTCCTCCTATTCAACAGAAGATAAAGCTATTTCCTTTCCATTCACTACTGAGACAATTATATTCTCAGCTTCTTATTTTTTAAAATGAACAAATTCATATTACTCTTTTACCATATTCGGATAATAGGGTCTATTGTTATTCGAGAATCATTTTACTCATTTATGATCCTCCAATACTTCCAAAACTAAAGACTTACTAGACATCAACCATTCCGCACACTTATCTTTCTCAAATACTGTCTCCCTTTGAACGAGATGAGGATTAGTTGGTTTCTTCACTTCACTTCCACCACTAGACTCTCCAATGAGTCTCTTTTCATTCTGCTCCTCATCCTTTCCGCTAACTGATGGTCTCTTCACTCTTTCCATTCTGTGAATCGCAAGACTTAGGGTTCGAAGTTTTTGGAAGCTAAGGCTTAAATGTAATGGGTTTGAGGTTGATCAAGATGAGGTTAAGACTTATGTTTTATCATTTAGGAATCACAAAATAAATAAATAAAACATAATATATTAAATATAAAAGATACAGATTCTGGCGGTTAAAGATACATAATTTTAAAAATAGCGCAATCCAAACAGCAGGGTATACCGGTGAGAATTCCTAAAGGTGGGGTATTCTTATCGGTGACGTCCACTAACAGTACGGTATAACAGTGAGGTTCATACCAATGAGTTATAATAGTGAGGTTCATACCTGTGAGGTATAACAGTGAGGTTGATACTGGTGAGGTTTCTAACGGTGAGGTTTCTAATGGTGAGGTTTGGCTATACAAAGTCTATCATTCCTAACTCATGTCTAATGTAACTTAACCAATCCGAACATAATGTATTGGCAAAAAATTCAGCTAATTGATGTTTAGTACTAATGAATCTGAGAGTAATATCACACTTTTGGTAATGATCTCTCAAAAAATGGTGCCTTATATCAATATGTTTGGTCCTAGAGTGAGACACGTGATTTTTAGAGATATTAATCGCACTAGTGTTGTCACAGTTTATAGACACATGTCTAAACTGATACCCGTAGTCCAAAAAAGTATATTTCATCCATAGAATTTGTGCACAACAACTACGAGCAGTAATGTACTCTACTTCAGCAGTAGACAATGCAACCGAATTTTGATTTTTACTACACCAAGATACTAAGGAATTACCAAGGATATGACATGTTCCAAAGGTGCTTTTTCTATCTAACAAGCAACCAACAAAGTCAGAATCCTAATTACTTATTAAATTAAATGATTTTTCTTTTGGATAAAATAATCCTATGTTAGTAGTATGTTAAAGATATTTGAAAATTATTTTAACAGCACACAAGTGTGACTCTTTTGTATTAGCTTTAAATATTGCACACATACATACACTAAACATAATATCCGGTCGAGTAGCAGTAAGATAAATCAAACTCTCAATCATACCTATGTTGTTGGTTTGATCCACTGGTTTTCCAGTTTCATCTGCATCCCACTTACAATTAGTACTCATAGGTGTATCACTTTCCTTAATACTATCCTAACCCAAACATTTTAAAAGAACCTTTGTATATTTAATTTGATTTAAAATAATACCATTTTTATTTTGAAAAACTTGAAATCCATTAAAATATTTGAATTCTGCCATTAAACTCATTTCAAATTAATTTTAGATGCTCCTTGAAAAATCAATACACAAATCATTTTTAAAAGATCCAAAAATAATTTCATCAACATATATTTGTACTATCAAAACATCTTTGAAAATTATTTTAATAAAGAGAGTTGGATCATCAATCCATTTAGAAAAACCTTTTGAAATAACAAAACTTCTAAGTCTGTCATACCAAGCCCATGGGGCTTGTTTCAAACCATATAAAGCTTTAGAAAGTTTAAAAACTCAATTTGGAAAATGAGGTTTAATAAATCCAGGTGGTTGTTCAACAAAAACATCGTCAATTATAAAACCATTTAGAAGAGCACATTTAACATCCATTTGATATAACTTGAAATTCATATTAGCACCATAGGAAAGTAGAATCCTAATAGCTTCTAATCTAGCTATAGTTTCAAAGGATTTCTCATAGTCTATTCCTTCCTCTTGACTATACCCTTATGCAACATGCCTTGCTTTGTTTCTAACTATGTTTCCTAATTCATCATCCTTATTCCTAAAAACCCATTTAGTGCCTATGGTCAGAGTTTCATTAGGTCTGTCAAATAATTCACATACTTTGTTTCTTTCAAATTGATTTAATTCTTCTTGCATATCCATTACCCAAAATTCATCGTTGTTTGCATCATTGATATTTTTATGTTCTAACTATGAAAGAATGGCTTGATGATAAACCTTATTTCTAAGAGAAGCTCTAGTCTGTGTCCCTCTATCTAGATTACTAACAACATCATCTAAAGGATGATTCTTTAGAATCCTAGTTGATCTAGTAATGGTAGGACTAGAAATTTCAGGTTCTTCTCAATGTTTGGGTTCACCACAAACAAATTCTGGAATACGTCCAAAACTGGTTGTCTTTACAATATGTTTGCTATTTTTTTTCATTAAGGTCCAGAATAGACAGATCTTCTACAAGAATTTCAAGAGAGGACTTAAGTTCATGTGGATTAGTTTCATCAAATTTGATATGAACAAATTCATCCACACATTTGGATCTTTTGTTAAAGACTTAATAAGATTTACTAGTTATAGAGTAACATAGAATGATTCCCTCATCACTTTTGGAATCAAACTTGTCAATATTATCCTTAGTAATATGAATAAAGACATTGCAACCAAAAACACTGAAGTAAATAACTTTGGCCTTCCAATTATTCCACAGTTTATAATGGGTATTCTTAAGAACATGTCTAATCAAGACTCTATTTATAATATGACAAGATGTATTCACAGCATCAGCCCAAAAGTAAACAGGTAGGTCATATTCATTAAGCATATTTCTTATAATTTCTTAAAGGTGTCTATTTCTTCTTTCTACTACACCATTCTGTTGAGGTTCTCAGGGTCTTAATCTGTAGTTTGCTATGGTTCTATACAAACTTGGAGTAATTAATAAAATAAGAACATGCTTCACTTTTGTGGGAAAGAATGTATACCCAAGTATATCTATAAAAGTCATCTACTAACACATGGACATAGTTCTTCCCATTTTAAATAGAAACTGTAGAAGGTTCAAACAAGTCCATGTGAACCAACTCGAGAGGTTGAGAAGTTGAAACATCTTTATTTAATTTGAATGAAACATTATGTTACTTTCCCTTTTGACAGGGAGTGAAAACATTGTCTAATGGTAATTTTAGTTGAGGTAGACCTCTAACTAAATTTTTCATAGTCATTTTCCTATGTGAATGAACATATTAGTGTCCTAATCTTCGGTTCCATAACCAAGACTCTTTATGAAAATCATTTAAACAAGTAAAATATTGTTTGGCTAAAGAATTAAAATCAACTACATAAACATTTTCATTTATCAAGGCAGAAAATTACAAATAATTGTTAGAATTAAAAACATTAAAAGAATCATTTTCAAATTTAACATTGAAACCATCATCCCACAACTGAGAAATACTTAACATATTGTATTTTAATCCATCAAAAAATAATAATTTAGAAATTAAAATTGAATCAGTGTTACCAATCTGGCTTAAGGAAATGATTTTTTCCTTTCGCATTATCACCAAAGATGTCATGTCCTCCATCAAATTTGATTAAACTTTTGAAACATGAGTAATCTCTTGTCATATGCCTCGAACATCCACTGTCTAAGTACTATATCTTCTCATGGGAACTCTTCAAGCAAGTTGCCTACAAAACATGTTTAAATAGAAAATCATTTTTGTAACCAGATCTTCTTGGGTCAAGAGAGGTTAGAAAGCAAATCTTTTAGTACCCAGATTTGTCTAATGGGTTTCATATAATCAATAGATTCAAAATATTTTTAAAGATAAACCTTTTTTGATCTATAACCATGTTAATAACTAGTTGAGGCATAGGGATTTCCAAATCTAGAACTAACATCATACTGTTCAAATTTAGGAATATATCTATTTTTAGTAATCTGTCTCTGTCCAGGCTGATAGCCTATTCCATTGGTATATTTTGATGCCACTTGTTTTCCTAACATTTGAGTAAGAGTGTTCTTTAGATTTGTTAAATTTTCTAAATATTTTCTATGTTTCTCATTGGAAAATTTTAGTTCAGTATTTTCCTTGATTAATTGAGAATTCTTGTCATTTTCTATATCAAGTGCATATTTAACAGAGCTGGTCAAAGCATGCTATTTCTTCAAGGTCTCATACTTGTCCTTCAATTCCTTACAGGTTTCTTCTAGCATATTACAATATTCAAATAATTCTTCACTCGGCATATTTTCATATTCAGAATCATCTCAAGAATAATAATAATTTAAAGAAAGATTATATAATGTTACCTCATATGTGTTTTTCATGAAACACATGTTGGCCTGATTCTTTTCAGAGTCAACAGTATCAGATTCTCTTGTGTTGTCTTCTGAAGTACTCCATATTGCCTTTATGGATTTCTTATATTTTCTGTCCTTGTAGTCGTATTTCTTCTTGAACTTTAACTTTGGATAGATAACCTTAATGTGTCCTTTCCTTTTGCATTCATAGCACACTATGTCATCATCCTTATCATCTTTCTTCCAACCTTTCTTCCAATTTACTCATTAGTCATACTTTCCTTTGTAATTTGATTTTCTGAAGAATTTATTCTTCCTGTAGAATTTCTTGAATCTTCTTGCTATTTGAGCCATTTATTCATCACTATCAGAATCTAAACCTTCACTTGTTGAGATTTCAGTAGGTATATGAGCTTTTTTTCTGTCCTTTCTCTTTGAGGTAGTAGACTTGAATGCCACTAACTTCCTCTTTGGTTCATAATCTTCCTCATTGTTTACTTTCAGATCTTCTTCATACATCATTTACATACCAATAAAATCTATAATAGGTAGTGAACATATGTCACATGATTATATTCTTGAGACTGATGTGCCTCTCCATCTTTCTGATAGACATCTTAATATCCTCATGATTTTCTCTTTTGCAGGAACAACTTTTCCAAGTGAGATAATTGAATTTACAATTTATTTGAACTTGAGATACATGTCAGAAATAGGTTCATCATGCTTGATTTTAAAATTATCAAATTTAATAGTCTAGGTGTTCAATTTCAATTCCTTAACATTAGTTATTCCCTCATGGGAAACAGCCAAAGTATCCCAGATTTCGTAAGCAGTTTTATAAGCTGATATGCGATTAAATTCCTCATCTCCTAAATCATAGTACATGGCATTAATAGAATTATAATTATTATTGTAAGAGGTTTTAGTAGGTTTATCCCAAGTAGTTCTTTCAGTTTCTGGAATCTTATACTGAGTTATATGGTAGTCCAGATATCAAATCCCATACTTTCTAAATGAATTTTCATTTTTAGTTTCCATTGGGCATAATTAACACCATTAAAGAAAGGTGGCTTGATGGTAGAAGCACCTTCTAGTATATTATTCATAACTAGATTTTAGCAAATATATTTAAATATATAAAATATTGAACTAATAGAAATTTAAGATCTTTAAGATATAACTAAAATCAAAGTTAGAAAAACAGAGTATTTGGAAATCTTTAATTAAGAACAAACAATCCTCTGATACCAAATTTTGGTCAGAGTGGATACTCAAGGGGGGGGGGGTAAATTGAGTTCCAATTAAAATTTCTGTTAAGAATATTTCGATTAAAAACCCCCAAATTTAATAACAAGCTAAACTGTAGTGAATTTGTAATAGTGTAAAGGGTCAGTTAGGTTCTCAAGAGATTGATAAGTTCTTAGTTAATTTAATCTGAAGATTAATTAACTTTTGAAACTAACATAATTCTTTACAATAAATTCAAACACTTGATAGTTTAACTATCAGAGTAACTTTAAAATAGATTTATATTTAATGTTTATAGCAGTGGAATATTCAATATAGTTTAAAAACAAAAAAAATAAGCACAATAGTTTTAACCAAGAGGTTCAGTCTCAAGATGATACTCAGTCCTCTCAAAAAAAGTTATATAAATTTTGATCCACACCCTGGATCGGGGTCAAAAACAGAAAAAAGACTATCCAAGTCCTATGACCTCTACCACAGTTCTACGTGGGAAAACAAAACAATAGCACACAAGCTATCCTGGTCACATTTGACCACTTCCACTATCCACAGTGGGAAACTAGGGAGTATGAGAAAGATTGTGTAAGGATTTATAAATCCTCCAGTTCAGCAAATGAGATAGTGTGTGTATGGAATATAGAGAGTACACACACTGCTCAAGAAGTAATAAAAGAAGCGCTATGATAGAGTAGATATGAGTTTACAATGATCTAGTGATTCAATGTGCATCTCTTGACTCCTTTTGATTATTTAGAGAATGCTTCTGAGTTCTTCTCTGGTTTTTGTCTAAAAACAGAGTGTCGTTTGATTCCTTGACTTTCAGATTCAGTTTTATTATTTTGAGTGCATAAAGAGATCATTGTAATTATTTACTCCTTGAATTTTCAGGTTTTAAGGATTCAACATGTATTCTTCCTTCTTCTTATATTCTTGTAAGTCCTTGAGTCTCTCTAGAATATTGTCTGGTATGTGCATGGAAAAACTAGTCTGATCATCACTCTCTTTCTTCAGATGTTCTTGGTTCCCTTATATAGATTTTTCTTCGGCAATATGAATGATTACCTTTTTACTGGTATGAGGTACAGTTCCTGAAATGCCAACCACTATCATTAATTAATACCAGGTGCATTAAAAACATCAAATATAAATGTTAGCATTATATTAATAATATTGACAAAGTATAGAGTTTGAGTAACAGTGACTGGTTAATAGTCATCTTCCATCAGAAGCTCTCTGTCAGTTGACTTATAATGGTGGACTTGTGTCAGTGGATGCCTTGTATTAGTATATGTTACTCTATGTAACAGTATCTCTATGTATCGGTAAATCCTTCTATCGTTAGCATTGGTCTATCGGTAACTTGATTGTACCAGTATCTTCTTATATCGGTGGCTATGTCTGTATCGGAGGACTTTGTATCAGCAGCCCTATATCGGTGTACTTTGTATTAGCAACTGTCTATCTGTATTTTTGTATCGGTAACTACTTATCAATGACCATTACTTATCGGTAGACTATTTATTAGTCGGTTTGTGCATACCGGTAGACTTATTTTATCAGTATCTCTTCTTCTATCGATAGATGACATGCATATCAGTGACCTTATCCATATCAGTAGTCTTCTGGACTAGTGTACTTAGCATTATCAGTAGCTGTGTATCGGCTTGTATCGGTAGACTTATTCTATCTGTATCAGTGAACTTCATAGCGTTAGCTCTTGATATAATAGTCTGTTTGTCTGTATTAGTAGCTATGTGCATACCGGTGACCTTATGCATATCAGTGGACTTAACACTTTTCTATTTTATTCAGAACATGTCCAGATTGAGTTAGAATTATCTAAAAGTATGTATAAACATAGAAAAACATTTATTAACACATTCTAATGATTATTTTGATATTTTTGTCAACATAATTTAACATATATATATATATATATATGATTATAAAAAATATTAAAGCATGATTGAGATTATCAAAAAATATTAAAGAATAATTGGGATTATCCAAACATATTAATGCAGAGTTGGGATTATCAAAACATATTAAAGAAAAATTCGGATTATCAAAATAGGTGAGGTCAACACTTGACATAATAATTTAATACCACAAAGTATTTTTAAAACTAACCAACCTGATGTTCATAAGGTGAAAAATCCACCAAGTGTGACTATAATCATCGCACATGGTATGAAATGTCTATTTTATTCCAAATAATTGATAAATATTATACATAATGATGATAAACCCATATCAAAACACAATATGATCTCGTTTATCTGATTAACTATTCATACATATGACATTTCACACTAAAACATATATAAAACATTATTTGATAATTTTGGTACCACAAAAATCTTTTTTGAATTTATCTATATGGGAATAATTTTTCTCGTTCCATGCAAGCCTGCTACATAGCCTCTCAATCACAAGATCCCATATACCAATAATAAATAGTAAAATAAATAGTTATAAAATAAAAGTAATTAATTTTAAAAAATAGTTTAACTAGGAATAACATATGAAAACACACCAGGGAGTGACACAATGTTGGAACAACAAACAACTCAAAAGTAATGAACCAAGGCATGCTCTCAATAATACTAAGTTAAAATTTACCACTAGAAACAACATAAATTATTTTCAGTTTAATGAAAAAAGTAAAATTACTAAAATGAACTCAACAGGATATTTAAAAATTACCCAAAGGGAACAATTGAATGTCAATGCGGAAGCCTTCATAGTATTATATCTACTTTAAATATTTTTTTCTCACTAGGGGAGGGGTTTTCTGCAGTCTTACTTATCATTGGATGTGAGAAGAAATCCATTATACATCTTTCTAATGATGAGAGTTTCCCTCAGTTTATAAATATAATTATAGTTGTCTCAAAACACAATATTTGCTAAAACAAAAGAATTTATACCTAAAAAATACATATAAACACATATATGAGAATCTTAGATTTTCATTAAACGAAAAACACGAAGATCAATAGTTCCCCGTAAAGGTAAAATAGCTCCAACCATTTAGTGAAATCAACACAACTAGGATGTTCCCAAACAATGAAGCTCAATCATTAAAAAGCCACCACCTTTGTCAAAAGAACAGTAATGAAAAACCCAACCAAGAAATCAATGAGTAGTGAGGAGGAGAAAATAAAATGACTTGGATTTGAGTTTTGACTCATCTGATAGAATGTAGATATATTACATGGGAATACTTGGATTCATTTAAGCCCTGATTTCATTCAAGACTTGATACACTTGATCCTTGGATTCAATCCTTTGATACATTTTAGACTTGATTCGTGGTATAATTCTATACCCAATTCAAAGAGAAGGAGCTTTGGTAGTATGTAGCTTATGTGGAAAGCTTTTGATATCAGGAATAAAATAATTATAGATAGGGTTCTTTAAATAGATCGTGAGACTTTTATCCGTTCTTACAAAAATGCACTCATGAAAATACCTTTTATCAGCATGAAATTAATAAGAATTGACAATGCTCTAACTTTATCAGTGCTAAAAGATGATGATAAAGATAGATTTCATTTTCTCTTATTAATTTAGCATAGATAAAGCCTTTATAATAACAATTATACAGAGAAAAATTATTAAAATTATTAATATAATTTTATATTTATTTATTATAATTTCAATTAAACAAATATATAATTATTTATTTATAATTATATAAATAATTTATCAAAATATGCTTCTTTATAATTATAAAAATATAATATTATAAATACAGTAAAAAATTCATTATTTAAATAAATGTATTATAATTTTATAATTATATATAAATATAAATATTTATTGAAAGGTATATATATATATTTTTAAAAAATAATATTTATATATTTATAATTATAAATATATAAATATATAATAATAATAATAATACAATTATAATTATATTTATTCCCAAATTCTTATTTAAAAATATATTTTTAACATTCTAATGGACTATATAATATTGAAGGCATACCATTCAACAATTAATGAAACTGAATAATTTAAAATGAGTACACATTTAAAATTGTTAAAAAATTGATAATTTTTATTAATTAAATATAAATTATTAAAAAATAAGGATATATATGTTGAAATAACGATGAATTCATAACAAAAATATTAAAATATAGTAAATATATACATATATAAATACTAGAAAATGACTAAATTTATAAAAAATAAAAAATAAAAAATAAATAACATTAAAAATGAATTAATACCTACTAGTTATAATATTAAAACTAAATAAATAAAATTTATCAATTTAGAAAATATATATTAAATTTATCATGTTAATAATGAAATTCTAAAATGAATAAAGAATTCAAATAAATTACACAAATATTAGGTGTAAGTGATTTTCCATATATAATATTTCATTAATGATGTAAATATTTATGTGTGTGTATCGAATATAAAAATACTTTAATTACAAATACGTATGTGAAATCAATGTAACACACGTTTGATATATGTTATGCTGGAAAATCATAAGACATTCAATTATGTCCATTACTCGATACAAGTTGTCAGTTTTTTTGGAAAATGTTAATTTATAATTATAAACCATTCTTCACAAAATATATGACTTATTTAATATTTAACCATAAATATTTTTTATTATTTAAATTATATTTTAAGAAATATTATAAATTCATATATATATATATAGAAATATATATATGAATGTATTTCTATATTAAATATATTATTCTTAGTTGGGGACTTACCCAAGTGGTAAAAGATCATAGTAATACTATATCAGACCCGGGTTCAAATCCCAAAGGGTTCAAGTTTCCACAAGCATGTGATGGTTCAAGCATGACACATGATGCTGGTAGGAGGTGACATAGGCATGATGCATGCATGGGGACGCATGTAGTATTATGTAGATATGATGATGCACTGGGCTTTAGGGCATGTTAGTTAGCCTTTGGGGTTGGTAATGAGATTCATTCTCACTAGGTCTTTGTGCCATGTACTAAATAAAAATGTTTTGATGGGTGAGGTATCCCTTGGGGGATATTGGCTAACTTTCTGGCCGATGTGTGTGGTGTGTGTGTGTTTAATGTAATTGTAGCCCCAGAAACTAATATATATATATATATATATATAATGTATTAAGGAATAATTATGTATATACACTGTTAAAAATGATTAATTCTTTAATATGTTTTTAATTATAACATTTTATTCATTTTCTATATTAATGTTTACTATTTATTATTTATTACTGTTTATAATTAATATATACACACACATATATATATTAATCTTATTCTTTTTTATTAATAATTATTTCATTAATAATTTGTTAATAATTTTTTCAAATTATTTATTTTTAATTTTTTTAATTATTAAAATTTATTATTTTTATATAAATATACAATATTTATTAATATTTATAATATATATACATATTAAAGATATTTATTATTTTCAATAATTATTTATTTTATAAAATGTATAATATTTATCATAATTTATAATTTTTGAATTTTTATTTTTTAAATTATTTGATTTATTTAATTATATATATATATATATTTATATAGTATATAGTATATCTTAATATTTTTTATTTTTATATATGTATATTTATATAAAATTTATTTATATTTAAAAATAAATACTTAATCAATAAAATTGTTAATTTCTTTTTAAATTTACAAAATCATAATTTATATTTGTTAAATTATTTCATTTTATTCTAGAGCTTTATCAGTACTTTTTCTAGCACTGATAAAGGTGAGAACTGTTAAAGGATTGTTTATTAATGGTTAATCTTATAATATAAATTTATATTCTTCAAACGTGATGTAAATATAATATAAACTTAAAAAAATTAGAACCCCACAATTCATTTATGAAATCACCTTTAAATCTAAAAAGATTATTTTTTATGAAATATTTATTTTGACTAAATTTAATACTTTTCAAAAGTAATATTAATGTAATAAAATTTTGAAATTAGATGAATAATTAAAATAATAAATAGTTATAAATTTAGTGGTGTAATTTATATGTTTGAAAATTGAATAAAATCCTTAAATGTGAAAAGTGATATTTTAGTACAATTTTCTTTCTATACATTACATATTTTTAATGTAAATTATAACTCTTAAATATGATTTTATTAAGAATTACTAATTATATAAATTAAGAAATAAATTTACACCCAGATAATTTTTATTACACTTAATAAAATTAGAATAAATTTTTTTTATTCTTAAAAAATATTGATTTTCTATAATTTATTTTTTAGGCATTATAAAATTGTTAAATAGAATTTTTTTATCTTTTTTTAGTGATGTCCTTTAAAAAATTCATTATTTTTTATTATATAAAATTGGATATCACTCATATAATTATTAGTTTGTGATATTAAATAATAATAAGAACACTTAATCATTTAAAATTTATTCTCCAAAAAATTATCTCAAAATATATATTATTTTTTTATTTAAAAGAAATATTTTCATATCTAACAATTAAATTACATTTAGTAGAGTCTAAATTGTGATACAATATGTCAAAATTATTTAAATAAAAGTTATTATCTATTTTTTTCAATTACATTATCAAATCTACTCTTTATAATGTTTTATTATAAACTATAATGATGTAATATTAACATAATTATACTTTTGTAAAAATGATAAAATCATCATATGATAGCCCTAATGTACTAGCATAGGTACCCGAGGGAGGATTGTGAATATTTTGTGGCAAAAGCTATTGAAAAATCCATGATATTCTTTTAATTTCAATCCTCTTTGGTAATTTTTGTCCATATTTCATGCATACATTTTTAAAATTAATTTCATTATTTTTATATATTTAAGAGTTGTTTCTTATGAATTTATCATAGTTTTAATTAACTTTTCGATAGTTATATTTAAAATATATTTTTGTAAAAAGAAAAAAATTAGAATTTCCAAAAGAATTAAATATATATAGTGGTGGATTTTTAAAAAGGAAAGTTGGATGTGCATGTGAAGTAATGTGTTGAGCAAGTGTTGTTTTCAACAATACATAATATTTTTATTACATTTTTTTCTCAAAATTATGGTTCATCAACCTTAAATTTTGAAAAACCTTACATTTCATCAAAAAGTACGGACCATGTACCTTAGGTTTGGAAGATTATAATAGTATGAGTCATTTATCATAAATTTGAATATTAAAAAGAAAATCATGGATGATCAAACCTATATTTTTATTCAACCATACATTTGAAGGATGTGTCATCAACCTTATGTTTGTGATCTACCATTAGTTCATAAGATGCATGCTATACAATTCAACCTTTTGTTTGGCATCAGAGAATTAAAGATGATATTATTATGCAATGGTCAACAAGTGAATTATTAGGATGATTTCAAGCCGGATTAAAAGTAGCTTTGAAAGCACATCATTGAATGATTCAAAGCTGTTTATATATGATTTAAAGGATCCATTTAAAAGGAGCTTTTCATGAAAAAAATTCAGGTGAGTTACGACTGCTCTATTATTTAGAATTTTTGATTATCGCGATTATAAAGGCGAATTTTGTGGATCTAGATTTGAAAGGAGAAGGATCAACTATATAAAACTGTATTATATTATATACATAGAGAAAATCAAGATAATCGAGACTTATAGTTCTGTTGTTATGAAGAACGACAAATCTCTGTTTATTGAAGAAGAAGAAACATGACTGAAGATTCACTCATTCGACATCGAAGATCTATTGTGAATATACTACTACTAAAGTTGCGAATTATTTATCTATATCTACAACAATTGGATTGAATCAGAATGACTCTTACCTGAAGATAATTATTTTTGAAGACGACGATCCTTCAACTATCAATTGAATTCTGTTGCAATTGTGAAGAACAATGGGAAAGCATTTTCAAAGAAAAAATACTTTTTTATCTAGAGTGACTGGCTTCTCGTACTAAGCTGTGTAGGTTCTGCGATAGAACCTGAATATATTTGTTTTTCCTTACATTGTAAAGGTGTCAACTGTCTGTACTCATTTGGGGAATGGTCTGTTGAAAAGAGTACCGAATAGTTAAAATCACGAAACTCATGGAGTAGATCATTGGTGGAGTGGACTAGGTGCCTTCTGTTCCACGAAACACTATACATCGTCTGTCCTTACTATATATATTTCTACTATATTAATCTATTTTATTAAAATTAATGTTCCAAACATGATCCTGTGAAGAATTTTTAAAGACACAATTCAAGCCCCTCTTATGTATATTTTGTATAACCCGATCCAACAATTGGTATTAGAGGAGGAGCATTCTGATAAATCATTAACATAATGAAAGTGATAAAGGATTATACAAAAAAAAAGATGAATAATACCAGAGAGGGAATGTATATGGTCAGAGAACAATACTTCATTGGAGAATATTATGGATGCTGGAATTCAAGAATGATAATTTATGTAGAAAGCCTTGGATACAGAGTATATTCTAAGATTCTGAAAATATATGAAATACCAGAGAAACATGAAACAGAGAGTGTACCTACTGAAGAAGAATATGACACAAATTCGAAGGAAACGAATGCGATTATATGCGGTCTAGGGACTAAAGAATTCAAAATAGTATCCCACTGACCGATATCATATGAGATGTGGCAATCATTTTTTGTTTCTTATGAATGAACTGACAATGTCAGACAAATGAGATATTCTACTGTTAAGCATTAATTTGATACATTCAGAATGTTTTAAGGTGAAATAATTACTCAAATGAATGGATGATTGACAGAAGCTCTAAATAATATAAATGCTCTGGGAGAACCAATCAAACAAGAATATCAATATTTGAAAGTACTGAGAGTACTTCCTAAAAAACGGAATGGAATCTCTACAACAATCAGATAGTCAACACCTATCAAAGACTTAACCATGACAGAGTTGATTAGAACAATTATAATTCATGAAGTTGAGGTGCAAGATAAGGAAAATGAGCATAAAGTTATTATCGAGAAAGAAGACATTGCCTTAAAGTTGTCATCACAAAGTAAAAGAAAAAAGATAATGGAAAAGGAAGTAAAGGTGAAATCATAAAATTCCAATTCATCAAATTCTGATGTAGAACTGGATCAGCTAGCCAGAATGTTTAGTAAATTCTACAGAAAGAAGAAAGGCTTTAGAGAAACATTCAAAAAGGATGAAAAGGAAGTCAGATTTTATGAGTGCAAGAAAATGGGGCACATCAGACCTTACTATCATCAAATAATTTATTTGATTCTACTAAATTTAGAAAATTTTTCATTTCTGGATTCCTAGATCATTTCTGGCTAACACTATTGGACGCAACACAATATGGGTACCAAAGAAATTTGTTTAAATTCCTTTGTAGGAAGCAGGTCAAAGAAGAAAAAAGGCCATATAGTATATGGATAGTGGTTTCTCAAGGCATATGAGTGGAAGCTCATCAAATTTACTACACCAACTCTAAAAGATGGTGTACTAGTCTCTTTTGGTGATAATGCCAAAGGCAAGATAATTGGAATTGGAACAGTTGGAGATCCAAAAGTTGTCTCAATCAATAAAGTACTGTATGTAATAGGATTGAAACACAACCTGATAAGTATCTCTCAACTCTGTGATGATGGATATGATGTTGATTTCCCTATAAATTATTGTTCTGTTTTCAAAAATAAACTTCATAAATTTAGATCACCTAGAACTGATAATGTGTACACCCTAGATTTAAATTCATAGTGAAAACAAAAGTTAAACTTCCTAAATACTAAGCTAAATGAATCTTAGATCTGGCATAGATGAAATGGAAATAACAATGTATATGTTTTAAATAATTTTTCTACGAAACTGTTAGTTTCTTATTTCCCTAGTATCAAGTTGAAAGTGATTTATTTTGTGATGCATGTCAACATGGTATGTAGCACAAATCATCTTTCAAATATGCTACCAAAATTGCTACATATAAACCTGTATAACTTATCCATATGGATTTGTTTGGACCTTAAAAGGCAGCAAGCTTGGCTGGTAAATAATATGTATATTTTTTAGTTGTGGAATATTCAATATTTATATGTATTTTCTTTTTAAAATAGAAAATTGAATAATTTAGATTATTTGAATGTTTTTGCAAATCTATTCAAAATGAAAATGTTTTTAAAATAATTTCATTGATAAGTGATCATGGTAATAAATTTTTGAATATGAAATTCAATTCATTTGTCTCATATATTGATATTAAACACACGTTCTCTGCACCAAGGACACACAAACAAAAGGGAATTATTGAAAGTAGAAATAGGACTATTCAAAAAATTGCTAGGACTATGCCAAATTAATACAGTCTTCCTAACTATTTTTTGGTAGAAGCTATAAGTACAACCTGGTATATAATGAATAAAATTTTAATTAGAACAATTTTGAAAAAGACACCCTATGAACTCTGGAATAACATAAAACCTAAAAAAATTATTTCAATGTTTTTTGATGCAAGGTTCACACCTTGAACATCATGGATAATCTTGGTAAGTTTGATCCAAAATCTGATGAAGGAATTATTTTAGGATATTATACTACTTCCAAAGCTTATATATTTTTTAATAAAAAGTCAAGGATTGTTGAAGAATTAGTTAATCTAAAATATGATGAATTTGATCCCTTTGAGAAAAGGACAGATCAAATAAACAAACTTGATTCTAATGATAACATGAGACTTGAGAACCTGAAATATGATTTTGAAAAATATATAAATTAAATTTAATCCAGTCCAAAAGAACATGGCATCGAAGAACCTATAATTGTACTACCTTGATAGTTAAGAACCATAAAGAATCACCCTTTAGAAAATATAATAGGAGAATTAGAAAAATGAGTTAAAACTATAAGGAATAATGGAAATATTTTTGAGTTTTATACCTTTCTATCCCAATTAGAACCCAATTCTATAGAGGAAGCATTAGATGATGAATGTTGGATGATAAAAATGCAATATGAGCTTGACCAGTTCAAAATAATTGAAGTCTGTAAATTAGTTGAAACACTATAGAATTATCTAGTTATAGTAACAAAATGGGTCTTTAGAAATTGAAATGATGATCACCGAATAATAACTAGGAACAAAGAAAGACTAGTAGCTAAAGGATATAATCTAGAAGAAGGTATAGATTATGATGAGATCTTTTCACCTGTAGCTAGATTAGAAGCCATTAGAATCCTTTTATCCTATACATCTCATATGAACTTTAAATTATTTTAGATGGATGGTAAGTCTACCTTTTTAAATGGTTATCTAAAAGAGGATGTTTATGTTGAGAAACATCCGGGTTTTGAAAATTCACAAAAAACCATATTCTGTTTTAAACATTGCAAAGCTATTTATGGCCTTAGACAAGAAACTAGAGCGTGGTATTAAAGATTAATCTCTTTTATTTTGAAAAATGATCTTACTGTTGGAATGGTAAATCCAACACTATTTAAGAAAACTGTAAATTCTAAAATTTTACTGGTTCAAAATTATGTTGATGATGTAATTTTTGAGGCGACTAATAAATATCTTTGTCATGAGTTTTCAAATCTAATGAAAAAAGAATTTTAAATGAGTATTATGGGAGAGATAAATTTCTTTTTAGGACTTCAAATTAATCAAAATGATTTTGCAAATATTTTAAATCAAAGAATATACAATACTGATTTACTTATGAAATTTGGACTTGAAAACAGAAAGACATATACAACTCTTATGTGTATTAATATAAAACTTGATTAGGATGAAATTGGGAAATCAGTTGAAAACAAGTTATATAGAGGTATGATTTGTCGTTTATTTTATCATACTACTAGCAGTCCAGATATAATGTATTTAGTATGTATTTGTGCTAGATTTCTATCAAATCTAAGAATCTCATTTACTTTTTGTTAAAAGTATTTTTAGATATTTCAAAGGAACTGTTTTTCAATCTCTTATTTATCTAAAAATGTATGATTTTAATTTAATTTTATATTCAAATATAGAATTTGGAAGTTGTAGATTAGATAAAAAATGCACTTCAGGTACTTGTCACTTTTTAAGGAAATCATTAGTATCATGGTCAAGGAATAAACAACATTCAGTTTCCCTATCAATAGTCAAGGCAGAATATATCTCTACTGTAGTTGTTGTGCACAATTTATGTGGATGAAAAACACTCTAATGGAATTTGGACTAAATTTTAATAATACACCTATTTTATGTGATAATTCATGTGCAATTAATATTTCAAAAAATCATATTAATCTTTCTAGGACTAAGAATATTGATATCATGCATCATTTTCTAAGACACTATGTTCTCAAAAAGGATATATTCTTAGAATTTGTAAGTACTGAAATTGCATTAGCTAATTTTTTTACTAAACCATTTCCCACTGCAAGGCTTGTTCTTATTAAGGGGAGATTTGTTTATTTATTTTTAAATAATGTTTTATTTATTCACTTGATTATGGTATTTATATTTTTTTTAATACTGTTTAAAATAAATTAGTTATTTTTTTCAAAAAGAATAATTTTTTAATAGATATTCTTTTGTGTGGATATAATTCTATTTGTTTTTAATATTTATGTAATTATTACAAATGACATGGGAATCAAGGCTGTCAGAACCCTTTCAAATTCTGAATTGTTTCATCTTTACCAAAAAACCATTCAAGCCCACGAATAATTACTACACTTTCTCTATCTGAACCCTAACCTTCAAAACCCTAATCATTATTCAATCCATTAATGATTTATGATAGAAATGGCCAAAACCAAGATAAATGATGATGCAGAGACTAGTACTTCCAAGAGGCAGCGCTCCAAAGGAAGGAAAATATTGCAAGGAAAGGTTCTAGATCTTGAATGATTATATCAGAAGAACCTACTGCTGAAGCATGATATTGATTTTCAAAACCTCGAACAGACTTTTATTGATGAGAAAATAGAGTTTTTATATGTGGTGGAGCTTCGTTATTTATTAAAATCTGTTCTTTTTATTCAGGGGAAGAGGAAGATTCCATGATAGAGAAAATAGAAGACATAGATATTTCTATCTCTTATGTAGAGATAGCTCAGATTCTAAACTGCACTAAGGATGGAGTTCATCATTTCGATTTGAAAAATATTTGTGATAGTGTACATAAATATGAGGATATTTTTTTGTTTCTATTTTGGTCAACAAATATCAGTAAAATGATTGTAAAGGACTTAGAACCGGACCGAAAGATATTGGTTCAGTCTGTGAAAACTGGGATTTCACCAAGGATGTCATAAATGGAAGACATTATTTATCCAGATATGTATTTAATGTTTTTGCTGATGACTGATATTATATTTAACATTTTGAGAAACATGGTGAGGTATCTCCATTTTTGTTTCCAGCCAGAGGCAAGAATGATTTTTTATCTTCTTGGATGATTTATCTCAAAAACTATGTCTAAGATATATATGATAAGATTAGTAGATGATCGAGTGATCTTCCACCATAGTAATATATCCAATACTGGTAAATTGAGAAAAATTGGATATTTCTAGAGCACTTTAAAAAGAAAACGACTGCCTAATGGAGATGAAGAGGATGAATAATGTTTTTAGGCCCAACCAGCAAAATCAAAAGGAGGAGTATCTGAATCTAGAACAAGTGTAGTATCATGGAGGATACAGTTTGAAGCAGTTTATCCATCAGTTAAGGAGGAAAATCAAAATTAACTTTAGAGGTCAAGACATTGAGGGACTCAAGATATTGAATAGACTACTCAAGCACCTATAGATGAAACTAATCCTTTTATGAGCTATAGATTCATTAGATACTTTGAAGTACAAGACACTGCTCAACCAGTAGCTTCTCAGATTGAGATGACTCCTCAAGTTGAAAAAGGAGAATAGGCTCAGGAAGAGGTAATAGTTGTAGTTGATGTTGAAACAATTGTAGAGGCTAGAGTAGAAAATAATGCTGAATAAGAAAAGGAGGTTGTTCTTGGTGAAGTAGAAGGGGATAGTCCTCAAATAAATTAATAGGTAATTTTGCTAGAAAATCCAGTGGAGGAAATGGGTGCTGATGATTCTCATGAAAATCAACCTCTATAAAATGTTGAAATTCAGGATGAAAATGTTTATGAAGTACATATAGATGTTTTGAATGATGATATTTCTATGTAAGTGTCCTGGAAAGTCTCTGGGGAAAAGTCTATTGAAAAACCTCCTCAAAAGGATGATAATGAGAAATCTGATGAAGAGTCATTACATATAATGTTATTGCATCAGAATGAAGCCAAAATAAGGAATCAAGCACAAGTTCATCTGATTCTGATAATGATTGTGTATAATAATTTATCATAAAGTTTAATAATGTTGAAGATGATATTGTATCTTTGCGAAGTTCATTAGAAAGGGGAGGCAAAAGTTTCATAACCTGAAAGCTAGTTCGGTTTCAATGTAGGAAATTGAAGTGTTTTCGAAGGAAATGTTAAATAAAGTTGCAAAGTTGAAATCACAGATGGTTATGAAGACATATTTAATATAATTTAGATCATTCATGGAGCAAAAATTTGCATCTGTCAAACTCAGTGTGGCCAGTACATCCTATACTTCACCTGATTTAATCAGAAGATTTTAGGATATCACAACATAAATGGGAAATATGAAGGAAATATTTCAGGAACATCAATGAAATAGTGCACCTTTGTGAGTGATATTAGATAATCAAAAGGTTTTAGTTGATTAGAAGACATCACATGAACCAAGTATTAGAACTGTGATGAATCACTTCACAACAATGTTCACTCGATTTATCGAAAAGGAAGAAATGATCCATGTGTTTTTTAGAGTAAATATGATAGAAGATATTCATATGGATCCGGAGAATATAGATCCTCTTATCAAGCTGGGAGATGGCATGATGAGAAGGCTAAGGGAGTAATTGACAGAAATAAAGGAAGTAATTCAAAGGAGATAGACTGTATCTCATACCCTTACCACACCTTGATTCATGTGTTCATCATGATTGTAACTGCTACATATTATCAATGAAGCTTTGTTTCATTCTATAATTGTGTGTTTCTATTAGTTTTACTAACATTGTTTAGATATGCTGGTAATCTAGATTCACTTATTGAAAAATAGTTAATAATATCATTTATTAAGGTTGAGATCTATAATAAAATGTTTTTATTCCATATTCTATCATTCTTTTTGATATCACAAATGGGGAAGAATTTTGGATAAACACAACATTTTATTTTAACTATTTCAAATTGTACTTTGATTGTTCTAAATTTATATTTTAAATTCATTGAGGAAATTTTTTTAACACTATTTATTGGGGGATAAATTTGGATAAACAATTTTTTAAAATTTTAAAATTTTAATTTTATTTTTTAAATTAGAAAAAGTGGGAATTTATTTATGATTGTGGATAAAACAATGTTTTTGGTTTTTAAATAATCATGTTAAAATTAAATATTTTTCATTTAAAAAAAATTATAAACTATATCTAATTAATTTTGGATGTTAATTTCATTTAATATTTTATGGGTTTTGTGATTATAAAATAGAAGTATATTGTTGAGCAAGTTTTGTTTTCAACAATACATAATATTTTTATTAAAAAGGGGGAGATTGTTGAGAACAATACTCTTTCTCTTTATGATTATTTTTATTCCCACAAATACCATTAATTTTTTTCAAATGATTTTATTTTAAGTGTATTTTATGAATTTATTAATAATTATATTTTTATTACAGGAAGAAATATTTATTTTCATAAACAATGAGAATTAATTGCTAAAGTATTTGCATTAGCATGTTCTGTAAACACAGTTCATGATCTACATATTTGAGAATTTCTTTAGCGTGTTCTCGAAACACTGTCTATACCATACGTGGAGAAGCATATCATAAGTATAGAATGTGGTGTATATTTTATAAGATATCAAAAAATTATAGTTAAACAACGATACATTATCGGAAAAGTAAGGAAGAAGAACCCTATGTTAGGAAGGAACCTTACATTTGGGATATTGGAAATGTATGGAAGAAGAACCATATGTAAGTTTTAAACATTAATATTTTTTCTCAAAATTATGGTTCATCAACCTTATTTTTTTGAACAACCATACATTTCATCAAAATGTATGGATTATGTACATTACATTTGGATGCTTTTAAATGAATTGATCATTTATCATACATTTAAATGTTAAAAAGAAAAGTATGGATGATCAACCCTATGTTTTAATTCAACCATACGTTTGAAGTATGCATCATAAACCTTACGTTTGTGATGTACCTTACATTTAGAAGATTCATGCTATACAGTTCAACCTTACGTTTAGCGTAAGAGAATTAAAAATGATATTATTATGCAATGGTCTACAAGCGAATTATTAGGCTAATTTCAAGATATATTAAAATTTGATTTTAAAGTGCATATTTGACTGATTCAAAGATGTTTATCTATGATTCAAAGGATCAATTTATAAAAAGCTTTTCATGCTGAATTTTCAGGGGAGTTACGACTGCACTTTTATTTAGAATTTTTGAATATCGCAATTCTAAAGGTGACTTTTGTGGATCTAAATTTGAAAGGAGAACCCTCGACTTTATATAAATGTATTGTTTTTTATACAAAGATAAAATCATGATAATATAGAATTACAGATTTGTTGTTACGAAGATCGAAAAAGAGCAGTTTAATGAAGAAGAAGAAACATGACAGCAGATTCACTCATTCGATGTCAAAGATTTATTGTGAATCTACTACGGCTGAAGTTGCAAATTAATTTTCTATATCTACTGCAACTGGATTAACATGGAATTAATATTACTTTAAGATCATTATTTATAAAGATGGTGATCCATCTACTGTGAATTTCATTCAGTTGAAATTGTAAAGAACAATGGGAAAGTATTATCAAAGAACAAATACTTCTTTTTGTCCTGAGGGACCTAATTCTCATATTATATTGTGTAGGTTCTGGGATTGAACAAAAAGGCTCTGTTTTGACTTAGATTGTAATGTTGTCAACTTCATGTACTCAGTTGTGGAATGGTCTGTTGATAAGAGGACTAGATGGTGAAAATCACCATGCTCATGGAGTAGAGCATTGGTGGAGTTGACTAGGGGCCTTCTATTCCCCGGACCACTATACATCATGTGTCCTTGTTAATTAAATTTTTTCTACATTAATCAATTTGATTAAAATTAAAGGTTATAACACGATATCACGAAGAATTTGTAAAAGAAACAATTCACCCCCTCTTGTGCATGATTAAAATAACCTGAACCCACAAAATGGTGGATAGGATCCTTTAAAATTAACAGATAATGCCAACTATAATGGACCAACAATCATTGACCAATATACATGGTCATGATAAAAGGAATGCAAGAGTTCATAGGTTCTCTATTGTGGGTTAGCATTATGAACAGATGCAATAGGATAGAGTAAGGCCAAACACATGGATGTGCGAGGTTAGAGGAATCCTGGGAAGGTCAATCTAGTTGTTGCTAATTTGAATCCTAGATTACATATTGAATATGATAAATGTCTTATTGGACATGTGTAAATTAAATTATTGAAAAAATATATTGATATATTATTGTTAATCATAACAAAAATGATTTCATTTCACTTTTTTCACCTATGAATTCCTCCTCACATAACACCTTCTTTATTTTTGTTGTGTTCTAATAGTTTGTGAAATATACTATATACCATGTAAGATATTTATTAATCTCTATATGAACATGTTGGAAAATGGAACGACTATGGATGTATTCATGGGATCTTGGGAAATACTAGGTTCACATGTATGAAGATGGAGCGAACCCACCATGAATCCAAAAAAATTGAATATAAAGATGTACAATTTGATCATGTACAAATTTCCCCAAAAAACAACATTTCATTACAAAAAATAATTTCTTAATGATACTAAAAATCATGAGATCATAACGGATATGTACTGGTAAGGATCCATATGAAGCCACTAAATCAATTACTTCAGAGGGACACATAAAGAAAATGGATGTAGCATCATAATGGTGTGATGGTATATATATATTAATTTTATGGATGAATGAGAAATGCATTTTAGTTTGGATTGATTTTTATTAGCATCAAGATGAAGTGGATATGTCCGATATTGAAAAGACATAAGTGTTTCCATGGTGTTACATATTTGTTGATTCAATTAACACCGTGAGGGCATTGGTTTATGACCTGTGTTTCTAGATAGCACTGGTGAAATCTTGGATGAAATTAGTTCATGCCACAAAAAATCTTGCAACATAGTGAAGTTTGTGATTTTAATTATTTCAAGATACATTGGTAATATCATTATGTGACTTCATACCTTTTCATCAAGAACCTTGCATTCAAATGAATGTCCTCTTGATCTAAGATGTCATCAAAATAAAAATTACTTTTTAGGCCACGAACTGTAGATATAAAATAGATAATAAACTTTACCAACCATCCCTTGTGGATAAATTATATATATACCTTATGGGATATAACATGGGATTATGCATGTGAATACACAGTAATAATATATAGCAACTCTATTCCAAAATATAATTGGAAAAGATAAATCAAGACAAATAATATATGAGATAAAATATAAAGGATATATTAGGGAAATTTTGGTTGTAAATAGGATATTTTTGTGTAGTATAAAGAGAATAAGGTTCCTGGAGTTCTTCATTAGAAACCAACCCTAATTGGTTGATGCAATAATATTTTTCAGTTTTATTTTCTTTTTTGTTTTACCTTTCACTCTCTCATGGTATCCCAAAGGGAGTAATTCTCATTTCAAGGATATATAATGATCGGAGATTGATTATAATAGTATTATATTTGTTTTATGATTCATGTGATTTTTTCCCCATTCCATTATTCTATATCTAACGTTCATTCACATGATCATGAATATTTTATTTGGATTTTATGATTTATGTTTTTATGTTTCAACTATTTTTTAGTCTCCAAAATGACCATTGGGTTTATTTATAATCAATATTTAATTTTAGTTACAATTTAACTAATCTATATGTGAAATTACGTACATAAACATTAAAGAAGTTATTCTTAGTTATTAGAGACAGTCTTTGAGTCCTAAAGGATTCACTAGGATTTGATTAAGGAAAAAACATGAAAAACTATAATTTATTTTATGATTCATTAGTTCATAAATATGGATTTCTATATACCATTTACAATATCTTCATCCTTTGGAGTTTTATTAGGAATGATAGTTGTTTTCAATTTAAGTAGATTTTATATAATATATTTTTAATTATCTGATGTTTACATGAATTTGTGTTTTAACTTGGGCTTCCATTACCAATACTACAATTTTATTTTGTTAGTAATTGGTTTATGATATAAATTATAAACTGGTTATCTTGTATAATGTAATGACACCTTGAAGAAGACCAATTTTTTCATCCCATTTTGGGACTAGGTAATAAATTTATTTTGATAGTTCAGATATGTTTTTCACATCCACTTTTCTCATTGTTTATTTAATTTGGGTTTTTTATTTATTTTACTTTTGTATCTTTAATACAATTGGTTTTCATTTTTAAAATTATAGAAAAAATCATTTCTAATAGACTAATAATGAAAATTTATTCATTAAAATCATAACCTAATCACATCAAATAGATGAAATCATAGAGAATATCCACTGTATTGGTGAAGAATGCATCCTGAAAATGTACTTGAGGGACGATAAGGCACTCTTCTATGGGAAAAAAATAAGTTTTATTAAATCAATAAAGGATTTATAAAGGAATTCCAATGAATCTAAGGAAATAGAGATACAACCAAACAGAAGCATCACATTAAATAAGTGAATTATGAAGCAAATCAAAGAGATAAACTAAAATACAAAACCATATTAAAACTCTTTTAAAATATAAAAATCACCCAACATTTAAATATCCTAGGGAATACAATTTCAATTTTAATGTATTTGAGGATATTGAAGAAGAAGACCAATACATTTATGAAAAGTTGATGTTTTTATAGGCATGAACAACCATATGTTTCCACTAACAATATCCAAGGATCTCCATATATAGGTTTACTAAAAACAATTCATGTCTGAGAGAAAAGAGAAGGTGGAAGACAAAAATCCAAGGTCTAATATGAACCCTTTGTAAATGAAGGGTAGATGAATACTATTACTTTTATAAATTAATTTCCAAAAAAATAGAAGATAATCAAGAAGAATAAGAAGAAAAATAGA
Organism: Viscum album; assembly: GCA_963277665.1. NCBI lineage: Eukaryota > Viridiplantae > Streptophyta > Magnoliopsida > Santalales > Viscaceae > Viscum > Viscum album. Next base: position 1,621,201,053 of record OY728150.1, read on the forward strand.
TACTAGATATTTAATGTGAGAAGATTATTGAGAATATGCGAAATCAACTAGAAGATGTAGTTCGATATGAGCCATAATACGTGTGTAAAATAATAAAATTACTTATTCAAATAATATCTACTAATTTTAATGGTCATGAAAATATATTTTTTCAGGGAGGATGTGAAAATATAGATATTAATATTCATAATATTTTCAGAATTGGATCATTATGATATTGTTTTCTTTATACCATACTCCCACTACATGATCCAATAAGGGAATCCCAGGATTAATGTCTATAAAAATGTGCACAATAGGTGGAAACCTAAGAATTTTTATTTACATTTTAGGAATTGCATAATTAATTCGTTCTTTGTAATTTAAGATTTATATTTTATTTTAGGATTTAATTTTTAATATCTATATTTTTTTATCATTATTTGCAAGGAACCTATGATTTTATGAGTTTATTTTATTTTTTAAGACTAAAATGAGGAATGAAAAAGTCAATAATATGAAAATAGAAAATAAATTCATATAGAAATAGGATTTTGTTTTTGAATTTAAATATTTTTTTAATCCCATATATTTCAGTTTTACAGTTTTATATGAAGAAATGCTTGCCCCATACTTAGATTTTTTCATGATTTTGAATTTAAGATACACAATTTACTTATGAGAATTATTATTCCCTATTTCATTTTCCAATGTTACTGAGATTCAATTATTTTGAAATGGGATTAAATGATTAAATATAGTAATTGGTGATATTGATTTAATAAATAATTATTTAGAAAAGATTGTGAGTTTTTTTAAATGAATATTACCTTGAAATTTTTATGTTCTGAATTTTGGAAAATTCAAACATAATTGTTTATTATTATGATACATTTCTTGATTGAATGATTAATTTTATATTTTCCTAATATTGAGATAATATTAGATGGAATATTTATCAATCATTCAATTTATATTTCATAAGTAAAAAATGGGATGCACCTTCTTCTAGAATGTGCATTGGTATATTTCCAAATCCATAAAAGTATAAATTCATATATAAAGTGACTGAGTATTATTTTTTCTTAGATATTATATGTGACACTATAATTTTATATTCAATATTTTTCCACACTTATAGATTCAATTACTAAACCTTAATAATAATGTTCCACATTAAAAGCCTATTTTATCCTTATATACCATTAATCATTGTATTTTTTTTATAAATGATTTGGTGTTTTTTCGGTACGAACAAAATCTCCCTTATATAAGCACATGAAAATTTTATAACTATACTTATAAGTTTTATTTGGAGATTAATAGGTGTTCTGTGAGTTGTGTGAAATTTTCCTAGGAAAAACATTTGAATAATATTGGAAAATGTAAAAATATAAATCAATAGGGTCTATATTTAATTTTTCTTCATTATCATGTTCATGAGTTTTACTTTTTATTTAGGGAAGTGGTAAAATATCATATTTTAGGATTATTTTCAATGAGATTACATGTATATATCATCTAAAGAACTTTAGGAATTAATATCCTATTATTTAATACCCCACGCTTCTATGGTACACTTCTCTTTGAATAATACAGTAGAGTGTGTTGTACGCAACATCGAGTTCTAACGCACACCACAACCAATCAAATTAGCAGTTATGAATAGTAATACCCACTTTATGAAATTTTATAAATTTTATCATTAAAAAAGGATGTCGTTTTTGGATTTGTAATATCAGAATTAGCTTAGGGTTAATTTTTTGTATTTTTCTGAAAACATCCAATTTTTGATGAATAGTGAAAATTACTAAATTTTAATTAAAAAAACCTTTAAATTGAAATAATTAATAGTGATAAATTATGAATTTGTGTGAATTTAAATTATAATTAGATTATATTTTTACCATTTAATCAAATTTTGTTCATTGGACATAATTTCACATTCAAACTTGACATAACCAAGTGCCAATCTTTTGATAGTTATTATTTCATAAAAACACGCTTTTTGTTTTGACAAAAAGAAATTATTTTAAATTAATATCTGCTAATTTTGTGTTTTTAATTTAGAAAAATGGATTCCATATTAATAATCAGGTGGTCCAAATTGTGTAAATAGATAACTTTTATTTTTAGTCATTTTGAATAATTATTTCGGTAAATATTATATTAATCATGGTTAAAGGGTAAATCTGGCAAATAAGGGTAAAAAAATTATATTATTGTAATATTAAATTACCCTAGAACGTGTCGTAACCCTATTGGTTGATAAATTTCCAACCATGGGCATCTTTGGGTTGATTTTGGGACCCCATGGAGCCACTTGTAAGTGATAATGACACATTATATTAATTAAGTATAAATAAGTACAAAAATGACATACGCATATATCTTTTAGAAAATCAATTTTTACATAAGGTAATATATGTTATATTTTCATCTATAAATATTCATTAGAAAGATAAAAATATTTCTTACATAATGGTATTTTATTTGTAATTTTTAGACATTGAATAATTAAATTTATTTATAACACAATAATGATACAATATTTTTCTTATTAAGGATAGAATAAAATAATTTGTATTATAAATGTTAAAATAAATATAATTTGAATATTTTGATGACATACAAAAATTTTATTGGTTAATATGACATGATAGGATTACTTAAAAGAATTTGGTTAGAATTAATAAATTTGTTCAGACTTTAAGAAAAATAAAGAATTAAATAGTGTCAAAAGTGATATAAAAGAGTTTTTAAAACAAATATTATAGTATTAATTCATGTTATATGACTTATATAATGATAGGTGTATCATTAATGGACCACTTGGGGATCGCGTGGAAGTATATAGTATGTTTATTAACTATATAATATAAAAATACAAAGAGACATGGTAAATGTAAAACTATTTAACTAAGGAGACATAGTAAATGTCAACTTCCCTCACTTAAACCTAGAGGCCTTAGTTCGATCCTAAATCAAACCTAAGGAGCCCTTTTTATCAAATAAAAAGGCAGAACCCAAAGAAGAGGTAATGTTTTCACCACCCTCTTTCATGTTCCTTTCTTCTCAACTTCTTCTTTCTTTGTTATTTCCATTATAAAATAATAACTATAGTATCTTCAATATAATGTGATGTTATTATAAATATGGTACAACCATATTCAGTATTCTATCAATCCTTTGAATGACATGTCACCATATGTGCGTACGTACAGCTTACCGTCTCCACGTCGTGGTGTAATTATTATTCAAAACATTATTATTTGGATGGGTATGATAATGATGTATAATTGAAGTAAATAATACATATAAATTTATAATGATTCTGTATATATTATATACCATTCAATTATATATGATTTTAATATCAAAAAAATGATATTTTCACTCGTGCGTACGTACGGACTACCGTCTCCACGAACGTGATGAGATTCATTCCCCATCATATCCATTCAAGAATAATTCTCATTTGATGATTAAAAGTAATGTTTAAGGACTTGATATCATTATTGATATGAATAAGATAAAACCTATCCATAACAAGCACAACTTGAGTAAAAAAAATATAAAGGAAAACGAATCAGTTAACACCTGAAACAACGATAATAATAAAATATTATTAAGAAAGCTATATTAAAAAATCATATATGATATCATATTTCTATATATGATTTTTGAATAATTTAATAACAATTATTTCACCATTATAAAGTAGGTTAACCTACCCTCAACCAAGGAAAAGTACAAGGTAAGGGTTTATTTCTTGATCTCATTATTATTTGAGGTTGTTTATATATAATTATCTACTGGGACCTCTTTATCATCCACATCAGTGTTTCTTAAAATGTATTTCAAAACATTGTTACTATTTTATTGACTATGGGTTAAAGTAATTTATAACCTTGTTTGACTTTTTATAATATGTCTATAAAGGAATCATTCCGTCATTTCACAAACAAGGTCTTTTTAAACCATTTCAACAATATTAAGGTAAGAATGTTTTTTTATCTTATACGGTGGGGGCAGCTATTTTCTTCCATTATAAAATCATCAAAGATTCCCTTAAAATATTATAGGAATATTTTCAAAGTAAATGTTTTCTTTTATAATTATGTGATGTTTAAATGATTTAAAAAAAAAGATATTTCTCTCAAATAGTTTTGATTTCATCTATGTCAACATCATTTGATGGATTATAAGCTTATTTGAAGTTGATTTATTTTGATACAAAACTTCCATATTGTATTGAAGGTTTTGTGATATGTTGAATATGGATGTTTTATTTTTATACCATTCATGGTTTATGGAGAAAGCATTGACATTTCGTATACTAGTTTTTATACGAATTTTTATGTTATTTTTAAGCCTATTCATATGAGGAATGAATAGGACTTAATAAGTGACAGGTCGATCCCGCTACAGCTCCTCGATGCATCAGTAGGTCTCATGAGACAAACTAGTGTCTTGACACAAGGCCGTGTCAAAATCTTATTTGTAGTCTTGGAACAAGGCCTTGACTATGTGACTATGACAGTCTGGCATTATGCATTCAATCATTATGAAAGTGGTTATTGATTTTGCATGTGATTATTCGACTAGTAGAATATCCATGTGAATAAGTAAATGTAATTATTTTATTTTATTTCTACCATATTATGCTGAAGTTCATGTTTAAAAGGATTTTGTTTTAGTTATACATTGCCTAATATATTTATGCTTATATATGAATGTTTCCACTATTTTGTTATCCTTACTAGGAATTTGAGCTCACCCCATTATATGTTTTTTTTCCCAGGATGTGAAGAAGTATTTTATGAATGACCTTCTAGGATAGTATAAGGGGATATGAGTGTGGAGACATGATGTTGTTGTAGTTTTCACTTTATGAGGTAATGTAAGACATATGGATATAACTAGTGTTTCCAAGGATACTAAACGAATCGGTCTTTCGAGATTTGATCTTTTGAGATCATGCCAATGTTATATAATAATGCACCGACTCTAGGTAACTGGGTTCGGGGCGTTATAGTTGGTATCAGAGGAAGTTTAGTACAAACCTTGGATGCTAGATTTAGATAAACTCTGATTAGAGCACATAGACCTAAGATAGAATTTGAGGATTTGATTAGAATAATTTCCTAGAATTTTGGTATTATAGATATTTTGTGAGTTTTTCGAGCAATACATCTCTGTCTGGATACGAGAAGGTAGAGGAGGATCTGGCACAGATGTACCTAGGGGTAAAACCCGAAAACACCACATTGAGCTAGACTCGAATGGGAACTGGTGCACGACAATGGTCCTTGCGGCACTCTTGGTTACGACACTCCTGGGGGATATTCTTATGATAATTCTCATTTTCTTTACAAACCATTATGAAGGGTTTAGTAGTAAATACTTCTCTAAAGAAAACATTTTTATGATTATGGATTATATCCATAAACTGTTCAATTCATGTTAAGTATTTTACAAGTTTGGATTTATGTATTGCGATTCATAAACTAATATAGTGTATGCCATTATTTAGAAATGGTGCCCAGTGGATGAAATGGAAACCGTATCAATGCAGGCACTCCATGTAGGGTTTTCCCTCCTGCTCAAGACAATTATTTTCTAGATGGTGATGCAACTAGTGATGATCAGCTAATCACCATACTTGGACAACTCACTCAGGTTATAAATAATAACCTTACCTGTATGGAGCACCCAGATCCATAGCATGGAGGATCAATGTTAGATCGCTTCATGATTCAACAACCACCAACATTCAATGGGAGTAAAAATCCATAAGTAGCTGAGAAAATGGATAAATTCCTTAGAGAATATATTATATGCCTTGGGGAGTAGTGAAAGGGAAAAAGTTATCATGGCAGTTTACCGCCTCACTAGAGATGTTGATTAATGGTGGTCATTGATTCAAAACACGAAGGAAGATGATGAAGTATCAAATATAGAATTGAGGGAGTTCAAAGATATTTTTTTGAAAAATACTTTCCTCATGACCATCGAGCAGATATGAAAAGTCAATTAATGAGTCTGAGGAAGAAGGAAGATGAGAATGTCGCAAAGGATGAGGATAACTTTACAAGGTTAGCGAGGTATGCTGTAGATTATATACGTAACCCAAGAAGTAATATTGATCATATCTTTGACGGGTTAAAACCATTTCTCCATCGAGCATTAGTCTCAAAAACCTTCTCTTTCTATGAAGATAGTGTATCTTGTGTTATCAAGAGAGAAAATGAATTCTATACGTCTTACGAATTTAAAGCAAAGCAAGAGAAGAATAGATCTGCTGATCACTCTAGAAATGTAAATAAGGTAAAGAAGGGAAAAGTTGAATATCCATCCTGTAGTAAATGTGGGAAGAACCACCCTGGTACTTGCTTGAAATGAATGGGAGTCTGTTACAAGTGTGGTGACAAAGGCCACCAAGCTCGTGATTGCAAGAGAAAGAAAAAAGCTACTGATGTGCAGTGCTACAACTGCAGGGAGATGGGACAATATGCAAATGAATGTCCTAAGCAGCAGGGAAAATTACCTCAAAAAAGGCCAAGGAATCAAGGCTAAGCTTATGTTATCACTACTACTGAGGTAGAAGCTCAGAAAGACGTGGTGGCTGGTCATTTAATGGTTTCCTCAGGTTTATCCAATGCTTTATTTGATTTTGGATCATCACATTATTTCATATATTCCATGTTTACTAAGAAAATTAGATATTTCAATTTGATTTAAATGGGGAGTTTTCAGTTAAAACTCCTAAGGAGTGTATCATTGCAACAAATTTTGGTGAATCAGTCCCCATTAGAGAAAATAAATGTTCTTTATCTACTGATCTCATCGTCATACCCATGATTGAATTTGATATAATCCTCATTATGGATTGGATTTTGGACCATGATGTGAAGCTTTATTGTAAGAAGAATGATTTTACGATATGTTTTGATGATGATAAGAAACACCTTATCTTTAGAGCAGAATCATCGCCACCTAATTCTTATATAGGTCCACCCCAGTAGCTCAACTAAATTCAATTATTGGGGAGGAAGATAAGGAAATAACTATGGGTAAGGAAAGGTATGTTCAAATAGAGGATGTACCTATTGTGAAAGAATATGTTGATGTGCTTCCAGATGATTTACCTGGACATCCTCCAGAACGAGAAATTGAGTTTTCCATTGATTATTTCATGGTTCAAGGACTATATCGAAGACCCCTTATATAATGTCCACTTTGGAATTAGTTGAACTTAATAAACAACTAGAATAATTGAGTAATATGGTATTTATTCACCGTAGTGTTTCTCCATGGGGAACCCCTATCCTTTTTGTTATGAAGAAACATGGATCTATGAGGCTATGTATCGACTACAGGGAGATCAAGGCTATAACAATAAAGAACAAGTATCCCCTACATTGCATTGATGATTTATTTGACCAACTGCATGGAGCTCAATACTTTTCTAAGATTTAACTAAGATATGGATACCATTAGATGTGTGTCAACAAGGAAGGCATTTTGAAGACAACATTTCGAACCAGGTACGGGCATTACAAGTTTATAGTAATGCCTTTTGGATTAAATAATGCACCATTGTATTCATGAATCTAATGAATAGAGTTTTCAAGGAATATATTAATGATTTTTTGGGGGCATTTATTGATGGTATCTTGGAATATTCCAAAAGCTAAGAAGATCATGAAAATCACTTGCGCAATATCTTAAAGACTCTGAGGAGAAATGAATTATATGGGAAGTTTAGAATATGTGAATTCTGGTTTCAGGAGATTTCTTTTCTTGTCCATATTGTCTCTAAGGATGGAATATCTGTTGATCCTTCTAAGAAAAAGGCAATCCAAGATTGTCCAGCACCGATGAGTATAACTGAGATACACAGTTTTACTAGTTTAGCAGGTTATTATCGGCGTTTCGTCCATAATTTTGCTCGATTGGATAACCCATTAACGAATCTCACACGTAAAGGGGTTAAATTTGTTTGGAAAAAATATTGTGAAGAATGTTTTGAATAACTGAAGAGAATATTAGTCAATTCTATTATATTGAATCTACCATCGGGGAATGATGGGTTCATTATTTATAGCGATGCATTAAAGAATGCACTTGGTTGTGTCCTTATACAGAATGATAGGGTTATTTCCTATTCATCCAGACAGCTGAAAATTCATGGGCAAAACTATCCTATTCATGATCTTGAGTTAACAGCTGTAATATTTGCTTTTAAGATTTGGAGACACTACCTCTATGGTAAAAATTGTGAGATTTATACTGATCACAAGAGTTTGAAGCATATTTTCTCACAGAAAGAACTCAATATGAGGCAAAGTAGATGGCTTGAACTACTCAAGGATTATGACTGCATGATACACAACCGCCCGGGGAAGGGAAATAAGGTGGATAATGCTTTGAGCAGAAAGGATCATGGAGTTTTGAACCAGATGAGAGTTGGTAGGGATCCTATTTTCATGGATCTAGTAAATTTGGATATGGGAATAACCATGGAAGGTGAAACATATATACTTTTTAAAATGGTTGCCAAACCATCTTTACTAGAAAGGATAACGAGTTCTCAGACTGATGATGAAGAATTTCTAAAGAAGATTATAGCTGTGAATGATGGGAGATTGAATGACTTTGTTAATGAAGATGGAATTTTGAAATTTGGGAAGAGACTTTGTGTTCCTGATATACATGATCTAAAAAGGGAATTGTTGGATGATTCTCATAGTTCCAATTTCTCTATACACCACGGGAGCACCAAAATGTATAGAGATTTGAAGGAACACTTTTTGTGGGACAACATGAAGAGGGAGATTGCTGATTTTTGGTCAAGATGTATGGTTTGTCAACAAGTGAAAGCTGTAAGGGAAATACCTGGAAGAGTCATGCAACCTCTTCCCATACCTGAGTGGAAATGGGATAATATGACGATATAATTTTTCATGGGACTACCAAAGACTCCTAGAAAGAATGATGCTAATGGTTCATTGTTGATCGTCTTACCAAGTCATCACTTTTTCTTGCTATAATAGAAGATCTACCACTTGAATATCTAGAAAGACTATATATTACTGAAGTTTTGAGACTTCATGGAGTACCCCTATCTATTGTTTCTGATCACGATCCACATTTTACTTCAAGATTCTGGAAAAGTATTCAGAAATCCCTGGATACTGAAATTTGTTTGAGCACTGCTTACCACCCCCAAACTGATGGAATATTAGAACAGACTATTCAAAACTTAGAGGACATGGTGGGATCATTCTCACTTGACTTTCAAGGTATGTGGGATCAGTATTTACCTCTGGTAGAATTTTCATATAACAATATCTTCCATTAAAGTATTCAGATGGAACCATACGAAGCATTATATAGAAATAAATGTCGCACACCAACCTATTGGGATGATGTTGGTGAAAGAAAACTCGTAGGCCTAGAACTGGTGGAGGAAACGATGGAAAAGGTAAAGGTAATCCATAACCACATCAAAGAAGCTCAATGTTGGCAGAAGAGCAATGCTGAAAACCGAAGTATGGAATTGGAATTTCAGGTAGGGGATCATGTTTTCTTGAAGGTATCTACATGGAAGGGTATTATACATTTCGGTAAGAAGGGAAAATTGAGTCCCGTGTACATCAGACCATTCGAAATTCTAGAATGAATTTGGGTTGTATCTTAATAGTGATAAAGAAGACATGCGATAGAATATATAAGATATATTGGGACATTTTGTCTATAAAGAAGAAGGTCCTATATATCATAAAGGGAATGAGGATCCTGTAGTTCATCACTAGATACCTATATTGAGATGAAGTTAGTGTCATGTATTTTAGTTTTTTTCTTTTTATTTTACTTTATATCTCTTATTTATTACACGAGAGAGTATTTATTATGCCGTGAAAATGAAATAAATTGAGGGATTGATTCTAATATATAGAATTTTGTTGTTATTCATTGGATGAGGTGTTACATTTTTCTACACTTATATATTATTATCTTTCATCCACATGAGCACAAAAGTTGTCTTGGGTTGTTAATTATGAGTTTTTAATGAATTAAATTGTATGTAGTCTCTAATATAACCATTGGTTTGATTTACACTCTATGTGTAAATATCTGTTTCAGTAACTAAATATATAAGTATCACAAAGTACATGAACATTACAAAAAGTGATCTAAGTGATTAGATATTTTCTAATTATACCAAGGGATTCACTAGTAATTGATTCTGACAAAATTGTGAGTGTTTATAGAAATTTTTGTTCTTTATTAGTTCATGAACATAGATTTTCATTTTCCCAGAAAAATATTTTCATCTTTAGTTGTAATATTATAATAGGAAGTTGTTTTCATTTAATTTAGATTGGAGGTCCTATATTATGAATTCTAAGAGGTTTTTATCTTTATGAATCTATATAAGGGATTCAAAAATCTATACTAAACATGTTGTTAGTTATTAGTTTTTTATGTTGTAAATTGTATATTGGTTTTCTCATAGGAATTAACGACACCCTATGTGAAACAATTCATGAACCCCAGTTACTTATTAGGATTTGAATGGATATATTTCCTTGAAACATAACCCATAGTACCAAATGAAATTCAAAATATCATGAGAGATTAAAATATAATATTTTTTACTGGGATTGGTATCAGTTTTGGACACCTAATCCTTTATATGATCATGTTTTACTAAGTCATAGTTTTATCATTGAAATAATATGATAAATTATCGGTGGGTTTGTAAGGGTTCAAACTGAAACTACATTCTATGTATTATATTTGAAAATTAATGCTACTCCCACTAGTTCTTTACACTATATCCTACATGTCCTTTTCACTTTATTATAAATTAAGTAGATCTCCACTCATCACTAGATGACACTAAATCAATCTAATATGATATTAGTTCTTAGAATAGACTCTTCGTGTTCTTATATGTCATCATAAGTTACATCATGAAACCCAATATCTACATCAGGACTCAGTTCCCATATCCTTCTTAGACTCTTATCATCAGTTTATATTTCACACATGTTAATTTAATCTTTAAACATTAGATCTCCACATTTATAAATACTAGACACTCATATCAAGAATAATAGAATAAATCATAGTATATCTCTCAATGATATTATTCTTCATCTCTATATCACTTCTTTGATAATTTTTATCATAAGTACTTGTCTATTTATAAATTTATTTTTCTTATATTCGTTTTCTTCTTTTTTTTATTATTTTTATTTATTATTCGATATGTTGTTTTTATTTATCTTTTAATATACGATCATGATCCTATTATTTTCTATGAGAGAACCTATGGTTTCTCTCAAGATGTCCTTTTATCACACTATAATAGTTCCCTATTTATCATAAATTATATATTCTATAAACTTATCATATATTTATTTTTTTGGAGTAATCTGATATTTAAAAAAAATATTTTAGGCCTATTTTGGCATCTCGATAATGTGAATTTGTATGCAATGACCCATGATATCTATTTCATGTTTTCTCAATGTCTTATAAATAGGTGTCTCCTAGGTCCTCAAATATTTCTCCTTAATTAATGTACCAAGTAAAAGACATGGAATATCCTTCTTCATTTTCATTTATCATTTAAGTATCTTGAATATATCATCTATATATTTCTATAATATTCCCGATACATTTTTTAAATCTCAAAATATCTGCACTGGAATCTAAACACAAAACATTTATAAAGTTGAAAAAATATAAAATGCAACAACATATTATGGGACAGTACTTCCTTGTTGTTGTGTGATTGGTCCTTTATAACATGAATCAAATATTTATTAACATAGGTAACATTAGGTCACAACTTATCTTGAACCTATCTTAAATATTAAGAATGAAAATGGATTTTGGGATATTTCATCTATTTAATAACAATTTAAGAATCGACTAGTTCACATTTCCAAAACACTTATTTTCATTAAAAATATTGAATATCAAAAATAATCTTTCTAAAATTGTAGAATAAATAGTACAATTATCCTCTCATAATATTTTCATTTAAAATTCCTCACAAAAATATTGAATTATGGCACAAAATATTTTTATGATGTTTTGATCATTGAATAAATATTTTAGTATCATCCCATTTCTTTTATTATTTATGAAATAAAATTACATAAAGTAAATTTTTATGAACATTATTAGTCTCAAATATTTTCTACCATATAACTCATATACAGTTCCTAGTAACTAGTAAGATGCGTCAGAATCACTTAAATACATGTATCATTTTGATGAAACATATATAAGACTCATTTTAAGAATCGATAAATTGATCCATGAAATGTATAAAGATCCCAATGACATCTACATTGATTCAAGTGACTCATAATAATATCCATAAAACCATATTTTAGACAACATAATCATTATATGAGTTAATTAATCATTTGAAAATACCAGATCACTCATACATAGACTTTATAATGAATTATTTACATTTCAAAAATGACTCTTATAATATTTTACATAAATGAAAAAACACTCATACAAAGTAGAAGATGACTCATAAAAAGAGTAAAGGGATTAAAAAATTCTTAGTATTTTTCGAATTTCATCGTAATATTTAAACTCTAGACTTATTTCAAATCAACTTTAATTTGTTTTTGAGCCATCCCAAAAACATCTATTCAACATCAATTAATATTTTAAATTATAATAATAATTCTAAATTTATTCATCTCAATCTCAAATTCTTTTACAGTATATACATTAAAAAAATTATTCTCAAGAATAATCACTACCTTTATAATTTTAGTTTTAATTAATCAATGTCAAACCTTCATCCAAGTCATATTAGTTCAATGTTTTAGAAATATTAAATGATTTAACTCATGGATTGATTCTCCATTATTTTTATATATCTTAGTCAACCATTGAATCCATTTTAATTTTTATAAAATAATCCATTCAATCTATCTAGTATTGTCGAATTATATTGTCATCTTAACTCCACTTGAGATATAAACAATATAATTAAAATCTTCATCATATTGATTTGGTGGATACTGAATACATCACCATATTTACTAAGACATGCATATTGACACTTATTAATACTTGATGACTATAAATAAATTAGCAAAAAACAATAGGAAATTAAATCAACATAATTTGGATTCCTATTAATAGAAATAACATTATTATATGAATTAATGTCAATATGTCTTTAGCATCTCACATTTACTATTCCCCTTATTAAGAATAAATATAATTTAGGTAATTATTTCTATACTTCATTGAATTCATGGGTCTAAAATAGGTTAATATTCGAAAAAATTATTCTCCCCATTTTACATTTCAATCATTGAAAGCATATTATACCTTTTATCAGTTCCCTCTTGCTGAGAGAATAAACTAATTTTACATGATAAAATAATAGGACCACATTTTTATTAGAAATTTGTTTTAATCATATTTAATCATAGTTTACATGGGATAATTCAATGTAGAAAAAATTAGTGATGGATTTAGATTATAATGTTATCAATATATAATCTACAATGTAATACCAACTAAAACATTAAATTTTTATGGGATGTTCAAATAATTTATATGAAGTTTTATAATCATTACTCAACATTAACAAGAAAATTAAATCATCTCCATTAAAAGTTTATTTTCTCAATTTTTTTATAAAATCAATCCCCCATTATAATAAATAAAAAAATAATCTGAAATGGATATTTTTTGTGAAATTAATACCTTAAATTTAGTATTTTAAGGGCTTTACATAACTCATGATTTGAAATGACATAAAAAAGACTATACATTTTACCTATTCTAAAGTCCATTTAAGGGATTCTCTACTATTACTGTAATTCTAGTTTTTCTTTCTTTATGAAATATTAAATGGAAATATTTTCTATAATTTATTGTTCTTTTAATATTTTTAATTAATAAATTTTCCATCCCTAAATATCATTATAGATCAATTATATATTTAATATCAAATAATAAGATTGAATCTTACTTCTAAAATAGAAATATCTTTTATTTATAAAACTATTTTTGGGACAATTTAAACCCACCTTTTGTTTTGATATATTGATCTAAAACTCTTTGGGAAGAATGAATTTATATTTTTTTCAAATTTCTTATTTGATGGAACATTTATATTCACTTGAGATAATGATAAATTTTCACTATTTTGTGTCCCCTCTATATCCAAATACATTATTAACAGTGTTGGACACATTTCTCTATCTTTTTATACATGGTTATCCTTCTTCTTGGGTTTGTATTATTTTCTATTGGAATTTTTTTCAATTAAATACAATGGAGGTTTTCCATTTTCATAAAATTATTAATCTTTTTTCAGAATCCATGTCATAGACTACATACTTTATGTCCATTTTTTCACATTACACACACATATTCATTAGCTTTTTGGGCACCCTTCTTGGGAAGCCTGAAAAACTCATCATCAAGAGTGTGAAACACTTAAACAATCATTTCATATCTTTCCTTGTATAATTAAATTTAATATTCCATCTTCATCCTTATTTCCAAAAATCCATGATCATAATGAACTGGCCTATGATTTGGTCGTTCTTAATATAGTAAAAAATATTATCTATATTGGAATAAAATTTTTCATATTAATCTTTGCTAACTTCAATGGAGAAATTTATTTTATTTTTATCCTTTTTTACCTCTTAAGTTATGATTGTCTATTTTCCTCACATTATTCTTTTAATATTATTGAATTATCTTTTCAAGTAAATATGAGTTTTCATTCATTGTTATGTACTAGAATTCCTCAAAAAAATATTCACCATTATTGAAATAATCACATAATATTTCATGAAATTCAAATTTATTAAAATATGATATATTATTCTTATTCAATTAATTAAATAATTAAACAACATATTTTTACTCTCTATTAGATTTTCATTCTCCATATGGAGGCCTTATAAAGACACTATTGATTGAAATGTTGTGTTTTAATTCTATAGACATATGTCCTAACCTTTAATAAAACTAACAAAATAAAAAATAACTTCATTTTTCTTATCTATCCAGTCTTATTTGCTTCTCACCCTTTCACTTTTTGAGAGGATTCACTAATATTCTTGGAATTCATTAGAGATTTTATCTTCTCATAGTTTCTTAAAACCACCATAACATAATGGTATAATTAAAAAAAATATTTTTCACACACATTAGATTGTATTTTAACTTCTATATTTCACTTTTTTGTTGAATCAAATTCCGTATAATCTAATATTTTAGAATAATGGGATATCATTCTCCATCATCTGGTTCTCGGTTGACCATGTTGTGAATCTTAAGACTTCAAACAAATAATATTTGTATCATATGAATAAATATATTTTTTAGAGTTTATTTGGTAGATATCATTCTATTCATTTATTTTGTAGTTTCTATAAGGGCGACTTCTAGAATTTTTCAGCTTGACATCCAACTAATGAAATTTAATATATAGTAATTACTTATCATCTACAAGTTTTTTCCATTATTCACATTATTTATCCTTGTTTAAATCATAGTACCATTGTATCTTACCTATCTTTTGAAGATAATAACCAAACTCTTTTATTACCTTTCAATTAATCTCTAACTGAGCTTCCTTGACATTCAAAATGGCTTTGTGTAATTCCAAAAAATTTTCATTCACATCCATAATAAAATTATCAGAAACATGTTTCTTATATGTATCCCTATAAAATTAGAAATTATTAATGTATAAAATTTCATTGATAATTGAAATATATTTTATGTTTAATTTGATATGTATTTTTAGGGTTTTATAACTTCTTACCTTTTGAACCAATACATATAATATTCCATCAGCTTCCTAATTTAACTATTTATTTTAATTTTTTACCCCATTGATGTAAGAAAATATACACATTGAAAATTAAATAGGTATATTCATTATATAGATCATTATTTCCAAATAAAAATAAAGAAATATTAATTTAACTCATCCTCATCATAACCTGACCATGATTGATCACTTGATGTATATTATTTAATGTATATAAAAATATTCTGACTAAAATTACTATTTACTACTTGTGGTCAATCATATTTCACTTATAATCTCATTAGAAGTTTATTGGAATATTTATTAATCATTTTTTTAATATCTTGTTGGGTAAAAAAATTCTAAATCAATACATATTTGAAACAATACTCCATATGACGATCTTAATAAAATATTTCAAATTTTAACATAATATAATTATGATAATGACACAAGGGAATAAAAATTGATCCCACTAGATGGAACCAAGTCAGATTTTACCCTATTTGTTAGTCTTAGTGGTATGGTAAAGAATCCTGGGCATAAATCATGTAAGGATATAACATTTTCCAATTTTGTGTTTATAATTTACACACAATAATTATTTAAACAATTGCATAATTAGGATATGATTGGATCTATTTATCTTCAAACAAACCCAAATAACAAAATTCAAAAGAAAATTAAAAAATAAAGAGAGATTAGTAAATAATATCTTTTACATGGTTTGAACCCTATTTGTGAAACCTACTCCATTTTGTTATTAGGTTTTATAGAGTCATACATTTTACACTCTATTGTTATGATGACTAATGGGTTGGTTTTCCCTAGTTTGTCCTAAACTAATATTCACAATATTACACCATTTAATGAATGATACACCCATGGATTATTTATACTAACTCCGACATTTTTTAATTATTTAAAAATGAAGTATATCTTAACTAAACACTAGAAGTCACTACAACAGAAATATATAATTATCTCCCTCAAATTATATTCATGGACTAACATTATATCATAAATAATAAAAACATCATACATTATCAATACTTCACATCACAGCTTTAAGATCATTCATAGAATATTGTCTCTAAATTTTATATCACCTGTGCTCCTATGACCATTTAATCTAGAACCACCTTATTTAGGATGACTCAAAACTCAGATGCAGAAAAATAATAGAAGATCCAACATATTTCTTAACATCATCACCCTCCTTATCTTTTATCACTTATTCAATAATGTGTGTCATAGGAACTAGATTTTATGTTAAATTATTATTCTTTTTATATTATTTATTCTTAGATACATAGTTGGATTTTCTATTCAAAAAATGACACTTATTTTTATCATTATCTATGAGAGATTTCTCATTTTATTAGGAGTGGTTCTCTCATAGAACTATAATAATTCTCTATTTTTGTGAATTTTATATTTTATTATATCATTAAATATATATTTGGAATGTTCTTTTGATTTTGAAAAAACCAAAATATTTCATGGATATCATAGAATCACGATAAAAAGAATTTTATGCAAAAAACGATGATCTCTATGTTACATTTTCTCCATTTCTTCTAAAAGGATGTCTCTTGTGATCTCCAAAATTTCTTCTTTAGTGTATTTACTAAGTAAAATAATATGAATAGCTTAATTATGTTTAGGTTATCATTTAAATCTTGTAAATATAACATTTAGATAATTCTATAGTAAGATTGATCTATTCATTGTTCTCAAAATATATCCAAAATAATCTATAAATAACAATTCTCCAATATAGAATAAAAATATTAATAAGTAGTATTTTGATGTTTGATACGTCATATTTGTGGCGAGAGTTATTTTTTGGAACTATCACAACTACATATTCAATTAATGAACAATAGAACACATCTTGAAATGAAATTTTAGGAGACTACTTTCTATATGAGTTGTATTTTTTTTAATGGTTGTTATTGATTTTCAATGATACTCAATGAAATATAAATATTTTATTTTGTTCAATATGTTTAATAAAATTCAATGATATGTGTTTATAATTTATCCAACACATTGAAGACTGATAAACACAGTGAATTTATCTTGGATTATTGGATGGAGAGGATAATACTCAACTCTTATTATCCTAAAGAATTTCTTATAAGGAATTTGAGTTTAAAAGTATTACAATTATGAAGCTAATAATAATTCTCAATTATTATTTTTAATTGTGTTTGGGGAAATAATGATGACTACTAAAATTTTGACGACTTTCCTAATATCATTTCTTAATTGGATGATGTTGAAGTAAGTTGAGTTTAATTGGATGATGTTGAAGTGAGTTGAGTTTGATTTGGTAATATCATACTTAGTATTTATTATGTATATATATGGGCCTTATTGTAAAAGGGACCATCCATATCCACCTAATAATGTTATTTATAACAAAAATATGGGTAGTACGGATCAACGCATGTGGAATCCAACCCATGCAAGAAAAACCATCGTGGAAAGGACTGATAATTAGGATATGGGCTTGACAAGTGTCTGGAGGGAGCGTGCAAGGGTTCCTAGGGATCACAAAATGGTATATTATAGTCAATATGGGAATGATGTATAGGTGTTTCTATGTGGTAAACCCCATAATGTGGATAATTTTGTGATGAAATGACATCATGTACTAAGAATCAAAAAAATGAGCCCCAAACTAATATGGGATTGATAAAAAATTAGGCACTATTACTACGCTAAAATTATATATACATAACATGTCTATCTAAACTAATGTGATCCCATAATCACCAATAATAAAATAATTCATATATTTATTCCTAAAATGATGGATAATCCTCCTAGGTATTTTGGCAATCAACCAATAACAACGATTAAGATATGCTACAAGAATCACTCAAAATAATCCAAATGAGCATGACTGATCTTGTTCGATGGATCACTACACATTAATAACTCTGTTTTCATGC
Source organism: Viscum album (assembly GCA_963277665.1). Taxonomy (NCBI): domain Eukaryota; kingdom Viridiplantae; phylum Streptophyta; class Magnoliopsida; order Santalales; family Viscaceae; genus Viscum; species Viscum album. Next base: position 1,621,219,836 of record OY728150.1, read on the forward strand.
ACATAAAACCAAAAAATATATATAGTATTATGTTATAAAAATTTAAACTACAAATAGATACATTCATACATGATATGGAATATATGATTATTATCACATGCATATGGGATTATTTCCAAGAAGACTATCTAAGAATGGAGGAATGGATTCTATGAACATTGATGTCTTATGAAAATATAACCTTGGTTACATGAATTTAAAATATGGGATATTTGAGAATTAAATGATACTCATTGACACAAATTTATTTTTGGGACTTGATTTGGTGAATGGTAACATAGGAATGTGGTGATCCTCACTATAAAAGGAGAGAATCTAAGTCAAAACATATTACTACCGCTGATGATTCATATGAGAGACATAATTTTTCATAAAATTGATCATATCCAAATTTTTTTACATAAATAGGAAGAAGATATGTGATTTTATTGGATATGAAAATAAGGTGAGTTCCCCCACTACTATTTATAGTATTTAGTTTAATAAATCATAATAATTAAATTAAGATGTTAGGAGACCTGAAGATTTGAGATTCTTGTATTCATGAGATTTGAGAAGAGATTAATAAACCACAAACTTTAGTTTATCATATAATCATATTTTTTATAATGAATTGAATCTGTTAGTTAGTTCATTAATTAACTACTCTCAATATTATGTGTGAAGGTGTTATATATATATAACATTTTGTGAAGAATAAGTGGAACAACTATTCATAGATTCATGCATGAAGGATGTTATTGATGAGACACAGTGAGTGATGAAATTTCAAAATATATAAAAAACCACTTTCACTATGGAAATAATAATAAGTGGGAAGAAAATAATTCATGAATAAATTAATCTTGTATAACCACTTTCATGAAGTAAAATGGGGTTCTAAGTGTAGTAAATATTAGTGGGTTCATTATTGTGTGTGGTAATTTTAATAAACCTGTAATAATTACTGAAAACATCAATAAGGGATGTTGAAATTAATATCCAAAGAGAGAATTAATTTAAACACAAAACTAAATTTCAATAACTCGATAAATAATAATAATAACATCTTATATGTGATAAGGATTAAACAATATGAGACTTCCATGAAACAAATGAATGATGTGTATTTGAAGTGATTGAAATAAGATATTTATTTTTGAAACATCATTCATGTATGAAATATTATTGAATTTATGGTGTAATTCATTTTCAAAAATATTTGGTACACCAAGAAGAAAAAAGGAGGATAGATACAAAATTAAATATTGATATTTTATCGAACAATAAGAAAAAATTATGATAATGTCAAGATAAACATTCATTGATTAAATAATCATGATGTAAGATTTCGATTATATCATGAAAAAGATAAGAATATTTGATGACTGAAATTCTATGTTCTGGTTGTCATTTGGGTCAAAAAATAATTTCGAGATATTCAGTCAACAATATATTCATATAATCAAAACATAATTCATAAGAAGTGAGAAGAAGTTTTATATATTTTTTCTAATATATAGAATAAGTGGAGTTTCTTACCTTATGATTTTGTAGTAATAAAGTTATGATGAGAAAAGTGGCTGAAAAAGGAGCATTGTGACATCTATGAGAGGGTTTAATTGGTATAATAATAATATGGTGTTAAAAACTACCTTAACAAAGATGGTAAATAATGTATTTGGATGATGTATAAAGAACCAGAAATGATCTACAAGATGGATGTGGTTTTCACCCATATAGGGAATAATATAATTTCTATCTAGACTCAAAAAGTATACATAATCACAATTTTAAAAGGATTATTCTCTAGAAAACCCACTATAACTAGTGTTTCAATATATTAGAAAATCCATGTACTACTTATCACCTTACATTGAATGGACTTGATATTCTTTTTTAGTAGTAAACCTTGTATAAATATTATGTACCACCATTACTTACATTAATATACATTAATAAAATTATGAAAATAGAATAAGATAATCAAGATCCAAATAGGTCTAAGAGGTAAAATGGATAAAAGTTATAATTGGTGGAAAATTAAAAAAACACTAATTAACTACATTCTTAATGTTGAGTGTATCTTGAAGTGGTCTCCTTACGTGGTGTCAAATAATAGACACACCTTCATTAGATTCAACATATTAAATCTATTCACATTTTAATATTTGAGTATCTTTCCTACATTAACTATGATGTTCAGTTCTTGTGAATATTTAGTTATCTACCAATACAAGTATATATTTACCTTGACCATGATGAACATGAGAATTAATGAGTAATCAAATCCACATAATCAATCCCTATTATATATAGAAGAAAAATTTTATGTATCTCTCTGCCTTTTTAATAATTACTACATATCAGTCCTAAATGATGAATATGATGTAGCTCAATTTTACAAAAATAAAAATGAAAACCATCTTACCACAATTGAATCATGATATTCATGTGATCAGGTATTATTTGTTATTTGAATTCAATTTTTTCTCAATAAAATGATTATAGTATAATTTATGGTGATGACCAATATAAAACTTCTAATTATATATCAATTGATATATTAATTAAAAATTTTATTATTTCCCCACGAAATAGACACTGTTATTTGAGGATTCTTTAAAAATATACATGGAGTTGTCATCAAGATGGATTAAGAAGTAGATGATATGGATAAGTGTTTAAAAAGGAAAATTCAAGATTTTTTTAATGCTCTTTAGAGAGGTTTTATATTTTTTAAAAACATTGAGATGGTTTGAAAAAAGTTCCAAAAATGTCTCAATGAATTTTAAGAGAATGATTTATTCAAGAAGGCTCTACAATAATAGATTTATAGAGAGTGCTTGGAAAAACATACATGGATATTAAATCATTTTAGATGAATATTCATCGCGTTATAAAAATACATGACTAAGGACTATAATAGTTTAGTGTATCTGGAAACTAAGAACTCATTATTAAAGTTTGGAGAATGATATTGGACATATCCCTTCAATATCATTCCCTTTATTAATACTAACATAATGCATTTATTCATAACTCGATGAAGAGAAACCTAATAAAGGGGTGATCACTAATTTTTATTAAGGGTAAATAAAGAAAATGATCAAAACTAACAAGGATATATGTTTTTGATACCATTACAAGAACATTTGTATATCATACCCTATATTTCTAAGATCATAATCATGATACATGGCATAAATATTGGCTTATCATAAGGCTTGAATAATAAGTAAATCAATGAACTTGATTTGTGAGAGAATAAAACTGGCATGAGATATATACTTATTGAATACAAATAAGCATATAAAATCATTTCAAATAATTCAACGATCAATTAATAAACTTATCTAATCCCTTCATATGGAATATACCTACTAATTAGGACACAACACCATCCCCACTCATAGTCCTTCCATTATAAGGGTTCATGTTTCCCCATCTTCACATATTGTTTTGGTTTTCCGCATATTCCATGGTGGATCAATCCCATCAACATTATTACCATCATTTTAACATGAGATATAAATCATTACCTAATTCATTGGAGGGATATATAGGTCTCAACCTTCACAAAATAAAATCATACATACATGTGGTACAATACAATTGAACTTTCATCATATAATGACCCATAAAAAGATATGGGTTTCATAAAAATTATATCATAACCCATGAGATGAAATGTGTATCATAAAAATGTAATTATATAATAATTAATGGAAAATATATAGGTCACATAATTATTTCATCAATGCATAATCAGAAAAAATTTGCAGGTTTCAAAATCATTTTTCCCATAGAAGAGAAATGGGATACATAAACATCATTCCCTCAAAACATTAACCCTTCATAAAATAATTTTAATGGTATTCATTGACTATATTAACTGTATTGCATATACTAGAACAATGTATTCCATATTATATTGAGAAGGATTCTTAAGGTTTAAATGAAACATTTCATAAGGAAATAGACTTTATTTAAAAATCATTATCATAAAACCATTTAAAAATATTTTTATTATAAATAAATATTTAAAATTTCATTTAAAAATTATCATTAAAAAAATCATTTTCCTTTTAAAAAGTTTTTGTTTAAAACATCAAGGATTTAAAACCCCATATTTATTTTAAATAGGTTTAAAGACATATAAAGTAAGTCATAAAACATTTAGAATACCTGTTAATTTTAAAATGTAGTGAATAATTATAATGAATAAATTCATTTTTTTTAAAATTTTATTTTCTATGAAAATAATTTGAAATATATATGTAAATCATGAAACAATTATGAAATCCATTTTCTTTGAAAATATTTTGAATACTTATAACTATTGCTAAAAAACATTGTCAAGAAATTTCCTGGAAAATTTCATTGAAAACATGTAAATTTTTCTTTGAAAACAATTTTAAACAGTATAAATTATATTAAATTACTTAATAATCATTTTAATTTAATTTATCTAGAGATTTCAATTAAATGTTTTTGATTTTTTTGAAAACTCGATTTTGAAACAACAGAAATTCCCGAATGAAATGAAAAATAAAGCCATATTTTTATGAAAACATTTTCTTAATAATATTTAGTACCAAAGAGTAAAAAAAATGAAAATAATACAATAAGTTATCATTAATTACCATACGATAATAAAATTCATTAATTTTCTTAATATATGGATCATAATATTTTTTCAATGGAAGTATAGTTATAAACAATCCTAATAAACGTTGAGATTATTACAATAATCTCTTACCACATGGTAACGTTGAATCAAACAAACCATGTTATCTAATGGAATTAAATGAAAACTAAATTTCATGATAATAATTATATTCACAAAAAATTTGTCAAATTTCAGTATATACACCTCGTAAAAGAATATGGTTTCATAACCAATCTTATGTCATGATGAAGGTGAATTGAGACAAAACTACCGCACTGATTTGGTTACTTTGGTACTAAAATACCCCATAAAATAAAGATCATAAAATGGATATATAAATAACCATAAGACTATTTTTATTAATTATGGAATATATTCATGGTAATTATCAACACCACATAAAAAATTAGGGGTGAATTAAGAATAAGTCCCACAGTAATAAATGCGAGACAAGAAATCCGCCTACTAGAATAGTAACATTAGAATCTTAACCATCATGAAATAATAACATTGAACAGAAAATTAAATTATATTAAATAAATATAATTCAAGATATATTATGTTTAATTTATATATATACACTACATAAAATAAATGAGAGGTTAATATGGAATGGGTCTCACGTATATGAAAAGATAGATGAGAAAACCATTACCATAGGTCTTAAATTTCTTCATACATGTTCAAAAATACTATATAGAGATTATAAGATTACTATAAATCATTAAAAGAACCATATATTTATATTAATACAATATATTTTTCACTTATGACAATAAATTACCCGTTAATTAATAATTTTATGTCAAAGTAACTTTTTGGGTAATAACCACTTTTTTTATTGTACATGATTTGAGTTGTTATTATTGATCCTCTTTCATAAATAATGATTAAAATATTTAAATAATATAAAAAATGATTTATATATCATATATATTCACGAAATAAATATTTATAATAATCTATAAAAGATATAAATATGAAATGGATTGCACTATTTATGGAGACGGTAGGCCGTACATACGCATGATCATTGTTTCTATTTTCTTGTTATATTGAATGAATTATCGTAAATGGATTATATGTAAATATATATATTCATTAAATTATAAATATTATGTCATATATATCATATAATTTCACTAAACTCATCCTTAATACATTCCATGTAATGTGTGAATGAATCACGTCACATTGTGAAGGCGGTTGTCCAAACATTCAAAAACGATGTTATCATACTTATAGAAAATGGAAATCATGAAGGATTGGTTAATATAATAATTAAATAAGAATTATGTAAGATTAAATATAATATATGAAATTTTAAAATAGTATATCCATCATAATTTCCAACCATGAAATGTAGTAAAGGAAATGAATGAACAACATAATTTAGTGACGTGATAGTTAAGCATGCAAAAGAATGGTAGGTTTGTAAAGCATTTGATGGAAGTGAGTGTAGATATAGGTAAAACTGGTATAATAAAAACCTGTATGTATATTTATGATAATGAGACTATTATATAATCATGGAACCTGATTATTTTAGGATTTGGAGAATGAAAATAAAAAAAAATAGCTTGAGGAAGGATATAACATATTCTTTGGGTAACTCAATTTGGATTGCACCAATGGATTCCATGGAATGATTTTTAAAAAAAGGAAGGAATATAGGACGAATGGAAGGAACTTGGGAACTTATTTGTTCTATTTTTGGATGATCAAAAGTTTATTTAGAGGCTTGAGGATGTGAGGGGGTGAGTTTCCTTTTATAGTGGAAGAGGAGTGACATTATTGTAACTATAAAAAGTTAAACACTATTAATTTGTTTTACATACATCATGAGAAAAAAAATAAAAGAAAAAAATAATTCCAATTTGGAAATATGAATAAATATTTCCATAAAATTGATTTTTATCATATTTCTAGGTCAGTGAGCTTCGTAATATTAATGTTTATCCAACAAGTAATTTTTTTTACCTTAATTGCTATAATTAATTTTCATTATTTTCATTAATAATTTTGGTTAAAAACTAAGTTTAACTTATGAAAAATTATAAATTATTTTGATTACAAATATTTAATTAATTTTTACAAATTCAAAACACATAAGTGGTAGAAATTTATTTATAATTAATCCCATAGAGGTTTCATGATAACATGTTTTTAAAAGAAAATGTTTGAAAGTTTGAAATATTTATATCAAATAAAAAGTGATATTGGATACAATGAATTAAATTGGATTAATATATGTATAATTTATACAATAAATCTGAAAAACCAAATTGAAACATGATATTACTATATTTGTAAATTAGGGGAAAGAGATGTTTTGAATTAAATCTCATAATTTTTATATTATTCATCCAAAAATTCTATATTTGATGAAAATACAAACAAATCACTGAAATTAATATTTTTCTATTTTTAAATTTAATATAAGTATTCATATAAAAATTATAAATTTGGTGAAAATTTATATTTACAATCAGTTCTTTTTCAAAGTCATTATAATTACATTTTAATAAAATAAATCATTTTATTCATAAAACGAGATTCATTCTTTTTATGTTCTAGAAAATTTTTAATGTGAATGTTAAAAACATTAAAAATATATATACATCTAAATATATACATATTTAATTAAAATCATTTAAAAAAAGTTGTTTAATTTATTTATTAAAGTAAAACTCATTTGATTTCATAATATTTTTTTCCAGAAAAATATTTTCTATATTTTTAAAATTGTTTTACATTCATTTAAGGTTAACTTGATACCTAAATTTTTTTTTATTATATACACGTGTAAAACATTTTTTCATAATTTAATGTTTCATATTTTTAAATTCTATTCCAAAGGCCTGGTGGTAAATATAATGATATATTAACTAAAATATTAATAGTATATCATCATTTGGTAAAACATAGCCTTGCATGTGACTCAAGATATCAAAATAGATCAGCATTGTTTGTAATAAATTCCTAATATAGTGTTGCATGTACCTCAAGGTAACATATGTTTTGTGTGTAGTGCCTGCTCAACATGGGTTTGTTTGAATGTAAAGAAAAATTGATTACTATAATATAACACAAGCTATATTCCTTATTACAAGAAATTAAAAAATCAAAAAGATTAAATTAGTTTGAAATAAATCAAAAAATCTATAAGTGTTACATTCTACCCCCAATATATTTAATTTCACCCTTGAAATTCATCTACATTATTAATGTTTAATGCATGAATGTTTCCTTCTTAGAATCATATGTCATTAAAAATAATACATAAAACCATTTAAAAAGGAGACATTGAAACCAAAACGATTACCCAAAGTAATTCATAACTAGGTTCCCATATAGAAGAACATAGTTTTTAAGGAATATATGATATAGGGTAAAAGGGAAAGTAATTTGAGTGACTGATAAATATCATCAATCGAAAACATGTGAATGATCAATAGAAATTCAATGTCTTTAAAACTATAAATCTTTGCTGATTTATAAGACTATTGGTTCCTAGAAAATTATGGTATTATAATAAATATTTTTAATAAATTTTAAAAAATATTTTACTATCTATGAACATGATGAAATATACTTAGTTTATATCATTCATTTTCCTATATACAATATGACTATTTGGTTGTTCCTTGTTGGATTTCAACTTCTTCTCTTACTCTATGAAATAATGGTGAATTTTTCCTTACTGAATCCCTAAAAGGTCATAAGTCCCATAAATATAATGATAATTCATTCTATATATCATTAGTTAAAATAATTAAAAAATGGTTAGAACATGTTAAAAAATATTTATAAATCCACAAAGTGTGAGATAATAATTTTATCTCTAAAACATCATCATAATTTTAACATTAAGACTCCAATAAATGGATAACCTTGTAACCCAACATGATATTGAAAATTTAAAAGTTTTAGAAAGAAATTCATTACATTTCTCCAAATTTACTGAACCTTGATCCCCCATATATTATAAAAACCTAATATTCTTTACTTACCAAACATGTGAATACCTTCATTATGCATTATCTTGAATCATCATTATAACCTAGCATAAATCCTTTCGATAAACACGAATGATTCCTTTTTCAAATATTAATATATGAATTATTAAATCTAAGAAGTTGTATAATTGATCCATGATAATATGAACCACTTGTCAACAAATCCTTGAATACTTCCAAGGTAATCAGTACTATCCAATTTACTTATTCATATCCTATATTTATTAATCAAAAAATAACTATCTTAACATAATTACCATATTAGGTGTTATATTCAACATATTCTTGTGAATCCTCAGTGAAAAACATTTACTGAATAATCGTTATACATTTCAAAATATATAATTATTGAATCCAAATACAAAAACAGTTTGATTATTATATTTTATAACTGGCCCATTAACCAGTGTACCACATCCTATTACTTAATGCATATTTTCATTCACATTTCATCTATACTCTCATCGTCATCATCAATATATCCTTTACTCATATCGCCTTGTTGAGTCCCATAAAAATATTTACACTTATGAAATCCATTTTCATAATTTCCATTCTTTAAACACATTAAACATAAAAATATTTAAAAAAAATTAGAGGGGAAAATATTTCTATCCATTTCATTAATTGAAAATTTCATTTTTCCCTTCGTAGTTACATGCTTGTGTACATATTTTTCATATTAAAATCATATTCTTGTTCCTATAAGACAATAATTAAGGTGTTTAATTCCACATAATACCACAAAGTAAACTGAATCTTATTTTTAAAATTGTAAATATTTCCCAAATTCTCATCAAACTCTATCATTATTTGCCTTGGTGATTTTGAGGGTTGATTAAGGTACACACTGTAAATCTTGTTATGTGAAATTTGATTATACATGATCACAACATCCTTCACTCCATTGATCATCTTAGCTGAAATCTTATTTGAAAATTGTTCCGTATATTAAATTTTATAGTAGTTCCTTATTATTACTTCCATTTAATAAAACAAAAAATCATCGTGTGGGAAAAACATATCAATCAATAAAACAATATAATCATGAAAAATTTCAAATAGGATTCCTAAATCATGAATCCAACTTAATTGATATATGAATAATTAATTTTATACTTGGATATTAATAGTCAATTTCTACTTAAATCCATCATGATGGTTCATAAATGGTTGGTTAATTCTGAATGAATATCACCTGAGAGTGTTAAATGATATCGGTAGTAAGGCTCATTGTATGGAAATAGTTCTCGATTGAGTGTATCTCAATATGGGGTTTTAATGTTGTTACCCATATCTAAGTCTATTCTAATGCCACATCAACATGTACTATCAACTCCGGGATGTGTTTCTAGTAAACCAATCACTCTACCCTTTACAAAAAATCTGGGTATTTTCCTAAACATTAAATCTTCTTTATACTTATCCTTATATACATCCTTAGAAATATCCTTAGATATATCCCTAGTGATATCACTAATGTTTTCTTCTCTAAGATTCCAATGGTTTTATATAAATTTCATTCATAATAACTTTATCAACCTATTCTTCACATAAATGGGCATTACATTTTTTAGGATGTATGTTCATCACATTACAAAAAAAATGCATGTTTGCGGACTATAATAGTATTTGATCTTTAGAAACTCAGAACATATTCTCTTTTATTAGTTAAATATCTCAAACATATACCTTAATGATCTTCCCATTTTATAATCCTACTTAAATCTTTTCTTAATTTCTGGGTGAATATAAACATAATTAATTGGTGATCTCAGATTCTCTATAATAATAAGTAAAGGAAATTCATAAGCATAATAAGAACATAGTGATATGTGAACATGATCATTACATTTTTAGATCATATCCTTCATATCACAGATCCTAATATTGAGAAATAGAATAAATTCTCATAATAAATAAATCATATAGAAATTAATGACCATGAATCATGAGATAATAAAATGGGAATAAGATATAGACTTTTGGAAAACACTTAAGAATATAAAAAAAATTCCCAAAAAGTAAAGGATCATTTAGAAAACATATCTGGGCAGTTCAAGGGTACTAATATTTTTGGGTGGGACACACCACTATCCCAATTTATGGCCTTTTCCTTATAAGGGATCAGGTTTTCCCATCTTCCCTTAGTAGATCAGTTTTCTTTATCTTCCATGGTGGATCAATACCATCAACTTGATTCCCATCAGTATAACATGAGATATAAATCCTCACCCAATGCATTTCAGGGATATATAAATCCCACATTTGAAATGAAATGGTTTTCACTAACATGTAATCATATCATAATATGTGGAAAATAGATAAGTCTCATTTTGACTTTATTAAAGAATAACCCATGAAAAAAAATTATTTTAAAATCATATTACCCTTGGAAGAGAAAAAGGTGTAATAAAAATCATTCCTTCAAAAAATACTATTAAATAATGAATATGATTGGTTTTATTGAATAATATTTCCATTATATTATACAATATAACAATGTATATCAAATTATATAGAGAAGGACATTGAAAGGACCACATGGAACATTTATTAAGGAAAATATACATTCACCAGAATCCCCATTCCCATTTCAAAAAACATCTTCTTATAAATAACGAATCACAATTCAATTTAAAACCTTTATATAGGAAATATATTTTCAAATTTAATAAATTTCTTTATAAAATATGATGCATTTTGAATAACTTTTCTTATAAAATTGATTTTAAAATAAAAAATGAATATTTAAAAAATTTATATTACCTTTTACTTTGAAAATACTTTTAAAAAAATTAAATAATGCTTGAAAATATGTTTAAAACATTTCTAATTGAAAATAGACTAAAAATTATAATTAAATATTGAAAATATTTTGAAAATAATTTTCCATAGAAATTATTTTAATACTTATAAACAAATAATTAAAACATTTCGCAAACATTTTTTCCTTGAAAATAGAATTGAAAACAGTAAACGATGATTTTAAAACCATTTTAAAAAATATAAAACCTAAAAAATTCCATTAAAATACATTTACATGAAAATATTATTGAGAGATCAACAAAAATAATTTTTTGAAAATATTTGATTGAAAAAGTGGTTTTGGAAGAACACAGATTTCCGATTGAAAGGATAAGTATAATCATATTTTCATGACAACATTTTCATAACTATATTATGTACCAAAGACTGATAAAATTGTATTAATACATGAATAATTCATGAATAATCAATGGAGAAGAACATTTATGTGTGTTTATATGATATGGATCATAATATTTCAACCATGGAAGTATAATCATAAATAATCCCGAAAAAACGATGAGATTATTACACCAAATACTTATAACACGATAACTTTGAATAATTCTTCCCATGTTATAGAATGAAATAAAATAATAATTATATATCATTAAAATATTTATATCTATTATATAACATGTCAAATTATAGTATATAATCATCATAAAAGAGTATAGGTACATAACAAAACATGTCTGCCGAAGAAGGAAAATTGAGACAAAACAGCCTCAGTAATTTGGTAACTTCTGAATCATAATACCCCATTAAATATATTTAATAAAATGGATATTTAAATAAACATAAATATATGTAAAATAATATAGTATATTCATTTTCATTATATAAAACACAAAAAATAATTGATTGGGGAATAAGGAAAATGTCCCACAGAAATATAAGTGAGACAAGAAATCCCCTCACTACCTGGGTAATAGTACAATCATGATTCTATGAAATAATAACATCTATTATAAAACTAAATACCATTAAATAAATTTATTTCATGATATATCATGTCATAGGGTAGTTTATTTGTGGAAGTCAACCTTTTTATTTCATAAATTTTCATTATATTGTTCAGATAGGTGATATTTTATTGTTTAGTTTCTTAGAAAAAATGAATATACCACATGAAAAATTAAAAGATTATTCTATTCCACTTGAAATAATTTTTCAAGGATAATACTACATACTTTTACTGAATCACATATCCTTGGGACATACATTTACATAAAGGGTGATATTAAGACCCAATAAGGTAAAGCATGAAAAACAATTTACATGTGATCATGAGAAATATCGATAAAAACAGTTGTATATCATAAAAGAATGATCTATTGAAAAATGGGAGTAGAATAAATAAAATAACAAGAATAATAACGAATAAATTGGGTTAAAACATTTAATTGAGTAATTCATAAGATTTTCACTGAGTTTTATCACTAACGTGTAATACAAGTTACAAAGGTTATAGATCAAGGTATTGTAAAATGTCATCTCTTCAGATTAAATTATTTACCCAGTGCATTGAATATCTCTCAGGTTTCACTATTCATATTTTTAATTAATTTTATTCACATATATCATAAAAATACTTTTTATAAATAACCTATGGATAATAAAAGAAATGTTTTTCATATCAAATCACGACATTTTAATAATTTCATAGAGAACAGATCTTTCTGTCTTTTTAAACCGTTTGAAATGTAAATTTGGTTTAATGTATGTTAATAACAAAATAAAATAGATATTTTTTATTTATATTTCAATAAACTAAGATAATAAGGAGGTTTGGGTATTCACAAAAAGAAATCAAAACAATAATTTTCTTATGGAAAAAAGAAATTTTAAGAAAAACATTTTTCTGCATAACCGATTGAAAAATGGTTATATAAAATTTTTAAAAGGGAGGGGACATGGGTCAATGATTTGTAAAATACTATAAATAATTTAATGGTACAGAAATAATTGATATAATAACATATTATAGAAATTTGAAAGACATACCACATAAAAAGGAAACATGAAAGGAAAATAGATATTGATATTTCTCTTACCTTAAAGAGTATCTCTTAAATGTAGAAAATTTAGAAATTTGGAGATTGAGAAAACCTAGGGAGGTAAAGCTACTATATATTTGTGGATGATAAATTGGGAATGAAATATAAAGAAATAATTTTTTTATTTGTATTATTTATTAAAAACATAATATTTTAAAAAATTATCATAAATTCACCCAAACCTAATTTCAACATGATGATTTAAAAATTGAAGTTTATTTTACAATAATAATTCTTTAATTATGTAGAATTTTACTTTTAAATAAATAAATAATTAATTACTAAAAAAATAATAGATAGAAATTGTATAGTACAATTTCTAAAATTTGAAAAAGAAATAAAATTTTCTTATTATTAGAATTTAAATAAAACGGGTTTCATCATTAAAGTTTATTAAAATAATAATTATTCATAATACCTTAATTTACTATTATAATTATATTAATTATGGAATGTATAATTTTTTTAATTTTTTTTTTATCAAATTCAACATATTCTTATGAAAAACTATTATCAAATTATAAATAATGTAAAAATAATTTTATTTATACAAATGGATTATACATTAAGTAACTAAGGCCTTGTAACATAACCCCTTATAAAAAAATCATAAAACCTAAGGGTAAGGTGTTGGATTTTGATAGATTCATTAGGTAGCTTGGCTAACATCACTCGAGTGGTAATTTCAACTAGCATGAACTTCCCTCATAAGAAATTTCATTCAAGATTAGCATGTTGAAGCTCATCATGGACTTGGTCAAGATGGAAGCCTAGTGATGCTACATAATTCCGAACCTCTAACAAATTGGATTCATTTAGAAATAATATACTGGATGAGTCCATCAAAAATTATTTCTATAACAATTTTCTTCAGTAAAAATATTACTTATAAACACTAATTATAACTTTAAATTTATTATTAAGATAATTGTTACCAAAATTCAAATTGACCAAATATCATATAATAGTCAAAACCAAATAGTCACAATTAAATTTATACTCACATATCTATTTAAGAGATTTAGATTTTTTGAGTCTAAAATAATATAACACACTCTTTTAGGAAACAAAAATCATTAAAAAAATTTCGGTCATTGTATTATTTCCCCCTTAAGAAACTTCATTCCTGAAATTTTAACTTGTTCTATCACCATTTACTCAGTTCATCATATTTCCAACCATTGTCTAAAATAATAAAATATTGTGATAAAATTATTTTATTTATTAATCATATAAATATAATGGAATTCAGGTCTTAAAACATCATTCTTAAATATAATATTCTTTAACAATAATTAAATTTTCTATAAATTCTTCATAATGGTCCAAAAAAAGATTGTTATTAACCAAACATATACCATGGGTGTAAAAAAATAGGAGTTTTTTTAAGACCCATTTTTTTGTACCAGGTAACACCGACTCATGGTTGATGTAATTTTTTAGAGTCATTTCCCCTATATACATTTGTTCTAGAACAACATACCCCTGTTCATATAGAGACATGGATGTCTTCTCTTTGAAACCATTTACTAAATATTTCAGCAAAATTGAAGGATGTTGTTCTTATATTTAATGTTTTATATAGGACTCTTCCTAAATTTCTTGAATCCTAATTTCCAAAAATAACTAAACCACCTTTTAATAGAAACTATGGATTTCCACCTTTTATTACATAACTTTTTGTTACATTATAAAAACAAAGATTCATTTAATCATTTGTTTCTTCAAAAAATGGTACAAAATACATGAAAACAAAAAATTACTGTATTCCACGTGACAGGATTCTTCAAGGGTCACCTTAATTACATTTTTTGAATCTCATATCTTGGGTACATACATCAATGGAATGGGTGAGCTTAAGGCACTATTAGGGAAAGCATGAAAACAATTTACTTGTGATCATGAGAAATATATATTATCAATTGACGTATATCAAAAAGGAATGAGAAATGGTAATATGGGAATATAATAAATATAAACTAATTATTTATAATAGGTAAATTTTTATACAATATTTAATTGAGTTATTCATAAGCATATCAACAATTTTTATCACCAAGGTAATTCACTGAGGTATCATAAAACATATCATCTCTAGAGATTAAATTCATTACACAATACATTGGATTGATATCATAGAACACCATTAATTCATATTAATTAATTTTTCTCACATAGATCATAATAAAAAAATTCATAAATATCCTATATAGAATAAAATAAATGGGTTTCATTTCAAAATCAAATCTTTTATATGAATTTATTAAAGACAATATCTATATATTATTTAAAACCAACAGAAAGTGAAATAGGGTTTCATTTATTTTAATACATGAATTAAATATATAATATTGACATATAATTTTATACATATATAAAATAAATAATATTTGGTATTCTCAAAATAGAAACAAAAATACAATTTTCTTAAGGAAAAGACATAAATTTTATGAACAAAATTTGGCAGTACAATGGTATAAAACATGGGTTTAAAAAATAGTAAAAATAAATGGGAAAATGGTATTTCTTTAATAAAGGAATATTAATAGATTAAAGGAATAGAATAAAAAATATAGATTAATATATTATAGATATTTGAACGATATACCACATAAAATTAAAACATGAATGTAAAAGAGAAGTTGAGATTTTAATTACCTTGAAAAGTATCTACTAAAACTCGAATATTGGGACCTTATGTAAATGAGGAAACATTTGGAAGAATACCTGGGAGGAAAAAATATCATAAATTATCAATAATAAATTCATAATGAAATATAATGGAGAAATTTGTGGTTATTTATTTCCAAAATGATTGATTTTTTTATTGATTCTTTAGACGCCTTAGTAGTGGTAATTGCACAACAATGGTCATTCCTGTGGTATTTTTTCATAGTATTGGGAACATTGGGAAACTATTGTTACATTTTAATCCATGAGTGTCTATCAAAATTTTATAATAAATAATACATCACTATGATGCCATTAATGATTTTGAAAACACAGAACAATAATTTGTACTCTTTACTGAAAGAAATATTTTAGAAATTTCTCATTAACTAACCCTAACTTTATATAAATAATTTTTTTTGAAAAATTTTATTTATTTTATCATAATAATCTTATAATTTTATGAAATTTAATTTTGTAATAGAACATATTTACATATTGAAAAATTAGGTGATAGAAAATGCCTAGTTAACTTCATATAGAAATTTCTCACACTTGAAAAAAAAATATTCTCATTTTTAAATAAAGAAGAGTGTTTTTATAAAAATATTTCAGTTTAATCAACATTATTAAAAAAATTATTAATATAATAATTTATATCTGACTGAAAAGTACAATTTTTAACCCAAAAAATCAATTTGTCAAATTCCTTATCAATTTTTTAGAAAAACTATTCTTAAAATTGAAATTATGGAATAAGAATATTATTTATAAAAGGGATTGTGATTTGGTAAACAATTCCTTGAAACATAACCCTTTATAAACCCTTCATACGACCTTTGGTTAAGGTGTGTAGTGTTTATAGGTTCATGGGGCGTCTTAGATAACATCACTTGAGTGGTAATTTTCACTAACATGAAATTATCTTATCAAAAAATTTGTTGAAGCTTAAAATGTTGAATATTTTCTTGGGCTTGGTCAAGAGAGAATTCAATTGATTCTACCTCCTTACCAAGCTCCAAAAAAAGTTCTTTATATGAGATGAATATATAAGATAAGGCCATAGACTCTTCCTTCAATACCAATTTTTATTTGTCAAAAATATACTTATAAACACTAATTATAATGTAAAAATTATAATTAATAGTACTATTTACAATGGTTACATTGACGAATGATCATATAAAATTCAAAACATGATGTCCACATTTTAATTTATAATCACATAATTTTTAAAGGGATGTAGATTTATTGAGTATAAAATAATATAAAACATATTTTTATGAAACAATTATCATTCAAAATTTTTAGATCATTACAATGTACACCATATAAAATGAACAAGAGGTTAATTTGGAATGTATGTCATAGATATGAATAGTGATATAGGAAAACTCTTAACATGAGCCTTGATATTCTTATTACGCATTAAAAAACATGTATAATAATAATAATTTTATTATAAATCTAAATAAGTATTATATATTTATGTGTAATTTATATATTATTCTCTTATGAATTTATTTTAATAGTTTATTGAAAATTCTTTGTTAATGTAATGTTTTGCTTAATAACCGCTTTGCTTATCATATCAGTTTTGACTTTTTATTTTTGTTCCTATAACATAGATCATGATTTTATTATTTATATAATGTAATAAATGTTTTATATATCATATATATTATATATACAAATATTTATACTAATCAATAAATGATTTAAATACCAAATGGAATACAGTATCAATGGATTCAGTTGGTCACATGTACGCGTAAATGTTGTTTTAATTTTCATGTTTTACTGATATAATGAATGTAAATGACATATATGTATATATATATTACTATTCTAGTAGAATTATTATATAATTTATATAATAAGTTCACTATAACCTTCTCTAATATATCATATATAAGTTTTTAATGAATCACATCGCTTTGTAGAGGTAGTAGTCCACACTTCTACAAATGTCGTTATCATATTTACACAAAATGAAACAAAATAAAGTATGTTCTATATAATAATTAATGAATCCTAAGGAAATAATAAATAACATCGATATCATATAACAATATCATGAAAATCATAATTCCCAACCATGAGAGGTATTAATGGACAAAATTTAACAACATCATTTTGCTAGGTGGTTCTTCACCATACACAAGAATGTTATATTCGGTACCAATTTAATGGAAGTTTTTGTAGGTGTAGGTATACAATATGTAATAACAACATATTATTATTGTGATAATATGAAGGATGTTATATAATAATGTAATAAAAAAAATTGATGGGTGTAAAATGAGAATAATATAATAGATTTTGATGAAGGATGTAACCTCTCTTTTGGGTAACTCCTTTTAGTTTTCACTAAATGGGTTCTTCGAATAGATTTCTGCATAATGGGCGTCTACTAGGTTGAATGGATAGAATTTTTGACCATATATAAGGTTGATTTCTATTATCTACTGCGTCTTGAGTGTTATGATAAAGTGAGGGGGGGGGGTTCCCTTTTATGGTGGAAGGAGGAATGTAATTCATGTTAATATAAAAAGTTTAACAATATTGGAAGACCTCCCTTACATCATGGGAACCATATAGTTTCAAAAAAAATGATCCGAGAGAGAAATAGGTAAAAATATTTTTAGAAATGTGATTTTGGACATGTTTATAGGTCATTTGGACCCTTATTATTTGTATAACCATTAAGTAAACTAATTTTTACCCTAATCATGGTAATAAATTTTTTATTAATTTAACTAATATTTTTAGTAAAAAACAAATTTTAATATGTCATAAATGATAAATTATTATGATTCCAAACATGGAATCCAATTTTAAAAATTATAAACATTTAATTGATACTTTTTAATTTAAAATTCTTCCCATAAATGTGTCACAATAGTGTTGTTTTAACAAAAATTTTGAAATGATGGAATTGTTTTTATATCCAATTTCAATGTACATTGATTATGATGATATTATTGGATTAATTTATGTCAAATTGAAATAATTAAACTTTAAATTTTTTTAATATTACTTAAATATATAACTAAATTATATGATAAAGATGTTTTGAATTAAAACTAAAATTTTTTCAATATTCATCAAAAAATTAAATATTTTAGGAAAGTATAAAAAATTCAACCAAAGTAAATTATTATTTTGATATTTTAATACAGATGTTTATTTTATCACATAAAAATTATAACACCATCAAAATATATATTTAAAATAGGTTTTTCATCAAATGGTTGTAAAAATACCATTTAGAAAAATACAACGTTTTATTCATAAAATAGTATTCATATTCCTCTCATGTATAGAAAACACATAAGACGACCACTAAATGGTTCAAAAAAAATATTTTTATTTAATTAATTTTTTTTATCAAAAGTATTATAATTAATTTATTTTACTAAAACTAATTTGATAGAAATGTTATAGTTTTCCTGCAGAAGATTTTTTATATTTTTAAAAAGGGATTTACATTAATTTATAGTTAATTGGTCAGAAAACATTTCTTCTTATATACATGCATAAACCATATTTTCATAATTTAATTATTCTTATTTGTATTTTCCATTCAAAAGACTTAGTGGTAACTATAATAATATCACAAAAAAATATTTATAATCTGTTATAGTCTTGTAAAACTCATCCTTGCTATGATGAAAGCTACCAAAAGAATTTGTAATTTTCTATAACACAAAGAAAACATAGTGTTGTGTGTACTAAATGAAAACCAAAGTGTTACATGTAGCATAAGATTAACTTTGAGTTGTGTGAAATTAATTTAAAGCATTGTTTTTTCATATAATAAAAGTTAAATTCACTATTGTGTAGAATAAAAAAAATCAAAAAGATTAAATTAATTTGAATTGTTTTTTCAAAAAATCATGTGTTGTTACATTATACCCCTCTAAAATTAATTTCTCAAATAAAATAAATCATGGTTATCAATGTTTTAATACTTGTAAATTACTTTCCAAGAGTCCCACATAATAAAAATGAAGACTACAACTTTGAAAACCTACAGATTAAACATAGTAAATAATAACTATGTTTTAAAATATGAGAACATAGGTTGGGAGGAATGATTTTACAAGGAAGAAAATAAAAAATATCTTAACAAATATATAAATATAATTTACCACAAATAAGTGAATGATTAATGGAATGTTAAAGGCCTTTAAACCATAAATCAATTATGATTTATTGGACTATCATTTCAACCAATATGAATGAATTAGGATAAATATTTTTCAATATTCTTTTTATATAATTTAGAAATTATTTTACTGTATATGAGCATAAGGAAATATACATACATGATTTCATTCATTTTCTTATTCACAATATCACTATTTTGATATTACTTGATTGATTTACACTCCATATCTTACTCTAAGAAACGAATTCAATTTTTCATTCATAAATCAATACTAGATCATTAGATTTATAAATATAATGATAATTAATTCCATTTATCTTTAGTTAGAATCACAAAAAAAGGTTATCACAAGATATACAATATTCCTAATTCCTTATATGGAGAGAAAATAATTTTATCTCTAAAACCTTATCAAAAGATTAACTTAAACACTTCCATAAATGGTTACCCTTTTACCCCTACTAAATGTTGAAAATTAAAATATTTTACAAATAAATTCACTACATTTTTTAACAAATAGCCTAACATTAATCCCCATATATCATAAAGAAACTCTTATTTGTCACATACTAAACATTTGAATACCTTCATCATGTATTCTATTTTAACATAGTAAATACTGAAACTACCATAAACTGTTTTGAACAACATGACTACCTCTTTATTCAAAAGATTATTAGATATTACAAAAAGTACAACTAAGTGTAAATTTTCATAACCAGTTTTTCTATTATATGATTTTTTAAATATTTTTTTGGTTCTTGTTTATCTCTTAGTTTTTGGGAGTTTTGAGTTTATATTTGGTGTGTCAGGTGTCCTTGATATAAATCATTATTCATGTATGTCATGGGTTGTTTTTGAACTTGTCATATGTAAGAAGAATTTTATGATTATGAGGTGGATTGGAATTGATTTTTTGACATATAATGTCTCATATTTTCTATGTATTATTTTTAAATATTAAATCGAATTATTATGAGACTTGGTGCAAAAAATTAACATCATTATGAGGCCTCGTGATCCCGGAATGATGGATCGAACTTTTTATAAGTGAGTCGGCACTTGTGTGTGGTTGGGGTAGTTTCCTAACATATGCCTGAATTAAAAATTTGAGGGAACTATTGAGTCCGAGATGACAACTTTCCCTTTGAATAGGTTTAACCTCGACCGGTGCAGGTCGAGGGAAAAATTTATTTTTTATAATTTTTTAGTAAAATAAAATAAATTATCTGAGCCAAGTTTATTTTATTTTTATTGGAAACATCTGTTGCAGCATAGCGATGGGGAACCTATTTCCGTATTTAATTTCATGTCATAATAACTCTAAAAATAGAAATGTTGAATCATTAACGCCGCAATGTGATGGAATTTCGAAACATGCTCCACCTTTTTAATAGTTTAATCGAATGATCATCGTTGATAGAAAACTGAGTGGAAACTCTGGAGAAACCGTGGAGCCTTGGAGAAAACTCACGGCAACGAACAATCATGAATCAAAGTAGAAAATCGATGCACCAACAAGTTGAAGGATATCGATGACAACGACATCTTGACCCCTTCATTAGCGATCGATCCATTTTTAGGTAGGCGTTGTTTTTTTATTCTTCTTTCCTAGTTTTTGAATATCAATGACGAACGCAGATCATCCATGAACATGTTGATGCACGAATTAGTACGTTCTCATGGGAGTGTTTTATTGGGATGTTTTTAGGGATTTATCAATGAATATTGTTTATTATTTTTATCTTCCTCCATTTGATTCTACAAATAGGAGCGGATCAACGCTGTGACTAATGACAGCGGAGGTTTGTTCCACATTTTCTTTTCTAGATTCCCTCCCCCTTATCTTATCTTACGCGTTCTTTTCATTTTTCATGGGGGGAAGAACAACGGATCATTGCACATCCGTTGTGTGACTCAACGATCCCAAATTATTGATCCGACACCACGATGGCCTAGCGTAGGTGCGACGATGATAGAGGTTGATGAATTAGACTGGATCAGGAGATATAGGTCTTCAACCGTTCATCATGCGGGTGGATCAAAACGTTTTTTTGGAGGTGATTAGAGGCTCGAAAACAATGGATACAACCTCAGGACATCGAAGCGACCTAGATTCTAGTGTTTTGCAGAAAACGGACGGTCAGATCGATGAACGGGGCAGCACGAAAGGTGCGGTGGTGGAATCCCACCATTATTAAAATTTCTAGAATACACGACATTTACTTATAAAGAACACTCCATGTAGTACTGGCGGTGACGTATAGGGTTTCAGGGGTCCAAGAGGAATCATAGAGTGTGGGACCCTGGTCACACGACGTGTTGTGGTTTCCCCAATGCTCGGCGTGTATTTTGGAAAGTACAAAGACATGGATGGACTACACAGCGTTTGAACACGACAAGAACTCTCTATGTAGCATAGAAAGAGGAGACTACATAGGACTCGGCATGTATCTATGGGATACATGGACACGGGATGGAGTGCACGACTGTGTACTCCATCGCATGGCCAGGCAAGGCCAATAACGTAGGGAACCCTGTATATCCAATACATGAGTTAGAACACATGGGTTGAGGCCATGTGAGGGAACATGGCCAGCATACATGGAGCCGACCCTAGTCACTTGGACACGGTGGGTACAACATACCACATGCCATGTACTCAATTTTTCTACACGACCAGCCTTTTGACACGGGCAGTTGTACATAGGCAATACCTCAGGTCAGACGACATGGCGTGTAACTTTTCTACACATCGTGTACTTTTTTGGAAAATGGCATGGTCCTCTTGTCCACCATATCCTTGAAATGTTTTTTTGGGTTAGTGCCCCTTCTTATTGTTCCCCTAATGGTTAGGCATCGTGTCTTTATATAAGAGTATGATCCCTTCATCATGACTTTATGTGATAGATTCGGCATCCCTTCGAGAGTCCTGGAGTGATATCCTTTATCCTTTCATGGCCCTAGGTAGAGTCAGGCATCAATGTGACCAACTCTACCGGGCATTGATCCTCTACCTAGCCGTTGAATCTGGTTGAGTAGTAGTATCCGCCATGGACCTGGTAGTGATCCTCATCTGTGTATCGTGATCTTTCCTACTCAAGAGTGTGTCTCCAATAATGAGTGAATATATCTATCATGATATTCCCCACTCAAGAGTGTGTTCTTCTGTAATTAGTGTATCTACCTCTTGTGACGTTTCCCGACAAACAATACTTCTCGGACAGATGTCATCAGAACTACTAGACTCGTGGAGTGTGTTCTCCCGGAACGAGTGCTTCATGGAACATTTGAACTAAAACCCTAGTAGGGGTATGCAGTTGTGTGTCTTTTTTATAGACCCAGGGTCTATGTTTTTGGTATATCTGGATTATCTTCCCTTGTTATATGTTCATTAGACATATACTGCGTAGAGTTGAATGTTTGTTTTTTTGTGTATTGCTTTTTGTTTTTGGGGGTCCTCTACTGAGTATTTTAATACTCACCCCTACACGGGATCTACCCACATGTGTTGTGTCTTGTGTAGACAAGTATCCTTTTGATAGTGTCTAGGGAAGACTGGGATAAGATCGAGCTTTCTAAGTTCCCTACAGGCCTAGGCGTTCCTTCAGCTACGAGCAGCAGTCCCAGTAACTCATGTGTTTACAGGTTGGACTTTGTAGTTTTCAGACTCTTATTTTTGGTGGGTCTTATTTTTGTCCTAATTACCTTTAGTACATTACTTTCTATCGTACTCTTTTGGTTGGGTTTATTTGTATGCATGCATTTTTGTTCCTTAGTGGTTTTTACGTTTCAGCATTTGTGGGCTTGGAGATGCGTGCCTGTGTACAGGTTCTTAGGAAATTCCTCACATTATAGTGATATGCCTACTCAGTGTAGGTCACCATCCCCTGGCCTATTTGGGGCGTGCTTGGGGAGTCACTATGTGGGACCCACTAGGACAGGACAGGACATGACACTCCAGGTGGCACCTTTTGTGAGGTATGTTTGTTTGTGTGGATTATAACCTTGAGTTAGATGAATTATGGGTTTAAAAGGGGTTTTCAATTAGAATTATCCTCCTATTATTGACCTTATTTTCCCCTAGATTTTCCCTTGAACCCCCCCCCCCTAAAATTGGAGCAATTTGGTACATTTTTGGGTTTCTAGACTAGGGCATACAGTTTTTGTGCACGGTTTACCAAACCGTGCAAGAAAACCATGCGGCCCTGCCCAAATCATTAAAAACATTTTGTAATTACCATTTTTCCCTTATGAGATAAAACATATTGCACCCATTTTCCCCATTTCATTCCCTACATCCAAATAATTCTCCCAAGCTCCCCTAGGCTCCTTAGGATCCAATATTCAGGGGGGGGGGGTTGTGGGGAAACATCAAAATCATGCATGTATGTGATTCTCTCTTGGTTTTATTTATTCTTATTGGGGGTTACCTCATACTTCATGAAGTTATAATATGTACATAATCTAGTGTTTGTACCTAGGGTATGATTTTGTGTCTTTTTGGTAAAATCATGTTTATTAATCTTTGTATTCATTCCCTTGTGGTGCGGCGATGGTGTAGTTGAAGTTTCCAACACTGATTTGGGGGTTTTGACATCTAAGGAAGGTGATTACATGTGTAATATTTATTTGATGAGTTATATTTCTTGATTTTATTATTTATCACATTCCACCTATATTTTTGTGGTGATAAAATTATTTTTTCTGGAATTGGTTAAGCATTTAATTTTAAAGTTTCAATTTATGATGAATCTAATGTTTTTTTCTTGTGTAACCATTGTGTGATCATTTGAGGTCATTTTATGACATATGAAAATGGATTATTAAATGTGGATATATTTTCAAAATTGGGTTTTGTAGGGTTTTGATGTTCTTTTGGCCATGAAACTAGGTTTTTAAAGGGGTTTAATGTGAAAAAATTGTATACTTCTTGAAAGTGTTTTATAAAAATTGTAAATGGTTTATTGAGTTATACAAAATGTGAAAATGATTTTTATGTACTATTTTGGTTGCAGTTGGATATTAAAATGGGTTTATGAAAGATTAAATGATGATTTGTGATGTCAAACATTTTGAAAATGTGTTATTTATTATTATAATGATTTATTAAATTGCAATGAGGGTGTAAAACATGTATATGGGTTGTTTTGTGTGCATTTGATGTTAAAATAAATTTTAATGTTAAAGGTGTATTATCTGACATTCTTTTTGGATGTTTGGTTTTTCTGTCATTTTTATATTTTATTTTAATTTGAAATTAATACATGATTTGGAACTTCTTTTATCACTAGAGGGAAAACCCAGGTATCTTGGTGGGTGGACATGAACTAGTATACTAGTCATCTAGAGTGGTTTCTTCTCCATTTCATGTACAATGTTTGATAATGAAAACACTAAATAAACTATTATGGTGTTGTTGGGTGACCACTAGGTTATGATTATGTTTCTTACTAGTTTTTTGTGCACAAGGATGGATATTTTGGTATGGTAACTTTTCACTACGATACAAGGTACCTTAGGCAGACACCTAGCTAGTGCCTATGTTTATTTCCCATGACTATTGCACATTGTATATTCTATAATTACTATTACCATATGATTTTTTAGATTGAAAGTTATGTATAATTTTAATTCTATATAAAATTATTATTTCTTTAAAATATCCTTCTTCAAAACTATTTTCATTCAAAGTTGATCTTATTTTAAAATTATTGCTAGCATTACTTTTTTGTAAAAACATGCATGGTTTTTGTCTTAAATTATTCACAACATGGAAACTTTTCTTGGGTGGAAACCTACAGGTCTTAGGATCAAACCATAATTACACCTTTGGTTTTATGTATACTTTGTAATGTTTGTCAGAGGTTTGTAGAGTGGTTTTGGAATGGGTGGTGTGGGTTGTTAACTTCCATACTCAGTTCAGTGTTTCGAAGAATGCATGGGGATGGTTACCCCTTGCTGTGTGGTGGTTCTTGCGTGGTGTTTCTATTAATTTTCAGTTTTTTCCTCTTGGTATGGGTCAAAAACCATGAACATTAGTTCTGAATATTTATATTTTGACCTATTTGGTGTAAATTTTATGATTCAGGTTATTCATCCTTGTGCGTTTTTATGTTTTTAAACTCATGTAAATTATTCTAAAACACTTATTTATGATACGCGAGAACTTTATCTATCCCATGGGGATCTGGAATTCCTTACGAGCGTTTCCATAGACCGGGTCAGGTGATGGGTTTGATAGAGACCAAATCTAGTTCGTGGCATAAACTCCATCCGTGATAACACAAACTACTATTTAAAGTCCATAATTAGTTCCAAGTTAATCTGTACGATCCAATTTAATTATTCATATAAAAAATATCCTTATCCAAAAAACATTATCTTACATTAACGAACATATTATTAGTTATCTTTCCCTTAATAATGTTTTACCTTGAACATCAATTTTCCATTAAATCACATTTTTGGTCCATCAAAACCATTTAAAATATTCTTGTAAACCCTTAGTAAGAAACATAAACAAAATAATAAATATATATTTCACATTTAAAAATTATTGAGTCCAAATACATAAACACTACTATTATTCAACTCAATCTTGTATCCATTAACAAGGCTACCTCATCTTGTAACTTAATACCTATTCACATTCACATTTTATCTATAGTCTCATAATTATCATCAATATAACTGTTACTAAAACCACCTTATTGATTTCATTTTGGATATTTCCTCATTGGAAATAAATTTTCATAATTCCCATATATTCAACACATAAAACATTAAATATTTTTTGAAAACTAAGGGATTCCAATATTTCCATTCATTATATTAACTTAGATTTTCATTTTCTATTATATATTATGTACAATGTTTCTTTCTTATAGATAGTCAAAATATTTTCATGTTATTTTAAGAAATTCATTTAGGTGTTTCCTCCAAAATAAATGAAACATATAAAACTAAATCTTATTTCCTCCATAGTCTCTATTACTATAATTCCCAGAAAACTATTTCCTTGTTTTCTTTGTGATTCTGAGAGTGGATTATATAAAATGTTGTTAATCATGCTCTGTGAAAAATGATTAGGCATGATCACAACATATTTGACTCTAGTGACCATCATATTCGATTTCTCATTAGAAAATCATACATCACATTCAATGTTAATAATGTTACTTTTGGTTCCTTCCATTGACTAATACCATAATTCATAGAGTGAGAAACACTTATCAAAGAATAAAACCATATAATCATGAATAATTATTGATATGATTCCTAAATCATGGAACCTTGTTCTTTAATATCTGAAACATTAGGATTATCATAGGTTATTAATCTCCATATTTTACATAAATCGTTGATGATGGTTCTTAAAGAGTTTCTGAATACCAAATTCATATCACCTGGGAGTGTCACACTAGGGATGCACCAAGGTCCATTTCCATACACCAGTTCCTGATTGAGTATATCTTAATATGGTATTTTCATGGATATTAAACCTATTTAAATATATTCCAGTGTAGCATCCACTTGTATTATCTTGAAAATTTTGTATTCCTAGAAATACACTCACTCAATCCTCTACCAAAATTTTAGGATATTTTGTTAAACATTAAATCATAGTTAGACATATTCATGGAGACATCCCTAGAAATATCCTTAGAAATATTCCTAGGGATATAAATAATTTTTTCTCATTCAAGTTTCTACATTTTTTCTAAACTATTAATTTTATACCAACTATAGTAACCTAGGCTTATCATACATGTATATTACATAATTTAAGATGAATATACAACACATTGAAAAAATAAATTCTTGAGTAACAGAATATTTTAGTGTGTTTGGAAGCATGGAACACATTATTACAGTTTGGTGAAATCTCTTAAACACCCCCTTAGAGATATTCACCTTTTATTCTCCTATGTAAAATATTCTTCATATCCTCTAGAAAATAAACGTTAGATAGTTGATAAGCTTGAATTCATTGTAATGGTAAATAAAGGAAATGTGTAATAAAAATATGAACATAAGTTTATCAAAACATAATTAAAACATTTAATTATCTGGATTTTCATATCAAATTCCATACTCATGATACATGGTAGAAATATTGGTATCTTATAATAAATTAATCATATAGGAATAAAAGAACAATAATCATGTCAGCAAAAAATTAGAATAATAAATATACTTTTTGAATACTAATAATTATAAAAAGATCCCTAACAAATATGGACCATTGAAAAAACTTTTAATAGATCATAATGGGGAATACACCTACTATGAATGACACACCACCATCCTAGTTGTAGTCCATTCCATATAATGGATTAGGTTTCACAATCAGCCCATAGTGGATTGGGTTTCTGCATCTTCCTATTATGGATTTGGTTTCCCCATCTTCTATAGTGGATGAACCCATAAATTTTATTCCTATAATTATCCAATGTGGTATAAAAAATTACCCAATGTATTAGAGGGAGATATAGGTCATACCAATCACATAGTAAAATAATACATACATGTTTGAAAAGATAATAAAATATTAATCATATCACGACCCATTAAAAGAGATGGACTTCAAAAATAGTATGGAATAACCCATGAAATGAAATGGGTATCGTAGAAATGGCATAATTTAATAACATGTTGAAATGAAATAGGTTTTAAAATCATTTCATCAATGAATAACCTTTGAAAATAAGTGGGTTTCAAAATCTGATAAACCATTGAAGAAAAATGTGTTTCTTAAAAATCATTCCATAAAATCAAAAACCATTCAAGAAAAAATATGAATGGTGTTCTTGGATAATATCCCTAGTAAAGAATAATCTATAACAATTATTCCATATTATAAGAAGAATAATTATGATGGATCACATAGAAATTTTATAATGGAAAATATTATTTCATTGAAAATCGCTTTCATAAAACCATTTCAAATTTTTTTCTTATAAATAAAGATCTTTAATTTCATTTAAAAATTTTCTTGAGAAAAATATATATTTATATTTTAAAAACTTTCTTTTTTAAAACATGAATCATTTTGAAATCTATTTTCTTATAATATAGGTTTGAAATAAAATAAATGATTCTTGAAAAAATTTATAATTCATTTTAATTTTAAAATACATAGTAAACTTATAAAGTATGATTGAAAATTTAAAAAACAAAATTTCTTCAAAGATACACTGAAAACTTATAAGTAATTCATGAAAACATTTTGAAAACCCTTTTCCTATAAAACATGATGAATATTTATAATGAAATATTGAAAACATTTTAAAAAAATATTACACAAAAATAGCTTTGAAAACATATATATGATAATTTGAGAACATTTTTTTACACTATAAAACGTAAAAAAATACATTAAACTACTTCTTCCAGATAATGATATTTTGGGATCAATTAAAAAATTTATTTTCTTGGAAAACAAGGTTTTTAATGAAATATAATTCTAAATAAAATTAAAAATAAAGTTGGAATACAATAAAAAAAATTTATTAACCATATTATGTACCCATGAGTGGGAAAATAGTACTAATACCTGATGGATTCATGAATAAATATAGGATAATAATGTAATGATTTATATATATATATATATAGATCATAAGAGTTGATCAATGGAATCATAATCCTAAACAATATGAATAAATGATGATATTGTTACAATAAACTCATACTTGGTGGTAGATTTTAATAATACTCAACATTTGAGAGAGTGAAATAAAATTATGCTTAAATATCATTAAAATAATAATATACCCAATATATCATGTCAAATTTCAGTACATACACCACATAAAATAATATAGGTTCATAACAAACACATTTATCTCAATGAAGGAAAATTGAGAAAAAACTAGCTTAATGATTTGATAATTTTGAATCTTAATACCCTATAAAATATATACATTAAAATGAATATTTATATAACCATATATTTAATTAAAATAATCATATAATATATTCATTGGAATTAAATAAACCATTAAAAATATATGAGTGGATAATAAGGCTTAAGTCACATAGAAATAAAAATGAGAAAAGAGATCCACATACTACATGAGTAACATTAGAATCATGATCCAAATTAAATAATAAAATAAATAAGTAAATTAAATAAAATTAAATAAAATTAATTCCTGCTATAATATATCTTATATTAGAATATACACCACATAAAAGAAACTATAATAGAACATGGAATGTATCTCACAGATATGAACAGTGAGATGAGAAAACCATACCATAAGTATTGAATTTCATCATCTAAAGTTAAAACTCTTATATAATACGTATATTTATATTATATATACACCATAGAACAATATCATTATACTTAATAATATAAATGATTCAATTGTGACTTTATAATACCATTTATTAACAACTCCCTGTAAAAGTAACATTTTGGCCAATAACTGCTTTGTTCATCAAACGATTATAGACTTGTTATTCATGATCCTCTTACATAGATCAGGATGAACTTGTTTAGAGAATGTAAATAATGATTTATAATCCACATATATTCTGTATATAAATATTTTTACTTTTCTATAAATGATACAAATATGAAATGGAGAACAGCATTCATAGAGACGGTAGGTTGTATGTACGCCTAAATGTTGTTTTCATTTTCTCATAGCATTGAATGAAATAAAGTAAATGAAATAAATTTATTTATAAATATTACCATTCACGAAAAATTATTATTCCATATATAATATATAATTTCAGTTAACCCATACTTAATACATTCTATGTAATGTGTGAAGTAATCAAGTCTCTTTGAGGAGGTAGTAGTGCACACATCCACAAACAAAGTTTATTGAATTTAAAAAAATGAGAAGAGTGGATATATTTTTATATAGATATTAAACAATAAATATAAATAATTAATATAATAATTATTATATAGATTATTTCACTGTCATAATTCCCAAACAACAAAGTTGGTAATGGGAGAAAATGAATAACATCATTTCATGAGGTGGTAGTTCACCGTACACAGGAATGCTATGTTCATAACCCATTTTATGGAACTGTGGTAGATTTAGGTAGAAATCATTTAATAAAAAAAATATTTTTATTTTGGATACATATCTTATTAAATAATTATGTGATAATAATAGTCAAAGGGACGGAGAATGAAAATAAAATAGAAGGGCTTATAGAAGGATGTTAAATCTTCTTTGGGATACTCCTTTTAAATTACATCAAAGCGCATCCTTGGACAGATTAATGAAAATTCAGAGGATTATAGGATGAAGGGATAAAATTTATAAGCATATTTGGGAAGTATTTAGATGATCCAATGTGTCTTGATAGGTGTTTGGAAGTGAGGGGGTGAGATCTCTTTTATAGTGGAGGAGGAGTGGCATTCTTGTAAATATAATAAGGTACAAACTATTGAGTGGTCGCACTTACATCAATGGAATCCAGTAATTTTGCAAATTCAATAAAAGATATATCTTGGTAAAAACATTTTCATCAATGTATTTTAACATGTTTCTAGGTCATATTACCCCTAAAGATTATTGTTTAACAATTATGTAAACCAAATTTAACCTTAATCGATGCAATTAATTTTTCACACATTCAGTAATATTTTTGTTTAAAAACTAATTTGAACTTATAATAAAATAAAAAATTATGATGACTCCAAATATGTAATTTTCTTTTCCAAATTATAAACATAAAACTATGTGAAATTAATTTAAAATTAATCCTACAATCTTATCATGACAATGAGTTTTTAAGTGATAATGTTTAATAGTTTAAAATATTTTGTACCCAAATTCATTATAAAACTAGTTTAGGTTATAAAATTTCTATTATTTAATAAAATATTATGTTATTAATATAATAAAAATAAAATTATGATTTAACTATATAATTCAATTATTTGAAAAAGAATATTTACAGTAAACTCAATATTATTTAATATTCATCCAAAAAGAAATATTTGAGGAAAATACTAAAAATTCACCCAAAGTGAATTATTATATTCCCCTTGTGAAAATTAATTTAATTTCTAGAATAAATATTAACAAAGTGTAAAAAATTATATTTAAAACAAGTTTTCTTTTAAAAGGCGGTCAAATTACCTTTTAGAGAAATATATCTTTTTATTTATAAAATTGGATTCATTATTATCTCATTTTAAAAAAATATAATATTCACATTAAATAGTATAATAAACATCATAAATATATATATATGTCATTATAATCTTTTATAAATAGTGTTATAGTTATTTTATTAAAGTAAAACATGTTTTATTTCAAAAATATAGTTTTCCAACATAATAATTAAAATATTTTCAAAAGGGTTTTAATTTCATTTAAAGTCAAATGGTTAATAAAAAATTACTCTTATATACATTTGTAAAACATAATTTCATAATTTCATTTATCTTTTTTTTAACTTTTCATCCAAAGGCCAGGTTCTAACAATAAAAAAAATAACAATATTAATATTATATTTTAGTTTTTTAAAACTAGGCCTTTTGTGTGAAACAAGATATCAAGACAAATTTTAATATTATGTTACATAAGGCAAACATAGTGAAGAATGTACCCTTAAATAACCTAAGAGTTTTGTTTAGTGAATGATAAACATGGTGAAGTTTTAAACGCAATTCAAACATTGTTCTTTCATATAACAAAATCTATATTAATGGTTGTGTGAAATAAAACACATGAAAAATATTAAATTAATTCAAAAAAATAACCAAATCTCGTGGTGTTACTAGCAATGTACACGAATTACTGTTTAAAAATAACCATGATTTCCAGGATTTTCAATTTGAATAAATATCCATGAATATTAGATAACTTGACTCTGTGAAAAAACAATGATAAAAATAATGAAGAATGAGTTTAAAAAATAAAGAATGTTTATAAATATATGTTTGTTATGATTAAAGACAGTAATAACATTTTCAATATGATATTTTTATTATTGGACATTTAGTTTCATAATTTTTAAAATACACATATCGAGTCTTCATAAAATAATAATATTTTTTCTAAAGCTTCTCAATAATAATTGGAGAATTCTAATACAAAGAGACTCAAAACATGTGATAGGAATATCATGACTTACTTAAATGTTATAAAATAAATCACTAAGATGAAATGGGTACAATCCATACTACATTTTAATAATTTTTCCAAAACATTTACATGAATTGTGCAGGTTGGAAA
This sequence comes from Viscum album, assembly GCA_963277665.1. Taxonomy (NCBI): domain Eukaryota; kingdom Viridiplantae; phylum Streptophyta; class Magnoliopsida; order Santalales; family Viscaceae; genus Viscum; species Viscum album. The sequence continues at coordinate 1,621,253,444 of OY728150.1, forward strand.
ACAAATATGTACTTGTATAGATGAATAATGGCGATGAGAATTCATTCACTATGACTATGGTGGATAAGAAAAAGATTTTTTAAATATGAATCAAAATTAAAATCCCAAAAATATTTTTAGAAGACCCCAAAACATCATATATTAGAAATAAGTGGATGAAGGTTTTAGAACCAATGATGTTGATAAAATAGAATACAGATTTTTTATTTCATTTTTGATACAATAATTAAAATAAAAAAAAAGAAATCCCATCTCAAGGACGAGAAATCTAGAGATTAAAAAGAAACATCTACTTGTTAAGAGAGAATATTATAATTCAAAATTATTTAGAAAACATGAAAACATAAGTGATGTATGAAAAAAAATTAGTGATAACGTTAGTACATATTTATATAATCTTGAATCTAAATGATATAAGAAAATAATTCCACAAACATTGGTTAAGAAAGAATATGAAAAACAAGTAATAAATAAAAAAATTACAAAAAAAATTCTTAGAATATGGTATAATAAATGAATAAAGACAATTAAATAGGTTTCAGAACCAAGAAGTTAAATAAAATTATAGAATCAAAAAGAATTAAAAATATTTATATCACTCTGAAAAATCCTTTTGGAAGAACCAATATTAATTTAAATGTTCCTAGTGATATGTCAATTATACATCTAGAATATTTAGATAAAATATAAAAAATGATGAAGAACATTATAAGGCTAGAGAAAAAGAAAAAGAAGAGTCTACATGATGAAAATGATGTACATGAGAGGTTGTCAAAAAATGGAAAACCGTGTTTCAGAGAATTTATTTTTGAGAGATAAAAAATGGGAATTTTTAGAAATTATTTTTATCTATTCATTTGGAACAAGATGAATTAAACATTAGAATTAAGGATATAATATCTATGATGTATGTAAATATGAAAACTTATCCACACAAATAAAAAGACACTATTACGATATTAATACAACTAAAATATAAGTCTGAATATATGTTCAGATGTGAAAACATGAATTATGATAGAAATTAAAGAACATGATTCAATAAACCATCTCACCATTTAGAAGGTGATGTGAGTTATAAGGGGGTGAAACATTGAATAATTTAGTGTGATCAATTTATAATACCAAATCTTAAGAAATCATTTTCTTTGAATGATTCCAAAATTGGAATTAAAAATTAAATATAATAGAGGATCATATTCTATGAATTTAATAATGTGTTCTCATATAGTAGAAAACAAGGATAAATAAGATATCATCTTGGTTTGATTTTATATTCGGTGTCCGGAAGAACATGTAATGATGAAGATCATTGTTGGGGAATTTTGGGAAGTTTTCAAATCATCACATTCACAATTTAACAATCCATATTATATTATTATACCAATTGTAACATCATAAAATCCATTATTTATGACATTTACCACTATGAATATTTTTATGAAGACACCCCAAGATGGGGAGGCAAGTGAAAATAGATAACATTATAGCTAGAATCTTTATTTATTTACTATAAAATATTATCAATCTGGATTGTGCATAAAGATCATGTTATTATAAAAAGTACATTTTTTTATAACTAATACTTGGATATCAAAAATTAATAATATTAATATAGGGGGTAGTAAATAAATTAGTCCACGAAATAAAGAAATGTAAAAGTATGGGAGTTATTTAATGCCATATATCATAGTTATTACATTTGAATGTTATGATATATATGATAAACATAGTGTATAAGTATTAGGTAGAATGATCTTAAAAAAATTTCATTTGCCACTTATGTATCCTCATCCTAGAATAAACTTCGATGAACCATGATGATAAGTATATATGATTTAATTTCATGAGGTATACAAAATATTTTTTAAAGTATAACATTATTTTCAAAATCAAATACCATATATTTATACATCTCTCAGGTAGACATCGAGTGAAATGATGTATGACACATTGGTTAATTATGGAATGATACCATTTTCTATGAAAATTTTATTTATTATTAGTAAAAGTGGAATTTAGTGAAATGAATGTTTGGAAAATTAAAGGGAATAGATTCTCGTATTAACATAATCATTTAGATATAACACTGAAGGTATTTTCAACGAATACAATGAGGGATTTTGAAGATACTAATTTGTTTGAGTTGTATTTATTGAAGATGGTTTTTACTAATTTTTAGTTATAGTTAATAAAAGAAAAATATTTCCATTATATCAATATGATAATGATGTTTTATGGAAATATGGCACTGATGTATCTATAATATCCATGATTGATAAGCAATGTGAATGTTGCTTGGATGATGGGATTGAAAAGATAATACTTAGGTCTAATTTTCATAAGGATATTATTTATTAGACTTAGAGTTTAAAAGTTAGACAATTCATGACCCATTCCTAATTACCAATAAAAATTTCAAATGGTATGTAAGAAATCACATTGTATACATTAATAATGAAGCATTATAATCCATCCAATTGTGATTCTGGATTGGATGTTTTTTACATAAGTTCTGTTTGAGATGGAAATAACATAATTAATATTTATTGATTTATACATTGGGTATTATTTATAAAATGGGTATAACATATGTTACACAAAGAGGTCTTGGAAACTACATATATGCGGAGAAATGATCAACCAATGTGGGAGCCAGTTCACACATGGAAAACCATGATGTAAAGGACATGCCGATAAGAAGTGGTCTTACTAGGTGCCCAAATGAAGTGTTCATGGGTTCTTATTTACTATGAAATGGTTTGGTATAACCCATGTGGGTGTAATGGAAATGTGTTTATGGGTTTTGACCCTATTTGCATGTCTCAATGTTGTGATGGAACTAAATCACATATAAAAAAGCACACGAATTAGAACCAAACCAATGTAGTATGGAGGGTGTATTAGGAACTACTACTTTACTAAAATTATATAGACATATCATGTATGTTTGTTAAGAAATAATCCAATGTCCAACTATCCTAAATACAATCATGTACATCTTCTAGAAAATAGGGCCAATCGACTCTATCATTTCGTTGATCATGCATCCCTAGTGTGGAAGCTATACACCATGAATCATGACTGATGATCAAAATGACCGTGAATGATATTGTTTGAGGGATATATATGTATATAATCATAAATTTTCATCTGTTTAGTATTTTAAAATATAGATTATATTCTAAGATCAAAAATGAATCTTATTTTAGGGTGAGTCATGAATGAGGAGACCCGTGTGATTCTTATCAGAGGCATGTGAGATTCTCATCATTATGAGAAGCCGAACATGAAGGAAAAAAAGAAATTAAATTTAGAATCTCATAAAAAGATAACAAAAAATCGATGAATTAAAAAATATCAGATCTTTTTTTTATTCAAGGATATTTATTAACACATCTTTATATTGGGAATGCAGGGACCATTTCCTATAAAAAGAGTGTTTTTAATCCAAAACATGTTACTGGTGCTTATATTTTATAAGAGATCTCTAGTTTTTCATAACAATATAGAATCTCATAGTTTCATTTATGTGATGTGATATAATATCTATGATCTTCTTGGCTATATGATAAATCGATGTACGAAAAACTTGTGTTTAGGTGAAGGGGTTTTTTGAAGCATATTTTTTCAATGTAGTTGTTTCATGATATATAAATATGTAACTCATGCACTAAAGATATTACTGAATAGATAAATATACGTTGAAGTTTATTTTATCATATATTAATAATTTTTAAGAAGATTTAATTATGCAAGTTAGTGATTGAGTCAAATACTCTCATTCTGATTTTTGATTGTGTTACACATATAAACTCGTGGACGAAGATTTGTGACAATTATTTGTAGTTGCCCATAAGATGGAAGTTATTGAGTTGGAACCATGTGAAAATAACTTTTAAAACATTAAAAAATAATCTTTCTCAAACTAACTATAAATAATCAAGGATAAAATACTGCATGTATAAATCTATAATGAAAAATCACTTGAGTGAAGATTATTGAGGTAGTAAAAACAATTTATAATAGTCTGTTCATGGTTGGGAGCACAAATTTTTAGGTATGTGTATTCGTTCACCCAAACATAAAAAAGAACTATTAAAAATAAAATCCAAAGGTATAATCAATTAAAATAATAAGAATAAATGAAAGTGGTCAACAAAAAAACATTCAAATCCTATATGTTCTAAGGATTAAAAAGAATTAGATTTCATTTAACTATATTCATGATGTTCCTGGAAGTGATTGGAAGAAGATTGTGAGTATCCCTAGAATATTTTTGCATGAAATGATATTGAATTTACAGGTCAACTTAGTTTCATAATTTTTTTAAAAAAATTAAAAATTTAAAACTAATACTACATTCTCTATCGATTATGTATCTAAGAATAAGAATAAATTTTAATGATGTAGAAGTAAAAATTAATTTTTTGAATAATTGCGAAGGGGGTTTATGATTCTGATATGAAGAAGTGATGAAGAGTTGGTGACAAAATTGAAATATGTTATTTTCCATTTAGGTGGAGAAAAATTTTGAGATATTATTTCCAAAACATATTAATATTATTGTAAATGAAGTAATAGGAGGAGAGACAGATTAACCGATCAATTTCTTCAAGTGAAGAATAATAATATGTTCATTCTTATTGATGTTTGTGTAATAATATGTAAAATATAAACATTGAAGAAAAATGTATCAATGTGATATCCATTATAATTCCCAACATGTAGAACACTTAATTATTCTTACAAAATTCCTTAACAAAGTAGTTTAAGACTGACTTTAGAGGTAGTATGATGAACCAGTGAGGTATTATATCTTAGAAAAGGGTATATAAATACAAATAATATGATGGTTTCCACCCCCCCATCAAATGATTATGTAGTTACACTTAGAAAATGATTGTTTTAAATCCCAACCACTGTGACTAGTGATTCATGATATTGGAGATTGTGTGTATTAATTACCACCAAACAAGATAAGGAATAACTATAATATTTGAGTATGGAACATTGTAAAAATATTCTATTCTTTATTTACCTAATCTCATATTAATCCATATGGTATGTAAAGTAGAATAAATAAATCAAGATCTTAATAGGTCTAAAGGGTAATGAGATAAAAGATAAAATTAGTGAAAATGTCCCCAAATCAGATTTTACCCCCTCTTAGGGTTGATTACATCCCAAAGTGGTCCTCTAAAACATATCAAAAACAAAAATAAACGAAAATTAATTGTTGATATTTAATCCACTTAAGAATAGTTCATGCATCATCTAATTTAAGTTCAAAAGATATCCTTCATTTTTAATAACAAATATTTATTTATATTTTATCATTTAAAAATCATGAAATTTATAAAAAATAGTTCCTTTTATGTTCTTCCCATATTATGTTCTTGAAAATAATATCGAATCCTAGAAAAATATAGCTACATGATGTTTTTAACTTGAAAAAATATCTTTAGAATTATCCCATTTCTCTTTATCTTTAAAAAAATTGCAGGAACATGGAATTTTGAACATCAGAATTGTCAAATTATTAGTATCTTGTAACTCATACTCAACTATGGAATCAATCTTACAGATGTATGATTTTGATTAATGATACACATGATGACCAAGATGTTGAGTCCCATGACTTGTACAAAGATCATAATGACTCCTAGATGGAGTTAAATAACCCGTACAAAACAATAGACACCAAAATATTAGTCATTATCCTCATCAAGTGAGTGAATTTCACATATGAGGATATTAGATCCCTTATACATAGATTGAAAAATTACACCTACACAATTCATAGACAAATCATAATATCATTAAAATAGCCTAAAAATCATTTATATGATGAACTCGAAGACTCAAAGGAAGAATCTATGACGTATACAATTTCATTAATTTGATTATGAGCATAAAATTCATTGTTTTCCATGAATAATCAATAATGCTTCCTAGATACATCTAAAATTATCCAAATTCACATCAATTACATTAAAAAGAAATTATAAAATTTCAAAATAATTACAAAAATCTATAACTCAATCAAGTGTTCTTTTAATATATATAAACTCAACATTGAGTATTCTCATAAACAATTATTATAATTTTAATTTCCAATTTTAGTATTCAATTTCTACCTTCATCTATGTGATATTTATTCACTGATTTTAGAAACTTTCAATCTATGTATCACATGGATTTATTCTTCAACATTAAACCGAATCTTATTCACTATTTGAATCTCTTTTATTCTTGTTAAAAACAATTATATTGGATTTTTAGTATAATCCATATCAATTATAATCTTTAATACACATTACCCATAAGCCATATGGGAAGAATATTCCACTGATTGATTAGGTGTATACTTCCTCCATCACCCATCTTCACCAATACATATACATGTACACTTAATGTAACTTGATAAAAGTAAATACAATTAACACAAACAATTAATCAATTCATCATATAACTATAGTTTCTTAGTACTTAATTAGTCAAAACATTTTTTTTTCATTACCGTCAACATGAATTATGATCTAATGTTTCCACCATGAATGATTAATAAAACATAAATTATGTAAATATGTTTTTTTAATATTGAATATAATTTTTGTTTAAAATTATGAAATTGAAATGTAGTTGTAATATCATAATCAAAACAATTATTCATATTGGTTTATTATTCATAAGGAATTAGAGTTTACAACCCTTCATTATGATTCATCTCCATTACATCATCGAAATTAGCATATAGAATCAAAATAATTTATATGATCTCCAAGAAAATTTTATATGTTATGAATTCATATTTATGATGCTAGTACCTGAACCGTCATACCCATGCGAGCATGGAACAAACTAACAACTAACACCTGAATAATAATTTTAATAATCAATGATTAATAATTGTGTAGTGATAAAAAATAAATTATTGGTTTTAATAAAAAAAATTATATTATAGATGAATAATATGACAGAATTGACTATACCAGAAGAGGGAGTGAATTTTCTTAAGTAGTAATCTAATGTAATAGTTTTTATCTAAATTAACAATTACTAAGGTCTGTTTTTAAATTAATCACTATTAATTTTTTGACATGGTTTTCACCCTAGTTATATTATTATATAAAACTTCATACTTGATTAATTTGAATTATATTTTCATTTCACGACGTATTTTTCAATTTCTTTTGACTTGTACATTACCAAATTTGTAACGGTTTTTTATATTTTACTTCTCTGAGGAACGTTTTAATATTATAATCATTATTCTAAATGGAATAATTACTACCCCATTATAGTACTATATCATGTTTTACTCTTTATTCATGTGATTTATATTTCCATTTCATGATATCTATTTTGAGATATTTTTGAATCATACAATAAAAACCACTTATAGTTTTTATTGACTGAATATCCCCTTACATGAGTCATACTATTTCATATTTGGATATGTTATTATATGATTCAAATATTATATCCTTGGTATATATCATAATTTTTTCTCTATTTCAATTTAAACAAACTAAATTCTAATATTAATTTATTTTTCTTCGATTAATTTCTTATTATGATAAAATTACCATCATTAATATTGGATATTTTTCTTCAATGTCCCTGTTGTTTCTTACGAAAATAGTTTAAATTATATATATATGTTACTACTTTAGAAATTCATATTTATCTTTGTATCTATTTATAATTAACTTTTATAAAGTATTAAGTAGTACGGGTTTCATTAAAACTATTACGAAGTCATAAAAATGGTATTTATTCACACTTATGTTTATTTTGAATTTTCCAATTTACATTTATTATATATAGGAATAAAATATATTTCTAAGGATTATTATTTGTTATTATATTAATTTTTTTTAAATAAATCATACCTATCATATTTTTGGAAAATAATTTTGAAATGGACTTATAACTTCATTTTTATGGTGGTTTTACAAAAGCTTTCTTTTTTTTGATATCACCTATTGTCCCTTTATATAAAATATACTTATATATTTTTCAATTAGTCACTTTGAATATTTTTAATAATATTAATGGTGGTATTCGTGTAGTTGGAGTTGAGTTTTAGGAATTTTTATTATTGATATTGATATATAAACAAATTTAAATATATTAAAACACACACATGTATAAAATCATAAATATAGGATTATATCCCCAAAAATACTTTTATGAACAAACCATGACCTACATTGAATTTTTAATATGGTATTTACCTTAGGTGAGATATACATTTAATTAACATAGTTTTTTTGGATGACTCGCAATCGTAAGATGAAATAGAATGAATAGATTAAATAATAATAATAGTTTATTCCATTTATTTAATTTTTATATTAACCTAATAATTTCTTTCTTAATTCCTAATGTAAATATATTATAGGTTTATTATCTTAACCATATATATTTCATATTATAAAGAGTGATATTTTAGTGAGATTTAACAATACTGGAGGACATGGGATTGAGGAATCACTAATGTCAACAATGCACACATATCGTATTCACCAATCAATCAATAATATTTACCAATATAATGAAGAAAACAACATATTATTAAAAGAAATATCTAGATAAAATGTTCTTCACTAAAAATAGATCAATTATTGGTGTAGGGTTTTGATTTGTTTATTCATCTCTAATTTTTATTTCATTTTGATATCAAACTAACTCCTGACAAGCTAATCTGGAGTTTGTCCTATCAGAGCCTGTTTCTTTAGGTTTTGATAATACTTGTTCGTGGAATGATACATTTATTATTATTTACCTCAATATTCTATATCTCAATAAATTATGGGTGTTATAATTGAGCATGTCTATTTCTCAATTCTCACAATGGTATTTTTTCATATATTCCCACATTCTACATGATTCCATCAATGGTATTTGATCAGCTAGTGGTTTGACCATTTTTGGGGACCAATTTAATGGGGTTATCAATCATGTATACTATATATCTATGTTTTGGGGTTTTCACCATTTATTTCTTCATGATATAGTTTCAAGGATAATTATGAGATTATCAAGATGGATCAAGTGTTGGATAGTTTGTGGGTTGATAAGGGGGCACGAGTTGGGTGGTGGTTACCATTCAATTTTTTGATAGATGGTGATTGGAATACGATATCTAGTGTGGTTTTCATAATGAAAAATGTGTATTTTTTAAATTTAATGTGTGATTGGGGTAATATTTATGGAAAGGGTGAAAAAATAAATAGACCAATCATGAGTTTGATAATATTGAAATAAAAATGGCTTTATAATGTGTTGTTAGAAAGAACAAGAACAATGTGTTTTGGTGATACTAAAATAATAAATACATGGATGGTAAATATTAAATGTGTTGTGGATATTACCACAAGTCATGTCACATTAATTTACTTCCCCATTCTATTTTTGGTGTCACACTGAGGGACTCTATGTACTCTCACATTCCATATAGAAATCCCATAAACCATGTGATCTCAAACAAGAATGAATTAGGTGGATGATCACACAAATGTTTAAGTCTGACCCCCAAGACATTCAATTTACATTTCCTTGAACTATTATATTAGGATAATACATGGTTCCGCCCTCATTATTCCCTGATGGATTTGGTATCTCAACCTTTAACACTATGATCCTCATGGGGAGTTGGTATATCACCCATGTGAGTACAATGACATGATATTAAACATGATGAATTAGTGATAGTTTTTATTTAAATCACATTATAAGATATGAATCCTAAATTTGATATTTGTTATTTTTATCATATATAGAGCCCATAGATGATAATATATCCTCTATAATAGTCATTATTTCACCCATTTGCAGGGGGTAGGGATCCTCAAATATCATATGAGGTATTGAACATGTCATTTTCTTAAAACTTATGGTATTAATGTTGGGAATAATTTTATTCATGTATGATATTGTGATTTTGAATGTACACTTGGATGAAGATCTGTTTGTGAGAATATTTGGATTTCACATTTCCTTTTCCCTCAATGTAATGGTCCCAACATGACAATCCATATTATAATTCTTTATTTCCTAGTGATTGTGGGGTATCTTACTCGGTATTTATATACTCACCCATGCATTGGTTTTTCTCAATAGTGGTTTGTATTATCGATATGATAGGTTATTCGATGGAGATCTTGGGGGACCTCAAGAGGGTGGTGTTTAGATGCCCTTGTTGGTTTCTAGAAGGGTATTATTGATATACTAGTAATTGATTGATGATTTTTAATTCCTTTTAATTACTAGGTGATATTTACTTACAAATTATTGTGCATGTTTTTCCTATACATATTTTTCATGTGGATTAAAACAAAATTTTGTTATATTAAGAGTTATGAGTGATTTTATATATTTTAGTTGATATCATTTCATATTAATGTTGTATTTATAGATATACATGTACCTGTGTATAGGTACGTTATTATTGGGCCTTCTATATGGGTGATAATACTACTTAGTTCTAATTAAATACACTTGTACTATTAAAGGGTGGCTTTGAGTGTCACCTATTGCATGCCAATGGCCTAGGTGGGGAACCAAGTTGGTGAAAAAATCACAAAAAGGTATTATAGTGATTTTTTCCTAGGATATATATTGGATATAAAATAGTTGTTAGTATTAGTTTGGGATTTACCAAAATTAAATTACGTTTCTCAATTTTGTAATCAGGAATATCAATCCAAGATGTAACATCTCTACCCAGCCCACTAGGTTTGTGATAAAGATCTATAAGAACTCATGAACGTCTCCCCATATAAGATATGTTTCCAACTACCATAAAGGGATCAATGTGCATCAGTGGGAGGACTATACCCTTAGTAGCATGTCCGTTCACTAATGATAAAAATATAAATAATAAAAATAGTATCTTCCAGAAAACTATATAATAAATTTTTTTACAACACATGTGACACAAGGTACATAAATAATAAATATAAATTAATTGATTCATGTATAACAAGAATATAAGTGTATGTTTGAATATAAATAAATAAAAACTATATAGAATCCCAAAATGTTTATACATGTCCTTCCACCAACTCCACCCTACTTTTCTCAACCTTATTATATAGTCCCACTATGACAACCCTATTCTTTATTACACAATTAAAAATAATTTATTACATAAAATTATCTTGATAAAACATATAATATAGAGAGTTAGAGTGTCTTTGGGGCTTAGGATCATTACATAACAACACAGAACATTAAATACAACATCTTTATTGAAAACTTCCCTTACATGACCACTACATTCCCTTGTACTTAGCATTGTATGGGATAACCTAAAGACATTCATAAGAAAATGGCGAGATATAAAGCCCAGTAAGAAAGATAAAAAGGAATAACATGATTATTATAATACAGGATATTCAATTGGTATTTGAATGAGGCACAAGAGAAACATGAACATAAAGGCATTATAAAGCATGATAATCATAACATAGAAATGTAGCAACAACACTTAACGTGGAATTTGAAGGATCTAAGGATAATTGAACATGTAGCATGAATAAACCATAATTTAACATGAATTATAGTGATTAAACACCCATTTCAAATGCTGTGTCAAGATACTATACTTTACCCAATGCATTGGAGCGATATTAGGGTTCACCCTTCTTAAACATTTCATTTCATGCATAATGATGCAACATGGATCATATAACATGGAATCAGTCAACACAAAAAGTTATTACAAGATTATGTAATGTGGAATAAATAAATTAAAGTACCATTCAATATGTATATGTGTATAAAGGTGAATACACTTGATAGAGACATTGGTATGGTATTCACTACACAATGATCTTGTCTTGGAAAAACGCGATACAATTTTAGCAGCATAACGGCATGACATAATGATTCATGAAAATGGTTTATGAGAGATAAATGGTAATATCATTATATGTACCTGAAATTAAGAGTAAGGGGGTCATATAGATACATTTCCCAACAAAAATATGGGAATTTAGATGCATAATACAAAATGATTACTTGGATATAAAAGAGGAGAGAGAAAACACTCACGGAATTTCAGCATAGTAATGGGTGTACATGGGAGGAATAAATGAGAGATAAAGGGGTATACTATCATGAATAAATAAATAGGTAAGTATGGGAGGGGTTACACATCATTCCCGAGCATTTGAAATTTTATAAAAAGTCATAACAACATATATAAAATTGGACAAAAATGAGAAAGGATAAAATCCCTTACTTGGAAGTGTGATCCCAATGGATTGGGAGAGGCTTGAGATTTTCTTCTTGGGAGCTTGGGGAACCTTGGTAAGATTATAGAGTGAGGAGGGAATTTGTTTTCACTAACTAAAAATTATTTTAATAAAGATTAAGTGGGAGTTTGGGTGGGTTTATATAGGAAAGGAGAGGGAATTCTTTATTATTTAGGTTTTGGTTACCACACATTTAACTAATCAATACCCCAACCCAGACCATGGATTTTTACCATGTTTTTTTAAAGGGGAGTGGAAAACAATATATTATAAGTAAAATTGACGAAATTATTAAAATAACTGGGTTTCTTATGTGGAGGTGAGTCACACTATCAAGGAAATTTATTTACAAAGTCAATATGTTTTATAACTCTGGGAGGATCAACTAAAGTTTTGTAAAATAAGGTAAAAAACATAAAATCAAAATTTTTTATGTTAAAACATATATTGGCCTAAAATATCATTTATTGTATTTTTTTACATCACTATTGGGTCATTCTGATGTCATAAAACACATTATATATTTAAACGGTATTTATTTTTTTTCCAAAACTTCAACAGTCTCAGAAAATTATGAAAAATTCACTATTATATAATTTCAATGTCTTGATTCCAAAAACAATATTAATTTTATGTAAAAAAATTTCCCAATATGTGAATTTTTACTTTTATAATAGTAACTGACATTTATAACAAATTCATGGGTTTTGATAAAAACATCTTTCAAACCATATCAAAAATTACAATTGCATTCATAATATTATATGATCATTTATAATTAATAAAATGTAATTTAATAATAATAATACTTTATTAAAATATTATTTATTTCAAAAATCCCTGTATTCATCAAAATAGATTTCTTAGTTGAATATTAACTAAAAATACTATTTTCACTTTAAAAACTATTTATAAAGTAAAAATAATTAAATAAATGTATATTCATTATTATACAAAAAAATAATGAACATAATAATAGTGATATGGTCTTGTTACAAAACCCCTTATAACACCCTCATAAGACCAAAGGGTAAGGTGTTCTATGGTGACAAAATCTTGGGGTGGCTTGGAAAACATTGCTCAGGTGGTAATCTCTATCAACCTCCACTTCTCTCATAGGCAGTTTCATTCGATCATAACATGTTGAAGCTTAGCATGGGTGTGGTCAAGAGAGAAGCCCAATGACGCCACCTCCTTTACAAGCTCTGACAAATGGGATTTATATGGGGAAATTCTACTGGATGAGGTCATCGCTTCTTCTTTCTAAGTAAATTGGATTTTTTTAAAGACCTATATTAATACTAATCATGTGATCACTATTCAATGGATATATTAGCAATGGTCACCAATAATAATTGTGTTTTAAAATCAAGAAACCCAAAACAAAAGAAGCACATATGTTATATAACCATTTTACATAATAAGACATTTAATTAGATCAAGAAGAATTTTAATTAATTAAAATTTGGGTCGTTACAATATTCCCCCTTTAGGAAATGTCGCACAAGAAATTTCCATTTCCCAAATTAAAAAGGATGCGGGTAACTCTACTTCATCACTTTCTCTGATTTCCACATCGCTTCTTCAAACATGTGGTTTCTTCACAACACCTTTAAGAGGGGCATTGTCTTATTTCATAAGTATTTTACCCTATGATCTAAGATAACCACTAGTTTCTCCATGTTACAAAGATCATCCGTTAATTGTACTACCTATGAAGAGAGTACATGTGAAGGGTCTGGTATGTACTTATGTAAGATGGATACATGAAATATATCATGTACATTGGCCATGGTATGTGGGTGTGCTAGTCGGTAGGCCACATCCCCAACACGATCAATAATATTGAAGGGTATAATGTACCTAGGTCTTAACTTCTCCTTATTTCCAAACCCCAAGACATTTTTACATGGAGATATGCATAGGAATACCATCTCTCCATCTTTAAACTCAATGTCACATCGATGATTATTAGCATTACTCTTCTGTTAAGGCCAAGCATCCTTGATATGCTGTTGAATGGTTTTCAACTTCTCCACTATTTATTAGGCCATTTCTGGTCTTAGTAGCTTACACTCACCGACTTCATCCCAACATGCCAGTGTTCTGCTCTTTTTCCCATACCGGGCTTCAGAAGGTTCAATTCGGATGCTCGAGTGGAAACTACTATTATAGAAGAATTCAACCCAAGGAAGATGTTGATCTCATCCTCCTTTAATGTTCAGTGAACACGATCATAACATATCTTCGTGTGTCTGAATAGTTTTCTTAGATTGGCCATCAGTTTGAGGATGATAGGCCATACTGAGGTTCAGTTCAGTATCCAGAGCATGTTGAAAACTCTTCAAAAACATAGAGGTGAATCATGGATCTCGATCGGATATAATAGATAGTGGTACTCCATGAATCCTTACCCCTTCCCTAATATATATCTATTCCAGTTTATATAATGAAAATTCCTACTGAATTGTAATGAAGGGTACATACTTTCTAAGACAACCCACAACATCCAATTTTTCATTGTTGCATTTGGTTGTCTTTGGAAGCCCGATGACAAAGTTCATGGTGATGTAATCCCATTTCCATGCTGGTATGGCCAATGGGTGCATCATCCCCTTAATTTGTTTCCTCTCTACCTTCACATGCGGACACACCAGGCACTCGGATGTATACTCAACGATCTCTTTCTTCATATTATCCCACAAATAATGCACTTAGAGATATTGATACATCTTTGTGTTTCCTGGGTGAATAGGTAAATCTGAACTATGTGCATCATCCAAAATTTCCTTCATCTCAAGAATTGATAGAACACATAGTCTTTTCTCAAATCTCAAAATACAATCTTCATTATCATTAAACTCTAAGGATTTCCCTTTTCTGATAGCTTCCAATTTTTTCTGGATTCACACATCATCATTTTGAGTGTCCTTTAACCTTTCCAAAAAAGATGGTTGAGAATTCATTTGTGAAAGGATTTATTATGTTCCCTTCTTTATGATTTCCATGTATATCTTCCTCAAATATAAAAAAGATTGGATCCTTCTCAATTCTCTTTAGTGATAGAATTGCTGGGACTTTTCTATTTAGAGAATCTTCCACCTTGTACGCTTTTTTAGGGTGGTAATTGATTGAGAAGGCATAGTCTTTGATCAGTTCTAACCATCGTTGTTTGTGCATGTTCAACTCTTTCTATGTGAATATATACATGAGGCTTTTTGGGTTTTATTCATTTCACACATCCCCCAAAAAGATAATGCTGGAAAAATATTAAGCCTAAGATCACCGCAGCCAACTCCAGATCATGTGTTGGATAATTCTTCTCATGAAATTTCAATTGGTTAGAAGCATAGGTATGGACTTTGTCATTTTACATCAACTCATATCCATGTCCCTTCTTCAAATCATTACAAAACACCAAAAAATGTTCTCCACTTATGGGTTAATTGTGCATGGGCATAGTGATAAGCCTCCTTTTCAACTCCTTGAAGCTTTCTTCACATTCATAACTCCAAGAAAACATTACTCCCTTTTGAGTTATCTTGGTAAGAGGGTTGGACAATCATGAGAATTTTCTCAAAAATCATCGATAATATCTAGGTAACCCCACAAAGTTACGAATATCCATTCCCGTTGTTGGCCTCATCCACCCCTCAATTGTAGCTATCTTAAATGTATCCATAGATATCCCATTTCATGTGTTGATATGGCCCTAGAATGAGACCTTCTTCAAATATTACTCATACTTGATTTACTTTTCATATAAATTCTCATTCTGCATGGTCTCTAGTACAATTATTAGTTTCTCCTCATGATCCTCCTTGGTTTTAGTGTATATTAGAATATCATCTATAAAGACTACCAAATATTTCTTGAGGTAATCTCTAAAGACTCTATTCATCATGTCCATGAAGATTCCTAGAGCATTAGTGAGTCATAAAGGCATTACCTTGAATCCATATTTCCCGTATCTTGTACAAAAAGTAGTATTGGGGATATAATCCTTCTTCACCCTTACTTGATAATATCCCGACCCAAAATCCACCATGGAGAAGTATTGTTCCCCATAAAGATGATCGAAAAAGTCATCAATACGTGGGAGAGGATACCTTTTCATTATCGTGATTTTGTTAAGCTCGTGATAATCGATGCAAAGGTG
This sequence comes from Viscum album, assembly GCA_963277665.1. Taxonomy (NCBI): domain Eukaryota; kingdom Viridiplantae; phylum Streptophyta; class Magnoliopsida; order Santalales; family Viscaceae; genus Viscum; species Viscum album. Next base: position 1,621,269,872 of record OY728150.1, read on the forward strand.
CATTGACCCATTCTTCTTCATGACGAAGAGGACTAGTGCACCCCATGAAGAAGCACATGGATGTATAAATCCTTTATCCAGATTCTCTTATAGTGGTTTCATCAGCTTCTCAATCTCCACAAAATACATTCTATATGGTTTTTTGGATAATGTAAATTCCATAGGTATAAGGTTAATTGATAATTCCACATATCTTATCAGAGAAAGACCAGACAATTCCTTAGAAAAAACTTCTGCAAATTCCTTCACAATAGCCATGTATTCAAGGATGGTTGGTTACATGGACTCAATCGTCTGAGCCAGATATGAATGCTAACAGGGTAATAATATCTATTGACCACACCTATTTTGATAATCTCAATTATGTTTTAATATGCTTTGAAAATACCAAATAATGTTCATTCATATATTAATTAATTTCTCAACCTACTATTGAGTTGATAAGAATATAAAAATTATCATTGGAATATTTTAATCAATGTTTATCTATGTCTATATATACTTTGAAATACTTCTAACTCAATCTAGATATGTTCTCCATAGAACAGACACATAGTTACTGATATAGACAAATAGACACACAAATACTGTTATGGTCACTGATATGCATATGTCTACCGGTATGCACAAGCTACTGATACAAAAGGACAGATAGATAACTTCCGATACAAAGAGCTACCGGTATGAATAACACTAATGGTATGCAAGGTAGAGAACAGAGCTACTGGTATGTATAAGTCTACTGATACAGACAAGATACCAATATGAAGTCCACCGATAAAGAGATGTTGATACATAGTCTACCGATAGGTATACTTACCGATACAGACAGAGTCACCGATATGAGCAGCTAATGGTAAAATCGAGTTAATGATAGACAAGATGAGCTACTGACAGACAACTAACAATACAAGTCTGCTGATATGGACATACAGCTACCAATACAAGAAGAGCTACCAATAGAAGGTGTTACTGATATGCAAAGCTACTGTTACACTGAGTAACCATTACCGTTACAAGTCATCCTATAGAGAGCTCACTGATACTCAGAGCTACCGATACAAGTCCACCGACAGAGAGCTACTGATGGAAGATGACTATAAACTAGTCATTGTTACTCAAACTCTATACTTTTTCAATATTATTAAAATAATGCTAACAGTCATATTTGATGATTTTAATGCAATTAATGTTATTTAATGATAGTTGTTGGCATGTTAGGGAACCATACCTCATACCTGTCAATGGTAATCATTCCTATTTTCTGAACTCACGGAATAAAATAAGATATCAAGCTACTGGAGAGATATACGAGAAGACACGAACACACTTACATGCAAAGAAGAACACACAGAGAACTAGAAGAACTCTAATACTCATCAAGAACAGATGTTCAAAGAAGATTCTTATGTGATACAAATAATACCCTCCTCCTCAATATGAACACCTACATTGGAAGTGAAGGATCAGAACTACGACACTCTGTTTTTCTTGACATAAACCAGATAAGCGCTCAAAACATGAACTGCTTCAAACCAAGGAGTCCAAAGCTTCAGTCACAACACATAGAGCATTCTAAACTCGTCTTTATTTGTTTATATCTATTTTGTTTCATTCATTCACATTTTGTGCAGTGTGTGGACTCTGTATATTCCATACACACACTATCTCCTATGATAAACAAGAGGATTTCTAAATCCCCACACTAAACTTATTTAACTCTCTTGTATCCCACTATGGATAGTGGTAGAGGTCAAGTGTGACCTGGATAGGCTATGTTCTATTATCCTTGTTCCCATGAAGAATTGTGGTAGAGGTCTTAGTAACTAGACAGTATCTGTACTATTATTTACCGCGATCTGGGGTGTGGATCAAAATTTATATAAATTTTTTGAGAGGACTAAGTCTCAGCTTGAGACAGAACCTCTTGTTTTAAAACTATTATGCTTACTTATTTTGTTTTTAACCTATATTGAATATTTCGCTGCTAATTACTTTTAAATATAAAATTATATTAAAGTTAATTTGATAGTTAATCTAGCGTGTTTTGTAACTATTGTAAATTAGTAGGTTAGTTTCTAAAGATAATTTAATCTTCTGATTAAATTAACTGGGACCTATTCAATCTTTTGAGAACCTAATCAAAACCTTACAGTTTTAAAAATTCACTACAATTTAACTTAGATTTAAATTGGGGGATTTTAACAAAAATATTTTTAACAGAAATTTTTAATTGGAACTCAGTTCAGCCCCCTCTTGAGTATCCACTCCGATCAACATTTGATATCAGAGGGTTTTTATTTATAAAGGGTTTACAAATACTATCTTTTTCAACTATGATTTTAGTTGTATCATAAAGATATTAAATTTCTATTAGTTCTAAATTTTATCTCTTTAAATATATTTGTAAAAATACTATTATGGATAATAGATTAGAAGGTGCTGCTACCAATAGGCCACCCTTCTTTAATGGTGTCAATCATGCTCAATGGAATCTTAAAATGAAAATTCATTTAGAGAGTAAGGGATTTGTCATCTGGACTGCTATAGAGACTCAATATAAGATTCTAGAAACTGAAAGGACCACTTGGGATGAACCTACTAAAACTGTTTAAAGTAATAATTGTAAAGAAATGAATGCTTTATACTGTGATTTAGGTGATGATGAATTTAATTGAATATCTTCTTGTAAAACTTCTTATGAAATCTGGGGCACTTTGGATATTTCCCATGAAGGAACAACCAATATTAAAGAAATGTGACTAAACACCTATAATATTAAGTATGATAATTTTAAAATGTAGTCTGACGAACCTATTTATGACATGTATCTCTGTTTCAATGAGATCGTCAACACTATGAGCTCACATGGAAAAGATGTTCCTACAAAGGAGGAGATTATGAGAATACTACAATGTATGCCATAAATATGGAGAGGCAAATATGTTTCAATAAGAAAATCTTGTGATATAAGATCACTTCCTGTTAAAAAATTAATTGGTAAGTTGATGATGTATAAAGAAGAGCTGAAAGTAAACAAGGAAGAAGATTATGAACCAAAGAGGAAGTCGGTAGCATTTAAATCTAGTGCCTCAATGATCAAGGACAAGTATAAAGTTCACATACCTACTGAAATCTCAACAAGTGAAGGTTTAGATTTTGATAGTGATGAAGAGATGGCTCAGATAGCCAGACGGTTCAAGAAGTTCTACAGGAAGAAGAAATTCTTCAGAAAACCAAATTATAAAGAAAAATATGACAACAAATGTCATTGGAAGAAGCATTGGATGAAAGCTGATAAGGATGATGAGATAGTATGTTATGATTGAAAAAGGAAAGGACATATTTAGGGAGACTGCTTGAAGTTGATGTTCAAGAAGAAATATGACTACAAGGACAGAAAATACAAGAAAGCTATGAAAGAAACATGGAGTGCTTCAGAAGATAGTCCAATTTATTCCGATTCTACAGAGGATGAAAAATCTCAATAAGCTAACATGTGTTTTATGAAACACATTTCTGAGGTAACACTAGATACTCCTGCGTTAAATTCTTATTATTCTGGTTTTGATTCTGATTATGAATATGAAAATATGACTAGTGAAGAGTTATTTAAATACATTAATATTTTAGAAGAAACCTATAATGAATTGAAGTAAAAGTATAAAACCTTAAAGATACAGCATGCCATAACCAATTCTGTTAAATCCTCCCTTGATATAGAAAAGGAAAAGAATGATCAATTACATAAGGAAAATACTGAACTGAAATTGTCCAGTGAGAAATTAAGGAAGGACTTAGATAAATTCACAAATGTATAGAATACTCAAACTCAAATGCTAGGAAAAAAGTGGCACCAAAGTATACTACTGGAATTGGCTATCAGCCTGGACAGAGAAAAATTACTAAAAATAGATTTTTTCCTAAATCTGGATAGAATGCTGCTAGTTCTAGTTCTAGAAATACATATGCTTCAAGTAGTTATTCACATGGTTATAGATCAAATAAAGTTTATCTTTAAAAATATTTTGAATCTATTGATTCTATTAGACCCATTAGAAAAATTTGGGTACCAAAAATTTGGTTTGTTAACCTGTCTGGACCCAAGAAAATCTGGGTACCAAAATCATTTTCTGTTTAAACTTGTTTTGTAGGAAACTTGCTTGAAAAGTTCCCATAAGAAGGTATGGTAATTGGACAGTGGATTTTCAAGGAATATGACTGGATATTACTCATGCTTAAAGAGTTTAATAAAAGTTTATGGAGTCTATGTCACCATTGGTTATAATTGAAAAGGAAAAATCATCGACTTAGGCTAGATTGGTAACACTGATTCAGTTTTAATTTCCAAAGTTATATTTTTTGATGGACTTAATTAAAAATTGTTATGTATTTATCAGTTGTGTGATGATGGACTCAATGTTAAATTTGAAAATGATTCTTTTAATTATTTTAATTCTAAAAATATTTTAGTATTTTCTTCATTGAGAAATGACAATGGTTATTCTGTTGATTTGAATTACTAGGCTAAACAAAACATTACTTTCTTGAATGCTTTCCATAAGGTTTCTTTGCTATGGGACATAAGATTAGGACACTATAATGTTCATTCACTTAGAAAACTGACTAGGAATAACTTAGTTAGAGACCTACTAAAACTTGAATTCCAAACAGACAATGTTTTTACTCCCTATCAAAAGGGAAAGAAACATAAAGTTTCTTTTAAATCAATGAAATAAGTTTCAACTTTTCAACCTCTAGAGTTGGTTCACATGGATTATTTTGGACCTTCTAGAGTTTCTAGTTTAAATGGGAAGCACTATGTCTATGTCTTAGTAGATGACTATTCTAGGTACACCTTGGGTATACTTCTTAGCACACAAAAGTTAATCTTGTTCTTACTTTATTAAATATTACTTGTCTGTGGAATAACTTAGTGGACTTAAGATTAGGACCCTTAGAAGTGAACTTGGTCGTGAGTTTGAAAATCATGAGTTTGAATCTTATTTCTCAGACAATGGCTATAGTCACAATTTCTATTCCCCCAGGACACCTCTATAGAATGGTGTAGTAAAAAGAAAAATAGAACCCTTTAAGAAATTGCAAGAACAATGCTTAATGAGTATGGCCAGCCAATTTACTTTTGGGTTGAAGCTGTAATTACATCTTGTTATATTATTAATAGAGTTTTGATTTGACATGTTCTAAAAAATACCCCTTATGAGTTGTAGAACCATAGGAAACCTAGGGTTAAGTACTTTAAAGTTTTTGGTTGCAAAATATTTATTCTCAATACAAAAGATAATCTTGACAAGTTTTCATCCAAGAGTGATGAATGAATTTTCCTAGGTTATTCAATTAATATCAATGATTATAGAGTTTTTAATAAAATAACCAAATCCGTGGAAGAATATTTTCACATCAAGATTGATGAAACTGATCCACATGAACCCAAATCTTCCATTGAAAATCATGAAGAAGATTTGTCTATTTTGAACCTTAATGATAAAATCAATGAACCCATTGTAAAGACATCTAGTTCTGGAAACATTCCACAACCTATTTATGTCGATCCTGAATATAGATAAGAACCTGAAATTTCAACTCCTACCTTTACTAGATCAACTATGATTCTAAAGAATCATCAATTAGATACTGTTGTTGGTAATCATGATAGAGGGACACAAACTAGGGATTCTATAAGAAACTAGGTTGAACATCAAGATTTTCATTCAGAGTTAGAACCTAAAATATCAATGATGCAATCAATGATGAATTTTGGGTAATGGATATAAAATAATAATTAAATCAATTTTAAAGAGACAAATTCTGGGAATTAGTTTATAGACTTAAGGACACTTTGACCATATGCACTAAATGGGGTTTTAGAAACAAAGTTAATGAGTGTGGAAATATATTTAGAAACAAAGCAAGTCTAGTTACACAAGGGTATATAAAAGAAGAAGGAATAAACTATGAGGAATCCTTTTCACCTGTAGATTGACTAGAAGCTATTAGGATTCTACTTGCCTATGCTGCTCATCTAAATTTCAAGTTATATCAAATGGATATTAAAAGTTTTTTTCTAAATGGTTTTATAGTTGATGATGTTTTGGTTGAACAACCACACGGATTTACTAATCCTCATTTTCCAAATCAAGTTTTCAAGCTCTCTAAATCTTTATATTGTTTAAAACAAGCTCCAAAAGCTTGGTTTGATAGACTTAGTAATTTTCTTATTTCAAAAAGTTTTACAAAAGTGATTCCAGATCCAACTCTTTTTATTAAATTAATTTCTAAAGATGTTTTAATATTATAAATATATGTTGATGATATAATTTTTGGATCTTCTAAATATTGTTTATGTACTGATTCTTTAATGAGTATGCAAAATGAATTTAAAATGAGTTTAGTTGGAGAACTCAAATATTTTCTTTGATTTCAAATTTTTCAAAAAGAGAATGGTATTATTTTAAATCAAAGTAAATATATAGAGGATATTTTAAAACCTTTTGGTTTAGAGGGTATTATGGAAAGTGATACACCCATGAGTGCCACCTGCAAGTTGGACATTGATGAATCTGAGAAACCAATTGATTAAACCAATTAAAAAGGTATGATTGGAAGTCTACTGTACCTTACTGGTAGTCGACCAGATATTATGTTTAGTGTGTGTATGTGTGCAAGATTTCAAGATAATCCAAAATAATATCATTTTATTGATGTGAAAATAATTTTCAAATATATTAAACATACTTCAAATTTAGGTTTGTTTTATCCAAATGGACAATATTTTGATTTAATAAGTTATTCAGATGCTGCCTTTTCTGGTTACAAGTTGGATAGAAAAAGCACATCTGGTACATGCCATTTATTGGGAAAATCCTTAGTATCTTGGTGCAGTAAGAAACATAATTCAGTTGCTTTGTCTACTGTTGAAGCAGAGTATATAGCTACTAGTAGTTGCTGTGCACAAATTCAGTGGATGAAACACACTCTTTTGGACTATGGATATCAATTTAGACATGTATCTATTAACTGTGATAACACGAGTGCAATTAAAATTTCAAATAACCCTGTATCTCACTCTAGGACCAAACACATTGTTGTAAGGAACCAATTTTTAAGATATCATTACCAAAAATGTGATATTACTATTGAATTTATAGGTACTGAACATCAATTAGCTGACATATTCACCAACCCTTTATGTTCGGATATGTTAAGATATATGAGACATGAGTTTGGAATGATTAACCTCGACCGGAAGGAACCTCACCGCTATACCTCACTTGTATGAACCTCACCGTTATGCCTCACTGGTATGAACTTCACCGTTATGCCTCACTGGTATGAACCTCACCGTTATACCTCACTCGTATGAACCTCACCATTATACCTCCCTGTTTGTGGACCTCACTAATATACCTCACCGTTAGGAATTATCACATACATGAACTTCTATAGCTTTATCCGCTCAAATCTGTATTTTTTATATTATATTTATAATATGTTATCTATTTATCTTGTGATTCCTAAATGATAAAAAATTAGTTTTAACCCCATTTCTATTCACCACAAACCCTTTACCCTCAATCCTTATCTTTCGAATCTCGTAAAAACCATAAGTTCCTCGAACCAGAGATTGAAAAAACCAAACTCCCTACTATCAGAGATTCCATTGATGAGTCGAATGCGAAGAAGCATAAGACAGGGCCTAAAGCAAGTAGCAGTGTTATTAGAAAAAGGTCAGGGAGGCATCCTGTAAACCTGCATTTATAAAATAGAGATATTATAATCGAGAAATTTCTATGCACAGAATGGATGATGTCTAGTAAATCATTAGTTCTAAAGGTGATGGAAGATTAGAAATGGGTAAAATGCTTCTCAAATAAAAATGGACCCTACTATTTGAAGCTAGTAAAACAGTTCTATGAGTTTGTGAGTTTTGAGAAATCCGATGATAAAAATAGAATGATTTCTTGGGTAAATGGCAAGGAAATAGCCTTTTCATCTATTGAGTGGGCTAAGTACCTGAGAGTACCAAATGAAGGTGTTTTTGGATATTCATCGAAGACAATACCACCAATAAGTGACATATATGATTATGAGACTGCCTTAGAGGAGCTCACTAGTAGTGGAAAGTAGAGAAAAGTGGTGGCTACTGAAATAGATGTAGAAAACAAATTTTTGTTCAAATTTGTGAAACATGTGCTAAGTCCAAGAAGTGTGGACTTTGAAAATTTGAGATATCGAGATATCTATCTGTAACATCTCTTGAGACATGTTGTGAAGGAGAATCTATGCAGGTTTCTAATGATTCAAATGGAGGATATGACCAGACCCAAATCAATGGCCAATGGTTTATTCTTTGCCACGTTGATTTTGGTTATGAATAAAGTAAAGGGAGTAGTTGAGTCTTAGGATGAGATAGTGGTGGTAAGAGAGAACTTTTGTATCACAAGCACAATGTGTAAGTACATGAAGATAAGATGGAACTCATTTATAGGGGAGTGGGTTACTGATGATAAGAACTATATGATAAGTTTAATATGATGGATCATCCTTCTATGCATAAGGATGTGAGGGATCCAAGTCTAGGACCTGATGATGAGGTGCCCCATTATAGTGATGATTCAGCAGAAGAGGATTCCTATATAGAATATGGAGGAGATCCAGACTTGCCTCCTAGACCAACTCCTGAAATAGTATCACAAGAAAATCAAGTTCAGCAAAGATCCGACCAGCAAGAGGATTCTTGAGAGAATGAAGAAGAAGTTCATGCAAGTGAAGCATCTATTTCTGTCATCTTGAGCCTTAGTCCTCTGATTGGACACTCCTTAATTCCCACTGAGGAATATGATGAAGTTCATAGACATATACCTATTCTTGAGGTGCCTCCTACTACTGCAGAATTAGAGATGGTTGTAGAGGATTCTGATGAGGAATACCGAATAGATTACGGTGATATTACTGTACAGGAGAATGCACTAGCTGGGGGGGAGAATACAAATAGATTTGGAAGTGTTTCGGTGGATGTTGAGATTGAAGACTGGGAAGAGGACCCATTGTTTGTAGTTTGTGGATTGGATTACCCAGATTCTGATAATGAGACATCCCTCAGTCGACTAGAAGTTAATTAGGATATTCTGTCTGAGATATTACCTGAGAATGTGGTAAGAAAAGATGATCTGGATCAGTTGATGTCTGATCTTAAGACATCTTTTGTGGAAGAGATAAGAAAAACGGAATCATCCTTAGTGTCATCCCTTCAATCGATTATGAATAAATCAGTGGCCAGTATTGTGTTTGAAAGAGAACCTATTGTTGTGCCTGCAAATATAGTCACCCGGCATGACTTATAATCTTTTAAGGCTTAGATGAAAGAGTTTTTGAGTGCTTCTGTTTCCAAGTTATAGAGTCTCTTTGTTTAAGAGATGAGCAATATGGAAAAGTATTTTTAACTCCCTCTTGGTTAAAATGTGTCAACCTTTGAGGCAGAGATAGTGGATGAAATCATAGCTTTCCAGAATCAGGTTTCTATCTTAGCAGAGGATGTTGAAGTTCTAAAGAGATCATTTGTCTCTCGGGAATCCTATATAAGTTCTAAATCTCAAGCAGACAAGGATTTGGCTTATGTGAATAGTGTAGTCAGCCAAATGGTCTCAGTTTTTGAGGAGTTTAAGCATTCCATAACAAAGCATGTTTTCACTCAAGATTCTGAAGTGAAAAATCTTATTAGTGGGATAACTAAGATTTCCAAGGAAACTGTGACCTTTTCTATTTATTCTCTTGTGTCGAGACCATCAATAGAATTGGATCAGGTTAGAGCTTTGATGAAGGATTAGGTTGGTTCAGCTTCAACCAGTAGCTCCATGGACTCGTCTTCCATGACCCAAGCGGTTTTTACCACTAGAGATATAATGAAGATTTTCCAAGATTATATGAGAGAAGCTTCTGCTTCTCATTAAGAAGTGATAGATAATGTAGATTACTATTTAAAAAGGGTCTATACTATGCATCATATCAACAACCATTTCAAGATTATGTTGGAGAACATGAAACTCCCTCAAGTAACTCGATCTTTCAGAGAGAAAGTCAGCAAGCTGAGGGAGTTGACTCCAGCTTTGGACAAAATAATGGAAAACATGAATATTTCATTTCTTTTTTGGAGAGAGGAATAGGAATCATTATGGATTTTAGAAATCTCGTATATCACTTATTGCATGTTGATGCTCGACCAGTGATTGTACCTCTAGCTTTACCTGCCTCTGCCTCTGTTACTTCTCCAGCTCAGATGACACTAGACCAAGACATTCGCAGGATTACCCCTCTGATCACTCAGAGAGCTACACAATATAGGCCCGGAATAGTTTTAGTGTGTCAGCCTCCTCTGATCATTTCTGGTGTTACTAAGCCTCCATCTGCATCCACACAGTCTGTGTCTACCTTGGATCCCAAAGGAAAATCCCACGTGGACATTAAAGAGGTGGATTGAATAGTGGATAAGATATTTGATAGGAATCACTTGTATTAATTTTGATTCCTTTATTGTATTTCTTTTTATCTTTTTGCACCATGAAATACAAATGATATTATTCCCTTTCCTATTCTGTTATTTCTCTATTTGTTTGTTTCCTTCTTTTTTCTAATCCCAGGGGGGGAGAACAAACCTAATATGGAAAAATATGGAAGCACCAAGGGGGAGAAAAATGAGAAACTAGACATATGAACGTAAGAAAGGGGGAGACCTATGAGACTTATGAGAAATATAATTTTACCTTATAATAGCTTTGATACATTTGTTTTATAATTCTAGTACTTTGTTTTTATTTTTTTTATTATAATCTCTGATAAAATTGGATTTAATGCAATATCAACTTATACATTACTAATTATTTTGGAATTATAATATCATATGTTATTCTTAACTACAAGGGGGAGATTCTTGACCTCACCTATTTTCATAATCTTAATTATGATATAATATGATTTGAAAATCCCAAATAATGTTCATTCATATATTAGTTACTTTTTAATCCTAATATTGAGTTGATAAGAATATCCAAATAATCATTGGAATATGTTAATCAATGTTTATCTATGTATATACATACTTTGAAATACTTCTAACTCAATCTGGATATGTTCTTCCTAGAACAGACACATAGCTAATGATACAGACAAACAGACACACAACTACTGTTAAGGTCACCAATATGTATAAGTCTACCGGTATACACAAGCTACCGATACAAACAGATAGACAGACAACTACCGATACAAAGAGCTACTGGTATGAATAAGTCTACCATTATGCAAGGTACAAAACTGAGCTACCGGTTTGTATAAGTCGACCGATACAAACAAGCTACCAATATAAAGTCCACCGAAAAGGAGCTGCTGATACAAAGTCTACCGATAAGTATAGTTACTAATACAGACAGATTCACCGATTTTTGCAGCTACTGGTACAAGTGAGTTACTAATAGACAAGAAGAGCTACCGATAGATAGCTACCAATACAAGTTTGTTGATATGGACAGATAGAAACTGATACAAGAAGAGCTACCTATAGAAGGTGTTACTGATATGCAAAGTTAATGTTACACTGAGTAACCATTACCGTTAAAAGTCTTCTGATAGAGATCTCTCTGATTCTCAGAGCTACCGATACAAGGCCACCGATAGAGAGCTACTGATGGAAGATGATTGTAAACCACTCACTGTTACTCAAACTCTATACTTTTTAAATATTATTAAAATAATGCTAACAGTCATATTTTATGATATTAATGCAATTAATGTTATTTAATTATAGTTTTTGGCATGTCAGGGAACCGTACCTCATACCTGTCAAAGGTAATCATTCCCATTGTCTGACCTCAAGGAGTAAAAGGGGATATCAAGCTACTGGAGATATATACCAGAATACACTAACACACACACATGAAAATAAGAGCACACAAAGAACTAGAAGAACTCTCATAATCATCAAGAACATAAGTTCAAAGAAGAATAATATGTTCTACAAAGAATACTCTCCAACTCAAGAAGAACACCTATACTGTAAGTGAAGGATCAGAACTACGACACTCTGTTTTTCTTGACAAAAACTAGAGAAGGACTCAAAGATTCAACTGCTTCAACCCACGAAGTCCATATCTTCAATCACAACACATAGAGCATTCTAAACTCATATTTATTTGTTTAGATCTATTGTGTTTCATTCATTCACATTTTGAGCAATGTGTGTACTATGTATATTCTATACACACACTGTCTCCTGTGCTAAACTGAAGGATTTCTAGATCATCACAATTAACTTCTTTAACTCTCTTGTATCCCACTATGGATAGTGGTAGTGGTCAAGTGTCACCTGGATAGCCTATGTGCTATTGTCCTTGTTCCCATGAAGAACTGTGGTAAAGGTCTTAGTACCTGGACAGACTCTATTCTGTTGTTTACCCTGATCCTGGGTGTGGATCAAAATTTATATATATTATTTGAGAGGACTAAGTGTCAACTTGAGAATGAAACTCTTGTTTTAAAACTATAGTTCTTACTTATTTTGGTTTCAACCTATATTGAATATTCCGCTGCTAATTACATTGAAATATAAAATTGTTTTATAGTTACTTTGATAGTTAATATAGAAATTGTTTGTAACTATTGTAAATCAGTATGTTAGTTTCAAAAGCGAATTTAATATTCTGATTAAATTAACTAAGACCTAATCAATCTTTTGAAAACCTAATCGAACCCGTACAGTTTTACAAATTCACTATAGTTTAACTTAGTTTTTAATTGGGGGATTTTAATAGAAACATTTTTAAAAGAAATTTTTAATTGGAACTCAATTCACCCTTCTCTTGAGTATCCAATCTAACCAACAATATCCATGCTTGAGATGATGGTGCTAAAGAAGATTCATTTTCCTCCTTACACTTGTATATAATCAGGGGTCGATTCTACACATGGAGGGTGATTTCCCTCTTACAGAAATTTATGATGGATCTATTTAAGGATAGTCAATCCATGCCAAGAATTGCATCAAATTCAACCTGAGGGAGTATGATGAGGTTTTAATAGAATTTCAATCCATCGATTATGACAGGGGAGGAGTTATGTTCATGGGATGCAATGATCGCCCTATTTACCGTACTCACCGAAATCATTATTTCCATGATTTTTGGTTGTGTTGGGAATGTTCTACTATAATATCAGGATATAAATGAATGCATTGAACTGTAATAAAAAATTAAATTCACTATTCTTGAATGAATAACTAGGATACAATTCACCACTTCATTGTCGGGGTTCACTTCAGTAGAAGTGATGGAAAAAGCTCGCCCTAGCTACCTTTGAGGATGATGGTTTCCTCCAAAAAACCTTGGCTTAGGGAACTGATTTGGAAGGTGCTCTTGTTCTTTGTAGTTGTTGAAATTAACAATGCGTTGAGAGTGTACTGGATCATTACCCACCTCTGTTATTGCTGAAAATTTTTAATGTCTATAGTTAATATTCAGTTGCAATTATCTTCCACACGTTAAGAATTTACTCATCCCCTTCATGAAATTCTCGAGGAGCTTCTTTCTACACCTTTGACAAGTGGTGTACTAGATTTTCTTTTCACCGTTGGATTCATCCATCAGATTGCAAGAATTGAAGTCCACCTTACGCTTCTTATCACCATGATACTTCTAATGTTCTCTAATATCCATTTCAACCTTGAGACCACATCAGACAATTTCCTCAATGTTGTTAAAGTCATGGATCACTAGGGATTTCCACATGCTAGGTTTCATCCCACCAAAGAAGTGATCAACATTGCATTCAAGGAGAACGACAAAGCTGGAGGTGTATCATGATAGCCTTGTGAAGTTTACCTCATATGCTCTGATGGATTTGTTGTCTTTTTGCTTGAGAGCAAGGAAGTCCCATTCCATCTTAATCCAGAGGGTGCATGGAAAGTATTCATTAAAAAACATCTTCTGAAAATCCTTCCATTCCAACGCCTCTATCTCATCCTCAGGATTTTTATTTTTGATCAATGTCCTCCATTGATCATATTCACCCTCCATATGATTATAACCTTGGAGAACATTCTCTTTTTTGGAACATTGAAGGATGGAGAAGATATTTTCAATGGAGCCGATTCACTGTTCGAAGATTGAGGGATCAAATGATCCATTAAAAGTAGGAGGCCTTTGTCTCATGATGCTTTCTATAGTGACTTTGGGGGGGGATAATGTTATTATTGGCCAATGTTTCTATTAAAAGATTTTGTTAACTAAGAGAGTAACATGACAAAGATAGTGATTTCAGGTCCCATCATATTTGGTATCTAATTAGCACAATCATCACAATGATCATCACATTAGTTATTATCTTGAGTCCTCTAATTAACCGACCATTGGATGGAACAAAATAGAATGTTATGGGTAAAAAATAATGGGAATACATGGACAAAACAAATAACATATAAATAGATTTTATTTCCATAACTTATGAATCTATAGGCTTCAATCTATTTTTTCCAATTTATATTCATAGGGTGGTTTTTCTTAATTCCCTTAACAATAGTTCATACTAAGTTTGTGAATTTAACAATGCATATCCCCTGGGATTTTCATAACCAAGAGTGCAGAAATGCCAGTTGTCATGTACAAAGATACCACAGATCAACCCCAAAACTCCTTTTCAGGGTTTTCACCTCTAGGTTCAACTGTGCCAAATCCGCCTCAAACTTCTCGTATCGAGATAGAGATTTATTTTTTTGATAAACCACTTACTCAATACGCACCAAAAAATAGAGATGGTTTTATTATACTTATTCTTGTCTCTAAGGATTCAATAGGGTTTTGTAATCTTAATCCCAAAAATAACTATACCTATTCATTGATACCAACTATGAAAACCCTGCTATTTATTACACACAAAAATATGATTTATTACATAAAATTCTACTGATACAACATAGAATATCAAGAGTTATTGTTTCTTTGGGTATTATGATCATTAAATAACAACTTAAAACATGAAATACAATATCATTATTGAGAACTTCCTTTACATGACCACTACATTCTCTCGTACTTGACATTGCATAGGATAACCTGAGTACATGCATAAGAAAATGGTGATATATAAACTCTAGTAAGGGGGTGAACAAGAAATAACATGAAGATTACAATACATGTTAGTTGATATGCATATTAATGGAGAACAAGATAAACATGAACATAAAGGCATGATAAATCATGATAATCATAACATTGAAATGTGGCAACAACAATTAACATGTAATTAGCATGAGCCAAGGATCATTTCACATGGATCATGAGTAAACTTTCATTTCACATTAATTAGAATTATTCAACACCAATTGAACATGATATTTCAAGATACTATAATTTATCCAATGCATTGGAGCGCTATCAGGGAGCAACCTTATTAAACATTTCATTTCATGCATTAGTGTGCCACATGGATCATATAACATGGAATCAATCAACATCATAAGTTATTCCAAGATTAAGTAATTTGTAATAAATACATGAATGTAAAATTCAATATGTATATGTGAATAAATGAGAATACCATTGATAGAAACATAGGTATGGAATTCACTACATAATGATCTTGGCTAGAAAAACACGTTGCAATTTCAACAGCATAACGACACGACCTAAGGATACATGAAAATGGTTAATGAAAGAAAAATGGGTGTATAATCATATGTACATTAAATTGATAGTAAGGGGGTCATATAGATACATGTACCAACAAATTTAATGGAATTTAGATGAGTAATACAAAATAATTACATGGATGTAAAATAGGAGAGGGAAATCCTTCACAGAATTTTGGCATGGTAACAAATATACATGGGAGGAATTAATGAGAGATAAAGGGGTCTCCCATCATATAAAAAAATATCAGCATTATGGGGGAGGTTCGAAATCACACCCCAATATATTTAATTTTAAACAAAGGGCCATTAAAACATAAATAAAATTTGACAAAATAAGAAAGGAATAAATCCCTTACTTGGAAGTGTTACCGAAAGGCTTGGGAGAGGCTTGAGAGAGGAATCTTGGGATCATGGGGTACCTGGGGAGGATTCTAGAGAGAGGAGGAAAGAGGTTGGAAGAACTCCAAAGGCTTTGAGTGAAGTGGAAGTGGGACCTTGCATGGGTTGATAGAGGAAATGAGAGAAAATTATTTATTATTTTGGTTTGGGTCACCACACATTAAACTACTCAATACCACAAACCAGAACAAGGTTTTTTCCCATGGTTTTTGAAAAGGGGAGTTGAAAAAAAATATTTTCTATGGCCAATTCCTGAACTTCTTAAAATAATTGGGTTGCTTATGTAGAGGTGAGTCACACTCTCAAGGATATTCTTTTAAAAAGTGAAAAAGTTTTATAACTCTTGTAGGTTCCACTAATGTTTTGTAAAATAAATCAAACAATCCTAAAATCACATTATTTTAATTGTAAAACATATATTGTCCAAAAAAAATCATTTATTTTATTTTATTACATCACTATTGGGTCATAATGACGTCATAAAACACATTATATATTTAAAAGACATTTATTTTTTAGGTAAAAATTCGACTATCTTAGAAAATCATGAAAAATTCACAGTTGGATAATTTCGATGTCCTGATTCTGAAAATAATATTAATTTTATCAAAATAATTTAATAAATATATGAATTTTACATTAAAAATAAAAACCAAAATTTATTGAAAATTCATGGGTTTTGACAAAAATTACTTTCAAACAGTAAAAAAATTACAATTGCATTCATAAAATTATACAATATATTATAATTAATAAAAAGTAATTTTATAATAATAATATTTTATTAAAATAATATTTTATTAAAAAACCTTTAATTTATCAAAATAGATTTCGTAGTTGAATATTAACTAAAAATACGATTTCCGCTTTAATTTTTTTTCAAAGTAACAAAAATAAAATGAATGTATATTAATTATTATATACAAAAAAATAATCACATAATCAAAGTGATAAGTTATTTTTACATAACCTCATAAAACACCTACATAAGACCAAAGGGTAATGTGTGTGATGGTGACACACTCTTGGGGTGGCTCAGATAACATTGCTCGGGTGGTAATCTCAATCAACATCTACTTCTCTCGTAGGCGGTTTTATTAAAGTATAGTAAGTTGAAGCACAGCTTGGGCTTGGTCAAGAGCAAATCCCAATGATGACACCATCTTTCTGAGCTCCGAAAAATGGGCTTCATACGAGGCAAGTCTACTAGATGGGGACATAACTTCCTTTCTCTGAGTAAATTGAATTTGTTAAAGCCAAATATTTCTACAAATAATGTTATCAGTATTGGACAAATATATTAGCAATGGTCACCATTCTTAACGGTATTTTAAAATATAGAAACATAAAACAAAATAAGTGCATATGTTATATATCCATTTTACATAATAATAAATATAATTAGATCATGAATAATTTTCATTGATGAGTGTTTGGGTTGTTACACCCAAAACCCATACTTGTATCCCCATATATAAATTTTGTATGCCCCAAAAAATGATAATACATGGTTCAAGTGATAAAACCCAGTAATAAACCATCAATTTTTCGTTAATTGTTTTTACATGTTTATTAAGTATATGAAATGACAACAATAAATGTGTTGGCAATCATAATCAATAATGTAAGTGCCACCCATATTATAAACAAGCCTCCCCAATCCCCAACTCTACATACATCAGATCTATTCTGGAAGGATGATCACAGGTTATTAGAAAATTTCATGAACTAGAAATTGGACATATGGCATGAAACTTGTAATCCTCAATGCATCAAGTGTTCATGTTACTCGATATCTGTAAGGTACAATATTCTAGAACATTACCCAACATCATCAAGAAAACAAGTTTTGTACCTATCCATGACGATGGGATGGTCTTACAGTGTGTATGTGTATATCTTCATCATCACTGCATTTTGTACCTAACGCCCTCTAAGGTGTTCATACCTTGATTTCCCTGCAATCAAAAATACAATGTGCCATACCTCCAAAGACAATATAATACATAAAATGGTATATCATGATAATATAACCATAATATGGAGTAATGATAATATGGTATCATTACATAAAAACATGTGATCATCATGAAGAAGAATAATAATATAATCATAAAATACTCTTTGAGTCAAGAATCATATAGGTGTATCAAGAGCTACACACACACCAATAGGAAATCACCATAAATAAAAAACAAAAATCTATGTCAACACATTATGAATCAAAGAAACACGAGTATATAAGAGTATACATATTTATGTAACTTCTTGCCTAAATATTAATGATGAATAACACCATGTATTGTCAAAGAATAAAATATATAACATACCACACACCCATAAAGAAGTGATCATGAAATAATCATTTATTCTAGGAGAAATTTATGGTTGTAGAAAATGATCATTGATCCATCATCAATCCATTAAAGGAAAATAGACTCAAGTTGAGATTGTTGAAGAGTATGATCTTATGATGTTTTTTATAGTAAAATTCGAAGAAACTTCCACAGTTTATGGGATTTCTAGATCCCATCACGGGGTATTGTCATTGCCATGGTGAATCATCCACTAATTTACCAATAAATCATCAATTTAATTAGGATACATTATATTTTTCCATTAATAAGAGGCTTATGTAGATGATTTAGGGACACAAACCTAGGTAATGTTCATTTTTGATGGACGATCTTGAATTGATAATGAAATGACATAAACTCTCTAGATATGCCAATTATATTATAAGGGAGGAAGTAAACATAAATGGATATTACAAGAAAAATTTTATTTGACATATATCAATGAACATATTATAATAAAGAAGAAATATGGCTCATTTATTTATAGAAACATATCAATCTTAAATTTCCTATATTTGTCAAATGTTTGAGTAGTAAGGGAAGAATAATAGGAGAGTTAGTTGGCTTGAGATGGGGATTTAAATCTGAAATGGGGTGTCCATATTTTGATTTAGGTAATTAAAATTCTCTAATGATAAATGAAATAAAAAAGAATGTGGTGGATTTAATACACATCATATGGATTGATCAACTATAAGGTGGTACCGTCTAACCAGTTTGTGCACCAGGAAAACCAACAGAGTTCTACCAGTGATATTGGTTGGCTGGTGGGTTCCAACGACATGTTAATGGTTCTTTTTCATCATCTCAAATGATGAGCATCAATCCATCATTCTAAACCTTAGTTATCATATAATATATAATAAAAACCAACCTCCTGACAACCCATTTTAGAGACAAAACAATATAGGAAGAATAAATTTTATAATCTTCAATCATCTCATACATCAAACAAGGAATTCATGTTACACTTTAGGTAGTGTTATTACAAATGTATCCACTAAATAAGATTCTAATATCATTCTTATCGACTAATGACATAAAAATGCTAATTATAAGAGAAATAAAGGTGCATTCATCATATAATAATGGGTTTTGGTTACTATTTTAATGTTTATGTAGATCCCCATATATATACTTTTAACCATTAAGCATCATGAATATTTTTGGATGCCTCAACACAAAAAACCAACATGGGTCCAATGAGAGTATATAGGTGAGGATGAACTTAGTAATAAGCCCATAGCACATGGAAATATTGAATATGTGTTCCATTTAGGCGTATATCGATTAAAACATACACTCATTGAGTTGTGATAAAAACTACATTAGATAGTGCACGATGATGCATTAACTATTATTTGAAAGTAAATCTTTCTAGACATGTAAGGTTAATACATGAATAACCTAAGTTATCATTTAGAATTTTATATGATGAGACCATCTTTGTTAGGATGTGATCTATACCCACATGTGGTATATTATTAATTAATCTCCATGGATTGAGTATTCCATCTTTTTTTAACCATATGGATATAATGGTGGTTCTGATGAATATTTTTCTCTCTAGATTGAATGGAATAGGGAATATATTGATGAAATAGAATCCGGATAGGTAAAATCTTCCTTAATGTTTTAGTACCTCTTTTTGGGGAGTACTTCCTAATAATATTATGATAAGTGTTCATCTAGAAGCTTCTCAATATTTAGCAGGGTAGGATGTATGAGGCTGATTATACCCCTACGTTTACATAGCTCATACTATAATATCCTTATATGAGATGTGATACATTTTTTCATTCAAGGACAAAAAATTAGGGTCTACACATATATTTCTTAGTGGGTGTTTCCCCTTTTTATCACCACCTATGCCAGGCTGTTAGAGTGTAATATGTTGGTAGTGATATTTTTTTCCAGTTTAGTGGGAGATAGTTTTTTCTAATAGCAGACACATTAGAGTAGATAATTTATTAGTCATTCTATAGAGTTGTGATTTAGGGTCATGGAACATAAAGCATTGGCATGTCCACAATTAAACTAGAAGGTCAATAAAACATTATTTGGAGATATATTACTATATTGTGAGGGTGATTTAATGTTTTTCCCATTATTTGTGAGGCTATATAACTTAAGAATATCTATACCATCAAACAAATATAGAAAAGATAATAATAGATGGTTCAACAAGGTAGTTGATAAAGCCAGATTAAGACGAACCAAAAAGATATAGTTGAGTTTGAGAAGTTGGGATAACTGTAGGTGTTGGCCAAACATATGATCTAATTCCATAATCATCACCTCCACATGGACTCATTATTCTTATAGTGTTTGTGGGAATTTACATGGTTAGTTTTAGGCAGATTGGGGCATATGAACTAGAGTAACTCTATATGATCCAATGTATTATTTGAATCTTCACTAAAATATCATATGTTTTGATTGATTAAGTCATGATATATTCATTCATGGACTTATCCCTTACTAATTAATAATAGATTATATCAATCCATCTAACTTGACCCTTATGACTAAAGACACCCATAGGTTGGGACTCTATATTCACACTCTTCAATAAGAAGTTTTATTTTGTCTTTTGACGTTAATGTTTCTTGTGGGACCTTTTCATGGAAGTATGAGACCATAAGTTATAATTATTTGAATGGAATGACTATTAACTATTTGTGCTCAACATTGTTGATTCCATTAGAATAATTGGTAGACCATGGTGGATGGATTGAAATTTTAATTCACCAGTGAGAAGGAACTTTAGTAAGAGTTGGATATCTTTTTTTATAGGAGAGTCTAATTTATTTAATATTATTTTGAATTCTTGTCACTTTTTTTTTTGGAAAACTCAATGTGTTTTTGATTCCCTAAAGTTATAGATTAGTACTAGAATGTATTTACTGAGGATATACCTTGGATATTTTCTCAAGGGTAGTTTGACTTATGTATCAAAATTAATCATGGGATAGTTGCAATATCTTCATTTTCATATGAGATCGGTCCTACATAGATTCAAGAGTTGATGAAATAGTTGGAGGACTCCTGTAGTAAGGATTTGTCCAACCTAGTGTGCCCCTATGTATCTCTAATATTATTTACTAAGCTGGTGGATGGGATCCCAAGGTTATGTGTGCTTTACTATCACCAAAAAAAAGTTTAAAAATAACAATATGTATGAACAGTCATGAATTAAAAATATTTTCGGTCAATTGAAAGGGGAAAGAGGGTTCTCAATGATCAAACCTAGTTTAGTTTATCATAAACATTTATTATTTGAGGAGGAAATACCTCAGATTTTATACCAATTTCGATATTACATTTTGAATATTTTCTCCAAAGAGAATATTTTATTGATGACATGATTTATTTCCCCACATTATTGATTTACAATGGTGGGTGACCTATACCAACATCGTTTTTCTGTTGAATCTTTGATTGAAATTTTATTATGAGATGCTATATCCTCCTTATAGGATTCCTCCAGGGAGTTTATTGCCTATTCGGGGTCTGCCTTGTAGATTTGAGTCATGTTCATGAATATCATTATAAAAAGCCTACCTTGATGGAAATTGGTTTATTAATCATCTTATGTCATGACATAACAAATTTATATAGTAAGATGATATGGTAAAATTGGATATTTTTGGACTTCTTTGAAGGTTGGGTCTATTTGTAACCTATAAATTCTTCCACATTCAATTTTTATAGAATCCCATGTCTGAGGAATTGTAATCATCAGAACTAAGTAATCCAATGTCCACCATTAGGTAACATGCACTGAGGGAATATGGAAACCGATGATAATTACCCCAATAATCTATTGTTCATCTAATGAGGTATATTTATTGATGCATATGTTGGGGTTCATAAGATTAGGGGATCGTGAAGATGTGGTAAGAACATTAAGGTATTGTTGGGAAACAATTATAGGATTAATGTTGAGTTGGGATATTGTCACATGTTTAACGTATTAATGGGACATTTCTTATAGACTCTTGTTTCAAACATATCCTATTACATGTTTGAGTCACCAGTAGATATTGATTTTCAATGTGGACCTTATGTTTGTGTGGTGATGCTAAGTGTGTCCTAGTGGGAGATGGTCATACATTAGTGTTTATGACCTTCAAAGGTAAGAAATATAGAATTAGTATTGGTGTTGGTGTATCAATACTGGATCCCATATTGGTATCATAGGTATGTCAAGATTAAACCATGTAGAGGCATCCTAAACTCTCTATAACGAGAAAAGAATAAAATAATCTATAGTGAAAATTCCTATATTTTGGTCGTGTATCATGACTAGTCCACAATGTTTTATATTGTATGGTATGGATTCTTGTTACATGAATGAATAGAAAATATAGGATAGTCTGGGTCATTTTCATAGGGGCTACCCATGAGGTGAGATATTATCTAATGCTAGTCAAATATGTGGAATCCTATGATCACTACATACGGTACGACTACAGTTTAACATACTGTTATATAAATTTTTTTTAAGAAGTTTAACAACATGAAACTAGGTAGTTAGAAAATAATGTTGACTGTTTTGTATCTCAAATTTTAGTGTTACATAGTTTAAACTCTTTCAACTTAGACGTTTATGGGTTTTCTCGCTAAGGGTATCCTAGGTGCTTCTAGGAGAAATGGTTGTATGAATGAATCTTACACGGTTGGGATGAACATGTGATACTAGGAATAAAAATGGTATGACTAGGGGATTATGTATGGGAACTTACCAAGTTTATCTATAGAGTAAAGATGATATGAGTGGGGTTCAGACTACTTGGATGATGGGGTTCTGGTAGGAGAATATATGGTGCGTATGGGATAATTCGTGGAAACGTCGTAGGTGTTTCAATGAGTGGTGATGTTTTGATTTGGGCATACACATTGAATATACCTAAGTAATTCTATGATAAGTGATAGTATTGTTGGGTATTTTGTGCAGTATATTCCCATGTATGTGAATAATGAGAAAATATGGTATGAGTGGGGATAACATAACTACTATCCCTAGTTTTTATTAGGAGTAGTGATGGTATGAGTGATGTTGACATGGATAGGATAACTAGGAGTTTCATGGAGAAGTTTTGTTTTAATTGAGTTATACATGTGGATGATGCTTAAGTTTTATTAGGAGAAATGATGGTGTGAGAAGGGATTTCAAGTGAAAACTACACAGATGTTTCAAGTAGTGGTAATGGAATAAGTGAGGCTTACATGAAAGGTTTACAAATGTATATTTAGGAGTAGTGATGGTATGATTGGAGTGTAATCATGTAAGTGCCCCATATTAGTAGGTATCATCTCTTGATTATCCCATATGTAATATCATTCTCATTACATGATTCATCGTGTAATTATTACATAGGGAATCCTTTGTTTTTTGCATCGTGTACGACTATAGTTTATGGTTATATGAAATGAACTACTGTGCATGGATTATTCTTGGATATTCGCATTAATTCATCCCAATGTTAGGTCATTAGGTAATTTGGATATAATAATGTATTGATGAATGTTATATGGGCTTACATTAGAGGAGGAGTCACATGGAGGCTTACAGTGAATAGTAGGGATACATGTGGTTCATTTATTCTATGGATTATCATTATTTTTTCCCAATCTTGAATGATAATGTAATCTCAATACATTAATGGGTTGAGGAATATGCTTGGGGATAACACCTAATGCGGAGGGCCATGGGTTCTACTTGGGGGTCCCCTCATGATCATTAAATGTGGTATCTTATTCTTAACAAATAAAGAATCTCTTTCTTATCATAAGAGGTATCCTATTTTTTTCATGTATTGTAGATTATTGTTTAAAGAAACATAATAATGAATACTAGGTTTAAGATGTCTAGAAATAGCTAGTGTGGGTCTTACAATGGACCAACCCTCTCTATTTTTACAAATAATAAGAGTTAGGTGATGAGGTTTTCAGAATTTATTAAAAGAATTTATGTCAATTTATTTGAGGAAACCTAGAGGATAATGACTAATCATGTAAAATAAACAATACAATAGGATCATATCGAATCAAATTATTTCAGGGTGGGTATGGAACTATCAAAACTCATGGTTTTATAAAGAGTGTACTATAGGGTTTTATAGGTCAGGCAAAAAGAATTCCTAATCCTGGATGGAAATTTTGTTGGGGGTGACTCTCTATTATTAATGGTGGTCAGTGACAATAGTAAAGGGACTGAGCTAGAGGATTAGTAATGCATCATGAAATTGTTCCTAGGAAGGGGTAGAAGGACACAACTACTATGGTATAGACTAGTGTTCCAAAGTTTGAAAGACCGTTTTGAGAAACTATATGTCAGGTCATGCATCTTCACATTGGGACACACATCTTTTCTTTGTATCTTAAAACATTGTTTCATGTCATACAAATTTGGGTTTTGCGTTAAAATGAGTTTTTATGTGTAATTACCTATAAGCATGATTTTTTGAAAAAACAATCCATGAAACATTATGTTTCCATGGCTGTTTGTAATATTCATGGAATTGCATTCCCCATGTAGAAGGTTGTGGGAAATCATCTCAAGGAAATACCATGTGTTTTAGGTCTTCGTGAGGTAATTTCATGCATGTTTGGGAATTCAGGGTGGAACTAATATCTCATTCCCATGTTATGCAAGTGAAATATCAAACACCCCAATCATATATTTCCTCTTAAAACATGATTGTTTGATTCTATATTTATAGGAATTTTGGCTATGCCATGAAACAAATACTATATTGTGAAACATTACTAAAGGTCACATAACCCCATGTAGTTGCTTGAACATTCCATCGTTTTTAAAAGATGGGTCACATAAGCATTTATATACTATGTTTGATGTATCATTTCTAAAATAAGTCAATTACTTTACCATGAAGGGGGGGGGGTTATATAATTTTTCAATGTTTCATGATGTTCTATACTTTTCACTACAATCCCCCAGACTAGATTTTTTTAGAAATAAAACTTCAAATGAATATAAATTTTGATTTGTTTCAGTGTTAGGGCTATATGTAGAGTCAAATAGATGAATGGAAAAATAATTAATCTCTTTTATATATTTCTACAATATTTAGTCCCTTCATGGATTCATTTTATGGGATCCAATATCTATAGTCATTATCTATAAATAATATTTCCCTTTGGTGTGAAAAACACATCAATGGTTTTATAGGGCTCATGAAATCGGTCTTAAAAAATTATTATATTATTTTATGGTGGTATTTATTGATGAGATTATTATTTTCATGGAAGTATAGATTTATCATGTAGAGAGCTCAAGGATGGTTTTGGATATAATTAGATAGAATATACTATATGAAAAGATATTAATGTTTCATTTTTAGTATATGGATGTCTACATTTTGAGACATGTCTTATTTAACGTGGAATTAGCTACTGACCTCACTAATATTGATTAGTTTCATTCTTTCGTTCCACCCAATTACTCTATATAGGTAAAAATAATCCCTAAGTTATCTTTCGATTTATGAAGATTCATTCCAAATTTCACCACGATCATGACACAATTAAATATCCTAAACCAAAAGGGTATGCCTTTTATCTAGTTAGATATATTCTAGAAGGCCGTTGAGGATTTTCTGTATGGGTTTATGAGTGAAACCATTCTAAGGTTTTCATAAGAGGAGGATGAGTAAATATTGTTCTATAATTCCATTATAGTAAGCTCAGGTTTGTGTTGATAATAAAATGGTTGTTATAGTGTATTGGTCTAGGTATCTATGACCTCATGTAAATAAACTACACTACAAATGAATTGGTGCTGGAATCTATGGTGTTTTTTTTTGATTAAATAGAGACACTGGCTTCTTGGTGAGTGGGTTATTTGTTTAATTTGACCCAAAAAAACATAGGTACATCATCAAAAAGATATATTTCAACATGAGATAGAACTAGTGGATACAGTTCTTAGAGGGACTTGTCTTGAAGATAATTTATAATCATAGGAAAGGGAATATTATGGAGGATTATCTTAATAAGAAATCTCATTCATCATTTCTAGGTGATGCGTTTGAGAATTTGGATTTGTTTTAATTATCCGTCATTAATGAAAGAGGAGAACCATAAATTTTATCGATAGTTTTGAATCCTCTACATCTTTAATATATGAGGGAATCACAATTTTTTGATAATTATTTTATGTTATTATATGAACCTATATCCATAGAACATGATCTTGATATATTTTTATGGTAGGGAGCATGTCAAAATCTTCTAAGGGTAGACAGTGGTACCATCCACTCTTCGAGATATAGCTATAATATATCTCAAAATATATTACCCAGTGGTATACCCTAGAGTGAAAATTATTTTCTTGATCATTTAGAGGTAGTTTTTGTGGATATGGATGAATATTGGAATTTTTGAGTTAATATCACGATTCCTCAACTATTAGCAGTTGAGGGATGAGCATCCCGTACCTGTGGGTCAAGACCAACCACTTGAGGTACCATAATGGAAATGAAATAATAATTAATGTATTTTACGATATGCTCTCCATAGAAGTTGAGAGGTCATTATTCTATCTAGGTGAGCATGGATTAGCCTACCATTTTTTCCCACTTATTTTTAATCAGTTAATAGAGTTTAGTGGAAGTAATAGGAAGCTTGAATGTGCATCATATTGTCTGAATCTAGGGTGTCCCCTTGTTGATTTCCATGGAATGTGGTGCTCTTATCATGTATCCATTGTGGATAGTATTATAGGAATCATTTAATACTCTATTACAGATGATCATGATTTTCCACGCCATGATATATGACAAGAAAAAAAGAGGTCATTTTAGTCATAGAGGGAATGTGTGATATTTCATGTTTGACGTTGGATGATGTTGGGATGATTACTTAACCATGGTAAAAATTTTATAAACTAAAAATTTTCACTCTATTATCAATACATAATATTTAAGGGCCATTTATGGGAGAAATGGAAAGCTACCACTATAATAGATTGAGTGGGTAGAATCAAAATGCTTACAGTAATAATGTTATTTTAAGAAATAGTGGAGAATGTGGATATCCTATATGGGATGATGAGGATAGGTCAGGGCCATAAGAAGTCCTAGGTGGAGTAGAAAAGGTGTTTATGGAGTTTAGTGAGGGATACAAAATATTCTTGAATGTCTCAACATAGTTCAATTTATAGGGATTTGGATTGGTTGGATAACTATTTGTGAGGTTTATCTGTCCATTATAGATTCTATATTTGATCTATGAGGTTATATACATCCTATATTTACCATCAAAGTTGGATTGAGTTCATGAAATATTCCACATGTCCCAATTCCATATGTACATGCCTGTTTTTTTTACCATTTATTGACTTGAAAGAGCTTGTAAGTGAAGACAATACAAAAAATCTAAAGTATTTGGTGGTCATTGAAGATTGAAAGGAGATGAAACCTAATAGTTGAATAATTTTTATTTTAAATATTTTTCACTAAATAATAAATCTTTGATAATATCAAGGGAAATGGAGAAATAAATTAGATCTCAAAACCCACACCCATTTGAATAGTTCCTAATTTTCAAGAAGAAAACCATTGAATAAGGAGGGAGTGTAATGGTTTAGTTTTCTTCAACTGGACCCTTTGAATATTTTCAAAAATATTTATGTTTCTAAACATGGACTTGGTGTAAAATTCGAGGTGTAATTAATATGTCAGAAATAATAAAATACATAAACTTAGATATACACATAAAATTAAAAAAATTATGGACTATCAAATTAAAAGATATTTTGAAAAAGAAAACAGTTACACCATTGAATTTAGAATTTTAGAAATACTGTAGGAATGAAATATGTTTCATTTTCATCAGGTTTTGAGATGGCTCATAATAACATGATATAATAGAATGAATAGATTAAATAATTAATCCAATAAGTTTATTAGTTAAATATTTTCACTAAACTATGAATTTCAAATTTAATCCTTGATATGAAAATACACATAGGTTAGTCATATAACTATTGAAATTTTATAGGAAGGAGAGAGAGAAGAAGAAGGGAATTGTTATTTGTGGAAAACATGATATCTAATAATAATTTTTGAAGATGATCTGAGAATCTCTTCATCACTAATCAATAATATATCATTGTACAGAAAATGATGAACAATGAAATTATTTGATGATATCAGTTTCCAAATTGTTCATCATCAATGATCAATTTATTTTTCAGGTTGGGATTTTATTTTTGAATTTTTCTATGGTTCAGAATTAATTGAAATATCATTATAACTCCCAAAAATCTAATAGAATTTTAATTATTTCCAACCATTTCAATTTATGTTTTGATAATAATTGTTAATTGAATAGTTATTTTCTATATTCCCACACTATCTCCTCAATTTCCATAAATGAAAGGCTGCATAACCAAACATGATAGTTTATCACATATAATGTTGGGTTTTTATCCATATCTACCTCTAATATAATTTTTATTGTTAATTTTATTTGATTGGATGATTTCTTGAACATTTATTAAGATCCCTTTCATTATTAAATCAGTTACATGTTCCATATATTGATGTTTTGGGTTTTTAAACATGGGTTTCTAAATGTGGGAGGTTTTATGAGAAGAATTAAACTATGAATATGGATAGTGTGCTAACCATATTGTAGTATGATGTATGTAGAAAACTCAATGGTGATGGAATATTAATTGTTTAATGAATGGTGAAAAAAATAAAATATTCAAGGATCATTGATGTTATTAAAAATGGATTATGAGTTTTTAAATCACAACTAGTGTGATATAGATGGAAGTGGTAGAAAACATAAAGATACATCATGAGTTAGTGTTTTTAGAAAAAATATATTTAATAAAATGTTATTTATGAGAAAATTAACAGTGTGTTTTAGTTAAGCAATACTAGGGTATTCATAGAAGTTAAATATCCCATATTTTGTGGCTAGGCCCACATCCCATATCACCCTAAGTAACAAACTAGGAGTGTTCTAGAGAAACACACCCAGGAACCTCATGAACTCTCACATGCTGCGTAGCAAGCCCAAATGTCGTGTTATGTGAGAGAAAAATTAATTTTGTTGAGTCACATGTTGAGTTCAAACAGCAATACCAACCACACATCATGTATCTAAATGAAACACCATGTAATTTTCCTTACCTGAGGTATTACAGTTAGATGTCGTACCCCTTTTTTATTGTGACTGATATCCACAGGGGTAGTTAGAATTCTCACCACATGAGTATGGGGCAGTGATCCACTATCTGAGGAATTAGATAATGTTAATATTTATCTCACACTATAGTCCGTGGATCCTCTTTACAATCTGTTTTTATTTCACCCATATATAGATCTTCAAAAGGTTATGGATCCTCCACTAGAGTCTGTATTTCATAAATTATCATGGGGTACAGATCCTTTAATATCATATGAGGAATTGAACATATAGTTTTATTGAGACTTAATGATTGAAATTTGGGAATGGTATGTTTTTGGCTAGTCTCATGCATGAGAGTGTATACTGGTAAATATGTTATTCTATGATCTTATATAGTTTTCCCATTTCTATTCCCCTCGTGGTTATGGAATTTATCTAAATATCAATATTTTATTTCTTTATTTATTATTTATTTTTGGATTTCCAAATATATATATATATTTATACTCACCCCTTTCTAGGCGTTGGCCATTTGGGTTGTGGGTTATGAAGATAATATATTATTTTATTGAGATCTTGGGGGACCTTGTGTAGTTCGTTCTTAATGTAAATTTGTACCTAATGTAGTGGGATTATTGATAGATTAGTGGTTACACACATATATTTAATTCCTTGTTATTTCAATTTTGACCTACTTATAATTTATTGGGCTGGTATTTTTCCATCATTACTTTGACTATGTAGTGTCTTTCCTCGTTTCGGGATATTAGAGGTTATTCATTCATTTAATTTTTTCCAATATTTACGTTTCATTTTAGTCTGGTACTTCTTGAGATATGCGTTTGTCTACTAGTAAATTTTTAAATTGGCTTCCATATGTGTGATATTAAGTACCCATAGTTTTTAAATGAAAAAAACATTGTTCGATAAAATATGTGATATACAACCCCAAATAAAAAAAAACAATGATAATTTCAATAGGAATGTTTTAACATTTCCATTAAATTTGAGGAGATGGGTTGTATTAATTACATTATAATATTTAAATATATAAATATATATATATATATATATATATATCATAAATATATTGATAATTTTTTTAAATAATGAATCATTTTTCGTGATGTCTTCTCAATCTTCAAAATATGATTTCTTCCAAAATGATATTAGTTAGTTTTTATAAAATAATTGTATAATTAATTTCTAGAACATATAAAAATGGATATGAAAAAAATAACCACATTTTTATATTATAATTTCAAAATTAAATATGGGTAAAAATTTGGGATTTTTCAAAAAAATGTATATTTTTTATTGAATAGTGAAAATACTATTTTTAATTAAAATTGTCATTTATTTTAATAAATTCAGTAATATAAAAGTCCCAATATTAATTTAATTTTATTTAAAAATAATATTAGTATTCATTAGATACATTTATTTCAACTAATTAACTTGAAATCATATTTATACTGTATTTTAGTACATGTTTATTTCATTGATTAAAAACACATTCATCTAAAAACTATTTTAAAATAAATAATGTATCTCCATTAAAATTAATTAAAATAAACCCTAATGAGAAAATTTTTAAATGAAATTTTATATTACATGTCTATAATTTTGAACTGAAATTCATATAATTATGATTAGTATTAATAAAGATAGTGTAAAATCTTGTTTTCCTTAAAAATGAATTTATAATAAAAATGCATTCCATCATGCTTCTGGGTTTATTTTAAAATAATTTCATAAAAAAATGTGACATAAATTTGATAAAATAGATTCATTATTTTTATGGATTCTAATGTATTTAGGTTATAATTTCAGAATAAGTTTTGGAAAATATAAATATTGACCATAGTACATATTTATTATAGTGAAAGAAGTTATATGTGGATATTAAGTGTAAAATAATAATAATAATAATTTAACATGGAATAGAAGAAATTTGACCATAATATTAAGAATATATATCTTTTAATTTCATTATAATAATGAATATATTTTGTTTTTTTACTTAATAAGGTATTAAATAATTTTTTTTCAAAAAAATTAAAGAAAATACAAGATATATTTTTGTGTAATATGAAATATCAATTAATAAATACATTTTTCATGCGTTAATGAATTTTATAAATTATAAACATTATAAAATAGTAATAATAATAATATAAAATAATTTTTTAGAAAATAAAACAAATAATATAATTTTTTTGAAGTCAAATGTAATTGTTATATTGGATTGAAAACAGTTGCTGTCAAAAAACCATAATTTATTAATAAATGAAAATTCATATTTAAAAAAAATTATACATAAAAAATTATTTAGATAAAATAAATAGGACTTTTGAATCAGGAGGTATAAATTATCCAATGGTGAATTGTTTTTACTTTTCTAATATAGTTGAATTTTTGGTTAAAAATTAAACATTATATAAATATACAATGTGTATTATAACATTATAATGACCCAAAAGAAATGTAATAAATTAATTAAAGGGTATCCAAGACCAAATATATTCTAAAAATTTAAAATAATTTTATTTTTATATTATTTGATAAATTTTATAAATCCTTCTTGAATCCAGCAAAACAAATATCGTATTTTAATGTTTTGAAGTCAATTAATTATAAAAATGACTCACTTCCAAAATCAACAATGATATTTTTTTAATATTTGGACCATTAATTTATAAAATAATTAAAACCAGCCCAATTTTTTATAACTAGTGTGAATAACCATGGTATGGTTTGTGGTTTTGGATATTTAATTAAATTGAGTCCAAAACCTATGTTTGGTAAATAATAAAGAACTCCCCTCTCTTGTCCAATATAAACACATCCAATATACCTATTATCTACACTAAAAAACATTTAACAATGTCCTTATAATTTCATACCCTCTCTACATTCCTACCATGGTTCCCCAAAACACTCTATAATTCCTCCAAAGCTTTTGGAATCACACTATCAACATAAGAGGCCTCCTACAGTCCATTTTAATCAATAATATCTTTTTATGTTATGACACTTAATTTGAATTTACTCATATTGGGATATGTTATTTAATGCTGCTATTACTGTATATTTGATTAAAAAATGATGAGATACCCCTTTCACTCTCATTAATCACTAACATCGAACTTTATGTTTACCAATTACAATACCAAATTTGAGTAAGGGTTCTCCCACTCACTTTTTTATTCATGAACCAATTTTATGTTATTCCTCCCTATTTATATTTTTCTTTTTGAGATATGTTATTACATGACCAAATTAAATTATATTTTATTCATAAATTATGATATACCCCATTCACTCTCATTAATTGATCCCATGAACCTTTATATACACCTGTTACCATTCCAAAATTTGCTAATAAATTTTTCTCTTCTCGTTTCCATTCAACCACATTCTTTCTAATTATCCTTTTTAATCTAAATTGGTTTTTTTAATTTCTATAAAATGATCCCCATACTATACAATTTATTACATAATTATTATATCTTATATATACACTGTCATTATAGAATTATCTAGGATGTTACCATGATGAAATCGAATAAGGGATCATAAACATTCTTTTTTTATTCAAGGAATCCTTTTATAAGCCTTTTTAATTCCATTTTCTCATGAATGGGGTATATTAATCTATATCTATATTAATTCGATATTATTTACATGTTATGATATACCCCTTTCATTATCATTATTTTCCCCAATTATCAATTATGTTTGCCTATTACCATTATGAAACATAGTATAACATTTTTATCTTCTCATTTTCATTCGAGCACCATCTTTGTAAATAGAATTATGAATATTAATGAGCTATGTTTTCAAGTAATTATACTGATTACTATATTTTAAAACTAATCATAAAATAATTATTCCGAATTTTTCCCCTATCATTATATCATATTCCTAATCCTTTACCACGTCGAAATTTAGTAAGGGAACTTCTCATTCTCCTCTGAATCAGGTATCTTCATTTTATTATTCCATTTTATTACAAATTCTAATATACTAATATGTAGTTTAATATCCCCATGAAAACCCATATTATATATATGTAATTATATAACCCTTTATATCCCATTAATCCCTCCCATGAACATTTATTCCCCCCACGTTATGCTTTTGAAATTTCACAGTTATTTTCCATGACACAAAAATGTGTAATGAATACCCATACCCATTTCTTACCCAGGGTGTTCCACTTTATGCACTATTAAATATTTTATTTAGGGCTTACATGTATTTTTTCCAGAGTAATTTCTAATTTAAAAAAAATGTCATAAAAAATTATTCCATACTTTTTGATCAATGTAGGACAATTATGCAAGTGGCTGATATGAAAGTGATGAGTGCAGATAGAATTATATAGTGCTACAATGCATTGGGTAATTTTTTTAGTCTCATGATACACCATTAAATGGAATATGGAGTGAAACTAATCAATCATTAAACTTTTTTATATCATCACATCTTGGAAGTTATCCTTGAACTATGTTTATTATTACATGTATAAATTTGTTTCAACATTTCTCATGGCTACAATATGTTACAATTATATATATTTCCTCATTGTTCATGTTTATAATCCTTACACATTTTACGTATCATTGATATTCCTATTTTATGACATTAATAATTTCATCATTTTATTCCATTTCTATTCCCTTACTAGGATTTTTATCTCACCCATTTCATATGTATGAACCCATGTTGTCACGTGCAGTTATAAAAGCTAAGGAATTTTAGAAACATTTTTAAGGATATTTAAATAATATTATTGTATCCAATGTTAGTATATTATTTGATCTCCTTAATTATAAAATACACTAGGATTCTTAATCATGCAGGTTTTATTATGTGTCATATTATGTTATAAATAAGGAACTAAATTGTAATAAATTGCATGGTTTCCATTGTTGGCATCACATGGATGTTTAAAATTTTTTTTGGATGAGCTTTATAAAACTCTAGAAAAATAGATATGGATAATAATAGACTTTATAATTAAACCAAACTTTTTGGTAAATTATAGAGTAACTAGTTTCTAGGAAATAACATCCCTGTTTTGATAAAACATGTTGATGTGGTTCTATAATAGATAAACCTAGAGGTAAATTGAAAAATCACTACATTGAGCTAGAATTGGTCTTAAATTGATGCATGTAAACAGGTTTCGATTCACATTATCTTTGTCACTCTTTAAGGATATGCATTGGTAAATCCATAAGCTCATTTCAAACCGTTATTACGAGAAAATAGGTTCATATAATATTTTATGTTAGGAAAAAGATAATTTATAGCCTATATTTAAGAATAATGGATTATATATTAATTAAAAACATTTGGTTTTTAAGTTCTCTCTTTTGGGTTATAAGTGAATATTTTTTAAGGAATGAGAAATGAGAAATATTTGGTGTTATTATTTCAATTTTAGAGATTAATGTATTCAGGATTATTAATTTTATGTATTATATTACTTTATGAAAACCATCAAGGATTTTTTAATTAAAGGAAGAATAATTTTTTTTAATTTTTTTTATTATGTGATCTATTAGAAGATTAATCTATTAATTCATGAAAAAATTCATTTTGAGTTCTCATGTTTTGATGAAATAGGCTGGATTATAGTAAAAATTAATTAAATGACAAAATTATACATGTAATGAAAATAAATTTCATTATAGAGTTATTTAACTCTAGAAAAAGAGTCTTAAAAAATTATATCATATTATGTTCAGTTTAGCTGAATTGATGGTCTTTTCACCCCTCACATATTTATGGTTTTGTGGTCATTTACTTTCTCCTAATAATGTTCTCTATCACAATATATTAGTTATTTGGTTTTAGAATTCTATTCCATGTATATGTTTTCAATCCCCTCTAATTTTTTCCTATTATAAAACCTAGTTCTGTGATGACATTAACACTCCCTTTCCATCCATTCAAATAGATGTTTTATTAACCCTTTTTTATATGGTATTTTCAATAATGTTTTTTTCAAAACTCGAAAAAATTCATAGTGAGTTCATGTTCAAATTGCGATGAAGAAATTTATTAAATTGGTAAAGAGAATAACACCCTGATTATTTAAAACAGAAAACTGTGTTTCATAGAATATCTGATACCCAACACCAAACCCAAACAAACAATGATTATTTCCATAAGATCATTTTAACCTTTCCATTTAAATTTAACATATGATTCAGATTAAATAATGTATGAAATATATATATATATATATATCTATGTGTGTGTCTGTGTCTTAAATATATTTATAAATTCTTAGTAAATTATCACTCATTTTTTCCTGAGGACTTTTCTTTGTTTAAAATATGTTTCTTGAATAATGATTTCTATTTATTTTTATGAAAAAATATTTTATTTAATTTCAAAAAAATTTTAATTTTTTGATACATTTTACTCCATTTTTTATTCTAAAATCTTAGAATTAACATATGGTGAAAATTTTGGTTTTTTAGAAAAATATAGATTTTCCAATAAATATTGAAAATACAATTTTTAAGTAAATGTATTCTTTGTTCGGATAAATTAAGTAATATAAAAGTTAAAATGTTATTTAATTTGATTTTAAATAAAAATATGTATTCTTTATTAATATTTTATTCTAATAATTAAATTTAAATCCACTTTATAATAAATTTTAGTATAAGTTTACTTTTTTAGAATAAAAACACATTTTTATGACTTCTTCGAAAAAATTCATAATGTTTACCCATGGTAATTAATGAATATAAAACCAAATGAAAAATAATTTAAATTAATTTTTTATATTAAATATCAGTATTTTTGAATTTAAATTCTTGCAATGATGAATAATAGTTATAATTTTAATGTTATATAATCTTTTCCTTGAAAAATTCATTTTTTGGAAAACTACTTTCCATCATGCTTGCCAGTTAATTTTAAATTAATTTAATCCACCTATATGAATTTATTTTGATTAATTGGATCCCAAATTTAAAATAATCATAATTTATATTAGTTAATAAGTGCATCATGATTTTAGTACAATATTAGTAATAACCATTGTAAATATTTATTACTGTAGTAAAATTAAAAGAGACCAATTAATGGTGAAATAATAAAAATAATAATAATTTAACCAGGATTGAAAACAATGTTACCATAATTTTATGAACATTTAAATTATAATTTCATTATAATAATTTTTATTTTACATTGTTACATTATTAAGGAAAAAATAACTATTTTTGATAAAAATAACATAAAAAATAGAAATATTGTGTAATATGAGTCTTCAATTGATAATTTGTTTTTTGATGAATTAAAAAATACTAATCATAAATTATATTATAATAAAATAAAACTATAAAATATTTTTTATTTAATAAAAATGACAATATAATTTTAATAATGTCAAATATAATTGTCAAAATGGTTCAAAAAATAATATCGTTAAAAAGAACAACATTTCTTAATAAATGTAAATTAATTTTCTAAGTGATAATTCACACACATATAAATATAAATATATATATATAATTATATTTATGAAATAAATATTATTTATGTAATCAATATTTATAAATTACACAATGGTAAATTTTTCATAATTTTCTAAGAAAGTCAAAATTTTGGGTAAAAACGCAACACTGTATAAATATATGGTGTGTATTATGAGGACATAATGATCAAAAAGTGATGTAATAAAATTAATAACCTTTATCAACGAAAATATATATCTTCACCTTTAAAATTGTGTTATTTTTAGATTATATGAATAATTTTATAAATCCTTTTTGAGTCCTCCAAAAGATATATTATATTTTATGTTTTTTAAATCATTTTTTATAAACCTGACTCGCTTCCACAAATGAAAGGGTATTATTTTACTAATTTTGGGCCTTGGATTTATAAATTATTTAATACCACCCCTATTATATATAAAACACGGGTAAAAAAAAGAAATGGTTTTTGGTTTTGGTTATTTTTTTTATATAGAATCAAAAACCAATGTTTGAGAAATAATTAAGAACACACATCTCCTTTACAATATAAACCCACACACAATCGCAATTACCATCCATAAAAACCCATTTTTAAACTCCTTAATCTTACCTCAAAACTCTCTATTCCTCCAGTGGTGCCAAATAGATCTCAAGAATCTTCTCCCAAGCTTTTCTAATCCCACTCTCTATGTAAGGGATCTCATACCCCCCCTTTAATCAAATAACCTCTTTCAGGTCTCCCTTTTAATATCTACTTTATCATGTTGGGATATTCTCTTACACATACCATGTACTATAAGTTTTATGTATAAATAATTATATTCCCCTTTAAATACCATTAATAAATTCCTTGAACCATTTTGTAGAACTTTTACCATGCATAAATTTAATAAGGGATCTCCTACTCTCTTTTTATTGGAGCACCTATTTTATGTTAAGCTTCTAAATTTACATATTTTGATTTTTTTTATGAGTTATGTCAGATCACACTTTCTGAAAATTTGATTCTTAAATTATGATCTACCCCTCTTACACTCATTAATGCCTACTATGAACATTTATTTACACCCTTTACCATAGCGACATTTAGTAACAGATTACTCTCTTCCCATTTCCATTCAAGAACCATCTTTGTAATTAGCATTTTAAAAATAAATTAGTTATGTTGTAATTTATTTAGAATTATAACTCTACTATAAATTTGATTTTATAATAATTAGATATCAATTATCCCCTCTCATTATATCATTAACATTATCTATTACTGTGCCGAAATTTAGTATGGGATCTTCCACTATCATTTTTATTCAAGTACCACTTTTATATTATACCAATTAAACTCCAATTTTTCTTGTTTGGGGTGTGTTTCTGTACATTAATACTAATTCCAGATTTATTTCAATTATTTGATAAACCCATTTAAATCTCAATAATCTCTCTTATGAAACTTTATGTACACCTGTTACCATGATGGAATTTAGTAAGTTAGTTTTCTCTCTATTTATCCATTCATACACTTTCTTTGTAAGTATCCATTTTAGTCTCAAATGTATTTGTTTTAATTTACTTATATTGATCTCTCTACTATATTATTTTTTCTTTAATAATTAGATACCTTTTTACCCTCTCGTTATATAATTTTCTTAAGCTGTTAGCATGTCGAAATATAGTAAGCTAATTTTTCATTATCCTTGTTATTCATGTATCTTCATTATCTTATAACCATTTTCTCCAATTCCTAATATTGGGATACATTTTCCAATATAACCATTAATACTATTATTATTTATAAATATTTATATACCCATTTATCCCTCAATAAATTCTCCCATGAACATTTATACACCCCTATTATGATGCTGAGATTTCATAGTGAATTTCAATGCCAAACAAATGTGTAGTGAATTCCCATACCAATTTCCAACCAAGTTTATTAAAATTTATGAACTCAAAAAAAATTTATTGGGAACATACCAGTGTTTATTCCAATTTCCATAATCATGGGAAATGGGATGAAATATGATTCTATGTTTTATGATCTATGAGGGAAGCTTATGCATGTGATTGAAATGAAAGTGACAAGTATGTCCAGAATTATATAGTACTCTATTGCATTGGGTAATTTTTTATTTTCATAAGACATTAAGAAAGGGATTTGGGAGTCAACCTAATTAATAATAGAACTTTTTCCATTAGTATGTATTCTTTTTATACCTTTCCCTCTATTTATAATGCCATGTTTAAATTTGTTACCACCATTCCCATGTTTCCTTTACGTTATAATGATTTATCATGATTTATTTCTCAAGATTATGATTCTCACCCATTTTACATATCATTGATACTCTTATTGTATAACACGTAATAATTCCTTTATGTTATTGCATGTTTATTAAATTAACGGGCTTCATAAAACACTCATTTATTATTTATTTCCCTAGGTAATCTCATGATGTTTTAAAAATAAGGAATTTTTGAAGAAACATAATGTTTTTCAACAATGTTGATGTAACCCTTGTTAGGAGGTTATAATATGTACCTAATTCCAAAATATAATAGATTTATAAGTATTAAAGGTTTTATTAAGTGTAATATTATGTTATAAATCATTAATTTACATTTAATAGAGAGTGGGGAGACCATATGATATGCCTACTCAATGCTAGTCACAATCCCCTAGCCGATTAAGGGTCTCATTATGGTGTCACTAATGACATATCACTATGTCATGTAGGGACCCATTATATTTTTATAGAACCCTCCATATCTAAATGATATATCTCTTATAGATCTATATCCCACGTTTCACCCACTAAATTCACATATTATATACTACTTTGGGGTGATTTTTTTCAATAAATCCAAATATTAATTACCTATTATATGGTAGAATTAAAAAACATTATGTAAACAATTTTAAATAATTTTGTTAGTAATGAATTTATATACTCATTATTTAATTTTTAATACAAATTTATGTTTTACCATTATTTAACGAGTGATTTAGATATATCTCTCGATTTTGTTGTGCAGTTTTTTATATCTCATGAGACAATGATGTTTTCTACCATGAAATTATTGTGTTAACATATGTTAAAAAAAATTATATCAGTACAAGATTATAATTATCTTTGTTCACCACTTTCTAAATGGACATAATTATAGTTATCTATATTCACTAATTTTTGTGTGGTCATAATTGCGGTTAGATATGTTCATAAAATTATTATTCACCATTGTTTTTGTTTATGATTTTTTATTAAGATTCCATGGGTCATTATGGTTGTCTCAATTTTCCACATTTCTATTCCATGATATATGATTTTCTTTTAAAATAATTACTTTTTAGTTCTATATCCCTATGTTATGATGAATTTTATTCTATACTCCCCTATAAACAACTCATATGATTCCTTGATGTTTTTAATCCAGTATATCTCTCTGGCTCATGTTTTCTCACAAATCTATATGTTCTTCAAAGAGTCATATATATTATTTACCCCTTACCAAGTTTTTTATCTCACCGTTATGTTTTGTTTCCCATTTCCCAAATAAACGGTGTGCATGAACATATATAAGATCATATTATATATGAATAATTTTACGGGATATACTGAGAAAATTATACAAAATTTAACATTTATATAACCCATATCTAA
Source organism: Viscum album (assembly GCA_963277665.1). Taxonomy (NCBI): domain Eukaryota; kingdom Viridiplantae; phylum Streptophyta; class Magnoliopsida; order Santalales; family Viscaceae; genus Viscum; species Viscum album. Next base: position 1,621,310,670 of record OY728150.1, read on the forward strand.
CAACATTAAATCCATGGATTTTAAGACTCTATATTTTATTTTTGAGGAATTGTATTTAATTGTAAATAATATAAAATATAATTTTATTTTAATCTAATTTTAACTTATTTTCATAGTGATCTTATGATAAATTTTTGGTAGGAGATAATAATCAAGGGAGTTAATAATAATTATGTAAGAGGAAGATTTCAGAATCCACTATATGAAAAAAAACTACGAATATAAACTCAAATAACCATAATAATATTAGTTTAGTGATTCATGTATTCTATTATAAAAAAAATTTATAAAAAAAAAATTTCCCTTCATAAGTAATAAATACATATTGTTGAATATGAAAAAATTGATTTTTTATACAGCCTCAAATATGTCCACCTAATAACCACACAAACAAATAGTTCTGAAAATTGATCAAAATACACATTTTCACCATTAATAAAGATAAATACAGGAACATGATAAATTAAACGTGAACATGTTTTGATAGGAGGATAATTTCTTACATGCATTATATTTTCATCCCATAATTGTTTTCTCAAAAACAATAATTTGAATAGTAACGCATTTTAGAGTAGAAAATGAACATGAACATAATACCCACTTTTTAAAATTTTGTAATTTTTTTTTCAAAATGGACTTCATTTTTGATTCGAAATATCAAAATTAGCATAGTGTGAAATTTTGGTATTTTTCTGAAAACATTCAATTTTTGATGAATAGTGAAACCACTGGGTTACTATTCAAAAACCGGCTTTTTATTTAAATAATTATTTATTTCATTTAAATTTATTTTAGGTCAAAATATATACATAATACCTATATAAGTTCAATGAAATTCATTGGAGTCATTTTATAATAATTTTAGATATATAAAAATTGTATTGAACTTTTCACCGTCCTTTACCCACCTCCTAGGAGAATTTTCAAATTCACATAAAACATAATTTTACTGCTTCTGTGAGTGGAATTTCGAAAATCCGAGAGACACGGGTAATATCAAGGACTAAAATGTGGTTCAATGAGATGGAAATAATTTTTGGTGAATAGTAACTTTTTACTTTTTTTTACCACGGTTAAAAGTAAATAGGGTAATTAAGGTTGAAAATGTTATTATTATTACCCTAAAGATTTCCTAATTCTATTGGATAAGTTTAATTCGACCAAAACAACAATAGGAATAATATATGACCATTTAGGCCCACTTGGATTATGTTAGGACATTTAATATTAATTTATTTAAAGAATGGTTAAAATTGCTAAAATCAATGTTTAATAAGTAAATCATTTTTAATATAGGGTTATACATAAGATAAATTCAACTATAAATATTCATTAGAAATATAAAAGGAGTTCCTACATAATGGTATTTTATTTGTAAATTTTAGACATTAAATAATTTAATTTATATATGACATAATGATGATGCAGTAATTATCTTATTAATGAAATATTGACATAATTGATGTTATAAATAACAAAATAAATGTAATTTGAGACTTTTTATGAATTCAAATAATTTTCTAGGTTAATATTACATATTAGTACTGATTTAATTAACTTTCTTATAACTAATCATTCATTTATAATTTTCACCAAAATCAATTACCAAATTGTGTCAAAATAGATATAAAATAGTTTTTAAAAAATATATTATATTATTAATTCCTATTTTATTCCTAAAAATATAATGTTTTTCAAAATGACTTAGATAAGGTTATATATATTAATAATAATCAACTTGGGGTTCTTTTGGCTTGTTATAATAAGTTTATTAACCTTATAGTGTAAGAAAACAAGAAGACACGGTAGAAATTAAATTATCTAACTTAAAGTTAAATCTAAATGATAAGGTTAAAATAGAAACCTAAGCTTGTCTAAATTCTATTGGATGAGTGGATTTCGACCCATACCCACCTTAGCTTTGAAATAATTAAATTTGGATATATTAAGAAACCGAATATGACTTTATAATAAAATAAGATTTTTAGTTTTTGCTAAGGTTCCCCTTTCCTCCCTTATAAAAGGGAACCTCCTCCCTCTCTTACTCACACCACTTTGAGGCTTCACGCTCGGCCAAACCCTACCAAATTCTCTTCTCCACTTCCCTAGAAACATCCTAGAAGTCATGGTCTTATTCAAAGACCAAATTTAGTTCCCTAAGAGGAGGTCTCAAAGAGGAGATTCAAAGAAGAGGAGGTCCAGACACTTACGAAGCAAATCGGTCCTAATGTAAGGGAAAATATCACAATCTCATTTTTAACCGAGTTTTTTTATAATTCGTTATTTACTGGGGTGTAATTTATCATCCACATCCATGTTTACTCAATATGTAATATTATTTCCATCCAACAACAATTGTTTAAATCCAATTTTACCCTTCGGTGTGTTTTTAGTAAAAGATATGAAAGGAATATTTTGTCGTTTTTCGTACGAGGTACTTTTTGACTTTTCTGAGAAAAGTACGAGAGGAATGTTTTTTTAAATTATACAGCATGAATGTATTTTTAAACAATTATTTCCAAGAAGCTTTCTTTAAAAGTTTTCAAGTTTATTTTTAATCAACTTCTTTTAGTTTAAAATTGTACGACATGTTAAGAAAGGAAAATGTTTTTGAAGTAGAAAAGATATTTTCCTCAAGAATGGAGTTCAAGTGTTTTATAAAAATTATATTCCATCTATGATAATATAGTTTTCTGTTTCTATCCCTATTACTACATTTATTTTATTATGTTGTGATGGAATTATTTTTATGAATTCCTTTATCTTATATGAATTGTTTTATGATGTCACGATGTTTAAGAATCCCATTTTTATTACATGGGTTATGCAAAGATGTATGATTTATGACATTGTGGAACACATAAGAAAGATATCATTATGAGAAGGGTGGGACCTATATATCCCTCCAAAGCATTGGGTAAAGATTTATATCTCATGAGATATACATGGCTGGAACGGTAGGTTAATTCGGTTCAGTGAAACATGATTGAAACGAGGAGTGAACTCGGTTCAGAAATGAAATTTGTCCACTAAGATAGTCTTGGAAATGAGTCTTGGCTACTAAGAAATGATTCTCTATGATTATGTGTGTATGCCACAAAGTCTCATGTTTTAAGTTATGATTATTGGGATTATATTTCCCTTCTATGATTTATCCCATGATATGAAATTATGATTTCTTTTGCAGGTTATGATTTCAAAAATGTTATGTTCTTATGAATATGATGTGATTGATTTTTCTTTTTTTTACCCTTACTGAGCATTTGAGCACACCCTTTAGTATGTTTTATTTCCCCCAGGTCAGGAAGAAGGTTATTAAGTAGGATATGCCAAAAGGGACTCTAGATATGATGAAATAAATGGGACATGATGTAGATGCTTTATGAACTAGTTGTTTATGTTTCCAAGTTTCTAAATACACTATACCTATTCGGTCCTTTCATGGTTTTGTTATATGTTGTAATAAGTGTACTTCAATTTTGAAGTATTAACAATGTATTCAAAGTATGGGTCGTTTTAGTTGGTATCAGAGGAAAGGTATAGTCAACCTTTGCAAAATAGGATGTGAAAGCCTTATGTGTTTTTTCTATTATAATTAGTGTTGCTCACACTATTCTTCTTGGTTTTAGTCAATTGGTGGAACCTGAAAGAACCGTGTGAATGCGGAATGCGACAGGAAATGAAATGATTGCCCCTTGAGCAGCCAAACATTATGGGAGCTGGAACGCCAAATATTGTAGCCATGCACACACAATTTTCTCATGCTATGAATCATGCAGTACTTCCAAATGAGGAAAGGAAGGAGCAATATTCTATTGAATCCTTCATGAGGCAGCGTCCACCCTCATTCAGCGGTTCTACTGATCTATTAGTGGGTGAACAATGGATCAATACTACTGAAAATATATTTTCAGTTCTTCAATGTTCTGAACATGATAAAGTCATCTTAGCAGTTTATCGTTTGAAGGTGAAGCTGATCAATGGTGGAATCTTATCAAGAATATGAGGCAGAAGGATGAAATTGAGTCGATGGAATTGGAAAAGTTCACGAAATTATTTTTCAATAAGTACATCCCTCGTATTATCCAAACAAAGGTGGAGAAGGACTTTGTTGAACTAAAGCAAAAGGATGATGAATCTGTTGGTACCTACGAAGCAAATTTTACAAGACTTGGAAGGTATGCTTCCGGAATTATTATCCAACCTGAGAGTAAGATCGATCGATACTTTAGTGGATTAAAACCAAGTCCTCAAAGGGAATTAGCCACAAGGGACTTCAATAGCTATGAGTAAATCGTTCGATGTGCTCTCAAATATGAGATGAAGATTGGAGTAACCCATCAGTCATATGGGTTTGATAAGAAGAGGAAAATGGAATTCAAAGGAAAATCTAAATAGCAAACTGAAAATAAGATGATTTTTCCCTTATGCTCAAAGTGTGGAAAGAAATGTGGAGGAAATTCTCTAAAGGGGACAAGAAAATGTTATAAGTGTAGAAAAGAAGGTCATCGGTCAATTGAATGTCGAAATAATGGGATGAAGATGTCTAATGATTCCAACAAAGGAAGGGATACATATAATGAACCTACTAAACTTCAATGTTTCAAGTGCAAGGAGATGGGGAATTATGCCAATCAATTCCCAAATCCAAGGGTTAAGGATGATGATCAACGTCAACAAAATATTAAGGCCCAAGAAAAAGGAATGTCACATGCAATTACTATCAGTGATGTAGAGTACGACAACGAAGTGGTGAATGGTACACTTACCATCCACTCTAAAGTAGAAAATGTTTTATTTGACTCTGGATCCACCCACTCTTTTATTTCTGAAGAATTTTCTATGGGTATCACCGTATTACCTCAACAATTAGATGCTGAGTTAGCTGTGACAACCCCTATTGGCACAACAGTCGCATCAAAAGATTATAATTCTTCCCCGATTGATGTTTGTGGGAAAGTGCTTCCTGCAAATCTTGTGATCCTTCCTATAGTAGAATTTGATGTGATTCTTGGCATGGATTTTCTTTCTCTATATGGAGCTCATTTCAATTACCAAATAAGGGAAGTCACATTTCATATTCCAAATCAATCTATGATCGTCTATCGATGAAAGGATGAACATAACCTTCCAGTGGAAATTTATTCCATATTATGGGTCTTGATTCCACTAAATGAAAGTTATTTATCTCAAATGGTTGGTGAGAAACTCATGATTAAGAATATTCCCATTTTACGGAAGTTTGATGATGTCTTTTTGGAGGAATTGCTGGGTCTTCCACCAAATCATGAAGCTGACTTTTATATAGAACTCATACCGAGTGCTTTGCCTATTTCAAAGACACCTTATAGAATGGCCCCAATTGAGTTTCAGGAATTGAAGAAGAAACTCCAAGAGAAAATTGATAAAGGATTCATACGCCCTAGTGCATCACCTTGGGGAGCACCTGTTCTGTTTGTTAAGAAGAAAGATGGATCAATGAGAGTCAACATTGATTATCTAGAACTTAACAAGATCACTATTAAGAACAAGTATCCCCTCCCGCGCGTTGATGAATTATTTGACCAACTACGCGGATCTCAATACTTTTCCACGATTGATCTTCATTCAGGGTATCATCAATTAAGGGTCAAAAGGGAGGATATACCAAAGACGGCTTTCCATACAAGGTATGGACACTATGAATTTATAGTGATGCCATTTGGTCTTACTAATTCCCCTGCTATCTTAGTGGATCTGATGAATAGAGTCTTTAGAGACTATCTTGATCAGTTTTTGGTAGTCTTTATAGACAATATTCTTGTATATTCAAAGAGCAAGGAAGAACATGAAGATCATTTGAGAATTAAATTGAAGACCCGGAGAAAGGAGAAGCTTTATTCCAAATTTACCAAGTGTGAATTTTGGCTTCAAAAAGTTTCATTTTTGGGTCACATAATCTCAAAAGAGGGGATATCTGTGGATCCAGCAAAAACAGAGGTTATCGAAAGATGGTCAAGACCAACAACAGTAACCGAGATCCGAAGTTTTCTTGGTTTGGATGGATATTATCGACATTTTGTGAAATATTTTTCACAATTATCTAATCCACTCACCAGGTTGACTCGAAAAGGAGTTAAGTTTGTTTGGACAGAGGAATGTGAAGAGAATTTCAAGGAGTTGAAAAGAAGGCTATCCAGTGCACCTGTACTGACACTTCCTTGTAGTGGAGAATCGTTTGTGATCTACATTGATGCATCTAAGAAGGGGCTGGAGTGTGTTCTTATAAAAAATGATATGGTGATAGCTTATGCCTCACGACAGTTGAAAATCCATGAGCAAAATTACCCAACTCATGATTTAGAGTTAGTTGCGGTAATATTTGCATTAAATATTTGGAGGCATTATCTTTATGGAGAAAGGTGTGATATTTATACTGATCATAAAAGATTAATGTATGTTTTCACACAAAAGGAGCTGAATATGCATCAAAGAAGATGGTTGGAGCTGATCAAGGATTACGACTGTTCAATTCATTACCACCCTGGGAAAGCAAAGAAGGTGGCAGATGCATTAAGTCGACAAGACCATGCTAGCTTATCCATGATGAGGATCACAAAAGATCCAATATTTATGGATTTAGAAAGGATGGATCTTGAAATTATAATGAAAGGGGAAAAATCATATCTTTCTCAATTAAATGTTCAACCATCGATGCATGTGAAGATTAAAGAGGCGTAGAAAAAATATGTAGAGTTACAAAAGAAGGTGAGAAATATTCCTGAATTCAACCTTGATTGTGATGGGATAATAATGTTCAGGAATCAGGTTTGTGTTCCTCCCATCCCAGAATTAAAGAAGATTCCGCTGGATGAGGCTCATAGTTCTTCATTCTCTATTCATCCTGGAAGCACGAAGATGTATAGGGACCTAAAAGAGTACTTCTGGTGGGATGGCATGAAAAGAGATGTTGCTGAATATGTCTCTCGATGCTTGGTTTGTCAGTAAGTTAAAGCTGAGTGATAGAAGTCTAAGGGGATGTTACAACCATTACCCATACCTGAATGGAAATGAGAAAACATCACTATGGACTTTGTCACCAGACATCCTAAAACATCCAAAGGCAATAATTCTATTTGGGTCATAGTTGACCGTCTTAAAAAGTCTCCACACTTCATTGCTATTAGAGAAGATTTCTCTCTAGATCAGCTTTCCAGGATATATGTAAAGGAAGTGGTAAGATTGCATAGACTACCACTTTCGATTATATCTGATCGGGATTTGAGGTTTACCTCAATGTTTTGGCGAGGTCTTCATCATACTCTGGATACATAGTTGAGTTTTAGCACTGCTTATCATCCTCAGAGAGACGGTCAGTCTGAAAGGACAATTCAAACACTAGAAGATATGTTGAGATCTTGCTCTATGGATTTCAATGGTGGTTGGGATCAACACCCACCTTTGGTAGAATTTTCATATAATAATAGCTTTCACTCCAGTATTTAGATGGCTCCTTAGGAAGCTCTCTATGGAAATAAATGCAAGAATCCAACTTGATGGGATGATGTTAGGGAAATAAAGCTATTAGGACCTGATCTTGTTGATGATATGGAAGAAAAGGTCAGATCTATTCAACAACACATTAGAGTAGCTCAGAGTCGACAAAAAAGTTATGTCGACAACCGAAGAAAATACCTAGAGTTTGAAGTGGGTGATAAAGTGTTCTTACGAATATCTCCCTCGAAGAGGGTCATGAGATTTGGGAAGAAGGGAAAGTTGAGCCCTAGATATATCAGTCTTTTCGAAATACTGGATTGTGATGGGAAGGTAGCTTACCGATTGGCGCTTCCACCGAATCTCTCCCAAGTTCATGATGTGTTCCTTGTATCTCTCTTGAGAAACTACATACCTGATCTTTCACATGTACTCAGCTCAGAAGTTGTACCGCTAGAGCAAGAACTTTTTTATGATGAACAACCGATAGAGATTCTGGATCGTAGCGAAAATGTCCTACGGAACAAGACCACTCTCTTGGTGAATGTTTTATGGAGGAACCACCAATTTGAAGAAGCTACGTGGTAGCTTGAGGATATGATGAGGGAGAGGTATCCTCATCTATTTGTTACAAAGTGACGAATTTCGAGGGAGAAATTAATTTTAAGGGGGGTAGAATGTGACACCTGAGACTTTTATGAGAAATATTTTGTTTTTATGTTATATAAATCATCAAAGGAATATTTCACTACACACAACACTAGCTTGGCTTGCTTTACACGCAATCACGACCTTCCTCGATAGCTTTCATTGTACGCAATACCGAGTTCACTAAACAACGATATGCTATTAAAATATTATTAAAACTAGCCATTATGAATAGTAATACCCACTTTTTTAAATTTTTTAAAATTATATTTTTCAAAATGGACATCATTTTTGGATTAGGAATATCGAAATTATCCTAGGGTGAAATTTGGGTATTTTTCTGAAAACATTAAATTTTTGATGAATAGTGAAAACACTGGATTACTATTTAAAAACCGACTTTTTTTTTAAATAATTATTTATTTCATTTAAATTTATTTTAGGTCTAAATAGATTCATAATACTTATATAGGTTCAATTCAATTCATTTGAGTTATTTTATAATAATTGTAGATATATAAAAATTTTATTGAATTTTTCACCGTCTTTTACCCACCTCCTAGGATAATTTCCAAATTCACATAAAACATAATTTTGTCGCTTCTGTGAGTGGAATTTCGAAAATCCGAGGGACATGGTTAATATCAAGGACTAAAATGTGGTTCAATTAGATGAAAATAATTTTTGGTGAATAGTATCTTTTTACTTTTTTTACAAAGGTTAAAAGTAAATAGTGTAATTAAGGGTAAAAATGTTTGTATTATTACCCTAACACATGTACTAATTCTATTGGATAAGTTTAATTCTACCAAAAACAACATTAGGAATAAAATATGACCATTTAGTCCCACTTGGATTAGATTAGGACATTTAATATAAATTTATTTAAAGAAGGGTTAAAATAGTTAAAATCAAAGTTTAATAAGTAAATCATTTTTAATATAGGGTTATAAAAAAGATAAATTAGACTATAAATATTCATTATAAATATAAAACGTTTTCCTGCATAATTGTATTTTATTTGTAATTTTTAGACATTAAACAATTTAATTTATTTATGACACAATGATGATGTAGTAATTATCTTATTAATGAAATATTGACATAATTGATGTTATAAATAACCAAATAAATGTAATTTGAGACTTTTTATGAATTCCAATAATTTTATAGGTTAATATTACATATTACTATTGATTTAATTAGATTTTTTCGAACTAATATTTCTATTATGATTTTAACAAAAATCAATTACCAAATAGTGTCAAAATTGACATAAAATAGTATTTAAAACAAATATTATATTATTAATTGTTATTTTATTTCTAAAAAACTAAAGTTCGGCCAAATGACATAGATAAGGTTATATATATTAATAATAAACAACTTGGGGTTCTTTTGGATTTTTATAGTAAGTTTATTAACCTTGTAGTGTAAGAAAACAACAAGACATGGTAAAAGTTAAATTATCTAACTTAAAGTTAAATATAAATGATAAGGTTAAAATAGAAACCTAAACTTCTCTAAATTCTATTGGATGAGAGGATTTAGACCCATAACCACCTCATCTTCAAAATAAATCAATTTTTAGCTATTAAAAAACTGAATATGACTTTATAATAAAATAATATTTTTAGTTTTTCCTATGGTGCCCCTCTCCTCCCTTATAAAATGGCACCTCCTCCCTCTCTTCCTCACACAACTTTGAGCCTTCAAGCTCGACCAACCCCTGACAAATTCTCTTCTCCACTTCCCAAACAAATCCTAGTGGTCCTGGTTATCTTCAAAGACCAATTTTAGTTCCCTAAGTGGAGGTCTCAAAGAGGCGCTTCAAAGAAGAGGAGGTTCAGACACTTACGAAGCAAATCGAAACAAAGGTAAGGGAAAATATCACAATCTCATTTTTATCCGAGATTATTTATACTTTGGTATTTACGGGGGTGTATTATATCATCCAAAACCACGTTTCCTCAATATGTAATATTATTTCCATCCAACTACAATTGTTTAAATCCAATTTTACCCTTTAGTGAGTTTTTAGTAAAATATATGAAAGGAATCTTTTGTCATTTTTCGTATGAGGTACTTTTTGACTTTTCCAACAAAATTATGAGAAGAATGTTTTTTTAAATTATATGGAATGAATTTATTTTAAAAAAATTATTTCCAAGATGCTTCTTTTACAAGTTTTCATGTTTATTTTTAATCAACTTCTTTTAGTTTAAAATTGTTTGACATGTTAAGAAAGGAAATTTTTTTGAAGTAGAAAGGATATTTTCCTCAAGAATGGAGTTCAAGTTTTTTATCAAAATTATTTTCCATCTAAGATAATATAGAGTTCTATTTCTATCCCTATTATTACACTAATTTGATTATGTTGTGATGGAATTATTTTTATGAATTCCTTTATCTTATATGAATTGTTTTATGATGTCATGATGTTTAAGAATCCAATTTTTATTACATGGGTTATGCAATGATGTATGATTTATGATTTTGTGGCACACATAAGAATGGTATCATTATGAGATGGGTGGGAACTATATCTCCCTCCAATTAATTGGGTAATGATTTATATCTCATGAGATAGACATGGCTGGAACGACAGGTTAATCCGGTTCAGTGAAACATGACTGAAACGTGGAGTGAACTCGGTTCAGAAATGGACATTTTCCGCTAAGATAGTCTTGGAAATGAGTCTTGACTACTATGAAATGATTCTCAATTATTATGTGTGTATGCCAAAAAGTTTTATGTTTTAAGTTATGATTATTGAGATTACATTTCATTTCTATGATTTATCCCATGATATGAAATTATGATTTCATTTGCCGGTTAAGATTTCCAAAATGTTGTGTTCTTATGAATATGATGTGATTTATTTTTTTCATTTGTTTACCCTTACTAAGAATTTGAGCTCACCCTTTTGTATGTTTTCTTTCCCCCAGGTCAGGAAGAAGGGTATTAAGTAGGATATTCCAAAAGGGACGCTAGATATGATGAAATAAATTCTACACAATGTAGATGCTTTATGAACCATTTGTTTATGTTTCCCAGTTTCTAAAGACACTATACCTATTCGGTCCTTTCATGGTTTTGTTATATGTTGTAATAAGTGTACTTAAATTTTGAATTATTAACAATGTATGCAAAGTATGGGTCATTATATACCAAATGTTTCTAAAATTTCTAAACTATTAAAATAATTTTTTTATGAAAATTTCCTATTTTTAAATACTTGATAACTCTTGGATAATTATATTTGAAAAAATCAGTAATTATTAATTAACTGATTTTACCATGAACTCTAGAGTGACATATTTTTATTCTATTTATTTCTAGGATTTACATTTGGTGGTAGATCATAGGGGGGATACTTGTGAACTATCTCCATAGGGCCACATGCCCGTCATTTTCTCTTCCCTACCTCCTCTATTGCCTTCAATTATTGTATCCTTGTAATGGAATTACTTAGTTTCACCCTTTTTATCAACACTATGAATTTAAGGTCTTACCATATATCTATTCATCTATTTATTCACATTTATAATTTTTTTTTGTTTTTTTGGCCTCTCTCATGCCATTACTCCCCCACTCTGGTGATGACTTTTTGGATTAAATTTTTGAAATTCTGTTAGGTTGTTTGTTTCATTATGCATTGGTAACTTTGATTATTCTTATTTTCCAGACTGAATGGATATGGCTCTCTATTAATGATTTATTTTGTATCTTCCTATATTTTTTCAGACTAGTGTCATGTATTAAACCCCAAATTAGTCAAGACAATAGGTTTCTTGGTATGGTTTAGGATGTGTTTTTTAATCCTTATTTGTATTTTAGGACGTGTGACTTGTGCTATTTTTTACCATTCCTTTTATGCTATTTTTATGATAGTCTTGTATCACTATCAAGGGTACAGTTAAGCTCAATATATTCTAATACTACCTGATCTATCATAGAAGTCCTTATTTTGGTTATGGGAGGTGGTATTCATGTATGTCATGTGATTTATTTTTTGAGTGTTCGATGGTGTTCTAGGATGTTTGAATGACATATGTTTAATTACATTTCATGTAATTTTGGATTTCTTATATGGTGGTGTTTTAGGGATAATATTGGAAATGTTTATTATTATCCTTAATGTTCATGATTGTCTATTTATAAAGAATCTAGGTGTCTAACCCTCAATTATGAAGTTGACAGATTGGTTCTTTTTTATAAATGGGTTATTTCTTATTGGTTTTCTATTTTCAATTACTATGATATCCCAAAGAATAGTTATTTTTAGTATGATTAGGGGGATAATAAATGAATAACAGTTATCAAATTCAATTTTTTTGTATTACAAAATCAACCATTATCACTTTTTTGTGTGAGTGATCTCACTAATGAATATGAAAACAATGAGGAATATAATACCAAAAAAAGACACCCACTGTACAAGGTCTACTACATTGAATGATTAGGTAATCAGTGTAATTATTTAGATCCCCCAAATACCAAAAAATGAACTAGAATCACCCTTTAGTATTTTAATGACCAAGGATTTTTCAATAATTCATGATATAAGAAAACAAAAAATTGTTGTCTCCCAATAAGTATCTTTATAAGTTTGGTTGATATGTTATACATTTATAAATTAAGTATTATCGTTATATATTCATTATTTTTTTTTATGAAAATATTCTATTTCTATTTCCCTTATTCATTTAATAGAACATGTGAAACTTCTTACATCTTTAACACATTAAATAGGTGTTATGTTCATACACAATAATGTGTGAATTCTTTTCATTCTTTTATAAACTTAATAAGGAAAAATATTCCTCATATAGTTTTTCTATATAATAAACACATCAAAAATTTGAAAATTTTCAAATTATATACCCCAATTCATATTTTTTCACACAAAAAGAGTCTCTTCAACTTGTATAAATTTAAATTTAAATTTAAATTTCAAACTAATAACTTTATTCAACTTCTTTTCCACTACACTCAGTTATTTTTTATACATTAGAAAATTTAAAGCCTTTTAATCAATATTGATCCGGTTAAATACATTAGAGAACATGTATCCTTTTACCTTGATTAATAAACTAATCCATCACATCATATCCACTAAAAAGTTGGAACTCCATTCTCGACACAAATTTTCATTATTCACCATGAAATGTTTTACACCCTTCCATAAATTGTGTCTTTCATTATGGTGTTTCACACACAATTTTAGTCCGACCACACGAAACTAAATTGGATTAAAATGAAAAATACATTTTACATGGAATATTCCCCACCATCATTTTGGACATGTACAATTATCTGACACCATAACATCTTTCACTATGTGGGACTCCCTGTTTCTGACCTAAAAAATATGCTAATACAATTCAATCCATGGGAATTAAATTCCATGATATGTCAAAAACAATGAAAAATATCCGCCATTGGTGTACTATATCATGGTGTTCGATGTTTTTATTCCCAATAAAACACATTAATTGTGAAAATAATCACCTTACACATTATAGATAAGTATCATACATATTATCCCTTGACTGAAATCATTTCCAATTTTCCTATAATAATAAACCTTCCACCAAAACATTAAACACAATATATATGTTTCTTTCTGTATCTGAGAGGGAAAATAATTTTCTAAAATTCCTTCTAAAATGGATATAATATAGGTCATATCCTCATTTTCTTTCAATGTTAGGTTCATCATTTCACCATAGTGTAGGTGAATAACCTTCATTAGACTATAAATAACCAAAATACCCATAACATGAGAGTCATTACATTTTATATTTTTATTTTATATATAAAAATTTGTCATATATAGACATATCTTATTGATGTAATATATACTTCAAAATTCTTAAAAAACACTTCAACCACAAACTTAATTCAATGTTCTTCCAATAATTCCAAAACTATAGAAAACAATTCAACTCATTTGAATCATTATTAAAAACCAGAGTTTTATCAAGATTTATGTGTAAAAAATAAAATACAAGGTACTAATAATATCTAATTTATATTCTAAAATATTCTTCATCCATTGGACTAATGTCTCCACTAATTTATTTTATTAGAATCCATTAAAAATAAATCAATATTTAAAATCAAAAATCAAATCAATAAATCACCATTTAAAATTTCATAGCCTGCATGAGATAAATCAATGTAAGAAACATGATCATTGGACAATAATACCATGATATTCATAAAAATACTTAAATTTAATTCATTTCACAACTCTATATGAATCTTGAAAAATACTCTTGATATCTATAATTGTATTTCTAAAAAATATCGCATAAGACATTGTATTTCATTGTTTTTCATTCACACATGCTAAACTTAATTGATGGGTTTGTAAAAATTTTATTATTACTTAAATATTTACACCTTAAAACCCCCTTTATAAATACTATACCCTTAAAAAAGATATCTCTACCCAATTATGTTAAGCACATATATTCATATTCACACCTATTTTGATGTTAAACCCATTTTCAAATTCATTATGTAATGCATATAAAGGATTTTTTATCCCCCTATCAATTTAATATTCTGTACAAAAAGTGGGAGTGGGAAGAAGTTTCATATTATATCCTATTATGTGCTAAATATTGTTTTTCTTATTCAACCTCTAGGTATAGGTATTCAACTCCACCTATTAATAAAAAAGTGACCATTCATATTATTTTTTGACATCAATTTTATTTCATCGGAACTCATATTATTCTATCCATCACCAATATGATATGTTAAGGAATATTTCATCTGTCATCCATTCACATAAACTACATTTTTATAAAATTGATGATAGTTTAATAATATTAAAACACATTATTCATCATTTCTTTTCAAATCACTTATACCTATAATAAAATATTCAACTTTCTCATTAATTAGACTTCTTTTCCAACCATTTTAGAGTCAATAATCTCTAAAATCTTATGAAAAACTAATGTTTTCTTCATATAGAGAAAAATTATTCATTTTTTACATATATATTCACTAACCTAAATCCTATGAAAATCCTATTATAGAAACTATTGAAATTAAAGTATCACAAGTTAAACATTAGTGATATGATTTTTTTTACTTCACCAAAACACATCACTGAATCCCTCAAATAAATTCTTTAACATGCAGATTTCTAATTGAATAACATCCTCATTGAAGTTGATTAATTTCAAGGGTTTTCTCTCCTATATTTTATCCTTTAATAATTTCATTATTTGAAATTATCTTCCTCTAAAACTAAAATATTTCATCACATTCATATAGTCTCTTAATAAGAAATAATTACTATAAAAGTTCATTCTTATACTGGATCTCTTAGTCTATCATTCTTAATGATGTATTGAACTATATTTAATAATCCAAAACACCTATATGTTATAATCTTATTCATCTTAATAGTTTATATTATTCTTGATTTTTCTTCTAATCCCACAGTGTAAAATTTTCATTGAATGTTAAAATTTCTAGAATAAAAATTTTTTATGAATAATCAACTCTTGTAATATTTTATATATGTTTCTCAATATATATAATGCTTAAAAAAGTTATATAGTTATTACATAAAAATTGTGAATTTGTTTTTGAGATACATATTGATTATTACAATCTTTGTGTCTCACATTAGTATCAACACACTTCTCTTTATCTATGAAATATCCCACTTGATATATTTAATTAAAAAATAATAAATGATGTTTTTTATATTATTTTATTCAAATTGAAAAATAATCCATAAGATATATAATTGTTTTTTTACTATGAAATAGTCCTCTATTTCACATATTTAATATTATAATTATCCTTGGTTGATAAAAGTCTTACTCTCTCAACATCCATGAGTAACATCACTTCATTATATTGAGATTAATAATAGTATAGTTCATCCAAATTTGATACATTATTTATTGTATTATTTTCATTCATAAACTAAACAAACGTATCAATTTAATTCGTAATATAACCGTAAATTTCAATTTTTTGTTTAATCAAGGATAAAGGGGAGTAAGCTATTATAATGCATTAAAGGAGGTATGTAGAACTGAATCCCATAAACATCTCCTAGAATATATTATTGGCTACACGTGGGAGTGATCAAAGTGTAAAAAATTCACTGAGGGGGATTTATAATGTATTATTCGAGGCCAGAAAATCAGCAACTCTGTTACCTTCACACCAAATATAGAGGTTCTCTGTTTCATTGGAGATGAAAATTCTACTACTACATATCAAATTTATAGTCTACAATGGAGTATTAGAGATTTATTTGATGGTGACAAAAATTATCTTTGAGTTGGTTTCTATAGATTCCAAGGGGATCTCTCGAGAGTGGCATAATTCAACGTCATTGAGCAAGGCCATTGATTTCTCCTTCAAGGAATTACCAAGACCATAAAATGAAATTAATGAATAAATAAAACTTTTTAATATTCATAAAATATTGCATCACTTTGGGATGATCCAACTTATGATGTATTTTATACACCAACACTACATGGACCCTTAACATCCTTTATTTTAGGGAATTTGTTAACCCATCTACCCCTTAATGAATAAATACTATCACTTTCATCACATTATTATTAATCAATATGAGAAAAATAATTCCTCCTTTTGGTAAAAAAATAGTTATTTTTTATGATTGATTAAAATTTCCATCTTAAAAAAATCTGGTAACTTTATCAAAAGAACATTTCCAAAAAACCACTTTATTTTCAAATTAATGTTCCTCTATATCATAATTTTTTTTATGAAATTTCCAATACACCACAAATAAAATAAAAATTTTCTATAAAATTCACATTTTCCTCTTTGAAATCCTATTGATTTGATTTAAAGGATATTTTTAAACATCACATCAATATCTTCATCTGAATCTATCCATCCAAAGTTAGGAATTTTTTATTAAAGGGGGGAAAGCCCCCAAAAAAGTTATGGAGGATTGATGTAATGAAGAGGGAGGGTGTCGGCCCGAACCAGATTCAGACACTCAGGGGGAAGTGACCATATATGGTTAAAGATGGTGAAATAGTTTTATGAAGATTCATAGGATTCTAAGAATTATGCTACCATTTGACCTCCCTCCTTATGGGAGTGATATTAATGATATATGAGAGAAATATTCTACATTTTTAACCATATATGTGGTAGAACATGGGGTAGAGACCACATATTTGATAAAGTTGAGGATTGAAGAGTTATATTACACCTGATTGAAGTCAATACCATGAGAATGACACAATTTCAGCCCTTTAAAAAATGTTGTCACCTCTTCCATGAGAGAATCTTCTTTACCATGCTAGAAACTAAAGAAAAAAAAACTTAGCCATTATGGTTGTGGACTGCCCCACCTCTCCACATATTTTCCGGTGTACATTATCCATTAGTATTCAATTTAAGGCTACCCTCCAAAGGTAACCATATATCCCAGGTACCATAGGTAATGGAAAGGGGATGCATTATCCTCACATTACATGTTTCAGTGGGCCAATTCACGGAAGGGGTGCGATCATATTAATTGAGAAGGAGAGCCAACTTCACAGTGGGTGACCATGATTTAGCCTTCACTTCTAGCTGAGAAGGAAAGGCACCCATATATCTTGATTTATTACAGGATAACTAAAGAATCTGGCACCTTGCATCAAAGAGAGTTGATAGAGCTTTTCATTCATGGATATTATCATCCAAGTGTTGAAACCAAGATTAGTGAAACAAATCATCTATCAAAACATGGATGTCATGACCGTACAAAGTGATAAGGATTTTCTAGATCAAGGAATCACAATCGCTTTATAGAAAATATGGGTGGTTGTATCTTCCTTGGGGGTGCAGCAGCCTGAACACATGGAGACCATGTTAATAACCATGTATTAGGATCCTTCATCATGTGGAAGAGAATGATTTCAAATGTACCTGATCATAAAATTTAATTTGGAATTTTTTTTACAACATAGAAAACTACCCCAAGTATCATTTCCATCATCCATGTTTAACAATAAGCCGTAATCTTTAGGGGAGAAGAATCACAATGAAGCAAAGAGTATGAAAAACATATAAGGTTAAGTAAAGATAGATATACCATGATAAACCTCTTCTTGTTGGTGATTGAGAATATATTTCCATAAGTCAAGAATTTTTTTTCTTAGGAGATGGTGATATCTAGCACAGGGCAATCGGGGATGCCCAAAATGTTTCTCAACAAATAAACATTCCAGAAGTTAATTGAGCCTTCCCCCACAATCAATTACAAATGTTTTGAGAGCTTGTAGATGTGTCCATGAGTGATATCCCACTGCATGGAACTCTTACTGCATATGAGATCAAAATATGACCCATACATTGTATATGTGAACTTTGACTACAGAGACTACCACACCATCAAATGTGATTCTATACTCTCCTGAAAGGGATCCATTGTGCCTAATATGTATATAAGATTGATGCCCCAGTCTCGGCATTAGCAGATAATATGTACCATTATACCCATTAGTATCATCCTTCCATATGGGAATCCCAAATTAAGCTTACCAGAATATTCATAAGGTTGAAAATAACCATCTTGGGGACAATGTGGGACACCAAAACATGCATAGTAATGGATTGTAATACATTGTTAACCAGGTATATGTGCCTTATAAATTAAAGAAAACTATTCTTCCTATTGAGTATGTGAGATAAAATCTTATCAATAATACCATTAATGTGGTGGATAAAAATATTACCAAGTGAAATTGTATCCCCAACGTATTCAATGGGAATATTACTTTTAGGGACCCCATTATTTTCTTTGACTTTCTTTCCCCCTAAATCCGAACATAATCATGATATATGGAATCTAATTTTTTTCTCTATTAATGAGAAGACCACTCCATTTACAATAAGTATCGAGGATATGATTCTGTTCTCCAAAAATAATTCTACTACTATTGGTGAAACATAGGAGTCATAAATTTAGAATAGGTGAGAAATACTAATAATATTGGTTCTGCACCTGAAAGGATGAACACAACCATCATTGCTACATTTATTCAGATATATTGTAAAATAAACTTCAATCAAAATGAACACAATATGGGATAAGGGATCCCCTACCATATCCCTCGAGCAGATTTAAAAAAAACCACAACTTTTCTCTATTAAAGTCACATAAATCCATGGAGATCCAAAGCATATAAAGAATATGTCAACCACCAACTTAGAGAAACCTATGCATATCATGAATCTAATAATGAATATTCATTGAACATTATCATTGGACTTCTCCATATCATGTTTAAAGGCAATACTTATCCTAGTATCTTCATGTTAATGTCACCGACCATCACCTATGCCGAGGAAATAACAGTTTGAGTTGATAACCCATAGATAAATCCCTTTTTCTCATCTAAAACCCATCTTTTCATGTGAACATATAATCTACTATTTTTCATAGTAGAATTAATTTATTAGGGGACGTTTCACATACTGATATGTTTGAATTACTTCGAAGAGTAATGGTCCTAAAACATTAGAATAAGGATCAATGTAGTGGCCCATAACACATTTGAAACAAATACTTTCTCGGAAGTAATACTAGATGATGTACACCAAAAACATCTTGATTATATTCTAGGAAATAATATAAAAAGATATTTTGAATCTTTCTGGGCTCAGGGAACTAATAGATTTGAGTTTGGAAACTACTACCCAAATTTCTTTCCCTTCAAGAATATTCTATAAAAACCATTTTTTTCAATGGAATTAACTTGAGGAATATCATCAAAAAAATTTGAACATCAACAAGGATATCCCTCCCACATAATAGGGTTACCATTCACATGTATGGAATATAAACCAGACATAGCCATACCTCCAACCATGTTGGGATCATTAGAAAATGAACTATCCTTGAGAATTTTATTTGTATCATGGTATCTCTTTTTATCTATGATGCAAGTCTAAAAGAAACCTATGTTTTGGTCACCTTACATAAGCCATTTCACCCTTTATTTCTCAATAACAAATATTTCTTTTTTCATGATGAATGTCACCAAAATGATTATTCATGCCAACCAAATTACTAAAAACATCATCATCCCATCAAATTTCATGTTCTAACTCGGCCCATTCTATCTTTATTTTAACACTATCAAAGACAAGTAACCGAGTGGTCTTGTTCTTATCCCAAATGTGTATGTACTCTTTCAATATTTTGAGATTTTCGTGAAACCCCACCAATGAACCTTCAGCCATGTCTGTATTTTAGGATGATCTCACCACATGATGATAGTTTGGGTCCTCTCCACAATGGCTGGAGAAAAAAAATTGTTCACCACAAGTAATAATGAACTCAAGGGTAATCAGAATTGGGAGTGGTCAGTGTGTACTCATTATAGGTGAAATTTTTTTTCATTGATAAGGAGAGGATGAGATGATGGTTTTCAATGCAGTAGTTAATCCAGATCCAGAATCTTATTCATTTACGTCCTCAATTTTTTCCTTCCATTTTTCATGAATTCAAATGATATTTACATGTAAAGCAATTTATTATTTGTTTTTACAAATTATATTCTCATGTTAGATGAAATAAATATTCTATAAATTTCATCCATAGGATGTGTGTCCAAATTATTTTCCCTTATAAAATAAAAGTTGTCATTAATCGTATCCAGTAAATTATACAGTTTATTTTAACCCACCACAGAATATTTAAGAGATTCTCCAAATACGATATTTTTTCCACCTCATTAACTCCTTCAAATAATTCACCAATAAAATCATCTTTAAATTAACAAATATCATCGTAAATAAATAATTTTTATTAAATTTATCCAAATTGGATAAAGAGTTTTTTTCATAGATTTATTCAGCTCATTCAAAATTTCATTCACTATCATGATTTTAATAACCATTAAATGAAACTTCTTTAAACATTATTACGAAATATATATTCTTACTAGACCATCAATATATAATTATTAATATAATATGATTCAAAATTAATTACTATGAAACAAGTGTAAATACATCAATCATAATGTCTATATCATCTACACAAAATAAACGTATGTTTGGTTGCATTATTTCATTCAAAATAATATAATTGTTCTATTGAATACATGAAATACATTGATTACCAATAAATTAATAATATTCATAATAGATAAAAAATTGATATAACAATAAAAAAACTACAAAACACCATCAACTAGGAAATTAAGTGAATTGCATAAGAATTTCATTTGTTGTCAATATGGATTGAAGTGCATAAGAGTGGAATTTTTTGTAACTGAGAAATCAATATGTGAATGAAATGTATTGATGAAGAATTTTATGAAGCCTTGGATAATTTTTGTTGATTAATATCATTGAATACTACAATTGATCTATTCTCCAAGAGGATATAACTCTGAATATTGCTAAACTAGTCTTATGTTTGAATACTTCTATCAAGGTGATACAATGTTACAACTTTTGAAAAAGACAATGCAATACTCAATTGAATGGGGAGAAATAAGATTCAACCAATGAATCCTAATTAGATAAAGGTTGTGAATAAAATCAGATGATTGTTTGTGCAGATCCACAAAGAATCAAACTTGTGTTTTAAAGAGAACACATCACTCATTACCACAATGAAGGACATGAATTTTACCTTAATGAATGAGGAATTAACAAATGATTCATACATCATCCATGATTCGATAAAACAAAATATTGAAGATCATTTGGAATTAATGATCTAAAATGAATGGAATGGATGATTCTTGATGTTGTAGAAGAATAAAGGAGGCATTCATGGGATTATAATGAAGAAGGATGGTTTGGTATTCTATGTAGTTGGTTTTTATAAGAGCTACATGGCTGTGTATTTTACCAAAAAATTAAGGCCAATCTTGAAGGCCAGCTGAAGACCACACCCAAGGAATATGTGTGACCCGAGGGTATGTTGCACCCAAGGGGAAAGCCTCAAATCTAGACTTCAAGAGGCACATGCTGTCCATGTATAATATCGTATTGTCTTCATAGTGGTGAACCCTAGCATCATGGGTGCTAGGTGCACGCTTAGGGAGCAGAGTGGATGCTAATATCACACCTGCAGGGTGAACATAGTACGGGGAATTACCATGGAGTAAGGAGGAGTAATATGAGCTGACACCTCTATGGATTGATATTTAAACCACATGTAATCAGCATCCCATTTCAATGTGGGAGGGAATTTTAAAAACACGGATGCAATTATGGCCCCTCATCTGAACTCATGTGAGATCTCGACTACACGCTCCTTCCTATATCCTATGATCTAATCACTGTGATCCATGATTAATCTGAGGTGATCCAATGGACATGTTGAGGCACCATGGTTATCTTCCACCTCCAGACACTCAATCTTATATCGTGAACTAGTGATGATCCCGAACAATGATGACATCACTCTGGCCCCCATTTGAGCTCGTTCCAATCTTGACTAGACAGTATGGACAAGACGAACACATGCATGCATTAAAAGTTTCATGCCTCCATCGAAATAATGAAATTTGAAGGAAAATGAGGAAAACATAGTTTCCAAGGGTGAACTAGCCATTCTATGTACAAATAAAATATTTTCATTTGTTTGAAATTGCATTCATGGGGGGATTGCACCACGAAATAATGAATTTACAATGAACCAAAAGAAACCGAGACTAATGACCATATGTTGATCCGCATTTGAAGACTTCAAAACGCTATATAACTGAGTGGTTCAAATATTTGAACCTCATAGTTTTTAATGCGCTCCTTGACCATAATAGGTGGATGCCAAGTTGTGAATCAGGTGCTTACATTCTCAAAGAATGGAGCTCTTATTTCTCTAAAGAAATGGAGTAAAAGTGAACCTTTATAGTTCTCGAAATGAAGAAGGTTTATGTGCAACCTTGCTATGTGGTAAATAGGTTTTTGTGCAACTCTTACATGAAGGAGTCCCACACATACCTTTTTTGTAGGAGAAGAAAAAACCCCTTGGGTTTTGAAAGAAGTCGTGCATCCCCTGCATGAAGAGAATATCTGTGAACCCCTTGGTTTGCAAAATAACTCGCACCCCCTGTGAGAATTTCCCAGAAGCACACGATAGTTTATTTGAACCCTTGCTCTATCTTTGTGAGGATTATCCCGAAGGTAAAACAACTAGTGCACTTGCACCCATGTTTTTCTCTTGTAAATATAGAACTATGAAACACTCAGGTTCTGTGAAGGTGAAACTCACACACCCTAAGCGTAAAAGAGGGAGAACCCATTTCTCATGTTTTGAATGAAGAAGAAGAACCTAAGGCATTATGTTTTCCATAAAAAGGACACATTCATGAGGCTGAGTCTTTGATGGCCTCTTTAGAAGAAAAGGTAACACATACACCATCTATTTAATCTTGTGGGTTGTGTTTGAAAGAATAAGAAAAAGAAGAGTTCATGCATGGTGTAGTTTATGTGCATGCAAACATAAGAACAAAGTGTGTGTGAATATGTGAAGAAAGATGAAGGACTAAAAAGAAAACACACCCTTTGTATCCACATTAAAAATAACACGTGTGTGTGTTATTATACCCAAAAGAATAGAAAGAGAGAAGGTGAAAGAGAAGAGATGGTGTGTGTACTCAAAGTGTTGCACCCATTGGGGGTTTCACACAAGAAATTAGATAGGAATTGTGCATGCATGCATGAATTCACATGTACACATAAAGAAAGAATCAAAATTAAATGTGTTTATTGAGAACAAAGAATCCAAGAAGATAGTGAAAGTGAAAAATATTTAGTCCAACACATGCAATGATGCATAAACACATGAATTTGTATTAATTTATATGATACCAAGTGAGCTAATCCTTAGTGTTTGAATAATCACAAAAGTGTATGTGATTCTTTCCAAGAAATAAAGTACAAGATTTATTGCATCCTATTATTTCCCTAAAGAAGAATAAATTGATATGTCCAAATAAAATCAGAATTGGATCCCATGCAATCCATTCATGACATGATTGAAAATTGAGACTGAATAAAGACAGAGTTAAGGAATTTTTTTTATCTGAGTGTTCATTAATTGATAATCTAAGAAAGAAAGATAGTAGTTAAATTGTGCCAGATTATTCTTGTATATTATATTGTTGAAGAAGTTGTGTTCACCACTAACATACATCCAAGTGAGGACAAGTCTTTATCAAAAGAAGAAATAATTGCTAGATCATTGTTGAGCTGAGGACTCATTTGCTGAAGTGATCATAATTATTGGACAAGGACAACAGTCCTTACCAAAGGCTGTTGAAGATTCTTTATGAGATACACATACAAGTGTGATTCGTCAATATTGTGTGGAGAGAGTCGATGATCGTCCATAGTGAATCGTGAAAGAACATAAAAAAGGAAGCTTTTCATGTGACTCGATAGCTAGAAGACCCCAATGAGATTTAAAGGGGAGAAGAAGTCTTCAGTGGGACTCTGAAGCAGGAAAATAGGACTTTGGTAACACTGTGTGAAGATGTATAAAGAACCTATTGTGGGACTCAAAAGAGATAAAGTGTGACTCTGTATTGACCATTGTAATTACTAAACAAATTATAGTGGAGAATCCATATTGGGGAGAATCACCAACATAACAAGGAATAGGTCTTTGAACCAAACCTTGTAAATCCTTGTGTTTAGTACCTTTACATTTACAACACAATTCTAGGTAAGTCTGAGGGACATAAGAAGACTGGATCTAGGATCTAAAATTCCATAGAGGTTTAATTAAAAATAATAAATTAGTAAAAACATTTAAAGGTATCACTGATTCTCCTCCTCCCCCTCAAAGTGATTCACATTAATCTGGGAACTTCAGTTGGAATCCGAGTGATGTTTACCTATAAAAGATCCAAGGGAGTCGTTATGTAGTGAAAATATGATGTGATTAATGGGAAAACTCAAAATTAGATTTGTACCAAGACTCAGAAAAAATGATAGAAGAAACATACAAGGAATATGAAGAATACGTTCACTACTAATGGAGATACATTGTCTACTGAAGGTCATCTAAAAGGAACATCATGTGATAATACTTATTTTTCTTCTGATAAAGCATGTTTAAGGTGGGATGATGATATATCATTTAGTGATCTTTGGACTGCACTCAAATATCATCTAAATAAAGTCCCTAGAGAAGTGAAAATACACATTGTTGCAAGCAGTAGTGATCTCCAAGATGTAAATTTATCGCTGGAAGAAGAAGCTCATTCCATGGAAGAATCATCGGCCAAAAGGGTTTCCATATCCAACAGTCTCACAAAACTAGTGAAGGAAAATGAATAAACAATTTCTCTTTTCAATGAAAGGCATGATCAAGTTACTAAATAATTTCAAGGAAGTATTTGTGAGAATGAATTCTTTCATATTGTATTTGTAGAATCATTCCATGAATTTGAAAAGTTTCACAACGATTCTATGGTTTTTAAAGCTTCTCAACAAGAAGACAAAGCCAAAAAGATAAAAGATCTCGACATATCTTTGCCACAATTAAGAAATGGACAGGAATAACAAATAACAATACTGAAGGATAATTGAGAAAGTAAACTGAGATCAGATAAGGATGAAAAGAACTCCCTCAACATGAAGTGTTCAGAGATGGATGTGAAATTAAATAATCATCAATCATTCCAAGATATAACTTCCCAAACATCTGAAATACGGGATTCTTCAACTCATTTTTAAATTGAGTAATATGATTCCAAGAAAAATTTCAAATAATCCTCTAATCCAATGGCAACAACCTCTAAGAAGAAGGTATCCCATTACCGAGTTATTTTTGTTTCTACTAATGCAGCTTCATCTGCAAGTACATGTTTAAAGACAAATGTTGGAAATACGTGGAATGATAAAAATGTTGATACTTCCATTAATACTTCAAGGGAGGATACTATAATAATTAAGAAGAGAATCTCCCAAAAGGATGCACCATAGGGAGAAAGACAATTCCCGAAACAACAATGCACTAAATCTAGCCAGACTGGTGATACAAATAAAAGAAGGATATTTAATGGCAATTGTTGGTATTGTTGCATGTTTGGGCATCTAACAAATGATTTGTAGCATAATATGAGAGCATATGAAAATGGGGGAAGGCCTACATTCATGGAAAGTAGATGATTATAAATGAAGTATCTTAGAAATCAATGGAAGAAAACACATATGAAGAATAATTTTTCCATCACTACTACAAATATGGCTTTTATAAGCACTAAAAATGTCCTCTAATAGTGCTAGAAAAGTTCTATTAAAGCGGGAAAAGATAAAGGGGGGTCTCATTTATCAGCACTCCAAAAATCACTGATAAAGACCCCTTTTATCAGCGCTGATAAAAGGGGTCTTTTATCAGCGCAAAAAGCTAGCACTGATAAAAGGGTCCTTTATCCACGCTTTCTTTTTAGCACTGATAAAAGACCCCTATTATCTGCACTTTTTGATAGCGCAGATAAAAATTATGAAAATTAAAAAATTTAAAAAAAATTAAAAAATCATACCAATCGGGGGGCTTTTATAGAGCTTGAGCCCCCCTTTTACAGCGCTTTCCAGCCCCTCCAGCACCCACACGCACCCCCTCCACCATTTATCAGTGCTAGCCCCCCCCCCCCAAATCCATCCCCATACGCATGCCCCTACCTCTACCAGGTTTTGAACTCGAGACCTCCCCCTTGCGTGCCTATGACCTTACCACTCCTCTATTTTGATTTGTTTTCTATTTAATGATATATATATAGTTATAATTATTTGTATAGTAATATATATTTATATTAATATATATATATAGTTATATTAATATATATATATAGTTATATTAATACATATATTTATAGTGATATTAATATATATATTTATAGTTATATGAATATATATGTGTAGTTATATTAATATATATATATATTTAGATTAATATATAGGTATATAAATATTCCTATATTTGTATTTTAAATAAATTGGATATTAGTTATTATTTAGATAAAGATAATATATTTTATATGTAAATATATTTTATTATTTATATTTATAATTAAATTTTTATGTTTGAATATACCAAAAATATGTATATATTGTTTTATATTAGATTATAAATTGTATTCCATTATAAAAAATGATAAAATTTCAACGAAATAATTTCAATATGAATGTAATAACTTGGAATAAATTCAGTTTCCACCAAAAAAATCCAATAATACGCCCTTAAACGAGGCTGAAAATCCAAAAAATGTTAAAAAATCGGGGTATCATTACTAAAAACTCAGTTTTAGAGGACTTATAGGCATTTTTTGACATCCAAAAATGTTACAAAAGCTTTTCCCTATTCATAGGTACGTATAGATTATCGCAAGATTCAATTTGATATGCTGTAGAGCTCAAACGGACACCCAGATCAAAAGTTATGGCCGTCTGAAGTTTGAGTTGTGTTTTCAACATATTTTGGATATTTTTTTATCTTTTTTTATTTTTTTAGTCTTCAAATTGTAATTAAATTAATATTCCTCAATAATAATTAGAAAATTATTAATTATAAATATATTTTAAATTTTTTATAAGCCATTTTCACTAAATATCTTATATATTAAGTGTAACTGTATATTTATACTTATCTAAAATATATTTAAAATTATATCAATATAACTATATATATATATTTAAATATAAATATATTAATATATTTTCTTATTGAATTTTTTTGAAAGTAAACCCTTTATCAGCACTTTTA
The DNA here is from genome assembly GCA_963277665.1 of Viscum album. Lineage (NCBI taxonomy): Eukaryota > Viridiplantae > Streptophyta > Magnoliopsida > Santalales > Viscaceae > Viscum > Viscum album. Next base: position 1,621,338,547 of record OY728150.1, read on the forward strand.
AAAAAAGCGCTGATAATGACCCCCCCCCCCCCCTTTATCAGCGCTACTAAAAAAGCACTGATAAAGGGGTACCCTTTAATAGTGAAAAAAACGCTGTTAAAGGGGGTACCTTTATCAGTGCTAAAAAAAGCACCGATAAAGGGGTACTTTTATCAGCACTTTTTTAGCAATGATAAAAGTACCCCCCCCCCCCCCTTTATCAGTGTTTTTTCCGTAGAGATGATAAAGGCTGGTGCTGGCCTTGCCCTGTTTTGTGGTAGTGCATCAAAAAGATATTTGAATATCTTGAAGACTTATGTGATATTTTCAACAAAAGGTTTCACAGTTGTAATGAGTGCTGGTTTAGTCTTACCATGGCTCGGACATATGTTGATAAAAATCATAGACCAGAACAAAGGCAGGAGAAATCAAATGGAGTTGAAAAGTATTCTATTAGGAATATGCAATACAATGAATTCGAAAAAGAAGTGAAATAATTTATTCCCAAGAAGAAGTTAAAGATGGATTCCAAGAATTTTATCTCATCCTCGATAAAATGATTCTAATATGGAAATAAAGGTCATACCATGGATCAATACAAACAATCCATGGAAAGGAATGGAAGCAAACTAAAAATAATGGGAGAATATATCCTGAAGAAAATGGGATTGACTGAAGACACTACTGAAGATAATCATAATAATATTCCTAAGAAAGAAAACTTCATGAAAATAAGGAAACCATGAGGAATATCCAAATCAGAAAATGGTAAGATGGATTTATTATTTATCTGGCCTAATCAATTGTAAATTTCTAGAGAATTGACAATAGATGTAGATGAAATACTAGCTAAAGCTAAGGAAAAGGGAAAATATGTCATTCCATAAGAAGGAATATTCAAATTTCACGAAAGGTTATTATCACATGATAACCTAAGTGACTCACCACTACAAAGTGGAAGGTTCAAGAAGTCTTGACCTCTTGAAAAAAAATTTATAACTATTTTACCAGGCCAAATAGAGATACTGAAAAATGAAGAACATGCACTAGTGGAAAATACTTCACTGCTGGCATATGTAAAGGAAAAAAATCCACACCGGATGACGGTGAATGATTGTAAAGGATCCATTCTGACAAAGAAAAATCAAAATGAGAAATGGAGAGGAGACATTAGCATGAATATTTCCAGACACTTTAGAGCTTCATGGAAAGTATATCTTGGGTTGAGAGAAAATTCTAACCCCCAGTGATTCTATTAAAAAGCTCACAATTATTCCATCTTATTCTCTTATATCTCTGTTAAATACATGTGCTTACATTTTAGGGAATTAATGGTGATGTTCATCCTCAAGATGTTAATTGGATGAGAAAAGTGGAGAACTCCATGTTGGACTCATAATTCTTGATTTGAATATTACTTGACGTGTTCCACAATAGAAGATTATCCATATGAATATCTTGACGATTATTAAATGATTATTTTTTACCATGTCAAATCAAAGGGAGTCCACTCTTTTTGGGAGAGATAAAATAAAGGAGATGATATCAATGATTTTGTTAACAAAAACATTGAAATTCATATCAACTATAGAAGTTGAAATTGAGGATTTTGTATTTCATTGATAAATCAGATTATCTCCAATCCCTTGGTCACGAATTGAACCATTCGAAGCATGTTGTCACGTGTATGGATGTTGATGGATGACAAATAAAACCATTTGTCATATCTATCTTGTTTTATACACTTTTTAATCCCAAGTAGACATAGATTAGATTTAATAAAGGCTCTTTTTATTGTGAACCATGTGACATCATCCCTCACTCAAAAATATTGAAGAAGATATTATTCAATGGATGGAGAACATGTTTTGAACAGAACCCACTACACCTTTGTATTTGGTTTCCAATAAGGGGGAGAAAATATTGGTACACATAGTGACTCATAAAAAGCGTTCTTAGGTGATATTAATAAAGAATATAAAGGGGGAGATTGAAGTGCATAAGAATTGAATTTTTTGTCAAATGGATTGAAGTGAATAAGAGTTGCATTTGTTGTCAATGAGAAGCCAATATGTGAATTCATTGTATTGATGAAGAATTTTATGAAGCCTTGGTGAATGGTTGATGATTCATGGCATTGAATACTATACTTGATCAATTCTTGAAGAGGATATAACTCTGAAGATTATTGAAATAGTTTTATGTTCCATGACTGGTATCAAGGTGATACATTGTTAAAAGTATGAAGAAGACGATGAAATACTCAATTACATAATGGGAAGAAAGATTCATCCAATGTCTCCCAATTGGATGAAGGTTGTGAATAAAATCAGATGATTGTTTGTGTTGATCCTCAAAGAAGCAGAAATGTGTTTTAAGGAGAACAGATCACTCGTTACAACAATGATGACCAGGAATTATGCCTTAATGCATGAGGAATTAACAAATGGTCCATGCATCATCCATGATTGGATCAAAAAAATACTGAAGATCATTTGGAATTAATGACCTAAAAAGAAAGGAGTAGATGATGCTAGATGTTGAAGACGAAGAATGGAGGAATGCTTCGTATTTTAATTAAGAATGATTGTTTGGCATTTTATGTAGTTGGTTTTCATACTAACTACATAGTAGTGTCCTTTACCAAACAATTAAGGCCAATCTTGATGTCCTTCTGAACCCCCCCACCCAAGGCATATGCGGGATCCGTGAGTTTACTGCACCCAAGGGGGAGGCTTTGAAGCCATCCCATAAGTGGATCATACATGCCTCATATAAGCCTATAGGGGCAGCACGGTGGTAAATCCATGCTGAATGGGTGCTAGGTCCATAAATGGGGAGCAGAGTGGGTGCTAAGAGCACGCCCAGAGGGTGAACATGGTACGGGGGTACCGTAGAGGGAGGAGGAGTAATCTGATCTGATTCCATTGTAGATTGATATTTAAACCAAATGAATTAGTGCCCCGTTTCGTTGTGGGACAACATTTTAAAAACACAGACACAATTCTGGCTGCTCATCTGATCTCCCATGAGATATCGACCGCATGCTCTATCCCGCATCATATGATATAATCACTACTGTATGTGATTAATATGAGGTGGTCCAATAACCTAGGTCAGGTACCATGGGTATCTTCAACCTCCAGACACCCAAGCTTCTCCTGTGAATCAATGATGATCTAGAAGTCTGATCACATCACTCTAGCCACTGTTTGGGCTCATTACAAGCTTGTTTGAATCATCTGGACTAAATGAATAGATGCATGAAATAAAAGTTTCATGCATGCATCGAAATAAAAAAATTCATAGGAGCCCAATGAAAACGATGTTTCTAAGGGTTCACTAGCCCATCAATGTACAATGAGAAGATTTTTATGCATTCAAAAAAACATGCATGTAGAGATTGTACCAATAAATAAGAAGTTTACATGAATAGAAAAAAATAGATACTTCTGACCATATCGTGATCCACATTTAAAGATTTCAAAACTTCATATATCACAGGTTTTCAATTATTTAAACCACCTAGTTTTGAATGTGCTCCTTTCCTTTAAAATGGGGAGCCTAAGCTGTGAATAAGGTGTTGAGAATATTGGTGAAATGAGCTCATGTTTCTCCAAAGAAACATGGAAACTTCGAACCCCTATGGGTTGCAAAAGGAAGATGGTTAACGTGTAGCCTTACGTTGCGAAGAATAGGTTTTTCTTCATATCTTTCATGATGGAGTCTCGTATATCCCTTGTGTGGAGGAGAAGAGATAACCCCTTGTTTTGTGAATGAATCCGTGAATCCCTTGTGAGAAGAGAAGAACTGTGGACCCCATAGTTCGCAAAAGAACTCGCACCCCCTGTGGGTTTTCTCAGTAGCATGGGATAGTATCCTTGAACCCTCATTGTGTATTTGTGCGGTATAGCCCGCGGGTAAAACAATTGGTTCACTTGCACCCTTATTTTTCTCTTGAGAATATAGAACCAAAAACCTCACAGGTTCTGTGTAGGAGAATCTTACGCACCCTAACCCTGAAATATGGAGAACTCATGCCTCCTATTTTTCTCAAAGATGAAAAACCTGAGGCCTTGTGTTTTCACAAAAAGGGACCCATTCATGAGGGCGAGTCTTTGATAACCTTTTGAAAAGAAAAATTAACACATACACCATCCAAATAATCATTTGGGTTGTGTGTGAATGAAGAAGAAAATGAAGAGTGCATGCATGGCGGAGTTCATGTGCATGAAAACATAATAACAAAGTGTGAGTGCATATGTGAAGAAGGAGGAAGTAATAAAAATAAAACACCCCTTTGTACCTAAATTAAAATGAACAAGTGTGTGTGTTCTTAGACCCAAAATAAGATAAATATAGAAGGTAAAAGAGAATATATTGGGTGTATACTCAATGTTTTACACCCATTGGGGTTTTCACACATGAAATCAGAGAAGAATTGTGCATGCATGCATGCATGAACATGCACACCTAAGGAAAGAACCAAAAGTTTGTGTGCATATTGAGAAAGAAGAATCCAAGAAGACAGTGCATGTGAAAAACAATTAAACCCATTCACGAACACTTGCACATGTATTAATTTAGATGATTCCAAGTGAGATGATCCTCAGATTTTGAATAATCACATAAGTATATGTGATTTGTGGCAATAAAACTAGGACAAGTTTTAGTGCATTATGGTATTGCACTAAAGGAGAAGAAATTGAGATATCCAAATAAAATAAGTATTGTATCCCATAAAATCCATGCATTATGTGAATGAAAATTGAGACGGAAGCTAGAGAGCGTTAAATAAGTCCTTTTATCTGAGTGTTCAGTAATTGAGAATACAATAAGAAAGATAGTAGTGATATTGTGAAAGATTATTCTTGCATATTATATTCTTGAAGAAGTTTTGTGAACCATTAACACACATCAATGTGAGCCTAGGTCTTCTTAAGAAGAATAAAGAATTTCCTGATCATTTTTGAGATGAAGACTGATCAACAGAATTTATCAGAATTACTGAGCAAGGCCAAACGACCTTAGTAAAGGTTATTAAAAATTCTTGAAGAGATACATAGGAAAGTGTGATTTCTCAAGATGGTGTGGAGATAGAATAATATCATATATAGTTAATCAAGAAAGAACATAAATAAGGAAGCTCCTCATGAGACTCGAGATCTAGAAGACCCCTGTGAGATTCAAGGAGGAGAAGTCTTCAGGGGTACTTTGAAGTAGGCCAGTGGGACTCTGGTAACCCTATGTGAAGTAGTATAATGAACCTTCTATGGGACTCACGAGAGATACAATGTCACTCTGTATCGACCACTGTTATTAACACCCGAATTATAGTGGAGAATTAGTTTTGGAGAGAATAAACAACATAGCAAGGAGTATATCATTGAACCCAACCATGTAAATCTTTGTGATTAGTGCCTTTACATTTACAGTATCATTTGAGGTAAGGATGAGAGACACAAGAAGAGTAGATAAAGGCTTTAAACCAACATAAGGGTTTAATTGAAATGTATCAATTAGTCAAAAGATTTAAAGGGATAACTGATTCACCCCTCCCCCACTCAGTGATTCACATTGATCTGGGTACTTTATTAAGATCATTCATCGATCAAGAGAGAGATAGAGAGACAATAAATCAAATACTATATAATTTTAACAATCATAAATGAACTAAACATAAAAAATCGTGATTTTTTTAGGATACCTGGATAGACCTAACACTTATTGTGATGATTTCATGCTTAATTAGGTTCTCTTAGGGGTGGGGTGGGGGTGAATTAGTGCAGAATAATACTATACTTATAGTTTTTTATTTGTTGTCAAATCAACAAATATCAAATTTCAGAGTGGTAAATATATTGTATGAATTCACACACACACCAATGAAAACAAAAAATATATGACACTCAATGTATAGTGTTTACTAATCAAAATGAGTAGTGATTCCTTAGATTGATCAAGACTCACCTAGGACCATATGATCATCTAAACTCAATAATGATCATTACAAAAGGATAAAGAATATCCATGAAATCAAGATACAAGAATAAAAATGGTGCTATCTCTAGACAAGGTTCATTGATATATTTTACATTCATGATGTGTCTATTATTCTTATCTTATTATTATTGTCTCCCAAAATATTATTGAAATCCAAAAATAATTTACTATATATGATCGGTGTTACTTATACCAAAACACATGAAACCTATGTGATGATCACACACAATCCAGTTTGTACTATTATACTTATTCTGTTCACTTATCGCTTCACAATCTCCCTATTCCATTAATACCTTATAATAATATCCTTAATAATATCCCATAAATTTCATTAAATTCTTCCAATACATATTTATGTCTCACAATAATATACTCTTCATCTATTTTGAAGTAAAATTTTAATTATAATAACAAAATAACAGCTTCATTCAAATTATTATAATATACCCATACTTCATTTTGAACCTCTAGATAATTTATGACCTCTTAGTAGAAATTGATAATGATGATGAATTTAGAGATTGAGTATATATATATATTTGAGTAATTAATTATTCAACAACATTAGACCCAATACAAATATTAAACTCCATTTTTACCACGCCATGTCATTATTCAATATGTTGTGTTGTAAACCATTAAAATAATCACAATATTCACTAAGATATGTCATACACTATTTTACTCAAACCAATAAGAACTAAGTTATATATTGTTTTAAAAAACCACATGTCATGTTCTTTCTCTCGTCATAATTATAGATAGGAAACATTCTCTAACATTATGACATTATTCATAGGGTGTGAATCCCTATTTCAAACCACAAACAACATCAATGCTATTTGAATCCCTGGAAATATGATTCCATGATATTAGTAGATTTGTTTCAAAACAACAAAGAACATGGAATCATAAAACGGTGTTAATATTTTATTTATATAGAAAAAAATTATTTGAAAAATTAATGAAACCTATATGAAATAGTTAAGTGTCTTCTGCATCGTCCCTTTAAAGAATAGTTTTTCAATTTTTAGACCTAAAAATCCATCCACCAAAACATTTAACACAGTTTGTACACACCTAAATAGTGTCTTCTGAGGTGTTTCCTTTTTAGATGAGGCAGCCAAAATACTCTTAACCTTGACATGATTTAAAACTGAATATTGTTCATCTAAAACATGGATAACATTTAGATCTCCCTGTTTATCTTCTTTCTCTTGAAACTCTTATTATTCACCACCTTGATGATCAAACTCTTCTTTGTCTTCTTCTTCCACATCAGTTCAACTTTTTTTTCTTCATAAACTTTTACACATTTCCCAACTTATACATATTCCTCATCTTCAACTTCTTCCTCAACTTCTTTTTCAACTTGTTCTTCAACTTGTTCTTTCGAAACAGATTTAGATAGTTAACTAAAAGGAGTTCCAATGTAGTCTTCCACTTCCCTTATAACATCATCATAGAGTTATTAAATTATCTGATATTCTATTTCTTGAATAAGTTCTGATAATGATAGAAATTTATTAGATTTCTGAATTTTTGGAGTGGGAATAGATATATTATGAAAAAATTTATATTCCTATACTTTCTGAGACATATTTTCCACGACTTTTATAAGAGACTGAAAAACTTTCACTTCCAAGGATTTATTTTTTAACTTCTTCTCCTTCTATTCTTTCTCAATATTTTCAGCTTGATGAATTTTTCAGGAATTGGCCTCTATAGGATTTAATAAAAAGGAAGGATGTCCTTCCATTATGGTTTCTGCCATTTATCTCCACTTTTCCACTGTTTCATCAGAATAGGATTTCAGTTTCATTGCAAGAGGAGGTGTTGATACCAGGATATCTGGAACTGATATAGGTATGCTAGGATCTTCCTGTTTCCTTTTGTTGGGAAATGATTTTGAAGACTCCAGAACATCACCTTTGTTCTAGATAACCAATTCTTCAAAACTCTTGGATTCCTGTATAAACTCTACCTTCATCCTTCTTAGAGTGTCATCACTGAGTAACAAAATCATGAAAGGATTTGAGACTGATCAGCATATGACATTAAACACTTGAAGACACATGAAAATTATCCATGAGACAGTTACTAGATATATAAGTAACTGAGATCTAATAAATCCTCATTTTATTACCCGGATAGTGAGAAAAATGTACTTCACAATGTTGATCTTCCTTAAGATGACGAGAAAGTATAACAGAATGATATCACATATATTTAGAGTGTCATTATTTCCTTTTCTTGGTATAATAAATCCTTGCATCCGTAGAGCTACCAACTTGTGGTTTGTTGAGAGATTCATAACCTTCGGATTCTTAACATAATTGAGACCAAGAAAATACATAGCTATTACTTTCTCAAAAGAACCTTCTTTCTCATGAAGTTTTTCATAACATTGAATAACTTCCCCTTCCTATAGAATGTTATAAACATTTTCTTCCTTCTTGTAGGGGACATTATATGTCTAATCATAACACTTGAACATAAATAGATCCTTATTATCCTTTTGGATGAATGTTACAGATACATAGAACTGAATAACTAATTCAGGATAAACTGGATCCTTACTTTTTTCCTTAGCCACACAATCAATTTCCCATCAATTTGTTCTTATCACCTTGGAGATAAGGGAGCCATAATTTAAAAAGATGTTAGGGAAAACCAACCTTTCCATAAATATTGACCAATAATTTATTTATTTGCTAGTCAGAATTTGGTCTACTGAGGATTCATGAGTCAGTTGGGAAAAATGGAACAAGATAATTGGAACTAAGACTTTGATGGGAACAGAGATTTGGCACAAAGATCAGTAAGGATGGTGCAGTGCTTATAAAAGTTTCGTCCCTTTTATATGAATGGATATGGATTTTCACCTTCCATAAGATAATCAAACGGTTGAGCACAACATGATCTGATCTGACAATTGAGGATGGATATAGGATATTTGAATTCTGGTCTTTTGTATTCATGTAAACCAGAATTGAAAATTTTGAAAAACCAACAACTGAAACTTAAGATAAGAAAATAAAGGGTTATAAGAATTTACCTTTTGGAATACTCTAAGGATTTTATTGGTATTATAATAATTCTATTGGATGTTATAGAATCCGTGATTCCCATACAGAAATTTCCAATACCGAAATTTCCAATATCGAAATTTCCAATATCGAAACATCCCATACCGAAATTTCCAATACCAAAGTTTCCAATACCAAAATATCCAATACTAAAATTTCCAATACCGAAATTTTCTTAAAAACATAAAGAATGATAAATTTTTTAAAAAAACGTAGGAAAATAATAAAAACAAGCAAGCATATGTACTCTCCCTGAAATAAAAAGTAGTTTAATGTTAGGAAATAATTCAAAAAAGAATTAGATATGAATTATTACCTTATAGAAATCATTCCTAGCTTCTTTTTAATGTATTCAAATCTATCAAAAGATAATGGTTTTGTAAAAATATCTGCAAGTTATTCTTTCCTTCTGATGAATTGAAAAATAATATCTCTTTCAAGTGTGTGAACCCTAAGAAAGTGATGGATAATATCTATGTGATTTGCATGAGAGTGATGTGTAGAATTTTTTTACTTAGGGAAGTGGAACTTGTGTGGTCACATATTATTTGAGTCTTAGTAAAACACATACCATAGTTTGTGAGTGTGTGTTGCATCCACAACACTTGAGCACAACAACTTATAATAGCTACAAATTTTTCTTCAGTAGTGGAAAGTGCTACAGAATGTTGTTTCTTAAATGACCTAGAAACTAAGGAATCTCCTATGAAATTACAAGTTCCAGATTTACTTTTTTCTATCCATTTTACAACCATAGAAGTAAGCATCTGAAAACGTTTTATGTTCAAAATTATTTCCAGAGGAATAAATAAGTCCCAAACCTAAAGTTCCCATTAAGTAGCGAAAAATTATTTTCACTTCAATTAAATGAGAATATTTAGTATTTTTTTAGAATATTTCACATTAACATACTGAGAACATTAAGTCAGGTCGACCAGATGTTATGTAATGTAAACCTCATAACATCCCTCTATAAGATGTTTGATCCACAGGTTTCCCTACCTCATCAATATCAAGAGTATTAGAGGTTCTGATAAGAGTAATTATACTCTTAGAATTATTATACCTGATCATCTTATGTAGATATTAGATATACATATGTTGAGATATGTATGTTCCCTCTGGTTTTTGAGAAATTTGAAATCAAAGAAGAAAAGTTAACTCACCCGTAATACTCATCTTAAACTCATATTTCCTATGATTTGCAATGTAATTAGTTAAGGATTACTGATTTGATCTGAATATGATATTGTCAACATAAATTTGGACAATAAAAAAACTTTATTATTTTTCTTAATAAAAAGGGATGGATCAGCAGTCCCCTTAACATAGTTATTTTGAAGAAAAAATCCTAAAATTTTATCATACCATGCTCTAGGGGCTTGTTTAAGTACATAAAAATATTTGGTATATTTATAAACATGATTAGAATATTTTTCATCTTCAAAACCAGGTGGTTGATCTACATAGACATCCTCCTCTACATAACCCTTAAGAAAAGAACACTTTACATCCATTTGATAAAGTTTGAAATTAAAGAATGCTGCAAAGGATAGGAGAATAAAAATATATTCAAGTCTTGCTACAAGAGCATAGGTTTCTTCATAATATATGCCATTTTGTTGGTTATAGCCTATGGTAACTAATCTTGCTTTACATCCAACAAGAACTACATTTTCATCTCATTTGTTTATAAAAAATAATTTTACTCTAAGATTATAAGGTTCCTTAGGTTTTTAATCCATGGTCTAAACCTGATTCCTTATGAATTCGTTGAGTTGATCTTGCATAGCCTTTATCCAATCTTCATAACCCAAGGCTTCTTCTGGAGTCTTTGGTTCAAATTGGGAAAGAAAAGAAACATGTCCAACACCATTCCTTAAATAACTTCGAGTTCTTACTGGTTGATTAAAATGTCCAATGATATTATCACTGTGATGATTTCTAAGTAACAACTAATTTGGGTTTTGGAAGACTTGATCGTTATCATATGGTAGAAAATCTTTAGGGGTAATTGTTATAGAAACGTTTTCTTAAACATTATCCTTGATTGGAATATCTTCTATCAAGGGTTGGTGATCAGTATTATGAAATATATAAAAAATTAGTTCATGTTGTTTGAAAACAAAAGAATCATTTTCATCAAAATTAACATGTACTATTTCATCCACAGTGCATGTGTTTTTATTGAAAAGTATATATGCCTTAGAGTTATTAGAGTAGCCAAAGAAGATTCTTTATCGGATTTGGGTGAAAATTTATATAATTTATCCTTGGTATTCAAGATAAATACTTTGCAACCAAAATCTTTAAAGTAATATGCATTTAGTTTTCAGCCAATCCATAACTCATAAGGTGTTTTGTTAAGAAAAGGTCTAATTAAAACTCGATTTATAGTATAAAAGGCAGTACTTACAGATACATCCCAAAACTATTTAGCTAAAGAATATTCACTAAACATGGTTCTGGTTGTCTCTTGAAGTATAAAATTTATTCTTACAATAACACCATTCTTTTGAGGAGTTATTGGAGTTGAAAAGTTGTGAGTAATACTTTTTTTACTACAAAATGTTTCAAAATCAGAATTTTTAAAATTTCCACCATGACCACAATAAATGGTTATTAATAGAAGTGTTTTCACTTTTTTAACTCAAGATTTGAAAACATTGAAATAAGAAAAAGGTTTAGAATAATTTTCATGAAAATAGACCCAAGTAAATCTAGTATAGTCATCAACTAGGAAAAACACATACTATTTTCCTCCAATACATCCAGTTTGTGTTGGACCAAATAAGTCCATGTGCACTAACTGTAAGGAATTAGAAGTTGTAACTTCACTTATAGATTTAAATCTAGATTTATGTTTCTCGCCATATTGAAAGGAATCTCAAACTTTTTAAGAATCAAACTTAGGATCTGGTAGATCCTTTAAAATTTCATTCTTAGAATGTTTACTCTGATTCCTTAAGTTATAGTGTCCTAGTATTCTATTCCAAAGAAATGATTTATCTTCAATTTCACTTAGGAAAGGAAGATATTGACTTCTACGGTCTTCTAGGTTTAGTGGGTACACAATCTTTGTCCTCTGGACTAAGAGAATATAAACATCCTTGTAATTGTTTACTAAGCACTTTTCATTCCTAAAATTCACAAGGTATCTTTCATCAAATAATTGACTTATCCTGATGAGGTTGTGCTTAAGACCATTAACAAATAAAACATTTGAAATTAATGATTTTCCAAGAAGAATAATGGTACCCATAATGACAATTTATCTTTGATATTTATCTCCAAAGGTTACTTTTCCACATTGAGTACTCAAAATATTTTTGAAATAGTCTTTTTTACCAGTCATGTTCGGGGAACATCCACCATCCATGTACCATATGTTGTTATTACTTCCTTCATTAACCCGGAAAAGAAGATTTAGGTTCTCGGAATCCCAACTTTCTTGGATCATGAATTGTTAGATATTAAAATTTTGGGTATCCATATTTTTTTTGAAAAATAATCTTTTTGAAACCCAAGAGATTGAAAATTATTTAAAGAACATTTCTTCTTCCAATTTCTACCACTTTGAAATTTAGTACAAAAAGGGTCACTTGGAGGAACAAAATAATTCTTCCTAAAAATTGGTTTTTCATGAAAATAACCTAATCATTGATTATTACCATGAGGTCTGATCTAAGAATACATCTTGTAAAAATTTTCCTTACCAGGTGTAAAATTTGTAAGATGTGTTATCAAAGAAAAAATTTCAAACTTTAGTCTTAGGAATAAATTCTTATCCTCTATAATAATATAATTTTAGTTAATATTATCAACTAAAAAATATCTTTCAAAAAATAAAATTTTAAGAACTTTAGATATCTTATCCTTCTCAGAATTAGCTTTCAAAAATTTCTTGGAATGATTTTAAAAAACACCATTTTTCTTATCAAGATCTTTGGTATGATCCAAAATTTCTTTTGTTAAAATACATTCTCTACCATTTTTCATTTCATGTTTCTTAAAAGATTTACAATTTCTAATCTCTAGAAACATTGCAAACATAGAAACTTACCCATAAGAAGGAAAATCATTATCAATATTTGATGAAGAATATTCTTCATCTGAAGAAAACTCATTATCATGAAAACATTCACTCAAAGACATATTGGTTTATTATTCAACAGTTTGTAACTTATCTATAAGACATTGATTTTAAAATAGAGCTCAGTGTATTAAACCAATATTTTTTTTCTCAGAATATTCTTAATCTGTAGAATCGTCCAAATAAACTCCACCACTGTCAGGCCAAGTGTCTTTCGCTTTTAAGATATTCTTGTTCTTTGATCTGTAGAACCTCTTCTTATTTCGCTCATAATTCATATCCATCTTGTCTCTTTTCTTAAGTAAGGGAAAATCAGTTCTGATATGACCAGTTCTTGTACATTCATAGCATGTAACTTCTCCATCTATCTTATATTTTCTATCTTTCTTCTGGTATCTATATTGAATGTTCTTCTTCCCAAAAAAAATTACATCCTCCGAGCAAGATTGGCTAAATCTTTTTCTAAACTTTCAATTTCACTAGATTTCGATTGAACAACAAACATCTTAGATTTAGATCTTGTAACTCTCTCATGAGTCTTGTATTTCATAAGATTTAATGTAGTTGTAAAAGCAACACCTCTATTCCCATTCTTCTTCTTAATATTATCAGTATCTCTCTTCATTATGGTTTCATGTTGAAGAATTGTTCCAAATAGTTCATCAAGAGAAATCGGTGTAAATTTTCTATTTTCATCTATAACAGTTCCCTTGGATTCCCATGCATTAGGCATGATGTCTGTAATATTTTCTACAAGAGCTTCATCATCTAAAACTTTCTCACCCATTGATTGTAAGCTATTTACTATATTAATGAATATTTTTTTTCTTACATACAGTTTCTCTATAAGGAAAGTATAAACCTTGATACTGAGCTCTGAGCATATCTCTTCTAGTTTCGATAACTTTGGAAGTTCCAAAGTGAGTTACTTCACACTCCATCCAAATTCTATTTGCATCTTCCTAAGATGAAATTTGGATATATATATTTCTAGTCATGGAACAAAGCAAAGTATTACATACCTTAAAGATTTTATGGTATTCCACCTTTTATGCATTAGCATTGGTTCTATGTTCCTTATCAGGAATCTTATAATATATAGTTAACTAAATGTAGTTATCTACACCTGTGTTTATCACAAAGGTATTCATTATGGCTCTCTAGAACTCATAGTCATTTCCATCTCAGATTGGTGGTCTAGTAGGATTATGATTATCTAGATATCCAACTTGAATTACTTCCATACTAAAAAATATTTCTTTCCATAGAACTTATTATAATTAAAATTTTATAATCAAAGAAGAAAAAAGAAAACCTGGGAAAGAAAACTTATATGAAAATATAGGAATTTTTGATACATCCTTTGATACCAATTGTATGATCGAATAGATGAATTTAGATGCTAAATAAATAAGGGGGGTGAATTTTATATTTAAAAATTCATTTGGAACCTTTAAAGTTATGTTTAACATGGTCAAACAAACATCCACAAAACCTCTTAAAAGAATCATTTCTATTTTCTTAAATGATTGATTCTACCTTAAAGTGTATAGAATATATAATACAATCAGAGTAATAGATTTAGAATGAATAATAAAGATATACTTTCTATCTTTAAAAAAAATATGATTACAGTGGAAATAAGACAACGTGAAATATAAAATATGTAACAACAAGACTTTTTTAACCCAAATAGAAGGGTATCCAACATCATTGGATAATGGTTCCTTGATTTATACATTCAAGAATTCCTATATTACCCAAACCTAGGTAAGACCTCAATCTGAGGATCGATATATGTATTTCTATCCCCAAAAGCCCTTGATTTAGAAGGAAGTCAGACCCTCTTTCTTCTAAAACCAGAAGTCCATTATCAGCATGATCAGAGTTTGCACAAAGCAGGTATAAACATGTTGTTCACACCTGAAAAATTTGTTCACAACATCTTCCTGAAGCACTGGGAGTTGAAAGTGCCTCACTATAGAAAACACTTCACAACATGTATCATGTTTATCCACTCTCTACAATGTAGTCGATGATTGTTACTCATTCAAATGAACTTTTATTTCGAGGAAAATCTTCCCAATGGCCATCTCCACTCCAACGGTAATATTTTCAATAAATTTTGGAGGGAGATAGACACATGTCAAACATACAATGGTTAGTTTGTAACAGATTGTATGATATCAATTCATGTAAGAAATGATGTTAAGTTAAAGATAAATGTAAATTACAAGAAAACATGGAATCTGATAATATTGGAATGATACATTAAACAAATCTAACATTGTAATGAAAAACTAATTCTTAAGAAACACATTATCATGAAAATAGATCCATAAGGAAATGTAAATTATATTGAGAAATTGGTACCACATTTGTGCCGAAAACGGAATCATAAAATTGGAATCAATTATACACCGGATTCAGAATCTGAAAATAGAGTCACTTTTGCATAGGATTCAGAATCACAAAACTGAATCACTTTTTCATTGGATTCAGAATCTCAAAATAGAATAAAATTTACACCATATTTGGAATCATAAATCATAATCACTTTTCCACCAAATATGAAATCACAAAGACAATATCACTTATACAACACATTCCGAATTATATAGACAGTATAACTTAAACATCAGATTCGGTCCCACGAAGAGGGTATCAATAATCTGTAAATCTAACAGAATAAAAAACTCGTAATAAAACATCTTGTAAGTATAAAAGAATGAAAAATTTTAATGATACATCCGTAATTATAATTGAATGAAAAATCTTATTGATAAATCTGTAAGTATAACGGAATGACAATTCCAGATCTTAAAAATACATATCTGAAAAAAGGTTATAAATTAAGAAAAAGTATTTGTGATTTTCAAAAAATAAAACCATAAGGATTGGAGAATTCATAAGATAACCTTATTGACTCAACAAATGGCATGGAAAAAATGTGGGTGGAATTCCATTTTAGAAAATTTACACTAATTCCACTCCTCCACCATAAGAAAAATTCACACACCACTTCCACTAATTCCAACCTCTCGAGCCCTTTGGCTCACCCACCCTCTACTCAAATTGGCTCCCAAAATCCTACATTTCATCTTTGAATCCTCCCTTTTTATGAAATTCATTCATGGAAGCCCTTTAGTTCAACCTAAAAAGAGTTACCCAAAGATGATAATGTTTGAACATGTAATAAGAATATTATGAATTAAGGTAAGGGTTTTGAAATCTCACTTTTATTAATGTGAGATATATGATGTATCCACCACTTCTTCATATTTTGTGGTTTTTATAATACCCTATGACATGATATATCATTAATTTATATTATTTTATTATATTTAATGTTTCAATAATTGTTTTTATTTAGTAGAACTCATGATTCAAAAGTCACTCATGTAATAAGGGGATTTTTAGTCTCACCTTTATTTCGGTGAGACATATTCCTTATTCACCAATCATTTTTTTGTGTATATATTGAAGATGATTTTTTTGATTATTATACATAAATTTATAGGTATTTAGATATCCATTTTATTATTTTTATTTCATGGGGATTTACAATTTAAATGTTACCAAACCATTAAGGTAGTTATGTGTTAATTTGGATTCAAATAGAAACATGTTTTTTATGAATATATGTTATTTTATAAGGATTATATTTCTCAATTTTATATTTCATATCATGAATCACCTTATTTCATCATGTTTATGTTAAACGTAATGTTTTTCTCTTATAGGGACTATGAGTCAATGTTACCCAAGTGGTAATAATTTATTACTACACTCTTACAATTTATCTAGATTGTTTAGGATAATTATTCCATTAATGATGTCATAGGATCAATTTCACTAGAAAAATAATTAATTTTATTCTTCTCCTATTATTAATTTTATAATCATGTATTGGAACCATTTTCCCAATTGTTGTTACTTAAGATAATTAAGAAAGTGTTTCTAAAAAAATCTGACTTTGTCACTGTCTTTACATAGAAACATGTTCTCTTTCTTAGCCATGTTTTCTAAAAATATTTTTAAAAATAATTTATGTTTTAAAATTTATTTAATGGTTTTAAGGCTATATCTAAATGTTTTAAATGTATTTTTAAATTTAAAAATGTTTTCAAAAGGGTTTCAAGATTATTTTATTAATAATTTAGGAAAAGAAAATTTAAAAATGATTTCAAGTTAGAATTATAAGCTCTAAAAATTATTTTCAAAGAAAACTATTTTCAAATTAATTTATGTTTTTAAAATTAGTTATTCTGAGTAGATTTTATATTTTCATCAAGAAATTCTGAAAAAATAATTTCAATGATTTCTTTTAAAAAAAATAGACTATTTGAAAATGTTTAAAGAAGGGTATTTTCAAATAAAGGATATTTTACTTAAGAAGTGTTCAATGTGTTCTTTCAAAATCTTTATCCATCTAAGAAGACAGAATTTTTTCTATTTATTCTTTACTAGGGATATGAACTTTGAATACCATTCAAATTAATTCTTAAATCGTTTATATTTTTATGGAATGACGTCTATGGCATAATTTTTTCCTAAATGTTTTACATGCCTTTTAA
Source organism: Viscum album (assembly GCA_963277665.1). Taxonomy (NCBI): domain Eukaryota; kingdom Viridiplantae; phylum Streptophyta; class Magnoliopsida; order Santalales; family Viscaceae; genus Viscum; species Viscum album. Next base: position 1,621,356,291 of record OY728150.1, read on the forward strand.
AACCTACTTATTTTCATGGGTTATGATTTTATGAAATGATTATGAGACCTATATATTTTTTGTAGGTAATTATATGATGTTTAAGCTTCGAATTTAGTATCATGGGTAATTAGCTGATGTTTGTGAAACCCATATCTTTTTATGGTTCATGATATGATGCAAGTTTTATTATATTCGAGAACATGTATGTATGATTTTAATATGTGATGGGTGGGACTAATATATCCCCCCAACTAATTGGTTATCAAATTTTTTTTATGAGCTCAATGGTTACATGGGAATTCATCATAATCCCCAAACATGATGGTACATAAGAAGGTATCCCATACCTGAAATAAGAGGCTATCCTAAGACCACTTCAATGGGGTACAAGAGAATACATCCTAATCCTGAAACAGTTTGCCATCCTTAGCCCGAAACAATCAGGTACATAGGAGGACATCCCATGGAAGAATCAAGTGGTTACATGGGAGGGTATCCCAAGCCTGAACCAAGAGGGAACCCAATTCAAAGACAAGAGGGTACATGGGAGGGAATTCAGAGCCCTGAAAAAAGGGTACATGGATGGGAATACCAAACATGAAGTAGTAACATAGGTGATTATCGAAATACTTTCATGTAATGAAGGTGTTGGAAGGTAGCCTTGATATAGGATTTTTTATGCTTATGTGTATGCCAAAATTCTATGCATTATTCCTCCATTATTCTTCAAGAGACTATGTTTTTAATTACTTTATGATTCGTGTCTTATGAAAATCCTATATTTATTCCATGAAACATGATAATGGTATTTTTTATTTATGGTATGATCTTCTAATGATATGATAATGCTCTAAAAACCTTATTCTCATCATTAGGCTTGCATATCCACTATTTAACCTTACTGAGCATTTGAGATTACCCATTTTTGATGTTCCCATTTCCCATGTTATAAAGAATGTTTTTTAAATAGTATTACTAAAGGATAAGATTATAATAGAGATTTTGAGAATCTCCCTCCAAATTAGAAGAATGTTTTCAATGTTTCCCATGAAACTAAGCAATTGTGGCCCTCATGCATGTATTTTTGATATTTGATGTATATTATATAAAATTATGTAATATCTAGAAACGTTAAGCTAGGGTTTCTATAGTTTCATGGATTATATTATAGTGTCATCAATAAATATGATTCATATTGAAAAGTTAAGAGGAATAGTGATACATCATAGAACATGGATCTAAAATACTTCCACCATTTATTATATGGAAAAGAAATGAAATTAGGCTTCGAGTTACTACTATTATTTATACAGAGGGGATGAAGGAGAAATTTTATGACTAATGGTTTTATATATAAATATTAAAAGAAAATTTTTATTATAGTATAAAATAGTTTATAAATTGTCTTGAATAAGATAGATTTTAGAATAATGATATTTCATAACTCTAATTAATTAATTAAATGCTAACTATCATGAAGAAGACTCATTAATTGATGTAATAAAATTGGAGGAGTTTTAGAGTTATTTTACCATGATTTAATGAATATTATAATATATTTATCTATGTTATCATAGTTACATATTTTTAAAATTGAATATTTATTTTTTATATTCTTTTCATTTTTAAATTTCTACATGTTATGTAATTGTAATGTAAAATGTCCACATCTGGAAAAAAGTAAATTGTATCCTATAGGAAGGGTAACATGTTATTATCACTATTTATCATAGGGTAAACTTAGTTATATATAATGTTATTATAAATAATGGATTCTTTTTAAAGAAAATAATAATACATTTATGGATATATAAAGGCAATCTACAAGCTAAACAATTTTTTGAAGGTATCATAAATTCTTTCTAAAGGTTATGAAAGGACAATTTATAAGTAAGACTGGTTTATAAAGATATATTTGAAGGTAAATAGTAACCATGTCAAAATAATTACATATGTGGGAAATCTAAAATGGGATGTTGTGAAAATTTAATAATTTTTATATTCTTAAGAAATGAGAAACTGATTATGATGATACAATTGTTATATTCAAAGACCAAACATTACTAATTTAATGAAACAATCATGGATACAAAATGAACAAGTTAAAGATTTTTTATAGTTGAAGTGGGTACAATACATCGAAGAGAATACAACATACTGAAGATGATAGGGGTGTCAACAAAATAGTGAGTCTGAGGAGACCATCTCATACTCGAATAAATAGTTTATGTAAAATAGGATACCTCTAAGGAATACTTTTTAGAGATCACTTTGTCTAGTTTTTTTAAAGAATATTGAACTATATAATCTTTATTTAATATGAAAAACTACATTCTGATGTTTTCCATGATATAGTTTTGAGTATTTTGGTTGAGAAGTCTACTTGTGAGAAATGACTACTTACAACTTGATGTAGAGGAAACCACAGATATTGACATGATATTTGAGACTCCAACATATAGAATCAAGAGTAATTATAACATTAAAATATTCCGGAAATTAATTAATATAAGGAATGTTTATATATGGATTTATAGGATAGTATAAATATATATAAGATAATTATATTGAAAAATAATTCGAGGAAGGAATTATCTGTGTGTTCATCCAGATTTATTGGAAGAGTATAATTGAAAAAAACAAAATTATTGAGTTTTTTTTGAAGTTTGAGATCTCAAGAACATAAATAAAATAAATAGTGGAATCCCAGTAATCCAATTTATAATGGTACCATGAATATATATTATAATTAGAATAATGAAATGGCAAGTCTCAACTACTAGTTCCTATAAATATTATGTAATCCGAAATAATTATTGAAAAGGATATTTGAGACATTACCTATTGAGAAGATGAGGGATCAATGAAAAATAGGTAGTAAAACCTACTTCTGTATGAATATAAGTATCCATGTTTATTAAATAATTATAATTATAAGATTATTTAAGTGGAATATATGAGTGGATTATATAAAGAGAAATGATTTGAGAGATACATGCTGTTAAATCCATATGATGATAAAATAAAAATAGGAATATAGAAACCTAATTTAATGAAATGTTTGATGTGTATGATCAATGACATTATTCAATAGGGACACAATATCCCAATTCCCGATCTACACCACATGGTAATAACAAATTTCAGTATTCTATATACAACTAAATAACTTTATGAACCTTATAGTGTTGTACATAGATAGTTCCTTGATAAATGTTCTTAATAAAGGAGCTTTTCATTATATTCATTTTATAATATGATGAAATCTATTCATGTATGATAATAACTATGATTCACTAAAGGCATAATCATTCGTAAAGAGGTGAACTTATTTAATAAAACCTAGTGTTATCTTTTGTTTCCTTATAAATATATATCTATATACCATCAAAAGGATTGATAGAGAGAAATATATGTACTCATTGTATATGTAAATAGGTCATAAAGGATAAAAGAATTATAAAATTTATACCAACACTTATTCAACCCTTTTAATGTTGGAAAAAATCTTTTGTGACCATGGAAATTATTACTCGGAAATTTGGTAACATATTTTATTAGATTATAATTTTTAGTATCATAGGATTTTTTAAGAATTTAATTTCAATTCACAATTTCAATATGATGTGCATATTTTAAAAATAATATTAATTTTTTCTCAATGAAACCATGAAAGAATAATCAAGAAGTGGAATTAAAAATATATGTAAAATGCATATAAGAAGGCTATGTAAAGGCTCATCAAATAAAGTGTACATTACTAATTTTAGAGGCTATTAATGTGGATGTATTTCTATAGAATATATTTTATGAATCATCCAATAGAATTTTATTATGGGGATACAACCTCCACGAGTCATAATGAAGAAGAGATATTTATAATTTCTCTGATTCTAAACACTAAAACTCTTAGATAGGGGAATTAATTTTGGTAGTTCACCCCACTGAATAGGATATATGAAACTAATCAACCTCAAAAGTAATAATATATTTTGGTGTTAAATATAATGTAAAATTTATTATAAAAATGATCTCAAGATGAACTGAGAAATTCTTTTAGTGTTCACGTCGTTAATAGTCTTCATGATAAACATGTCATTATTCTAAAGAATATTTTATATGACTACCCAAGAGAAATGGTTTCCCAAAATTTTGGATTTTTTAGAATCTTGTAGGTAAATATCACTTAAAATAATACTGGGTTTTAAATCATAGAGAAATATTTTTAGGAAATAGTATGTATCAGTGTAAAACTCTTAGAACAAGTTGGTGGAAATGATATGTTGAATTTTAATTTTAATATAAGTGAGAAATCCTTGAGAGTTAATAGATAATTGTAGTTCTTGAAAAAGAAAATATGAAAATATATTTGAAGTGTAAATCAAATAATTAGAAGGAAATAATAAATTCTTTTATGTAATTTTAAAATTATCAACTGTATCTTATGACATAATGGATTAATGATCTTCGTCATAATTGTATAAAAAGGTAAAAATAATGATAATGAGTTTGATATATTTAATTAGGAAAAAGAAGATAAAATGATATCATCAGAGGATGGGAAAAGATGCATAATATTGAATTTTTTGATCTTGATGCTGAAATTGAAAATATGAAAATTGTTTAATATGGTTCTTCATAATAATTTAAAAGGAGAGAAGCTACCACACAAACATATATAAAGAATTCCTATATTAAAAGACATATATCTTCTTAGAAAAATATCATGAGATTAGGAAATTATTATTTTTCAACATTCATAAAAGGAAATATAACATCTACTCTATAAAATTATATTTTAACAAAATCATTTCCTTTTAAAGTGTATAAAAGAACCGAATATATATATATATATATATACATGTTTGAAGAAAAATTTTGAGGGTCCCCCCACCACATAAAATGTGGTCGGAAGAAATTATATGAGGATACTTTCCAAAATTAAATCCAATAAAATGGAGGAAAATCTACAAAAATATTATATATATAAAACTGATTAAACTATTTCTTAGAAAAGAACAAGGTTTTTGTTATACAATTTATGTTGTAACAGGTTCATGCATAAACATTAGGAGTGTTGATATAATTTTTTAACCTATATAATAAAACTAGATCCTATATGAATGATAGGTAATTATTTATTGAATAAAATATCATGTAATAGTATAAAAAACATTTCTTGTTCAAATAAGTTTAAAATCCTGGTTGTTCTCTATGAAATTTAAAATCCTGGTGGTCATAGTGGTGGTAAAAGGATATCACAAACAATAAAAATATATTTTAAATTAGCTAAAAGTATAATACTAAAAACCTAAATGAAAAGAGAAACGATAACCTTAGAAAATAAAATGATGTTATTTCGAAATTAAAATACTCTTATGAATATAAAAAATAAAAACGTGATTCATTTTTTGGTAAAAACTTACATAGAAAATGTTGATAAAACTAATAAAAAAAATTAAATGAACTGCAAGACACTAAGGAGAGTGTGATTCTTCAATTGAGGAGGTAGATGAAATATAAAGGATACATGAAACCAAATGGATATGTATTTTAATGGTGGTAATATTGAATAAAGAGAAAAATAAATCCATTGGAAAAATATAAATAGACATAGATGTTAAATAACTTTCATAAAAGGATATGTGGAAGGTCCAATATAGTTAAGCACAATACAACGGAATTTTTGATAATTTTTCCTTATAATTTGGAGAAAGAAGATGAAATGGGAATTGTACAAGAGAAGGAAATACACAATGGAAAGATGAGATTAAACATATATAATAATCAGAATTTCATGTGAATCTACAATTAAATAGTGACCAAAAAGTAGAGGAGCTATGTGGGAGTCGAAAGCTAGATGGGCACAATAGAAAGGATTTGATGAAAATCACACCATCCTAGTAAAACATGTTAATGAATGAGAATAATGAACTAAGTGATATATATTCCTTGATAGACTATGTTAAATAGAATATAACACAAAAGTATAATAGAAAGGATTTTGTGCCCTTATAACAACTAATGTGTTCATGTTTTTTAAAAATATATTTCAAATGTTTTTTTTTGAAAAATATATATATTTTCGAATCATTATTGATTTTTTACTTTTTTGAAATAAATATTCATGAATGATGAATTTGAAAAAAAAAATTATTCTTTTTTTAATGGGTCCAAGAACCATTTTATTATAGATAAAATTAATAAAATAACTGTGAACACATAACATGAAACTTTCATGCAGTTTAATGCACATGGGAGGAGATAGTTCATAGATTCTCATTTGTGGGGTTTCAAGAAGGCCAACAACACAACAGATCAAATACTGCATCCATCTTAATAAATAAAGGTTATGATAATATAAGGCTTTGGTTTGGGATGATGATTTATATATGAACTATTTATAGTTATAAAAGACAATTCTTTTCACCCATAACCACATCACCTACAAAAGAAACACTACAACACTACCCTCTTGCATTAAAACTCACCATTGTACATTCTATATAGCCAAAAAATCATGGAAACCACTTCAATAGCCCAATAATATTCTAATTTATCACTAAGAATCTCAAATTTCTCTAGGAAAGACCATGGAATCTTATAGATAACCCCACATGATGTTGAACAATTACATGAATAAGATGAAGACTCAATGTGAAAATTATTATGTTTGTTGAATAAATATTCTTGAACATGGAGATCTCATCACCATGGAATGACATCTCGTGTTGCATATTGATTTTTTGGACTAAATAATCCCTAAAATGTAATCCAGCCCATGGATAAAATCGTGGATTAGTTAAACTAATCAAAGCAACTATGAAATTCAATGGGGTGGATTCCATGGCTCTGATGTTTTCATAAATATAGGTCGAAACAAGGACACATGAAGAGCTATATCACAATTGATATTTCTCATAGTTTACATGTGAATCAATGTGTTTTTCACCATAGGAAGAATTATTTTTTTTCTACATGTCAAACTTTTTGGGGAATAATGATTTAATATGTGGGGTTATACCTATGGAGAAGATGAATATATGCATTCATAATATAGATGAGGAATTTATAATAAAAAGGAATGTCAATGTGAATGAGATAAAAAGTTGTAGAAATCCATGGGATAGAAAAACGAAACATTCAACCATTTTACAAGATAAATTTCATTATTTCAGCCATGAATATGTGAAGGAGATAAAATGGTCTTACTACATACAATTTTTTCATTACAAAATCCATTTGAATTCTTATTCTTATTTTGTTTTGGAATGAAACATTTAATCATACATGAAAAAACCCCATATCACATGAAAATTGGAGAATATATTTTGCGAATAATTATAATAGGATTGTTACATAGGTTTTATAAGGGTGATAAACCAGATTAATGTAAAAATAAGCCGACATAAAAATTAAATAATATAATGATTCGTTGGAGAGATATAAAGATACATTAAAACTTTTCATTCTCTCTCACCCTCTCATAAATAAAGAATATATACAGTGTAGAATTTATATCATTTAAGATTATGATACTTAGATTAATTTAGAGAGATCAACTAATGAATCCAGTAAGGTTCCAATATAGGGAGTAGTTTATATAGAGGTTTTAAAATATATGTTTATTATTATTATTATATGTTTCTATATATTTTAGATTGTTTATTCTCAATTATATTTTCATTATATTCCCTATTTTAAAATATATTATCTATTCTTTCCATTATCTATCCTATAGACTATATTATATTCATCATTGGTGAACACTTGATGGTGATTGGATGGATGTATATAAAAGAGAAGAAGCAGTTGAATTTGTTGTGTAATGACAAACTATAATTATTTATTCACATGTGAGATGATCATAATGAAGATTTATTGTGATTTTACTAATAATTATTATATTATTTTATTAAAACTCTATCCTAGTGTTTTCAATAGAAAAATCCTTGCATGATAAATAAAATTAATTCAGAAAAACTGAATTGGATTATACTTTACAATCACATTCAACCTAATTCAAATTAGATATTTGGGACCATAAAATTTAATGAGTCAGAGTTCTATGGATATTTAAAAATAAATGGAAAATGTTTCCATGGACATCAATTAGTGATCTGTCAACCATTGGGGTTATAAAACAACATTAAGAAACCACCCACAAAAACAGGTTTCCAAATCTTTTTCTTTTGTTTTCGATTTGTTATTTTCATTTTAATTATTAATATAATTATATTATTAGGATAAATTGTGATTCATATTCCTAAAATAATCATTATTATCTAACAGTGATTATAGAGTTGTGAATATGATTCCCTAGTACTCATTTTTTGGGCTCTATAAATCCTGTATACAATGTCTTATTTGTTCTTGTATTGAGGAATTATAAATGTCTAAATTTTTTACCTTAAAGGACATAATGACAACCTTCAGGGTATATCAATGGTTTCCCCATTATTGTGAGTTTTATAAAAACTTCAACAACTAAATACAGAATTATTATGTGAAAATAATAAATTGTCCCATTTTATTTAATAATTTTACCCTATTGTTTTTATTTCTTAGATTTCTATTTACATTATATTCTTTTCTGTTTTCTATTTTGTGATTGCTGAAATACAAGTCATCTCACTTCAATTACCCAATTTTAATGGATTAAAATTCATACCAATGAGATGATTCAATGTGGGATGAAAATAAACCTATAGGGATTCCACATTAAGAAATACAAAGGAATGACTCATATTACTATCGATTAAATTAATTCCAACCTCAAAAATTGTGTTCCACCAACATTCATGCATATAGAGGAGCTCAAAGTTACCAAAACTACCATAATGGAAAATTTATTAGAAAACATATTAAAAATGAACCTCACTATCATCTTCATCAAGATAATGATTCACAAGAAATATTAATGGAATTACTCTCTATATACATTGAATATTTAGATAAAAGTTTGGAAGAGAAAGAGACACAATATAAAGATCACATAAAATTAAAAAATCATTATGCATAGTTAATTTCAAATTTAACCACTTTATTTGCAACATACCTTTAATTTCTAATGTTGTAAAAAAACTATTTATTAATAAGAATAAAATTCATATTAATAGAAACATAAAGACATAGTAATAAAAATGGAATAAAATTTGGTACGAGGAAAAATGATTAGTGTTTGGACTAGCCTCAAAATGATCAGAATATTGAACCTATAACTCATTATGAAATTGAAAATTAAACTCTATCATCCCACCAAATTTTACTTTTGGAATAATAAGAATAACATATTTCCCACATATACATATAATGAAAATAAAGAGAAAATATTATGGGGGTCAATGACTGAAAGATTGTGGGAAATGAGAAGTGTTTGGGGGTTGAAGATGAACCTGGTGTCGAGAAGGAGAGTCCACATGATGGGGAAAACGAGGAATATTTGGATCATTTAAAATTATCCTAGATAAAACCCTCCAACACATAAAGTAGTTAATAATTAAAATTAAATGAGTTGATTAATGATTAGATACACTTTGAAACCATTTATATTCTAGATTTTGGAAAGTATAGTACACCATTATAATCTTATGAGAAGACATGTATACAATCAAAACGGATCTCAGTAATTAAATAATTAAGTATAGGATGGATAATTCGAGTTTTGATATAGAAATCAAATATAAAGAGGTGAAGCGGAAGACATGGAACTAGTTGAAACAGTTTAATGAAAAGAAAGAACCTCAAGCTTTTGAAACAAGTGTCACTACTGGTAAAAGAATGTTCATCACAAGAATAAAATATGAAAAATGGTTTTGAAATTATATGATTAGACACATCAGTCAATGAAGATAAATGATTTTAATAGGTGGAGGAATCATTCTTCATGTCGGTTGATCTTCTTAATAAAGAGGGCACATCAAAACATGATAAAAAATGAATAAGTTGTGGGGGAGTTCATGAACAGTAAAATATAGTCATAGTTTTGTTTCCATGTGTTTTCTTTAAATTTTTACTCAATATAAATCCCACCCCAAGAAGTACTGAAAATTTAATTGAAACAATAGGGAAAATGTACCCCATATTAGAAAAATTCTACAATAGTTTTAAAACTAGACCTAGGAACATTGTTCCATTATCCAATTACATGACCGGTATACACCTCCAACATTTTTTTAAGCCTGATGAGGTATTGTGTGATTTTGGACATAGTTGATACATATTTAACATTAATTTGACTGGTTTTGTTCTTGTATTATTTCAATAGGGTTTATTCATCGAATCAGAAACACTCAATAGTGAATGAATAACATGTCATGAATAATGTATTTTAACAAGTGTCATGGACAGGGATGCATGAAGGGAACATGTCCAAGGGTGAATTACTAGGCTTCATGGATAGTGTCACATAAATGCATCACATGGACAATATTCAAAATTAAATGTAACCATATAAGTAGGGGTGAATGTTTTTTGGTGCAATACATCACATAAAAGTGTCCCATGACTTGGGGTTCATGTGATCAAGAGACACCATGTGATCATCCAATTATTAAATGATTACTTTAATAGAAGAAATGATTGGGGTATGATATATTAAGGTTCATGAATTTATGAACATAAAAAATCTAAATAGAGGTGTCATGAGATCTAATTTTTTCATAATGTCACCACATAATGACTAACAGGTCGCGTGATTGTATAAATGGATTTCTGTGGTTACCGAGTGAATATATCATTAGGTAGTAACTAGATACCTCTTATATACATCTTATTTTTCATATAATTATTAAATTTTTTATAGGTATGAATACTATTATATATAGTATTGGGATGATATTTATATTGATTTTCCTAACTAGTTCAACCCTTATACCCACAAGAGGCATTAGAGGGCCAAAAAACAAGTCAAGTCATCCTAGGTTACAATATCAATTAAATGATGGAGTCACATTTACCAAGAGTTCTTTATAACCCTAAAAATATCATGTGATCACATATTGCCTTCATTACCAAGCATGAATCTCTAAGAATCATATATTTCATCACAAGTTAAAAGGGATTTACCTGCTATTTTATTTTCAAACCTATTACTCAATATGGGAGATTCATGCAATAAAAACAATGATGAACCTCATCATCATGGAAATCGTCATCTAAAATCAATGTATGATACTATGGATGTATCATGAACATCATCCCCATGTATTATAAATGCTTCATTTTAATCTCACAATAATATCCCATTTTTCTAATATACCCATATTTTCGAGATGAATATTGAATGCATTGAGGATTAAAGGCTGACCATGGATTATTACTATGGTAATATCCAATTGGAAGGATCCATGTTAAATATTTTTAATTCAAATTATGGCTTCCATAAAAACCCTTAATGGAAGTTAGTAGATACTAATCTGTTAGTGTGGAATATATTCATTTGGTAGATGAAATTATATGAACAACATTGTTTATGAAATAACAATACCATGTGAATAAGATATCCCACTGAGGAAATTGGAACATCATAAATCCTCTTATTATAATACCGAAAACTCATATGGCCTAGTTGTGAGTAATATAGTCCACTCCCAAAATATTCTAGCATCATCTAGTATAGACCCCCGTCCTCCACCCATCTAACCATAGATCCCACTATGCTTTAATTTCATGTTCTTTTTAGGGTTGACACATCCCTATATCTACTCTAGATTATCGTGAAATTTCCTAGGAATGGTTGAGGAAACTCCCATATGTTCCTTGGTCGATTCAGATAAGTGGATTGCCATGGATTTACTTTTTTATGTTAAGTCAAACATAAAATAAAGAGGAAATGTCTAATTATTATATATAATGAGGAAAACAAATGTGTAATTATAAAATGGATCCAAATAATTTTTTATAAACAATTCCTCCTCAAAACATTCATAAATTAATAGAATTACTTCATATTAAATATTATTTATTTTTATAATGGGATTATTTAAAATACTATATTGACAATCACAACATCACTCATGTAGTATATTACATTATCATGATGTTAAAACATATCAAATCCCCCAGGAAAAAGTTCATGGTTCACATTTATGGATTCCATAACCCCCTAGAATTGGATTCATTTAGAAAGAACGAATTTGGTTATAAGGTAAATTTTGGTATCATTCCCTTATAATTGAATATATGATGTGATTTTATACTAAACCATATAGGAGGATTATCCATGTGTAGAGGGTTTACTATAGGACTTTCTATGTTAGCAATAAAAGAGTCTCTACCATGAGTTATTGGGATACCATTATGAAAAGACTTTGGATTTCCATTTTGAAAAATCGAATTAAAAAATTTAGTTCCCAAAATAAATAGTATCTAATCAGGACACCAATATCCTGAGTTAATTTAGGTAAAAGTTATAGTATGGATCATGTATTTAGATATAAAGGAATCTATTTTTGGATCCATGATATGGGATTTAGAAGTTACTATGTATCCCAATGGAATGGGAATCTTGACACACATAGTTCTGATTAAGGACACATTTGATATTCAATCTAAAGTATTTTTAAATAGGTACAAAAATGAAAAGTTAAATAATTATTTTTTATAGATATATAAATATCATAGATATAATAAAGAGAAAAATCACATTACCAAAATATCATGATAATGGATCCATTATTTTATGGACATATTGAAAAGATCTGGATCTCATGTAATATTTCAAGCTATACAGTGTAGGAAACACTAATATGTTTATGGTAATATAGGATAGGACATGAAATATATTTTTTATAGTCATTATAGTACTAGGAACCCTATGTACGGTACTAGGTGCAATAAAGGTGTGATAAAATCTATCCTATGTCCAGGCCTAGAAAGCGTAACTCGATTCTTTTAAGGGCTTCCTAATTGTCCCCGAATGCTATGTGTCTCAAATTTTCACCAAATTGTTTGGATAATATTAATACATGTAAGGTCTAATGAGTAAATACAAGAATTTTTCGTATCCATTACTATTATTATGTTTCCATCAAATGATTGTAATTTCTTTTTTATACCCACTGATTTCTAGATCACAAAGGGTGTTTGTCTTTTGAGTAGTGACTGAAATTTTACATTCGGTTACTTTTATGGGTTTTACCAATGGTGAGTGTTTCTTCTCTTTCAATTGGTTGTTTGAGTTATAAAATCTAAAAATAATAATTTTCTATCATTTTAGGTTCATATCTTAGAAATGATGTTTATGTTGTCTAAGGTCATATAGATTAGGCCTTGAATCAAGAACAAAAGTCAGGTATTAAATGCTAGACTCATGGGAAGGATAAATAATTTCTCAATTATCATGAATCAAGTATGAAAAGAAAGAGAAATTTTTTTATGGATGATTGAAAATCAAAATTTGGAGATGAGATCCTATTAAATGTTTTAGGGGATCATGGGGATTAAAATCCTCTTTTGAATGATAAAATACCTATTTTGATTTGTCAAGGTACATAATGAAAATATACCTCACTGGTAGTAATGTAGTGGGATCCCATGAAGGAAAGAATTACCTTTTCCAAGGTCCATATAAGTTTGTTAGAGAATCAAATAGTCAATACAAGGAGTACGATATAGAGTAAGGTACTCAAGGAGGGTTTGGTTATCCTATAAAATTTCATTATTCATAATGTATTAAGGTTAAATATCGGTTTTGAAACCATAAATCCTTTCTTATGATATAAAGTATTATTATTCCAGAAATTTTCTAATACCCTGGATCCCTATTTAGTCTCTATAGTATGGATATTCATGAAGTGATTTGGTTCCCAACACACTTGTTAATGTCAAAAATGATCAATTTTACTAAAGGGTTTTCGAACCCTTTATAATTTTTTAGTTTATGAAGGATAAATATTAAAAAAGTGATCTGTCACCCTTCATTCATAATTATGTTATGAATGGTGAATATTATGTAAGTTCTTTGAAACCATGAATCCTTGTTCAAATTAAAAAGGAAAATTATTCTTGAAGGGTTCTAAAACCATGTTTCCTTACTCTGGTTATTCTGGGTGAATATTAATGAAGTGTTATGGAACATTTAATTCTTACTAAGGTTATGAAGGATGGATATTCAAGAGGTGTTATATCACCCAAAATCGTTATTTCAAAGATAGGTATGGTATATTGGGGTCTCTTTACGATGATGTCAAGCCCCTTGTATCATTAGATTATGGGTTGTGTAATTCAAATCCCAATTATTTTGAATTATAGATTATGATATAGGGAAGAAATTCCATGGATTCTCAGAAATCACTATGAGATGATGAGCACCTCTATAATGTTTTCTACTCTCTAGATACATGAAGTCCTGCTCATATGGAAAATACACCTATGGTTTATTGGTTAATTTCACTTATGAATTATCCAATATGCGATCTCATACATTTTTAATAAGTGGGTCCCCTAATCCTTTACAAATGGAAATGAATGATTTTAAAAGTACCAAACAATTTGGAAATAATGTAGCATATGGATGAACAGATATCCTAGATGGATTTTAGAACACTGGAGATAGTTTATATACTACCACAAAGGAGGAGAATTCAGATCATGATCTGAAAACATAGATTCTGTATCCTGTGGTTTATGATCATGTGATGAATAATAGAAAATGGTTCAATAATGAGGTTCCATATCAGTGATTTAAGTAAAGGTACGATACATAGCAGTGTAACGTTGAGGATGAAAAATCTATATGAATAGTTGGATTACTAGACTTTTTAATAATGAAAAAATAATATATTATCCAATGGGAATTTCTGACTAGTGGTAGTCGGTCAACAAATTGTAAAGGTAGAACCACTATATTACATAGTCAAGATAATAGCACTTGTTTTTAAGGGGGCCTTTCCTCTTTGAACAATATATCTCTTAGGTAACAATCTCTAGAATATTTTGTTATTCCATAGCGAATCTGAGTGGGGAACCATTAAATTATTCACCCCATGTTACCAATATTCTATACAGTAGAACCTCTAAAATTAAATCAAGGTTAATATATTCATAGAAATGTGTAGCAACACATGGAGTTATCAGGTGTCAACACATACATGAAAAAACTGAAGATGTTTTATGGAAATATAAACATTATAGATTGGTTTAATAATAAAAAAAATTAATTAGCATGTATTGAATGATTTTTGGGGTGAATAGATATGTAAAATCACCACTCAAAAGGTTTAAAAGACAAGATGGGTCATGTGAGAAGGGATCAACAATTTGGAGGTCATAGGATAGAAAATATTATATTTTCACTTATTTTTTATGATATAATTTTTTCTAAGATATATATATTATGAAAGTAGCAATCAATGACATGATTTTCACTTAGATTGATTTTTTTGTTTTTTATCCTTAAATGTATTTCATATATTTCACTATATGTTTGATGGATTTCAATTTAGACCATTGATGGATAGATTTTAATGTTATACAACATTGACCAAGTTTCACATTATTTATTTTTATGGTTAGTGAAGATCCTAAAATAGAGCTTTTACACAATAAACCACTTATAATTCCCCAGTTATAGAGTAATTAGAAACCATTTTTAATGAAATGTAATTGTTATTTAAAAAATGGATTGAGGTTCTTGTATCATGAGAAATGGTATAATGAAAATAAAAAAGGGATGGATAAAATCCACAATGTGGTGATTGAATTTGTTTCCATGTTGTTAGGGCTCAGATGAATCATATTTCATTTTGAAAACATAATAATTCCTCTAATTGATAGGTCAATGGAACTTATACAGGTTACAATATGGGATAACATTCATATTCAGGAATAGTGGACCCCCCACTTTTACAATGTCTTTGGATTATTTTCAGAAACCAAAGAAACTAATGAAATGAAGAGAAATTTATGAATTCAGGTTATCCAAATGTTGATGGATGAATTAAAAATCCTAGTCGACGATGGGTATATTGGTGTGGTCTATTGATAAGGAGTGATATTGGATAATGATATTTGTAATTTAACATCATGAAGAGATGACACATATTTAATGAAGCTTAATGTCATGGGTAAATAAATTTTTTATAATGTAATTTAATGTGACGTGGAGAGGACTTAATGCTCATAGTTTAACATCACACATTGGGGATGAATGGAATACAGTTTAACATCTTGGTACAAGGATGTCATAAATTGAAATGATAACTAAATAAAGTATATTTTGAGACATCTTAAATTATTTGGGGACATTCAAATGTGAGAGAAATTTTCATCCTTGTATAGAGATTATAGTTAAATATACATATATCAGGTCCCCTCTTAAAAGATCCAACTCATAATAAAATAATTATTATATTTATCTAGATTATACATAATAATGTTATCTAGTAAGGATTGAAAACCAATAACTAGTTTAATAACATACAAGGAAGACTATACATCCTACCATATTTGGTTATGAGACCCCTCATGGGGTAACATGAAGAAATCTCTATGATCACATGACTCATGATCAATATGGGAAAAAATATTTAAGGAGAGACTAATCCATTCTAAGAATGATATGGGTGCATAACTAAAAGAATATCTTTTTTAATGATGATAATGGATGGGGACCATTGATAATGAAAAGTAACTTGGTTAGGAATAAAGAAGATTTTTATCAATCACCAAAACGATCTGGGTGGACAAGAAATTTCTATGGATAATATTACCATTGATTTCATTACGTATCCTATAAAAGAATAAATCAATATAGATAAAATATCTTCAAATAAACCCCTTGCATTGATTTTCCTCATAGGCGGGGAGGGTCTGATATTTTAGAAATTTCTACTGGACATAGGATAGTGAATTCAGGCATTAATACTTATCCTATTAGGACAAGAATTAATCCCCTCATAATTATTAATATCTCCATATAAAGGCCTAACTAATATGGGGGAGGTTTATTTTTTTTAAAATAAGATATAATATTTGTGATTGTTACACTACAAATATTTGGTACACTTTTAGAGAAAAATAAATAAGTTATACATTATTTAATAACCAATAAGGAAATGTAGTATCAGTGGAATTGTTTCAAAAACTATGACTGGAAGGGGAAATAATATATTTTTTATCTATTTTCCTTTAAAAAAATGATATAATAGGATAGAGTAATTATATCAAGATTCCCTACAAAGATCCAACATGAATATAGGGGATGAAAAGGTAGTATAATTGTTTTGAGGATTGTGGTTAGGCCAATGAAGGAGAATCTAGGAATCACTGCATATCCAATTTTAAAAATAATCAATGTAAACACTATTCCAAGGTAAATGGTTTCATGCAATGATTTGGCTCATATATAAGGAAAAGGGGAATACTGAATCCTGATCATCCAGTTTCATGTCTTCTAATTTCTGGATACTTTATTAAAGCGATGTGATATCATATTGGGAGAGGCATTCATTATTGAGGTAATCATTAAAATATTATACCTTAAAAAAGGATACTAAAATAGATAAAAATAATTCAATGGGGAAGGCTATAATAGTGATGAACCTAGAGCTAGAATTTGGGTATCATACCAAGGAATCACATTTTATACGGGTAGATAAGAAACCAATCCATACATAGCTCTTCTCTGAGAAGTTCCATGCATATATCAGGCTATTGTATAAAGAATGGTGATTATATATATACATATATTCCATGATGTTTTCACTAGGACCTCAGTAGGGGGTTTATGGCCTTTATGTATTTAGTGTGAATGAGAATCAAGACACACTTAGTTTGTGAGGGAAAAATTGTCATCAAAATAGATATGTCTCATACATGGTGAAAGGAAGAAAGTGAAAATATTATCTCAAAAATGTTGGTTTAGATAATACCTGAGATATGGGAATCTCTAAATATATCAAAGGACTAATAACCGAGCCACATGTAGCTCTTAGTATGATAATTACCTACACTCACCTGACTAATATACTAGGAGGGATTTTTTTCATTACATCTGGCTCGATATAAGACATCCCAATGTCACTATGAATCTATTATGGATAAGAATGGTTGAAAATGTAGCTATCAAGATGATAATTACAAAAATGATCAATATAATATATAGGGAAATATTAATATTTTTTTTGTTTTTTAAATAATAGGTCCATGTATAATAAAAAATGTGTCAAAATATCCCATTTAGATTTGAAAAATATGTGGGAGGGGTAAATGTACAAAATTTATTTATGAGAATGATATTGGGTTTAATGATAGAGTACTAGGTTAAAATTTCATATCCCATAGTGATGGGGATCACGCCCACATATAGTAGTTGGAAATAATGATTCATTTCCTAGACCTAGATTATTTGAATGAATCCGGGGAATTATTGTTCAATGGAACATGTCATTTTTTGTGTCAAATACTTCCACAAGGATCATTCTATCATACATTTTGTCAAATGGACATGATTAATTGTCCACATTGAGTGGTTTAATGTTATATAGGGTTATTGTTCAACACATTGTTTCAAATCATTTGGTTGGGACCCTAGATTAGTCTCTCATGTGACTGGTCCACATATGATGTATACCAACACTATTTATTTACATTGTCAAATAATGACACAACATCAATGGGTGAAGGATAAATCACTAAGATATGGTGATTGTATATTGATATTCTGATGTGAAATTGGGGAATCTTATATATTTTATAATTTTTAGATGGGCCTTAAGTAAAATATATTTTAATTAGTATGTATCCCATAAGAATATAAATCATTCCACATATAGTTATTCATAGATTGAAATATAGGATCACTATTTATTGATATAAATTGAACCTTGTCTAAGGATAAAGATCCAAGAATCTCAAGGTATCCCATGTGTATGGGATTCAATTATACACATTGATGTAATATAATTCTCTTATGTAGATATACTCATATATAGGGGATATTTTAATTCATTTTTTATATAATCTATGAAGTTAATTTTCTACTAATGTTCTCACATGCAATTGAAGCTCTTTCACATTGATGGATAATATTTCTATGTTGTCCTACTATGGGGGTATAAAATTCAACCATATTCTAGGTTTTTAGATTGGGGTATACACTCCCAATTACTACAAAGATTTAGCTCCCATGAAATTAATGGATCCCATCATATGGCCCACTATATAAAAAATTTATTATTTTAGGATCATTAAGACTGTCATTATGTGATAAAGAATATCAATGACTGATTTTTATCATCATAATTCTCTGACCAAGGGTTTGATGTGTGGATTTTGGGCATTCAAATTGGTTTCATACTCCTAAATTAAAGGGATTAATTATATGATTCTACAATATTTCATTTTTAATGTGTATATTAATAAATGTGAAACATAAAGGGTATTGGAATCAACATGAATTGTTGGGTTATTGGATATGAAAATCATAAATAAAAATTGCCTAAGTCCAAAATAATTTGAGAATAGTGGGAGTAATTTAACCATCGGTAATGGTGAAAATTAGTATCAAACATCATTAAGAATCATTTCTCCTGGGATTAAGAGGGAACTTTTTTATAGTATAAAAAAATCACATTGGTTACATTCACTAAGGTATTTTTTTTATTCACCAATGAATCCATTCTGGATACATTCAGATAAATCGATCACTATTGCTAATTTAGAATAGGGTAGAAAAAAGATGAATGAGTCATTGTTATGGGATTCCATGATTATTGTATCAACTAAAATTATTGGTGGGTGTAAACATAGATATTGAGGACTTGAAATACATTCCTGGAGATTAGATTATCAATGAATGATTAAAAAACCCTAAAGGATACATTGTTGAGTCAATAAGGTTTTCCTTATGACTTTTACAATTCCTTTTTGTATTGAAAATCACAAACACCTTTTCTTTAAGGAAAATTTATTTTATAAGAAAAATTGATTTTATAAGGGAAATTTCTTTTATAAGGAAAATTGATTTTATAAGGAAAATTGCTTTTATAAGGAAAATCACTTTTATAAGGAAAATCGCTTTTATAAGGAAAATTATCCTTATCAAATTTTCATTATCTATATCCATATATTTCTTAAGTATAAAGAATCAGATTCATTTCTATATTCTCAGAATCGTTTAAAACTTTGATATGAAGCATTCTACTTTAGGCTCTGAATTCTGGATGAGAACTGTAAGGAAGTTACACTCCTAATTCTGGATACGAACTCTAATAATGTTCCACTCCGAATTCTGGATACGAACACTCATGACGTTCGACACCGAAATCTAATGACGAATCCTGATTACGAATTCACATTACAAATTCTGATGAAGAATTATCATTCTGAATTCTCATTCCGAATTCTCATTCCGAATTCACCTATTAAACAGAATCTGATCATCTTTTCTTTATACACTCTGAATTTACACAGACTCCAAATATAATTTTTGGTCAGACTCTGAACTTTCATTTTTCTTACACTTTAATAATTTTTCTACTCTTTGAAATTTTGTTTACACTCCGAATCTTCACTCCAAACATTTTAACTAATCCTGAAACAATGTCGTAATTTCTATTACACTTGTTTTGTTATAAAATGATGTCTTCTATTCTGTTATAAACTAACTATTGGTTATGTGACATGTGTATAGGTCCCTCCGAATTTTAAGGAAGATATGACCGTTGGAATGGAGGCCGACCGAGCCTATAAATAGGAGATCATTTGAAATAGCTCGAGACATATTGAAGTTGATCGATCTAGAGACCACACACTGCTAAGGTTATTTCTAGAAAGAGAAAGATTTTCATGCTTTGTGTGTACTGAACCACTCTTCAGTTTTTGCTTCGTGCGACTCCGAATGTTGGGGATTACATTTGAGGACATCTGAGTATAGGAAGATAGAGGTGTCGACTACCTTAAAGTTTGAGGGCTTCCTTGCTGAAGAAGATAGAGGTTCCAACTACCTTGAAGTTGAGGGCTTGTGGGGATAGCAAGACAGAGATTCCGATTTTCATATCGAGGGCTTACCCTGGAGTGGGTAAGACAGAATTTCTTGAAAGTATAAATCAAGGGACCTTTATCCAAGGTTGTTTTATACCCTTATCTTTGGGTTAAAAGACTTATATCTTGTTATTTGTAGTTTTACTATATGTTTGTTTCCGCTGCATATTGTTTTGTAAGGAAAGTATAAATTTCTTATACTTCCTTACTTGTACTCTGTTTCATTTAAATTCTATACACTTTAAGGTAGAATATCATATTTTAATCTTTAGTTAAGTTTCAATTTCCGGATCCATATTTCTGGAACCTAATTTCGGAATCTCTTTCTAGTTTTAAGCAATTACATAGAACTGTAAGTTTATAACTTCATTCCTTATTCCATTTTTTTCAATTGGTGTTAGAGGTGTTGTGAATTTTCTTATTTTAACTTTGTTATACTTAGATCTTTCCTTATCTAAGGAAAACATAGTTATTCGTATTCAACTTTAAAGATTCCAAAGGAAATTTTTAAAGTGTTCAATTCACCCCCCCCCTATTGTATATTGATCATCTACATTATTATTTCGATCCTACATATATCACAGTGTATTGAACAAATTTTCAATGTGAATGGATAAGAGAATCATTTCTTTATTAAAAAATATTTAAAAGGGATGATCTTCATGATATGAAGTCCTTATATCAAGAATTTTAAATTCATTAAACTGTGATATTTAACACTATAATTGAATAATGTACATCTCAATCATTATATTCAAAGTGACTCACTGAGTCCATGATGTTCTCATGATCCAGGATCGGAGTTAGAAACAAGAGACAATTGGGATGATAATTGAACTGATCAAAAGAACATGATATGTAACATTTGGGGATGTTAACATTTCATTAGGTACTAGAATCCCTTTACGTATCAATAACTCATTGGGAAAATAGTTTAAAAATGATGAAAAGTTTTTACTGGTCATGAAACGGAGGATCCATGAATCGTTATGTATCCCATGTTATGTGAACCTATCCTCAAGTAGTTCATATATATGGCCCCTAGGTAGATCAAATACATACATAGGGATGTATTATATTCCTTATTTACATAGACATGGATCATGTCTCATAAATTGTTGTTGATGAAGTATCCTCTATTGAGATGGAATGAAACCTGATGTGATGAGTTTCTAATACCAGGATAAGATGATATCACCCTTAACCTATGTTGTATCATTTGAGTAAACTTAATATGAGTTGGTGAACACAAAACACATAAAACTATCTTTGTAGATATATATCAAAGGAATAAAAGGAGAGGCATGCATCATAAGGTGACTGCATGTCATGTAGTTTAATGTCATGCAACAATGATAAATGTTCTATTTAGTTTAATGTCCTGTTGGTCATATTGATATTTCATTCGTTCTATGATATTGAAATAATAAATAATATATGATGTACTCTAGGGTCTTACGATAAGAAAAAATGACTATAATTTAACGTTTTACTAGGATAAATTTATGCTATATAGTTTAAATTCATGAAATGGGTACTTTCTTATTGTATGATTTAATATAATTTGACTAGGACACATTCCATGTAATTTAATTTCATGAGGTAAGGACCTGGTGGAATATCTTTTCATGATGGATCCCTTTTTAAGGAGAAATATTGAGACACATTCATGTTACATGAGTCTCAATATTTTCGAACTCTATAATGTCATTGTATACTTTATTCCTTATCCAAACCCGAAATATAAAATCACATTCAATTGTATTCCCATAGTATCCATTATAAGGAAAATAATTGATATAGTAATTAATGGATTCCTCACTTGGTATCTTGGCCCATATGATCTTTAGAAGCCCCAAAACCAATGATCATGACTAAGTTTAGATTTAGGTGTCAATACATCATATATTCCCTCATATACCAATTTTTTTTAGTCTAGGATTTTTTAGAAACTGTCAATTATAATTCTACGAAATCAATGGTATTGGAAGTAATTATCATGACATGTATAATTTAAACCATGGAATTTACATATTTTTGGATTATTGATAACATTATTCTCACAAAAATAGAAAAAATATATAGACACCAGTTTCTAATTAAAGGAATAAACCTTTCTAGGTATTTAATCAAGAGATATATGTCCACTCTACTTCCGATTTTGGGGACAGATTATAATGCATTGGTTTTTATAGATGTTTTTGATATCTCTTATATATTATATTATTCTAACCCTCATGGGGAATATGTTGAATATATCATGGTTGAATTATTTTTTTATTTTACCGAAAGAGTAGGAGGAAAATAATATAATTCCTCTATCCTTGTTCATTTGAGTGAGGTCGAACGATGTTCATATTACACATGATAAGGCAATAATGAATATTTAAATACTTTCATACATATGGGATGGGAAACATAACTATATAGAGTACAATTATAAGAATCAATTCATATGTAATCAAAGGGTAAATACCCTTTAATTATTCCCAAAATCATTTCCTGAGATCATTATTCTCGTATCAACGATGCGTGACCTGTTCTCCAATAGAAGATTCCCTATCATAATCAAGGTGGTAAATGGATGAAGATGTGAAAAAAAATATTTACATTATATGTGTTTGGATAAGTGGATGATGATATTATTTTCTATGTAAACATTAGATATTAAAACTTCCTTTTACATTAGTCATATGCTCTACTAATATTGTACATTAAATCACTAATAGGGTCTATAATGATTCAAATAGAGACACGAAAGGTATCTCTAAGATTTTATTCACTATTAATGAGGGTAGAAGATTGGTCCAGATACTATGTATTGGATTATAAATGATGGTAACATTCAAACTCATCAAGAGTGTTCTAATTCCAACATAGGGTAAAGTCTTCATATATGGTTGATATCATGTAGATAGAGGAATAGCATGGATAGTTCCCATAATCAGTCGATATCTTGTCTGGAGGATTAGAACCCATTGAATAAATTGATGACATGGTTTCTATTTTATAATTTATAGATACAATGACAATATTTCTGCTAAATCTAGGGTAAAAATTATAAGATTGTCCCCATACATGTTGGCTAGTTTTATCCTTGGGATTTTATAGTCGCCAATTCCAGTTATGGTGATGCTTTTAGATTCTTCCGAGTAGTGATCTGGAACACACCCATATACATGATTAAGATAAACCAATGGGAAGTAGTGGCACTAAAGGTATCAGGTATGTGGTCATACTATATTGTTTAACTAGTAAGATACCCATGCTGATATCTCATTCTAGGTTCCCTATATTGAATGACCCAAAAAAGAAGAAATTCCTATATAGCATCTTATTGAATTAGGGTATAACTTCAGAGATGATGAACTAGGTTAATAGGTCACATCCTAGGATTCTCCTTAATGATTGAGCTAATATGAAAATATTTTACTTCCAACTCCCTAGGATATGGAAGGTATGTGATGTTATTCTCTAGGGATAAACTCTCAATGCATCTGGATATGGAATGAACGGTAACATTCATGTCCATAGACCACCATGAGAAAGACAAATTGGGGGATTCTATATATTATAGATAATCATGAAGTCCCTTAAATTTCATTATTGAGTTTTTAAGATGGTACTATGGGACAAGTATGTTCACTACTAACACTAGAGGAGGTGGGTTGGTGATAGTGTACGTTGGGGTATAGGAGACAAGGTTCCCTCGTTAGATGTGGAAAATGATTTGAGTGTCATCTGGTTTTATGTAGCATCATGATGTTTACCATAAGATCAATCTTATATAATATTCATGTAACTCAATATAGTAATTAGTGATTCTCTATGGACTAAGTAGTACTCAAAATATTTTAATGGAAACACAAATAAAGAACCTTTAAGTAAATTATTATATATAAGAGTTCACGTTTGATCCTTTTCCTACATAGATTAATATATATAAATTTTTTTCAATTTATATATTTTTGAGGAATGGAAAATACCATGGATTCACATTTGGGTCAAATATTTTATTTTAGACTCAAAACAATGTTTTAATCTCGAAGACTATTTGTGAGAGGTTGATCTTGGTTATAAAATGTTTCATATCGGGTTCATTATTTTTATTTTGGATAGTTTCTATTGTGGTTTATTTTGAAGAACTAGGAACATTCAATGGTTCTTAGACCAAAAATGAGTTATGATCCAACCTAGCAAAGGAATTGGTAGTGAGGATGAGAGTTCATGATCACCAAAATCAATTTGGGGAATTATTTTCACCTTTAGTACACTCTTATAGATTTATTTTATACAAGGGAATCCTTCCCAAATCCAAATGTGTGAATTGTTACCCATGTGCCAATAACCAGATCAAATCCTCAAAGAAAAATTTAAGCATTAAGGGTTCTCTATTATTCTCTTATTTATTTGTGATGCTTTTTCCTATAATCATATTTGGGAACTTCGGAGTTAAATCCATCTAGAGAGGCGGTTGGTGTCTTATAATTTTTATTGAACGTCATGGTGGAATCTTACATATCATTTGGTAATAAGAATCAAATCCCAAATATTTTAGATCACCTGGGTTAATGTCATGTTATAGGGTCATACCATGTAGTTTAACGTCATGTGCTAATAACATATATAAGGTCATTTGAAAATTGGATATTAGGGTTCAATTCGAGTATAGGAATCCAACGTATTCTGAAAAGGACAGAAATTAGATTCCATATAGTTCTGATATTGAGGAAATACTTTTTATGAAATATATAATAACATAATCTTGAGGAATGATTTTTTAAATTAAACTTATGTGAAATGATTCATTGGGAGTGTGGCACTTTTAGGAAAAGTGAAAATGTAGTCAGCACTTGCATCGTAAATGGGGGGCCCGTATTGGAGGTATTTTCATCATGATAATTATATAATAATCATATTATATAATACCATTTGATTAATGATTTATGTATGATATAAGATATATCATAATATTATACACATTACAGGAGAGTATAGGATTAAATTTTTTTGAGGCTTATAAGCTGAGGGTTCATTGAGATGCTTCATTAGAAGTTTGAACCCTTAAAGATAAAGAATAAGTTGAGAGTTACACCTCTTGAATAATCACATATTTTGAAGATTTGGCTAGGGTATTACAAAATAAGGTATACCTAAGTTATATTTTATTATGTGTCTTGTGTTGGATATTGATTGAGAAGAGAGGTTATGATCTCTCATAAGGATTTTTTAAATTTTGATATATTTGTGACGATATTCTAGTCTTTCTGGGGAATATAGCCTCGCATAATTAGATATGTAAAATATATATTTTATATTGATATTGGGACATTATTAAATAAATAATATGTATTATGATTATAAAAAACAGATTCTGCATAGTTCATTTTCTCCTTTCCATCGGTGGGTATGAAGTCATGGTTGAAATCATAGGAATATTTCCCCTGAGATAGAATCAGGTGGGATATTTGGGTCGTAGACCAAGGTGGATACCAAATATGGATAAATACAGATGTTACATATGACTATATATGTTTGATACATGAGGAATACAAAAAGAAGAATCTCAAATTTAGTTTTATAAAGGAATCTGTATGGAGGGGACTAATATAGACTGAAGGGATTCCCTTGGTATTCATTACTCTATACCTCCATAGTTTATATTGTTCTAGTGTCTACTATTTATTATTTTTTATATTTTTTAATATATAAAATAAAAATTTTGTCGATGATGATGATGATGATCATGATTTAGAGGATTAACATTAATGAACTCATTTTCTATCTACTATTGGATGTGGAAATATGATAAAATCATAGGATAGATTGCTCCTATGAGCTATAATAACTAGGTTATTACACCAAATGGATCCCAATATCATATATTCATTCTATATCATATGATAGATATAGAGAGATGATCATTATTGAAAGTGTATAAATTATATTTTTATAGATTGGAGGCACCCTAGATGGAATTTCATAGGATAACCCCCCCCCCCTCATCTCTATATTTGTCTAGAAATCACATGAAAATTTTTGGGTCACATGACCATGTTACATAAATGGGGTCATCTTCTTATGTGTTAGAATATTACATGGGGTGAATAAATAATGTGCATAAGCCTAATCATAATCAGGGTTTCATAAATCTATGGGGTTCAGACATTAGTCAGTCATTGACACTTATTATATGAAGGGGGACTATCTACCTGATTACAATTGATTCACAAGGATTGAGGGTTCAAAATGGGAGTTTCTAATACTTATTCTTCAATATGGTTCATATAAAAGGATCATATGGTCCAGATGGGGTCACATGAACATGGGTGTGTTTATAAGGCCATATGATCAAATTAATTAAGAAGGGAAACACACCCTATTTCATAAATGTGAATTATTACAAAATCATGTGGTCAATAATGACTTATGAGCACCCTATTATTTATAAAATCTTTGATCTCATATAATATCAAAAATTATATGAAGAGAAAATGTACAAGTATTCATGACTTGGATACATGAATAGTGTAACATAAGGCTATCTCATGAATTATGGTATTGTTCTAGATGATAATTGGTTCATGTTTTTTTTTGGAAATCCATCACATGAATGTGTTTCGTTATTCTGAGATAATATGATTATGAGAAACGACATGATCATCCCATCATTAATAGTTTCCTCAAACACATGACAGGATTGGTGTCACTTATAGAGAGGTTCATAAAGGAGGGAATGTGAAAAAAACCATCATGTGCGTATTACATGAAAGAAATTTCTATTGATGGTGTCTTATGATAATTAATAGGTTACATGATCGCATTAAGGGTCTCACACTATTACCAAAAGAATCTTTCTAAAGGCAGTAACTGGATCTCAATTTCCTCCTTATCAGTGTCTCCAAATCACATATTAGTGGGTTTATGTGGATTCACTTTTTATATAAGAAAAAACGAGATATCCTCCCCCCATCAAATGGTTCCATTTTTAAGGAGGATTCAAGGGTTTATATAGAATTGGGTGGATTAGATTATAGACACCATTCAATGAATGTGAACCCGGAATACTAGTATGATATGATGGAAATCTAGAAAATATGTTGGGTTATGTCACATAGCTCGATTGATTCGACAGTTATGTCACATGTATCAGGAGATCCACATAACCCCAAAAGTGTCACATGATTACACATCATCACCATTGCAAACCTTATGTCCGAGAGCATTGTAAGGTCCCCTGTGACTGAGATGGGATTTATGACAAGCATTCATTGCACACCCATTATTTAATAGGTGAGGATCACATAATAATATTAAATAAATACCTCAATTTAATGTAAATAATATTCTAAACATTTCACATGATATTATAGATGTTTCATGATCACATATCCCCATGAAATTAAAATGATTCATATTTATCATGGGGTAATTTCTAAATCATTAAATTAACCCTTGAATTCATGATATATTTAATAAATAGCTGCATGGATGTTTACCATAACATCTTATTCTTTTATTAAAAATAAAATAAAAATCCATTTTAAATATTTTCCACTAATGAAGCTAGGAACCATTGAAAATCTTCATCATGAGGATGAAGAAGAAAATCTGACACATATCATCTTTATTAGGTCATTGGTGTTATATGTGTTTTAAATTTTTTATATGGGAATAGTAATTTTTTAGTATGATTACCTTCATAAAAAATTGGAACACATGAGATCTTCTTAAATAAAATCTTCTCCAAGAGTGGCACAGTTGTGTGTAATGGGGTCCTCTCTTGGCCTCTGCTAGCACTGACCGAAACTGACACCCTCTTACATGCTATAGTCTAATGGTGTTGATATTACCTTCCAACGTGTGTTTTGTTGCATTCAAACACCCCTCCCATCACACTATCTTGCTATGATAGATCTTATAAATGGTTGATGTGACTCCCACATATTCCTTGGTGAAGCTTTCTAGCTGGATAGCCATAAATGGCTTATTTTTTATATTTTTAAAATCACAAAATAAATAGAAATTTTCTATGTACTATATGTAATGAGGAATAAAATATGTTTCACTATAAAATGGAGACAAATATATTAATATTATAAATTATAATAGTAATAGTACTTATATTATTATAATTCCTACTTAAAAAATATGAAATATTTTTCATGGGAATCTTGAGATTACTCCAAAAAATACCATATCACTTTAAGTAATAGATTACCATATCATGGGATTCAAATATCTCACATGCACCACTAAAAAGTTCATGATAAATATCTATGGGTTATAATAGTGACACCATGTTAAAGGAATAACATAAATACCTTAAAAAGTCACTTATGGTAGGAAAAATGAATTTTCAATTGCTTTCAAGGATAATGTTTAATTTTGTTATTTTAGGTTAGAAACTATTCATATGATTTATTATATTACCATTTGGAATCTAAAAATGATTTTGATCCACTAAAAATGCCTATTTTGTGCCTATATATTCCAAATAAATAGAAATATTATGAAGTGAAAGATGAAAGAAAAGTATAGTGTAAAATTTAGTAAGGGTACTAAATTCATTTATTTATCTTTCAAATCCAAACATTTTTAAATATATTTTATATATTTTAAATTGAAATTTCTTGACCCTTGTTTTAATTTTTTCTATAATTACTAATATTCGAAATATGTGGATTACTTTGGAATCCCTTCATACCATGTATTAGATTTATTAATTAATGAAATTTAATGAATATTGTGGGTGGATTAAATGATAATATAGAATAATTGAGGAATATATTCAATGAATCACTATTTTTTAGTCTAATTAATTCTTTTATGTGAAATTACAAACCATTTTCATGCTTTTAATATCTCATGTTCAAGTGAATTGATTTGATATTATTATAAATTCAATTATTGAATTTAAATATATATATATATATATTCCAATTATTTAGAGGGATTATATCCTAATATTATCAATTATTAATTGATCAAATATCTTGAGTGAAACTTTTTATATGACACCAATTAAAACATGTATATGATCTTATCAAATATATGATAAAAAAATTAAATTTATAAATTTCTGAGGGATTCTTTATTAATCACTTATATTTGAGACCCACTACTGCATTGATAATTATTTAAGACATTATATGTTTTTAATTATATTTTTAGGTAATATTCATGTTATAAAATGATAATCTCCATTCTCACCTTACTCTATGTGTTTTTCATATATTCCATATTTTATTTGTGTGGGAGATGATTTTGGTGGATGTAAGGGGTGTACTCTACTCTGGAAAATATTTTTGGGTGTGTATTTTTTGGATTTTGGTAGAAGTATCAAGATATTTTCAACAACCAATTTTTATGAATATTTTTTTAAATAATTTAATGTTTTTGATATATTTCATTTCATGGGATACTAAAAATAGTTTATATTATATTAAATCACTATGTATGGATTGTTTTATACGCAAAACCAAGTTAATCATTCCCTTAATACAACATTTATTTTATCTTTCTCAGCACAAAAAATCGAGGTCAGCTTGAATTATATGTAATAATGAGTTTCCTTGAGGGATAGTGTCTCACACAAGACAGTGTTTTACCAAACAATATTATATCATTACAATGTTATTATTTAATATAACAAGTTATAACCTAGATGTTAAATTAGTGGCAAGGATATTATTAACTAATTTATAAAAATATATGTTTTACAAAAATATAATATAAATTTATAGGTTACCAATTAATTATAAATAAATATGAAAAATGATATAATATAAAAAGAAATATTATAATTTTTATGATTACATTTATATTTTATCCTAACAAATTAAATTTAATACAATTATTTATTTATTTTAATTTAATATATATTTTATATATTCAATAAAATATATTTGATATTCATTATTTATATTTTGTAGACATTGGATAATAATGAACTAATTTTTATGCTTAAAAACCTATATATATTTGTAAAGTTGTATTTACCACAATTTAAAAGAGAACTCGTTTTAAATCCAATTTTTGTAACTTTTATAGATTTAATAGGCAAGAATATATTTCTTTTTTGGAATATAAACTTAAAAATTAGGTAATTATTTTTTTTTCGAATTTTTCTATGAAGTAAAATTTCTAATGAATAATGATAATTCACAAATATTAGTTCAAAAATAAATTTTCATATAATTTATTTATATGGATATATTAAATTTTAAATTAGTTAAAAAGTTTAATTAGCTTATATTTTTTCAATTATTTAAATTTAGATCATTGTAACCAATTTCACATTGAAATTTGATGTAAACACATAGAAATCATTTAAATTTTTTTACTCTAAAAACTCGCATTGTCGACCTGACTACGAGATTGAAATTCAATTATTTTTTTCCAATTATCTGATTGTAATTTGAAAAATGGATTTCATATTTGGAATCAAAATAATTTATAATGGCTATTCAGGTTGACGTAGTTTTTCACCAAAATAAATTAGTGATAGTAATTAAAATTAATTATACTAATTGAGGTAAAATTAATCGTAACCGTGGAATAAACCTTAAATTTAGGACCCCAAAAGAACCAGAAACTTATCTAAGAGAAATTTTATGTCCATATTTAGACCTTATAATCCATTTTATATACATTCTAACATTATATGATCCAATTTCAAAGGAAAAAACATAGGTGTAATTCCCCTTCATAAAATTTTGACGAGTGTCACTTCTCCTCCACTATAAAAAAAGAACTCTACCCCTTTCTCACACATATCAATCCACTTTATCACAACCAAACTCTTCCAAAATATCACCCAAACATTCCAACCTTCTAAATTTAATAATACATCGGTTCATAAATAAACCCAGGGAAGCCTTTTGGGCACAAACTAAGTGGAGTTACCTGATAAAGAGGTAACATCTTATATCAAGCTCATTTATTTTATCTTCATTCTCCACCACATGTAATCTCTTTACTCAATTATTTCATAAAAAGTTATCTTAAATATACTATGATGTTTTAATGATTGGGGTTCTACCTACACTTACACACACATCCATGTAATGGGTAAAAAAATTACTCTTTATGTGTACGGAAAACCACCGCCTCACTAAATATGCTTGTTCATTTTTCCTTTACCACATTTAATGTTTGATATTATGATGGACACATTGTTTATATGTTTTATAAATTATATTTATTATATATTTAATCTTATTTTTTACTTTTAAAACACATATATTTTTTACTTTTCATTATTTTTAAATATGATAATTTCATTTGTGGAAGTCTAGACTACCACGCCCTCAAAGTAATGTAATTCTTCCACACACTATAGTGAATGTATTAAATATGGGTTTAGGAATCATATATGATATATATAAAATTATAATGATACTATATATATATATTATATACATATATAAAAATATTTCATTTTCTTTCTTTCTTTCAATACAATAATAAAAATAGAAACCCCATTCATGAGTATGTATGAATTACCGTATCAATGATTAATGTATTCGATTTTATAATTTTATATTAGATGGATTAATATAATAAAAATTTATAGAATATAAAATATATTTATATTATTATTTACATTTTGATAATCATGATATAATTGTAGGGACCATGGATTTAACAAATTAAGAAAGATGTGAAGAACAAAGGAAATATTACCTGAACTGAAACTGTAACATTGGATTGTTATTAAGAAACAAATATAAGGTAATAATAAAACCATAAATGTTACTAGATATAATAATATGGTTATTTAAAATATTTATTATAAATTCAGATTTTTATACAAGTGGTTTCAATGATTACTATGAGAGTCAAGACACAATGTAATGGAATTTCATCTCACTTTTATATTTCCATGAGGTACATGATTTACTCACAACCCATTCATTTTTTGTGGTGTGCTTACTACCCATGGATAAATTATAAAATTATTTTAATTAAATCAATATATTTTTCATATTCATATTTTGATATTTTTCTAATTGGGTTTATGTTTCAAAATTTTCCGAATCAGTCATGTAATTTTGTCACAATATTCTTTCCTTGAGTCACATACCATTTTATGCACATATAATCTTCCATGAGGTGTATTTACTACCTCTGAAATGTTAAATCATGAATATTGTACTTTCCTCTTATATTTTAAACTTTAGGTAATTTGATTTTCTTAAATTGGGAGTATGGTCTAATGTTTCTAAGACGTTAGAGTTTATTGAATGAATCTAAACACTTTTTTAGAATGTTTATGTTTATGCTACCTTTGATGAAATATTAAGATCCATATCTTATGAATAGTCATATATTTCCTTCTTCCAAAATTATTTATGATATATTTTTGTTTCAATTCAATTTTTTCACTCATTGGTACATAATATAGTGAATAAATTATTTTTAATAGATCTCATGTTTTTGAACTCTTCATTTGGCAATCTGTATTCATTAAAAATATTTTTTTTCTAAAAATGGATTCTATGAATATTCCACTATTTTACCAAAATATTTAAAAAATATATTTTACCATTTTCAGTTACTAATGTATTCAAATGAATGTTTTTTTCACTTTTTTAATGAGTAATATGTCTAATGTTTTTTAAATTAAAAAGTAATGATCTATTTACCTCATATGACATTAAATGATTTAACATCCATTAATTATTTGAAGATTTATTTTATTTTTTAAATGGTTAAATTTTAGGAAAATATTTTTAAAAGAAACTTTCAACGAATGTTTTTATAAAAAATTTTCAAGATTATTTTATAATTTTTAACGAAAATGGGTTTCAAGTGGTTTTATGTTTTAAAAAACATTTTCCATAGAAAAAATAATATTTACCTCCATAAATGTTCTCCAGATATGCATCCAAGTTATTTTCCATCTAACATAATATCTGTTGAGGAAACCCATTCCCTATTAGGAAATGCTCCCATAGTTAAATTCATATTCCTTATTGAAAGGATTATGTTTTAATGAAATGATTCTCAAGAAAACTATTTCACTATAACGAGTTTTATTTTTTTAACCATATTCTCTTCATGTGTTATTATTTAATAATGTAACTATAAAACCTATCTATTTTCATAATATATGATGTGTGGAAATGTTAATTTTATCCATTTCAATTCATGGGTTATGATTTGATGTCTAAAAATCCTATATCATTTTATGGTTCATGATGTCATGAATTAATATCTACTATAACATGAATGAATAATTTTATTATGAGATGGGTGGGACCTATAACTACCTCTAATGCATCGGGTAATGATAATTTAATATAAACTCAAAGGTTACACATGTTGTAGCCCATTCCTGATATTAATAAGGTACATGTGTTGTATCCCAATTAGAGAAACAAGAAGGTACATTGGTTGTATCCCAAGCCTAAAAGTGAAGGGGTAGAATTGTTTTATCCCAATGAAAAAAATAAGGTATGTGGTTGTTATCCCAAGGTAAAAAATAGGATGGGAAATGAGTTGTAGCCTAATCCCAAAAATAGAAGATACACAGGTTATAGACCAGTCCTAAAAAAAGGTATATGGGTTGTAGCCCCATACCAAAAGTTAGAGGGTATACAATTTTTTAGTCTAAGACCAAATTAGGTACATGAGTCATAGCACAAGCCTATCATGTATTAATGGTATTGGTAGCTAGCATTTTTAAAACATATTCTATTCTTATATGCATGCCACCAATTTTATGTATTATTCCTTAGTTATGATTTCATGGAATATGATGTTTATTTCCTTATGATTAATTTATTATAAAATGATATGATTTATCCCATAAAACATTTTATGATCTCTAATATGTAGGGTATGATCTTATAATGTTATCAATATGTTATCATATCCCCACGTTCATGTTTATGCTTACATGTATCCCATGATTAACCTTACTAAGAATATGAGATCACCAGTTTTATGTTTACTTACTCAAGTTATAAAGATATATTACTTGTATGACATGTATAAGAGTGTTGGTAGTCTTGGAAAACCTTGTTGAAGAAAATGTAAATAACTTAAGTACCTGTGTTTACATTTTAATGTTTTGAAAGGAACCAAACTAAAATGTTATTTAGTAACCCATTTTTAAATTGTCTTTAGGAATTCCACCAAAGTTATGTTATTGTATGAAAAGTGACGGTCTATATAGTGGGTATCATATAAAATTTTTAGTTAACAATTATAAACTATAATGCGAAAACATTAGAGAGTTATCCAGGTATATTTATAAGGATATTTTAATGGATGTTTATAAGTATAATAATAAGTATATATCAATGATTGGGAAAAAATACTTGAATTTTGGGAACGGATAGTGTGAGTGGTTTCCTCATAATAAATATTTTTCTAATAACTACAATTCAATGTTGATATGGAACAAATATACCAAGGGATAACAACTCCAACAAGATGTCTAGGGCCTGACTCATGGTAATCTAGTACATGAAAATGGGCCTTGCTTCACACATGGTTTGATACTCAAGGGGGATATGATTTAGTAATTCACTAACTCTTCATAAAACCTCATGATGGATTTAAATAGAGGATGTCTATGAATAACCTCGGACAAACCTATGGTGTCATAGATTAAATATGTATGATCTAGGATTTAGGCACCCAATAAGTAATATTTCATGATTATATGGTATACCAATATGATAATTGTTTCTCACACTATGCCTTATATTTTTGGTTAATGGATAGAAATTAAATGTATATGGTTCCAATTTAATGTTTATGATGTGGAGAGAATGGTCATTTTTTTAATCAATTTCCCATGTGTAAATATAATAAAATTAATCTAAAAGTGGTTATGAGTATTGGTTATACTTCTAAATATAACGATAGATCAAATAACATGTCATAGTTATATGATTTTCTTCTAGTATTTGTTACAATAAACATAATAAACATGATTATATTATGGTTGAGGAACCTTGAGGAATGATTCCTTTTTTATATTCTACGAAATTGGTATTAAAGAATAAGTCGGTGAAGCATAAGTAAAGGTTTAAGAATAATATTTAATGAATGAAATATTTATGTTTTAGAATTAAATGATAATGTTATATGAATCATGAATTATATGAT
Organism: Viscum album; assembly: GCA_963277665.1. Lineage (NCBI taxonomy): Eukaryota > Viridiplantae > Streptophyta > Magnoliopsida > Santalales > Viscaceae > Viscum > Viscum album. The sequence goes on from OY728150.1 coordinate 1,621,392,384, forward strand.
TATTTTTAGTATATATTTTAATTAAATGTTGAAAAAGACAGGTTTAATGGTGATGAGGGAAAAAACAAGGTTTAATGGAAATTTGATATTTTGATTAAGGGAATGTAACCCATAATTAATTAATGACATAGAGATAATAATTTTTTGATTAATATATGATGGATATGAATACGTAAATAATATGGTATAAATTACCATGTAATTGATTATTGGAAAAGTGTTCTATGTTGTCATGGAAGCAATTTATAACTTCTTTTATTTAAAGAATATATATATTAATAATCAATTTATGGAATCATGACTATTTTGTAAAAGGATTTATGGTAGTAATGGTTATTACCAAGTTTCAAGAGAATATATGACAAGGTTATTCACACATTTGGAATGTGTAAAACATTTTCTACATAGTGATATATGGGGGTCATTGTTAAGTTGATTCCATGACATTCTTTCTAAAGCTTTCAATTTTCATATTTTTTAATGGTTAAAGGTTAAATAATTATGGAATTTTAATTTATACTTTGGATGTAGTCTGTATGATTAAAGTGTTATATCTATATGTGACGATTAATTAATATCATATAGACTATTAAGACAACTTTGGGTTAATGATAACTAATGAAAAATAGTATTTTATATCAACAATCTTATGATCTGTTAGTTCTTCATGAATGAAAAATACACCATCTATTTTAGAGAAAGAGGTGAAGTGGATCAACAAACAAAAAAGGGTAAAATTTTTATAAAGTAATGCTAGTATATATTTTCAAAAAAATTCATTAAAATTAAGAAAAAAGGTCTTGAAACCCAGTTTTTTCTAGTACCTTAGTTTCTAGAAATGAAATTTCCCCTTAGATAATCACAAATATATTACATTGTGATTATCAAATTTATCTTGATTATGTTTTATATCACTCTCCATGTGAATACGATAGCTATATTCCTCTTCTATATACATTTTTTCACTTCCCATCTATGTTATATTATGTAGATACCAATCCATATGTTACTTTGGGTAACTATTATGGATCCAACAATCCCTTTTTAAGGGATATTTTAGTATTAATTTTACCAACATTGTTTTTAGTGAATAAAATGATCGAGTACTAAACCATTTATAACCAAGAAAAATATCATAGTTGATATATATTTTAAGGTGAGTAGAATGTTAATCTCCATGATAGTGTGAATAATTTTTTTCAAATTAATTTAACATTTTTGATATTTTTCATTTCACGCATGACTAAAAATAGTTTATTTTATATTAATGAATTATTATTGGATTTATTTTATGAAAAATAATATTAGTCATGCACAACATAAAAAATAAATTTTATCATTCTTTACCTATGACACTAATGTTAGATTGCATTAAATGTAACAATAACTTTCCTTGATGGCTTGTGTAACAACCAAGACTGAGTTTTACCGAACACTAGTATATCCTTAAAATATTATTCTTTAATATAATGAGATACAACCTAGCCGTTAAATTATAGGATATGAACAATATTAACAAATTTATGAAAATTTATGGTTTTAAACAATATAATATGAATTCAAAGGTTACCGAGTAATTAGAAATAAATATGAAAGCAGATTGAAAATAAATGGAAATATTTTTGTTTTATAGACCCAAAGCTATTTTACCCTTATAAATTAAACTATATGAAATTAGTGAATTAAATTAATCTAATATATTTTTTATATATTGAATATAATATTTTTTATATTCATTCAATATATTTTACAAACATAAGATATGACGAAATGCAATTTCATGCTTGAAACCCAATATTTTTTTATTAATGTGTTTTTACGGCCTTTTAATGGAGAACCCATTTAAATAAATTATCTGCAACATTAATAGATTTAATATATAAAAATAAACTTATTATTCGGATGAAAAACAAAAAAATGGTAGGATTAATTTTTGGTATTTTTCTTTGAAGATTACTTTTTCTAATGAATTGAGAAGTATACTAAATTTTTGTTCAAAACTGCTTTTCCATATAAAGTTTTTATAAGGTTGAATTAAATTTTAAATTGGTTTCAATGTTTAATTAGAGAACATTTTTATCAATTAATCGAGTTTAGGTGATTAGGAACAATTTTACATTGACATGTGATAAAAAACACAAAAAACATTTTAATAGTTTTTGTTTAAAAACTCACGTTGTCAACAAGATTGCGAAATTAAATTTAAATTAATTTCTACCAATTATTTTATTATAATTTTCAAAAATGGATTATATAATTGTAATTATCATAATGTATAATATTTAAATAGATTAACATTTTTTTACAAAAAAACATTAGTTAAAGTAGTTAAAATTAATTACATCGATTAAGGTAAAATTAAGCATAACTAAAGACTAAAACATAAATTGAGGATCCAAAATGACCTAGAAATCGGTAAATTATAAAATATCTGGCCATATTTAGACCCTATAATCACTTTTATTGACATGTTATCATTATTGGATCAACTTTATGTGGAAAAAACGTGTGTTCAATTCCTTTTCCGAAAATTTACAATAGTGTCACTCCTCTACCACTATAAAAATGAAAGCACTCAACCCATACCTCACACCTATAAATCAAAATAAGATTTATCAAAATAACAAAAAATAGACCCAATTAATCCCTAAATTACTCTTTTAATCCAACCATTGGCCATAAATTAATCCAAGGAATCCTTTGGCATAAGCCAAAAGGAGTAACCCGATTAAGAGATAAATTCTTTTCTGAAGCTCTTTTATTTTATTTTATTTATACTCCCACTAGAATATATTAAATACATGATTGAATATAAAAAATAGTATATTAAATATAATATGGTGTTTTAATATTATGGGTTTATTCTAAACTTACACACACATCCATCGAATGGGTAACGAACATACTGTTTATGTGTACAATGAACAACCACCTCACTAAATGATAATTGTTAATTTTTTACATTACCATCTTTCAAGGTGTAAATTATGATGGAAAATATATTTATAAATTTAATATATTATATATATTATTTATTTAAAATTATTTATTAATTTTAAAATACATATCTTTTTTACATTCCCTTTGGTGTACAATTGATAATTTCTTTTGAGGAAGTGTACACTACCGCCCACCAAATTGATGTGATTCTCTCACACACTACATGGAATGTATTAATGATGGTTTTAGTGAAAATTTATGATATATAAAAAATTATAATTCTTTTTAGTGATATTATATAGATATATAAATATTTTTAAGTTTCATACTTTCTTTCAATACAATAATGAAAATGGAAACAACATTTATGCGTGCATACAACTTACCATCCCCTGGAATGATGTATTCCATTTTGTACATGTATGTTATATATATTAATATAAAAAAATATAATTAATATACATGAAATTTATATCATGTTTTACATTATTTAAATAATGATATAAGTATATATACCAAGGATAAAAAATTTAAGACATATGTGAAGAACAAAGGAAATATTACACGAAGTAAAACTCTTACAAAAGATTGTTAATATGGGTGTAATATAAGGTCATAATCAAACAATATATAGTGTTTTATATAATAAATGTTTTCTTTAATATATTTATAAATGGTTTATATTTATTCTATAGGTGTTTTGAATGATTATGATTAGAGTCAAGACACAATTTAAGAGAATTTAATCTCACTTTTTATTTCCATGAGATACATAATTTACTCACCACCCATTCATTTTTTGTGGTGTGTATAATTCACATGAATGTATTATATAATTAATATAATTAATTTTATGTCTATTTAAATATCCATTTTATGAAATTTCTATCATAGGGCTTATGATTCAAAATTTACAAATTCGATAATGTAATTTTGTCATAATTTTCATTCCTTGAGTCACATTCCATTTTCTGCACCTATATTTTTCTATGATGTGTATATGATATATTTAAAATTTCATATCATCAATATTATAAATATTATGATATTTTAAGATTAATTTAATTTCCTTTTCTTAAATATGTATTATAGTCAAATGTTACCATATGTTAATAGTTTATCTAAACAATCTCATCACTTTTCGAGACTGTTTATGTTTATGATTAATTTGATGAAATATTATGATTTATATATTAATAAAACTAATAAAAAAATTTATCCTATGGTTATAATGTATATATTAAATTATTGATACCATTTTTACACTCTATGGTACATAATATATTTAAGAAAGTGTATTTAAGAAAACCTGAATTTACCCTCCCTTCCGTTGGAAATTTGTGTTCCGTAAAACCATTTTTTCAAAAATAGAGTTCAATGATTATTATAATATAATCCTAAAATATTTAAAATAAATTTTTAACATTTTTTCTAATAATAATTTTTTAAAGGAACCTTCCTTTCAATTTCTGAATGTGGAATTTGTCAAATGTTTTTACCCGGAAAAAGGTATAGACTTTTTACCTCATACGACATGTCATGATTTACCCCCATTAATTAATTGAATAATTAGTTACATGTTTAAAAGGATAATTTTTAAGAAATTTATTTTAAAACAAATTTTCCTGGAAATTATTTTCAAATGGTTTTTATTTTTCTTTTATATGGTTTTAAGGGAAATAGTTTTGCAATGGATTTATGTTTTAAATAGACTTTTTCAATTAAAAAATGATATTTACCTCAATTTTTTTTCAAAATATACTTGAATGTTATTGTCATTATTTGATAACATATATTGATGTTAATCATTACCTTCTATGAAATGAACTAATTGTTCCATTCGTATTCATTCTTGAATGTTTTATGTTTTGATGGAATGATTTCTAAGACACCTATTTCACATCCATAGGTGTTATTATAAAGAAACTATCTTATTTTAATGGGTTATAAGTTAATGAATTTATTATGAAACCTATCTCCATTCATTGATTCTGATTTGAGGAGATGTTAATGACCCCCATTTAATTTCCTAGGTTATGATTTTATATTTACCAAACCCATCTCATTTTATAGTTCGTAATATAATGAATGTTTTTTATCATGTGTAACATGTATGAATGATTTTATTATGATATGTGTGGTACAAATATCTCCCTCCAATTTGTGTTTTAATGAGAAGTTGTATATGAGATAAAATGTTATGTGGTTTGTATCCCATGATCAAAAAATAGAAGGTATATGGGTTGTATCCCAATCCTAAAAATAAGAAGGCACATGTGTTTTAGCCCCTGAGTACAATTATGAGTGTACACAGGTTATAGCCCAAGACTAAAGAGAAGAAGGAAAGGTGGTTGTACTTTATTCTCAAAAATAAGAAGGTACATGGGTTGTACCTCAAGAAAGAAAAAATCAATGTACACATGTTGTAGCACAACCCTTAAAAAATAATGTACATGGGTTGTAGCCCAATCCAAAATGTAATTGTGTATTTGGTTTGTTATTCAAATCCTTAATAAGGCATATGTCTAATATCCAAAGACTAATATGTTATAGTATAATTTATAGGTATCCTTGGAATAACATTTCATATTCTTATATTCATTACAAAATTATATGTTTAATACCTAAATTATGATTTCATGGCCCATGATGTTTAATTCTTAAGGATTAATGTCTTATGAAATACAATTATTTATCCCATAATAGATGTTTATGATCATCGATATGTATGATATGATCATCTAATTCTATTATAATGCTCTAATACCCCTATATTTAGTATTATGCTTAACATTCTCCCTAGTTTACCCCTTTTGAGCATATGATCTCAACCATTTTTAAGTTTACTTCCCCGGTTTATGAAGATATATTTTATGTATGATATTTTTTAGATGGGTTCTTGTCTTAGAGAACCTATTGGAAGAAAATTCTTCTCATTTATGTATCATTGTTTAAGTTTCCATGTTTCCAAAGGCAATAGACTAATACGGTCGTTGGGAATCCATTCGTAAAATATTTTTCAGTGTTCCTCAAAATATATGTAATGTTAATGTATGAAATTATAGGATCTATATAATATTAATATATTGAACAAAATTTTTATACGCACTAAAAAATATAGTTGTAAATGAAAATATAAAACAAAAAATTATTCTTCCATACCCTATAGGTTCAATAATTAAAATTTCTAGACCGATGATATCATGATTATATGGGGTTATGTGATATATATAAGATATATCCAAATTATAAATTCAAAAAATTAAATAAAAAAAGTGGTACGTTCATTCATTATTTATATATAGATTCATATCATTTACTTTGAGTTTGGTAAATGGTTGTTGTCCCCTTGAAAAGGATATTTTCCATAAAATATACTCTTGAATATGATGAATAATAATTAAGATATTGAACACAATTTTTTTTATTAATTTTCATCAATTCAATACCATCACACCATAATAATTTGAGTCATTTAAACCAAATTTTATGTCCCCGTGATTAATTGTTTGATTTTCTTTACAATGTGGAGGATGAAGGTGATTTCATTATTTTTCAGGATTTTTTTTCATTTAATAATTAATATTATTATTCTTAATTATTTTCACATTAATTAATTTATTTATTTAAATGTTGGTGACTTTAAATCAAATAATATACTTAGATTAAAACACATGTAAATTTTAAACATGAAAGTGTGATATTGATAATGAATTTTTTTAACATTATACATTACCCTTAAGCATGGCCTAGTGGATGTGTAAGGGTAAAATGTCTCTAAACATTATGAATGATGAATTTTCGGTTCTACAAATGGGTATATACCAATTTTTAGAATCCAAAAAAGGGTAAAGTTTATTTTGAACATGTTATATAAATGTAGACCATGGTTACCTGAGGGTAAGTACCACTCTAGATAAAGGTAAAGAAATACCATATAAGGATCAAAAGGTTATATAAAGGTAAAAACCCTATTATGTAATGGTAAAAAAATGTTTCATAAAGGTAATATATTTGATTAAAAGGATACATAAAGGAATGTTGTCTCTTCATAAATGTAATACACCCAATGCATAATGGAACCCCATGATTTTAATGATCTAAATGAAGGTAATACGAATTTTCTAAAGGGTATGTAAGGGTAAAAAAATATATGACAAGGTGAATCAATGTTAGTAAAGGATATATAAAGGTAACCATGCTGTAATGTAATGATAACATCAAGTTGTCCAAATATGTGTAAGGGTATATAGATTTCATTGGAGATCATGACCTCATCGTCGAAATCCGATGCTAACTCTCAGAAAAAACACAAAACAAATATGGAGCCCTGGATGCCTATTATATAAATAACAACAATGTTGACGAATCCATCATGTTCTGATAGAACTTGGAGATGCTAAATTCAAAATAATCATACAATGATCTCTTACTATCAATCTTTCTGCTGCTAAAATTTACCACTACCATTGGTTAATACACAATTACCAAAACCACTACAATTTGTTACCACTCTCAACTACTGATATATATATTCTATAAAAAACTTAAATATTTCCATGTATAAAATCTTAACATCATTGATTTATTCCACTAGTTTGCTATCACTAACGTACACCTTTCTACTATCATGATTCAGTCACTAGAGGGGGACATCACTACCATCATGAGAACTCATGATAATCATCATTTGGACTCTTCAAGTATAGACCCAATGTAATACAAGATAAGATCAAACATGAAATGATCACCCCTTTATATGGATAAGACCATCTTGTTCATTTATTAATCGGGTAGAAATCAAAAGGGATAAACTCCACCCATGTTGAGGCACATGAAGAAAATAATTTGGATGAAGTGATCATTGAAAAAATTGTATTCTTATTCCTGGGAAAATGTTATGAACCTATGATGAAGCCCATGATTCAAACCTGAGAAAGTCTTTAAAAAATGTTAATATTGGAACATAACACCCTACTCCAATAATTAGAGATCCAAATATTAATTCCAATTCATATTCAATATGGGATTGTTGGTTTTTTTGATAATAGGATATGATGGAGATACTAGAAGTGTTGAAGATATAAAATATATGTATAATCCATGCTATATCTATCATTGAAAATTAGAGGATAAATTCTTACAGATATCTTTATGTGTAATTAATAAAAGAAAATATGATTTATTCAAAGGGAAAAATATTCAGAGTTCTGAAGAAAATATTTCATTGATTTCAAGAATGGACCTTGAGATACAAATGCCTATAAATTGAGAGGACATAATATTGTTTATAGGGGGCATCCTAAAGACCTAGATAAGGAGAGGAGAATGAATGAATACTTGTCTTACTTCCATTAACTAATATTGTTTACTTTTTTTAAAAAAATGTGTTCTATATATAAAAAATTAAATTTTATTATTTAATAGAGGGGTGGGAATTTAGATTTACTGGGTAGGGGAAGGGGAAAAAATTTTAAAACTTAATTATATGATATTTATTTATAAACATTGTTCTACGTTTGATTAATCACATTAAATTAATCAATTTAAAATTTAATTTGAAAATGATTTTGTTTTTAATTAATTATTGTTTCTTTATCATTTCCTTGATTAAAGATTTTTTCTCCCCATAATTGATCTTGGATAAAATATAATAATTGGGTTAGAATCATGTACATATTTTTTAGTAGTTACACAACACTTACTGGAAAGGGAGTTAGGAAACATGGCTCCTTATGAAATAAAATACATGATTTTTTATTTCTATGTAAATAAATGGATATTTATTATTTAAATCATTATAACATTTCAATAAATTAACTTTTTTGGAAAATTTACATCATCATAAAACATTATCAATAAAAAAGGTAATAAATTTTTCAACCTTTTATGAACTAAATTAAGGATGGAATTGAATTTATTTTGAAAATATTATTATAGATTTAAAAATGGGAATAAATTCTACAACATGATCATTTGTCTCTCAATAATATTTTTATAGTTTCTTGATTCAATATTATATCGTCATATATATAAAAATATACATATTTTATCTTGAACCTTTGTTAAATGTATTAGATAACTACACCTTTGTGATTACAATATTTACTACTATTACTACATCCTGTATGGAGATAAATTTGTTTTTACCAGACCCCATGATGGGTGTGTGTCAAAAAATGGTTCCACTATAAAGGAGTGAGTTCTAATATTACATTGGTCTTGCATTATGAGGACTTCTAGTAAAGAAATATTTTTTATCCTAAGATATAAAGAGAAATTATAACTATACATTTGAATCTCAATTTTGATAATAAAAATGTGGACATAAATCGAGAGGACTCGAGAGATACTTCATGTGATCACCCCGATCCCACAATCATGTAAATAAATAAAAAAATCATTAACAGCCCCAACTGTTTCAGATTTTTCTAATATATAAAATTAGTTAACAATGAATGAATTGTAAAATTAGTTTTATTGACATTTATATATGATTATGTTTCTACATAAAATATCTTGTCATTCAAGATATTATCCAGAATGTAATATTGAGGAATTTATATTTTTTTTATTCATAAAACTAATAGGAGTGGGCGTAGATCATGTCATATGAAGTTTATTCCCATTTTCACTTGAAATTGATACTAAGGAGTGGTTTCATAGCTTAAAATTTTGAGGGATCCTTAATTGCGAAGAAACTGGAGATTATTTATGCAATGATTTATCCAAACATACCCATGAAAATCAATAAACAACTTTCCATTTTAAAATCATCTGGATAAGGACTCTATGTGTGTTGGGAAATATTCAAGAATATTTCTGAAATAATCTATCATCACTTTGTGATGAAGTGTCACTTCATTATGTTTTTATATCATTTACAAATAGAAAATAAATATAATATCATGGATGCATCGTCATAAGGGTCATTGATTGATAAGTCCATATCTAACAAAAATAGTGTGATAAAAAATATCATTGTATTCCAAGAAATTCTAAATAATAAATATTTCCATAAAAATATTCAATGAGTTCAGAACTCCCAATTCATCACTTACTTTTATATACAAATTAATGACTAGTTTCATAAGTGAGTTAAGTGGCTTTAAATAAACTGGGTGAACAAATGGACCACCTGATATATGGGTTCTATGTTCATCACCAACCCTCTTTACCAAAAAATATGATTGAGTTAAAGGTATAGACAATGGTTAAACGACATTATAAATAACAAAATTCTAATATAATAATCCATAAAATGAAAACTAAACCGCCCGTAGAGGATTTGGAACACAAAAAATTAAATCTATTCCTTTTTACCAAAACCATACCCATATCACCCCCTTACTAATATTAGTCTCATAACCCATAACCTTTCTAATAACCTGAAAAATATCTATACTAACAACAGGGTTATCAATAAACTCAATTCCTATAAAATACTTATGATAAATCCTCAATATTTACACCATTATCTAAGAATAAATATTGATGTTCAATGTTTAAGGGGCTAGAAGAAACCAAATATAATTTTACTAGCATGTTCAAAAGGGTCATGTCTATGTTAAAACAAAAATATATGGAATACTTAGGCTCAACTAGTCTTAAATCCAAAGGGGAGTGTATGTACGAATACAAAAAAGAGTGTAATAGTGATCCAACTACCTGAACCTAGCCAAATTCATGTTGTGCATGAAGAATGAAATTTCGAGAATCCATTTTGGATTCATGAAGGTCAGCCCATCCACCTAAGACAATATGCAGGGAAATAGTTTATAAGGTAAAGACATGAAAACCCATTGCAAAGGAAAATACAAAAATATGGATAGTAACACAATGTTACCATCTAGGGTTACTCATTAAAATAACATAGAATTAGAATAAATTCAATGGAATACCTAAGAAAGTGTTCCATTGTTTGAAATCAATAACCCTAACTTGGAATAAATATGAAAAAATACCATGTATTCCAAAATTATCAATGATATTTTATTTAGAGGTAGATACTAAATTGGAATAGGGGAATTATCATAGGTAGATGTGTCTCAACATTGATTACACTATCATTGACAAAAAAATTATGAATCTGGGGATTCGATCTATTACATACACTATTAGAAATTTAATTTTTTCAAATTATGTAAGTGATCATAGTGCCTCTATGAATGTGATTCCTTACTGCATGTTTTCATCAATGAAAATTAAAAAAAAATTGAATCCCTTGAGATTAGTGGTCACATTGTAAAAAATAACCATGTTTTCTTGTTGGTTTTTTATATAATGTTCTAATATGAGTGAATAAACTTATTTTAAGACAACTTCTTTGAACTAGAAATAGAGTAAGAACAAACATAAAGAAATTAACAAATAATTGTTTAAAGACCATTTTGAACTGTAACCAAACAAACAATCTATGTGAATAATTTATTCCTTTCCATGGATATTTGACATACCACTATGAAATTCAAAATTTTGGGATCAAAAAAGGACTCTTCATGTGATCATTCACTTATTTCATTTTACCTTAGAGAATATACTGAACCTTCTGATGATTCTGGTATGATCCATGAACTATTATCCTTATAATATCACATTTTTATTAAAAATAAAATGGAATAGGTCTATTAAAAAATATCTAGAAATTATAATTTATATTTAGAATGAAGGGTTATAATTTAATTCATTTCTATTTTATTATAAGTGGATGATATGATTTCTTATACACTTGATATTGATGATATGGAAGTAGGGGACCAAAATTCAATCTAATCTCTTAAATAAGAGGATAAAGAATCTAGAGACATAGTTGATGAGGAAGATGAAGATTTCATTCAAATTAGTTATCTTATATAAATATTATTTACTAATGGAAAGTGAAATGTAATGATTAAGAAAACACTATACATAAACAATTTTGGTGACTGTTTTCATTATTCAAAATAATATCCAAGGATGATGTTTTAATAATCAAAATAAGAATAAGAATAAGATGATGATATCAATAATTTCAATATTAATAAAGTAGATCATGAAAAAACTATTATATGTATTATAATGTAACTTTCTAAATAATAATATGAATTGGTTGAGACATAATCCATATGCCTCGTAGTACAACAAGAGTTGAATAAGTATACACAATACTTCAATAATGGTGTGGTGATAAGTGGAGAATCATTTCATAATAGTACGAATAGAAATTCACATGAATAAAAAAGTATACCCTAAATAAATTTTATAATATCCATGTTTTATATAATAGTGTATACATGAAAATAAAAATGAGGTAATGAGGGATATGAAAGCTATGGAGAAAAATTCCACAACATGGGAAGGGAAGAAAAGTCCATGGAGGCCCAACTACCATAAGTAATTTATCGTTTTAATATGTGGTAAAATCTAAAACACATGATAGACTAGGAACCAATTTTAAAGAACAATGTTTCAAGGGATATTTGGTGTTATGGTAAGAATATACGGAAATTATTTTTCTACTTGTTTACCTTACCTTAACTATGAAATATGCGAGAAATTAGGGAATCTTTTATTGATAATTTGGGAAAAAAATCTCAGTGAAAAATACCGATGGATATATTTATATCATAGTTACATATAAATATGATTTTTATTGTTTGGAAGAAGATTATGAGAGATGTAGTTTTTATTTTCATAATGATTATGTATATTAGACAAAGATAGAATGAGATATTACCTTTACTATAAAAGTAAATACAATTCAAATAAAGCATAGTGGTTAAAATTGTAATGATTGTAAGATGATTAACAAGGTCTATAAATAGTTCTTATTTTTTAGGCCAATTCAATTGAGAATGGATAAAAATTAGAGGAAACCCAAATAAATTATAACTCTAAAAGAAAAGTGGTATACTTAAATGTTGAACTTAAATCTAATGAGAATTGTACACCAATTGAAACATTATAATCTCAAAGATTGTTATTATAAAATACATTACATAAAATTAATAACATAACTCGTTCAATATCAAAGGGGAAATAGAAAAAAATTCCACAGAAAAGATTCCCCTAAAACTAGGGGTGGAAAATATACTTCTCCAATAAATATATTGATCACTCGTCATGAAATTAGGTTGCTCCATGTATGGTAAACATAATTGATTCTGATAGGGAATAGAGTTTTGATGGTTTTATAGGATTTTAGAGTTTAGGATGTAGTTTCTTCTCCCCTTTACTCCTTGTACATTGATAATATTTCTCTTATACTTTAATGACATCTTTTATTTATTTATAACCATATATGGAGAGAGACACTGAGAATTACCATAACAACAAAAAATATAGAAGGGAAATAGAGAATGAGTTTCATATTGAAAGGGGAGTTCAGTCTCAAAATTAATGAATTCAATACATTAATAAATTATTTTTTTAGAAATATATTTTGAAACCTAAAAGATAATTTATAGGCCCTCTCGTTAAATTATTTCATCACACAATAAAACTAGAAGAAATAATTTTCCTTGGAATCCATGATTCTAGGTTTTAGATTTAAATAAAATGATTAAGAATGAATAATAATGGACATTGAATTATTTGAGTTAACCATTTTTATTAATTTGATGAATAAAAAATAGAGAGAATTGGTTGATTATTGTGAATGAAATTTCCCTACTATATTACTATTTTAAATTTTAGAAAACAATGTATTTTCATTTAATATTGTTATTCATACCATGAGTGATTTTCAAAATTAATATTTCTCATTATCAAGAGGATTTAAAAACCTAATTTTTACAATTCATTGTTGATATTTTTTCTTAAGTGATCACGTTGAATTCCATCCTCTAAAACATGCATGGGAAGTTATCAAATATTTTTTAGTAAAAATCTGTATTAAATTTGATTCAGTCATTTTTGATGAAAATAACTTATCCTTGAGGCCACCTCTTACATTAATCCTTTTTTGCCTCATAGAATATGTGAATTATCATGTTAGGAATGAGTCAAATTACAAGTCAAATATATCTATTCCAATCATTATCTATTTATTTTTCATTCTATTTAAAAGTTCAAGTATTTTGGTGAAAATTATTGTGTCATAACGGTTAAACTCAACTAAATGAAATAAGTGTGGGGGGGGGGGGGTCTATTGGATATTGGTAAAGGTTCATTCTAATTCATGAAACATTACATCTACACCTTTGGAAAAAATTTAAAAATGACAGTAGAATAGGTTGTGACATAAAAGAATAAAATATCATTGTTACTAGACTATTGATTTTTCACATGTTTGGATTTTTTGATTATTTCAGATTAATCAATGTATAACAATTGAAAAATATTAAAAAATCTGAAACGATATATTGAAATGAAGAAAAAACTATATATAGAGACAAAATTCACGTTTGTGCACATCTCCCATTCAGTTTACAATGCTTATGGCCTTACTTTTACCATGTGAAGAGGGTGTTGTCCTAATTGGATGTATATATTTCCATTATAATTTTATATTGATACCCCACATTATGTTTAGATCCATATAACCTCTTGGAGTATTTGAATTATAAACATTAATCCCTACTAACCATAACCCACAGATTCATGAGAACCATAATTTCCAATTCTTTATGATTTTAGATGAAATTTTTTATTAAAATGCGGAGATATTATATCTTTAAAATGAGTATGAAAAAGGTTCATGAACTCATTATTTAAATATAAATCAAATAGAATATGTTACATGGGATATTATATAATAAAACAAGTAAATTTTAGGTAGATACGGACTCATAATATATAATAATAATGGCTGAAAATTCCTAAATGGATTAAAGGATACTAACCAACATTTTCTTAATGGGATAATTTAAAAGAATTGAGTTAATTATTTCTTTTAATAGTTTTAATTTGAATTTATATATTATTTAAAACATGAAATTTTTGTTTACCGTTGATAAATATTTTATTTATTTACTTTGAAAGATAAAAATTGCCAAAATATTGTTTCTTTGAGATCTATTTTTGAGATTCAATGTTTGAGGAGAATCATAGTTCAAGTGTGGGATTACTTGATGCATTTATTTATCATATAAGATAAAAAAATTATAATTATTTATAATAATTTAAATTATTTTCCTGATAAATTAATTTAAATATTTAAATATAGGTGATTTTTATTTGAATAAATTATTTTGAGAAAAAGAGTTGGGAATTTAGTATTTGAATGTTAGATTTCTTAAATGATTTTTAAATGTTTTAGTTTACCCTTACTCATGTACTAGGTTATATATAAGGATACCTTATATATTTCCATTAGATAGGATGAATTTCACATATTATGTATGCAGAAATCCAATTTCTAACAAGTTTTGTAAGAGAATAATCAATTTATAAATGTTATCTAAAGGTAGTACAATGTTTTATATGGGTAAGGTAGACACTACAAAAAGGTAAAGTAATACTTTGTAAAGGAATAAATGGTTACATGAATTAAAAACTGAGTTTTGTAAGGGTAAATACAACATAGAAAAGGATTAGTGATTTGTTTCAATGGATTCATGATGGTTTGTTATCACTATGTAAGGTTAAGATAGTGGATGTATATTGGTACACAACTTCCTCAGTTAGTGGAATAACAGTAGAAAATAAAATTCTAATGAATATATAAGGGTTAAATAGGGTTGTATAATGGAAAATCAAATATATTAAAGGCTATTCAAATGTAACATTACCAGATCATAAGGTTATATTTGACATATAAAATGATATTTAAGGGTATATAAAAGATACTGAAATGCTTATGATCAAAATTGAAGGCCAATACAAAAGTTCCAAAGAACAATATATAACTATAAGATCATGAGACAACCACTATGGATATAAAAACCAAGACGATGTAGATATATTGGAATGTTATTGTTGGGAGATTCTGGATTCACTGTGATACTATCACAAGCTCATACAATCAGGAATTTCATAACATCATATTGTCATTACTACCATCGTAACCTACACTATGACCACCATTGAAATTTTTTACCATTTCATTAGATTATTTCATGCTACTAGAATAGGTCAACCACTCAAAACTCATCTAAAACAACCATCATCAACATATTTTCAGGGGTAATTCTTCTAGCATGCTACTTCCACCATGCACCACAACACCATCTCTTGGAAATATAATCTTGAAGTCCATTCCTGCCACTATGAGAAATCAATCATAGGTAGATTTTCCCAAAAACAAATCCTAGATTCCTCATGTATGATACAAATATCTTCAATAATAATTGATCAAAACCTATATATGTATGATATAATTTTTTATTCAATAATTTGGATGAAGAAGCATGGGTTTCACTCCCTTGTGTAGTAGAATATTATGCCTAATAGTGGGAATTTGTGCTTGGGGAGAAATTGTATTACCTAATCCATTGAAGAATATATAAACATGTGTTAAAACCTATGTTTCACATCAAATATTGATTTTGAGAAAAAATTATTGGGGTGAGGAACCTCAATTTATGCATAAAAACAAAATATTAATTCAAATTCAAATTGAATATGTGATTAATTTATTTTAAATAAAAATATATCATGGAACATATTATAGATTTAAAGACATATAAATAATGTTAAAATTATGTTATCTAATTCTAGGAAAACTAGATAATAATTTTTATTACGATATTCACTTGAAATTTTGAATAGAAACATTGACGGATTCAAGGGGAGATAGATTTTATTATTTAAAGAGATAATTTTCAATGATTCATAATTCAAACATTATGCTATCAATTCCAATAAATTGAGATGCTATGATATTATACATAGGGGACACTGGGATGTATTCATTGAAATATTAAGACCATTTATGATTCAGCATGTTTCAATAGATTTTTGTTGTTTTGATTCTATATTACTTTTATACAATATATATTTTAAACGATTTTTTTTATTTTAATAATTAATGGACATGTATAAACTTAGTGTGCTTTTGGAATGGGATGTGACCTATTTTTAATGCTTGAGTCTTGGATAATTATTTTGGAAACATATTTATAATTATTCTCATATGGGATAAATATTCTTAATTTTATAATTTAATATGTATGTGAATCGGTTTTTAATTTACTTTGATTTTTTACTTAATTCATTAATTAAAAAGTATCATTATCCCACTAACTAAATTTAGATCATATCAATTGATTATTCTAGTGTCAAGTGGATTGTGTTTAATGATTACTAAATCTATAAGGAAGATGCAGTGATCAATATTGTTTACAAGGGAATAAAAATACTTGATTGCATATTACCGTAATAAATAATGTGAGGTTCAATTTAGATTTCACACATAGGAATCAGAGTAGTGCAAATCAAGGAACTTGTTTTAATTATCCCCATTATAATTAAACCTGATCAAGGATTAAAAATCATAGTGATTGGAAATATTTCAATAAATAAATTATAAAGGGAAACGGGATTAATTTTTAAAAGACTATCATAGAATTAAAAATGGGAATCCATAGATATTTCAGATTATTTTTAATTCTTCATGATTGATAAATTCTATTGTTTTATTGGAATCTAGTCTATGAAATCAAAACCAGCTTATTTTATTTTTGACTTGGGATAACTTTATAGTGTAATACTATATGTAGATAGCTTCAATTAGTACTCCTAGTACTATAACCCCTAGAGTGAAAAAATTATCTTTTCCATACCCTGTGATTTGGGTCTATTAGAAATTTCCTTTTCAAGTATTGGGAAAGGGACATGTAGACCTGACACGATAATATATCATATTAAAGTATTTATGTTGTTTAACGGAAAAAAAAGAAAAGTGTGGTAGATGATGATTAATATTTTTAAAAATAATAGGTCGTGACATTTTAATAAATGGAAGAAGGATTCCCATAAATTTATAAATTTTAAATGTAAAATATCTGGGAATACATTTTTCATTGATGAGTGTGTAATTAGAGTGAAAATTTTTATGTGATCCTTGAAATTTTTGTTTCCCCATGAAGAATTGTTTAATTTATTATATTTTGAGATTTAAATATATGTATCATGCGTGCCAATTATGTTTTAATGTTTATATTCATTATAAGATTACAATAATGTGTTTATGTGTGATATAATTTTATGTATCTAATTTAAATGTAAAAAATGTTTTATTTATATAAATTTTTAATTACTTTTTTCATTATTCATAAAAAGTAATTGAATTTTTAATTTTTTTTAATGTATATTTCATATGTAATTTTAAAAATGCAAATAATTTTTAGATTGTTTTTTCAAATTTTTCACTTATGAAAAATAAATTATCATTCTTGAGTAATTTTAGAAAATTTATCTAATTTATTCTATAAAATTGTTTTCAACATCCCACTAATATGAGGATAAAATAATAGAAAGAAAACTAAGAGAACATTTCAAGATATAAGAACTCATGTTAATGAATAGTCGAGAATATAATGCTTTGACTCTCACCTATGATGTAATGCCAAGGAAAATAGAAATAACTAACAAACTTGAGGACTTCATTAGAGATCAAATAATACATCCACCATAGTAAATAAAAATAAATTTTAACTAGTGTATTTGTTGTTAGATGATGATCTATGTTGGAACCATTAATATTTATAATTGTAACACTATTTCACATGAACCCATGTCTCCAACCATAAAAACCTTTCACCACCATGATTCTACAATTGGACTCACCATACTGACTTCTATGTAGCTCAAAACTATTATATACATTGATAATTATGCTTGAGATTTTGTCACTTCATCCCTATGAATCTCAAATCCTAGTAATAAAGATCATGAGATCTATGAAAGACACCTATATAATGATGAAAAGTTTCATGCATTATTTGTGTTTATTAAAATATTAATCAATTAAATATGATTTTTTTTAAATTTAGATCCAATAAATTATAGCACATAGAATAAATATTATATGTTATGTTATATATAATTAACTATTTTCAATGAATTTAATTTATTAAATAAGATCGATAATATTTATTGATTACTGAATGGAAATTAATATACATTCATTAATAGTATTTTTCATTGGATTAAATTAGGCTGGTTTCTTGATCGTAAAACCCACTATAAATATTTAGTATTCTACACTCAAAAGTGATAGGGGAACACACACTATTTTCATTCCCAATTCATAGTGTATAATACTTTTGAGTTTTAATTCCTATGTTTTCAAGGATTTTCAATGGTTCTTGGTAAGAGTAAAATTATTTTTATAAAATAAATTCATTATTTTTTGAATTAAATATTTTATAAATATTCTAACATTTTGTATAAATGGGTGGAATATTACTCATACATTTCATAGAAGCTCATAAACTTTTTAAATAGAACCTTTTTTTTTGTTTTTATGGGATATTTGAAAAAACATTATATATCTAGTTTCATCATCTTAATTTACTCAAATTTACTTATATATAATATATATTTCATATATTTAATTCCTTAGTCCAATAATATTTAATTGTGTTTTTTGTATATTTTTATAAAATTTTCATATTCTAGAGATTCAATGATTAAATAAAATTTACATATTCATTAAATTCACTACAAATAATACCTAAAATTGTTGAAATTTATATAAATAAAGATGTTTATATATCATTAATTTTAATTTATTAAAATATTTTTTTAACTTTTATTAAAAAAATATATTAAATATTACATTATTCAGAAGTTTCTTTGTTAAATAAAATTTCCACATTAACAAACATAAATTAAATAATATAATTTAAAAGTATAATAAATGTTATCCCATAAGAATTTTTATTATATTTTCATTACATGAAATATTAAATTTAATTTTCTTAATTTTCCAATTGATATTGTCAATATTATAATTTTATACTTTTTCATATGTTTTTTTGAATTATATAATTAAAAATCAAGAATTTATGAATTCAAATAATAATTGATAATGATTAACTAATTTATTGAATGTATTAAATTTTAAATATCACCGACATTATTTTTTATATTATTTATACCTGTGGTAGTATAATTTTCTATTTTAATTAAGTGATTTTAATTAATAAAAATGAATTTAATCTATAGTAACATTATTAAGTTCTTCTGACATTCGATGAGATATTATGGATTTAAATTGTGACAGCTATAAAATTTGGAAGGAGAAAATTCTTCTTCATCTATGATCGATGGAAATATATTATTTCATTAAAAATGGAGAACCACCAATAGTTAATAATAATAGAAAACTAGATGATTTAACTTTATATGAATATTGTGAGTTGTCAAACAGTCACATAATAATGTTCTTAAAAAATAAATTATGTTCCCCCCAATTATTGGTCAGTCGATTGAAAAAAGAATGTTTACAACTTGATAAACACTACATATGACTTGTTAATATCATTATATAAATCATTATAAACCATTGTAATCATAAAGTTCTCATCTACAAGACTCACCTCTATGAAAGGTTTGTGTGTGAACACTGTACATGTGATTGATATTATGGATGAACTGGAGAATATTGACGCTCATATATCTGATGAATTTTTAGTGAATTATATTTTAAAAAACCATTAACATAAATATGGTCCATTTAAATTTCCTTATAAAAAAAATTATTATATGTAGTTAATTAATGAATTAATGGCCACATGTTCTCAAGAAGAGAAAATGGCTGGTAGAAATGGGAGAAAAAAATATGTTGAAACTTAAAAAGGAATAAAATTTTCATAAATATAAATCCAATAGAAACATGAAACATGAATAGATACCTAAAAATAATAGTAATAAGGAACTTATTCATTTGTTTTATAAAGAAAAAAAGACATGTAATGAAAATTTATCCTAAATTTTAGAAATTTCCTAAAAATAAAATTAATTAACTCTAATTGGTTTTTATGAATTGAATTTGGTTGATATCATTTATAATAGTTAATGTGAAAAATATTGTTATAAAATAAATATCATGAATAACTCGTATGGAATGATATCCAAAAGAAACCATATGTTATTTATTATTGAATAAATTAAATAAATAAGTTGTGGTCACAAGCAGAATCCAAGAGGACATCCAATCCTGTGTTAACAGATCAGATCACATTAATTAAAGAAAAATAAATATTATATTACAATTTCCCATAAAAATAACCTTTTTTTAATGGATGATTTTGGCCTTCTCATTCTATTTTTTAAAAATATTTTTTCCTTTTTATAAGGAAATGGAATAATTATTTGTGGAACATTAATGGACATCCATTTTCCATCAAATATAAAAATTAAAATGTCGATGGTATAATTCTTGTTCATAGTGGAACTAAAGGATGTGTTATAAATCGAAATTATTCTATCTTATAGAACATGAGATTAGGTAATATCTCAAAATATAGGATTAATAAATTACATCATGATTGGGATCTTAGTACACTAGATTTCAATAAATTTGAAACTTGTGTGGATTAAATTAAGGATAAAAAGAAATCCAAATATATATGATAAAAAAATTCCCTCCATATTATAAATCATATATATAGATATATGTTTCTCAAAAGTGGACTTACCTGACAATAAATTTGTTATTCCATTCATTGATGAATATTTTTATAAATTTTATGTCTATTTTCTTCTCAAAAAAATGTCACACATGATTCCTTTATTGATATTAAGATTAAAGAAGATAAAAATGAGGTAAAAAAATTAATATCAATATTTTAGATCATGGTGGACAATATCACTATAAATACACAAAATTATTGGTAATTTCTTGGTCAATTAGCAAAGTTTCTTTAAGAAAATGAAATAGTTACATATTTTAAACTTCTAGGATCACAATAATAATATAGTGAAGCATAAAGAAGAAAATTAACTTTAATAGAAAAGGTATAAATAATTATTAATAACTATTTATTACCTAAATTCTTATTTAATTAAGAAATTAAATATAAAAAACATTTTTAATCGGGTTCTAATAAAGGATGTTACAAAAATAAATTTCTATTTTTTTATGAATAGGAGGCAGATTTTATCACATATATTTTTATGGGGACTGTAACACCCCAAGATTTTGATCTTAATTTCATTAATGTCTTCTGTTGTATGCTACACCAAAAGTAGCTTGCACAACACACATCCTTGACTTACCATGAATTACATGCAATCACAACCTTCCTCGATAGCGTGTGTCGTATGCAATACCGAGTTTCACTAAACAATGATATGCTATTAAAAAATTATTAAAACTAGCTGTTTTGAATAGTAATAACAACTTTTTGAAATTTTTTAAATTTTATTTTTCAAAATGGACTTCATTTTTGGATTCGGAATATTGAAATTAGCTTAGGGTGAAATTTTGGTACTTTTCAGATAACTTTCATATTCTGATGAATAGTGAAAATTATTAAATTTTAATTAAAAACAACTTTTTTTAATCGAAATAATTAATAGTGATAAATTATTAAATTGATTGGTTTTAAAGTATATTTATAATATATTTTTACAATTTAATACAATGATGTTCATTGTAAGTAATTTCACATTTAAACCATACATAAACAAGTATCAATCTTTTGATAGTTATTATCTTTTAAAAACACGCTATTTGTTTTTACGACGGGAATTAATTTTTAAATTAGTTAATTTAACTGAAATGTATTGAATTTGGTAAAATAAACATCATTTTTGAATTCATAATATCAAATATAGCTTAGGCCTAATTTTTTGAATTTTTCTGGAAACTTTCCTTTTTTGATTAATAGTGAAACCACTAAGTGGTAGTTAAAAAAACTGAATTTTTCATAAAATATAATTTTACCACTTCTGTGAGTAGAATTTTGAAAATCCGAGAGACACGGTTAATATCAAATACTAAAATATGGTTTAATGAGATGAAAATAATTTTTGGCGAATAGTAACTTTTTACATTTTTTACCACGGTTAAAAGTAAATAGGGTAATTAAGGGTAAAAATGATATTATTATTACCCTAACACATGTCCTAATTCTATTGGATAAGTGTAATTCGACCAAAAACAACCTTAGGAATAAAATATTACCATTTAGGTCCACTTGGATTAGATTAGGACATTTATTATTAATTTATTTAAGGAAGTGTTAAAATAGTTAAAATCAATGATTAATAAGTAAATCATTTTTAATATAGGGTTATACAGAAGATAAATTCGACTATAAATATTAATTATAAAGATAAAAATATTTTCTGCATAATAGTATTTTATTTGTAATTTTGAGACATTAAATAATTTAATTTATTTATGACACAACGATGATGCAATAATTATCTTATTAATGAAATATTGACATAATTGATGTTATAAATACCCAAATAAATGTAATTTTCGACTTTTTATGAATTAAACTAATTTTATAGGTTAACATGACATGTTATTATTGATTTAATTAACTTTTTTCGAACTATTCATTCTGTTATAAATTTTACAAAAATCAATAACTAAATAGTGTCAAAATTGACATAAAATAGTTTTTAAAACAAATATTATATTATTAATTGTTATTTTATTCCTAAAAATCTAAGGATCGTCCAAATGACTTAGATAAGGTTATGTATATTAATAATAAACATCTTGGGGCTATTTTTTCTTGTTATAGTAAGTTTATTAACCTTATAGTGTAAGAACACAAAAAGACACGGTAAAAGTAAAATTATCTAACTTAATGTTAAATCTAAATGATAAGGTTAAAATAGGTACCTAAACTTTTCTAAATTCTATTTTATGAGAGGAATTCGATCCATCCCCACCTTATATTCAAAATAAATAAATTTGGAGCTATTTAAAACCGAATTTGGCTTTATAATAAAATAATATTTTTAGTTTTTCCAAAGGAGCCCCTCTCCACTCTTATAAAAGGGCACCTCATCCCCCTCTTCCTCACACCACTTTGAGCCTTCAAGGTCGGCCATCCCCTGCCAATTTATTCTATCCACTTCCCTAGAGACATCTTAGAGGTCCTGGTCTTCTTCAAAGGCCAATTTTAGTGCCCTAAAAGGAGGTATCAAAGAAGCGCTTCAAAGAAGAGGTAATTTCCGTTACCGATTCTTTCATCTTTATTTCTTCTTCCACTTCTTCTTGTTTAGTTGTTTCATTATGAAGTAATAACATCAGTATCACTCATATACTTATATGTTATTATAAGTATTAAACAACCCTATTTAACCATCTATCCATCCTACGGAAAATGAAATCACCGTGCGTGCGTACGTACGGAATACCTTCTCCACGCCGTGGTGTAATCTATTTTCCACCACCACCTTACATGTATGGGTATAATGGTGTAAATACTGAATATATAAGATTATTGTAAAGTGATATTGATTATGAAATATTATACATACACTCCAATACAATTCCATGATCATGAGAACGATATCATCGCTCGTGCGTACATACGGACTACCGTCTCCAAGACGCGATGAGATTCATTCTCCACGTTAACCATTCATGAATGATTATAAAGTATATATATAATCAGTAATCATGAAATATATGACATAATAATGATACTGGATTTATGTGTATATATATGTATGTCATCTACTTATTTCCATTCAACTCAATAAGGAAACGAAAACAGCATTCATGCGTACGTACGGCATACCGTCTCCATGAACGGTGTATTTATTTCCATTTACTGATCTATTATATATATGTATATTCTGAATATATATTATATATAAATCATGTTTTATATTCTGGAATTAAGTAATCATGATCTAAGTAATCATATGAATAATTACAAGTCAAAACACGGACGACAAATGAAACGATTTTACCCAAAATGCTCTTTAACATGGAATTTACAAAAGAACGGGTAATATAAAGTCATAAGTGAACCATATATAATATCATAACAATGGGTATGATTCTGGAATTAGTCAATGACATTATTTAAATCATTATATAGGAGTTTCAGACACTTACGTAGAAAATCGGACCTAAGGTAAGGGAAATATCACAATCTCATTTTTATTCGATATTGTTTATACTTTGGTATTTACTGGGGTTTATTTTATCATCCACATCCATGTTTCCTCAATATGTAATATTATTTCCATCAACCTAAAATTTTTTAAATCCAATTTTACCCTTCGGTGAGTTTTTAGTAAAAGATATGAAAGGAATCTTTTGTCGTTTTTCGTACGAGGTACTTTTTGACTTTTTCGACAAAATTATGAGAAGAATGTTTTTTTTAACTTATACGGAATGAATGGAATTTTTTAAAAAAAAATTCCAAGAAGCTTCCTTTACAAATTTTCAAGTTTAATTTTTATCAATTTCTTTTAGTTTAGAATTGTATGACATGTTAACAAAGGAAAAGTGTTTTTGAAGTATAAAGGATATTTTCCTCAAGAATGGAGTTCAAGTGTTTTATCAAAATTATTTTCCATCTAAGATAATAAAGGTTTCTGTTTCTATCCCTATTACTACATTTATTTTATTATGTTGTGAAGGAATTATTTTTATGAATTCCTTTATCTTATATGAATTGTTTTATTATGTCATGATGTTTAAGATTCCCATTTTTATTACATGGGTTATGCTATTATGTATGGTTTATGATTTTGTGGCACAAATAAGAATGGTATCATTATGAGATGGGTGGGACCTATATCTCCTTCCAATAAATTGGTTAAAGATTTTATATCTCATGAGATAGACATGGTTGGAACAGCAGGTTAAACCGGTTCAGTGAAACAGGACTGAAACGAGGAATGAACTCGGTTCAGAAATGGACTTTGTCCACTAAGATAGTCTTGGAAATGAGTCTTGACTAATAAGAAATGATTCTCTATTATTATGTGTGTATGCCACAAAGTTTCATGTTTTATGTTATGATTATTGGGATTACATTTCACTACTATGATTTATCCCATGTTATGATATTATGATCTCTTTTGCAGGTTAAGATTTCCAAAATGTTATGTTCTTATGAATATGATGTGATTGATATTTATTTTGTTTACCCTTACTGAGAATTTGAGCTCACCCTTTTATGTTTTCTTTTCCCCAGAATATAAAGAAAGGTTTTAGGTAAAAAAAGGGAAGAACTTTATGGGAGATGTTGAAGATCTTTCACCACGATTAGAAGATTATATTCCGAGTTTCCAAAGACACTAAACTATTACGGTCTTTCTGTGTGTGTTTTTGTTATGTACTAAGTATTCCGCAAAAGTAATGTAA
Organism: Viscum album; assembly: GCA_963277665.1. NCBI lineage: Eukaryota > Viridiplantae > Streptophyta > Magnoliopsida > Santalales > Viscaceae > Viscum > Viscum album. Next base: position 1,621,418,545 of record OY728150.1, read on the forward strand.
TGTCCATGTACATTAATCTTTGGGTCTCTACAGTTGGTATCAGAGGAAAGGTTTAGTCAACCTTTGGAAACTAGGATGTGAAAACATTAGTGAGATCCCTAGAGATATTTCTAAGGTATGTCTAGGGATGTCCCTAAGGATAAGTATACGTATAGGATATAGTCCTAGAACTACGGTAACGATCTTAGAATTTAACCTATGATGTTAGATATTGAGGGAACTCCCCCCTTTAATATGCTTTTTTCCCTAGCATGAATTTTTCCTCTCACACTATTTTTTTTGGGTTTTAGAAAATGGCTGGAAACAGGAAGATTCACGATAATGGAGGATATGACAGACAATGGAATGATATTCTTCATGAGAAACCAAATGAAACAGGATTTGGAAGTCCAAACATCGTTATTATACCTAATCAACAATATCATAATATGATCAATAATCTCAACTTTGGTAAGTTTCCCAACTCAGAAAACAAGAGAAAGATGGAGTTTCATGATGATCATAGAGGAATGAAAGTTCAATTTCCATAATGTAAATCATGTGGGAAGAGGCATCAGGGAGATTGTTTCAAAGGAACTGGAAGATGCATTGGGTGTGGAAACGAAGGACACAAAGCCAATAAGTGCAAAGGAAAAGGTCTAGTGAACACCATGGACAATGATAATGGTATTGCTACGACATCAACAATGATTAGATGTTTTAAATATGGAATGTACGGGCATTATGCAAACCAATGCCCTAATGGAAAATCACATGAAGAGAATAAGAATGGTCATATGGGTAGTATTTATGTGGATAATGATGAGGAGACTACAAATGATATATGATCTGAAAGAAGTGTTGATGCTCAGTCAGTTGTTTTAGAAGTTAGTGGAATAATTGTATGTTTATCAAGAGTTATGTTGTACAGTTAATGGTACTATGGAATAAAGAATCATATAAGGATTGTAAAACTGTTGTATTTGAAAGTATATGTTGAATGGTACCAGTAACCATGGAAGTTTATTCAGATATTTTTGGAAAGTAGATGATATGCTCATAATTAAGGAATAGGAAGATAATGATATGTTTGATTGTATTCATGAGCTCGTGATTGATATAAGGACTAAGTGATATCATGGTTTGAGTATATAGAATTTTGAGGATTTTGGTATGTGGAAAGTGTTAACTTTTAACTGTATTCATGTTTTCACTAAGGTTCAATGGGTATTCATTTTTTCAATAGAATACATGATTAAGGCATTAGAATGTTTGGAATGAGACAAACAAGACATATCTTATGATATATGGGGATCAACGATGGAATTAAATCTCTGGTAATCGTTTTCACTATAATATGAGAGTGGACTATAGTATTATGGATAAACCTAAAGATTGGAATGGATTATGTTGGACATAAGTTATTAATGTTTAAGGATAGAAGTTTTTTTGATATTATTGATGGGATGCTATAGTAATGTAGTTTTAGAAAAAGGACAGCCTGCGGGACGGGCGATAACCCATCGCGTCGGACAAGGCTGTGGGAATCGAACCCACAACTGAAGTGCGACTGGCCATTATCGCCTACCATTGGCCTACAAGAAGTCCCTGTTTAGTAGAAACTAGTTTTATTATATTGAGCAGTATGATATATGAAGTATAAGTCTATTTTAGGAACCATATATGATTAATCTCACTATAGATGGACATATGTATTTTTTGATAACTTTTCTAACCTTTTGTTTGAGACAGATGGAATGACCCATCATTCTATCACATGATCTGCTAACACATCACGAATGAAAAATTCAACTTCATTTATTTAAGAGATGAAGTGGAAATTGTCCAAAGAACGACGAATGGTGAGACTATAAAAAAATTACGAAAGTATTTCTCCTAATTCCAATTTCATCAACGTTAGGGAAATGATCCTGAAAACCAAAAATGTTGTCCTAGTGCTCTTATATCCGAGGAATCAGATGGTACGTTAGATCATCACAAATCTATGGATTTTTGATTAATGGATTTTTCATAGCCATGTTCTCTACCACTCTCCATCAAGAACTTGATGGTTAGATTTCTCTTCCATATCCATATTTTCACCTATGTTCTCCTACGTGGAAACCCAGTGATGAGTTAATTTGGGTAACCGTTACGTTTCATACTTTTGTTTTTAAATATTGGTTTTGGTATTCCTTTTTACGATGTGGGTTTCTATTAAAGAAACTTTCGAGTAGTAAACCATTTATAACCCTGACGAATTTCGAGGGTGAAATTCAGTTTAAGTGGGGTAGAATGTAACACCTCAAGATTTTGTTCTTAATTTCATTAATGTCTTGTGTTGTACTCTACACCAAATGTAGCTTGCACAACACGCATCCTTGACTTGCCTTGCATTACACACAATCATGACCTTCCTCGATACCGTGTGTAGTACGCAATACCGAGTTTCACTAAACAACGATATGCTATTAAAATATTATTAAAACTAGCTGTTATGAATAGTAATAACAACTTTTTTAAATTTTGTAAATTTTATTTTTAAAAATTGGACTTCATTTTTGGATTCGTAATATCGAAATTAGATTAGGGAGAAATTTTGGTACATTTCAAATAACTTTCATATTCAGATGAATAGTGAAAATTATTAAATTTTAATTAAAAACAACTTTTTTTAATCGAAATAATTAATAGTGATAAATTATTAAATTGAATGGTTTTAAAGTATATTTATAATATATTTTTACAATTTAATACAATTATGTTCATTGGATGTAATTTCACATTTAAAACAGACATAAACAAGTATCAATCTTTTGATAATTATTATCTTTTAAAAACACGCAATTTGTTTTGACGAAGGGAATTAATTTTTAAATTAGTTAATGTAACTGTTATGTATTGAATTTGGTAAAATAGACATCATTTTTTAATTCATAATATCAAATATATATTAGGCCTAATTTTTGGTATTTTTCTGGAAACTTTCATTTTTTGATGAATAGTGAAACCACTAAGTGGTAGTTGAAAAAACTGAATTTTTCATAAAACATAATTTTACCACTTCTGTGAGTAGAATTTTGAAAATCCGAGAGACAAGGTTAATATCAAGGACTAAATTGTGGTTCAATGAGATGAAAATAATTTTTGGTGAATAATAACTTTTTACTTTTTTTTACCACGGTTAAAAGTAAATAGGGTAATAATGGGTACAAGTGATACTATTATTATCATAAAACATGTACTAATTCTATTGGATAAGTTTAATTCGACCAAAAACAACATTAGGAATAGAATATGACAATTTAGGCCCACTTAGATTAGATTAGGACATTTATTATTAATTTATTTAAAGAAGTGTTAAAATAGTTAAAATCAAAGTTTAATAAGTAACTTATTTTTAATATAGGGTTATATATATGATAAATTCGACTATAAATATTAATTAGAAATATAAAAAGATTTACTACATAATATTATTTTATTTGTAATTTTTAGACATTAAATAATTTAATTTATTTACAACACAACTATGATGCAGTAATTATCTTATTAATGAAATATTGACATAATTGAAGTTATAAATACCCAAATAAATGTAATTTGAGACTTTTTATGAATTAAACTAATTTTATAGGTTAATATGACATGTTATTATTGATTTAATTAACTTGGTTCGAACTAATCATTCTGTTATGAGTTTTACAAAAATAAATTACTAAATAGTGTCAAAATTGACATAAAATAGTTTTTAAAATAAATATTATATTATTAATTGTTATTTTATTCCTAAAAATCTAAGGTTCGGCCAAATGACTTAGATATTGTTATATATATTAATAATAAACAACTTGGGGTTCGTTTGTCTTGTTATAGTACGTTTATTAACCTTATAGTGTAAGAACACAAAAAGACATTGTAAAAGTAAAATTATCTAACTTAATTTTAAATCTAAATGATAGGGTTAAAATAGGAACCTAAAGTTTTCTGAATTCTATTGGATGAGATTATTTCGACCCATCCCAACCTTAGCTTATAAAAAAATCAATTTGGATCTATTTAAAACCGAATTTGGCTTTATAATAAAATAATATGTTTTGTTTTTCCAAAGGAGCCCCTCTCATCCCTTATAAAAGGGTACCTCCTCCCCCTCTTCGTCACACAACATTGAGCCATCAATTTCGGCCAACCCCTTCCAATTTCTTCTCTCCACTTACCTAGAGACATGTTAGAGGTCCTGGTCTTCTTAAAATACCAATTTTAGTGCCCTAAAAGGAGGTCTCAAAGAAGCGCTTCAAAGAAGAGTTAATGTTCTTTTCTGATTCTTTCATCTTTATTTCTTCTTCCACTTCTTCTTCTTTAGTTGTTTCATATTTAAGTAATAACATCAGTATCACTCATATAATAATATGTTATTATAAGTATGAAACAACCCTATTTCACCATCTATCCATCCTACGGAAAATGAAATCACCGCGCGTGCGTACGTACGGAATACCGTCTCCACGCCGTGGTGTAATCTATTTTCCACCACCACCTTACTTGGATGGGTATAATGGTGTAAATAATGAATATATATGATTATTTTAAAGTGATATTGATTCTTAAATAGTATACATACACTCCAATACAATTCCATGATCATGAGAATGATATAATCGCTTGCGCGTATGTACGGACTACCATCTCCACGACGCGATGAGATTCATTCTCCACGTTAACCATTCCTGAATAATTATAAAGTATATATAATAAGTAATCATGAAATATATGACATAATAATGATACTGGATTTATATTTATATATATATATGTATGTCATCTACTTAATTCCATTCAACTCAATAAGGAAACGAAAATAGCGTTCATGCGTACGTAAGGCCTACCGTCTCCATGAACGATGTATTTCTTTCCATTTACTAATATATTATATATATGTATATTCTGAATATATATTATATATAAATCATTTATTATATTCTGGAATTAAGTAATCATGATCTAAGTAATCATATTAATAATTACAAGTCAAAACACAGACGACAAATGAAACGATTTTACCCAAAACGCTCTTTAACATGGAATTTACAAAAGAACGAGTAATATAAAGTCATAAGTGAACCATATATAATATCATAATAATGATTATGATTTTGGAATAAGTCAATGAAATTATTTAAAAGTGTTTTTTAAGTATAAAGGATATTTTCCTCAAGAATGGAGTTCAAGTGTTTTGTCAAAATTATTTTCCATCTAAGATAATAAAGGGTTCTGTTTCTATCCCTATTATTACATTGATTTGATTATGTTGTGATGGAATTATTTTTATGAATTCCTTAATCTTATATGAATTGTTTTATGATGTCATGATGTTTAAGATTCCCATTTTTTTTACAAGGGTTATGCTATGATGTATGGTTTATGATTTTGTGGCACACATAATAATGGTATCATTATGGGATGGGTGGGACCTGTATCTCCCTCCAATGCATTGGTTAAATATTTTATATCTCATGAGATAGACATGGCTGGAACGGTAGGTTAAACCGATTCAGTGAAACAGGACTGAAACGAGGAATGAACTCGGTTCAGAAATGGACTTTTCCTAATAAGATAGTCTTGGCAATGTGTCTTGACTAATAAGAAATGATTCTCTATGATTATGTGTGTATGCCACAAAGTTTCATGTTTTAAGTTATTATTATTGGGATAACATTTCACTACTATGATTTATCCCATGTTATGATATTATGATCACTTTTGCAGGTTAAGATTTCCAAAATTTTATGTTCTTATGAATATGTTGTGATTGATATTTCTTTTGTTTACCCTTACTGAGCATTTGAGCTCACCCTTTAATGTTTTCTTTTCCCCAGGATATAAAGAAAGGTTTTAGGTAAAAACGGGAAGATCTTTAGGGGAGATGTTGAAGATCTTTCACCACGATTAGAAGATTATATTCCGAGTTTCCAAAGACACTAAACTATTACGGTCCTTGTGTGTGTGTTTTTGTTATGTACTAAGTATTCCACAAAAGTAATGTAATGTCCATGTACGTTAAGCTTCGGGTCTCTACAGGGACTCCATTTATAATTTAATGTTTATAGTCAAAATGATTGTAATTTGGATACTAGGTCCATTATTGGACACATAATTGAATTTTCTACAAAATATGAGGGGTATTGTTATTAATTATCCTTTATTGAAACCATGAATTTTTAAAACAAGAGATGAAAAATATCATTTAAAAGACCTTATTATTAAGAGTGATTTTCCTCTTCTTTTAGCAGCCTTGGGGAATCTATCCCCTTCTTCCACACATTATTATATAACCCTTGGTTTCATGTATGGAAAAATTTATTTATGATTTTACGAGTGTAAATTATATGGTTGTTTTTTGGGGGATTTTGGAGAACTTTTGGAGTGTTTTTTAGGATTTCTATAGGTTCATGGTTGGTGAATTGTTTGGAAAAACCATGAAACGCCTACAAGAAACCATGAACAGTGTGGCTGGGGAAAAGGGAAGGCACACGAGTGGTGAACATTTTTCACAAACCATGTGTCTACCAAGGAGAAACAATGAACTTTGAAAAATGTCGCTTTCTTTTTGAGATGGTGGATTTGTCATGGTATGAACACTGTATGGAAACCGTGTGAGGAAAACATGTGAGGTTCATCCTTACAAGAGTGGCTAATAAATGATTCATTCAAAGTTTTCTTAATTGTGTGACTAAGCTGAGCATAGAAAAGAAACTAATTATTATAAAAGTGGATCTAGGTTAGGATTTTATTATAATGCCTTATTTTTGCCCGAAAACATCTATAGCATGAAATTTTATGATAGGGGATGATATCTAAGGTAGGTTCATCAAGGTTCGACCTAGTTTTGGGATGTTTATTATATTCATCTGAATTCTTCAAGTATATGGATTCAATCTAGAGTACTATATTTAAAATATGAAGGATTTGTTTTAGATAGATTTTGTTGATTGAAATTGACCATTTATTGACAGAGAAATGATTTTTCAAAACCCTCTAGAATGATGGGTTGGGGATTTATAGAAATTGGATTTGGGGTTGGAAAGTGACTTTTTAAAAAGTATTCTGAAATAATTATTTTAATTTGCTGCATTTGTTTTCTTGTATGAGGAAATGTTTTTGATAAAAATTTAATTTATTAAAATTGCTTTTTGAATGGTTTTCAATATAATTTTGGGGTTATTTATTTTTTTAAAAGGATTTCCATAAAAGAATTTTTTTCTTGAAATGGATGAAATTATAATTTTGGCATGGTTTGACATAATTGGGTGGTGTGAGTTCATAGTGACTTTATAAGGTATGGGAGAAATATGACTGTTTGGTCAATGCCAATGGTGTGATAACACATGGGATTTAATTACCTTTTGATGGTGTGGTAGATTGATGATAAACTGCTCAAGAGTATGGAACTATCATAACTATACAAGCACAGTTTGTGGTGTGCATATGTGGAATGGAATGGTTATTCCAAAGTTGAACCAGTGATGTGATTTGATGTATTGTTTATTTTTTTCCTTGAATATTTATGTTGGGTTGATAAAATGGTTTCATTTTTAGTTTTTTATATTTTCATATAAATTTTTTATAAAGTTTTTCATATAATATTTTTTATATTAAACTTTTCAAACATGTTTTATCCTTGTGGCATGGGTTGGAAAGTCATCGAATGAAAATATACATATTTTAATTACTCACTCCAACTTTTTTCCCCTAGGTAAATTTTAATATTATTTTTACTAATACATTAGAAAATAAAAATTATCCCATATATTTAGTCATACATCATGTAACTCAACATTTCTGTGTAGTTGGAGCATGGAAAATGTGAAGAATTGGAGTTAGATGGCTATATTTAAGTTTTTGTAGTTTTTTATTACAATGTATACTTTCATATAGTAGTCTTCTTATTTTTAATATTGATTTAGTTTAGTTTGATATTAATTAAATTATTTATATTCATTTCATTGTATTGTGAATCATATTACATTTTTAGTTATGGAACATTGGCTAGTTATTTTATTATTAAGGGGAAATCCATACCCCACCTATTTAATAGAGACCTCTGAATATACTTATAGCCTTTTGAATCTTGGGGAAGTCACAAAAGACCAATTAACATACCTACTACCTTTTCAATCCAATTAGTGTAGGAGTGATGTTACAATTATGATGTACAGTCTCCCCCTTCGGGAGAAGTTAGGCTAACACCCCTCCAGAAAGTAATAGAGGTCACAAGCTTAGACCATGAGTCTTCTGGATCACACATTTACCCATTATATGTTAGTATTAGTGGGAGTGGTACCATGAATAATCTTTATGATAATTATCATTCAAAAACAAATTATTTTAGATAATGTGAAAATTCTGTAATTTTTTTTATAAAAAACTCATTTTTATCAAATATCATTCCATAAATAGTTGATAATCATCAATTGGATGAAATAGATCAAGCATAACAACACATTGAAACCCAGTTGAAAAAAGTACCTAAAGAAAATAATAGATAAATATTGATAACATCCACATGCATTAGAAAACCATCTATTGTTTTTTATTTTATAGTGTTTTTAAGAGAGATAAACCCAAGGGCCTTTTTATTGAATCAAAAGAAAGATAACAAAGTTATGGAGTAAAAGGATATTACAATTCATCAATTCCTTTATATAGAAGTCCATATTTTCTCCCTTAACTTATCTTCAATTTATTTTTCCACTTCTCACATAGTGTATCTATAATATTTTTGAAAACAATGTTAGAGAAATAATGACATTGAAACACTCTCATAATCTATGAGTTGTGAAGTGTAAAATATCATGTATGAAATCATAATGGAGGAGTTGAATTCAATGTAGGGTAATGATGCTGGGGACCATGAATATTATAGATATTGTGTAAAACCATTTAGATATATATCATTTTTAAAACCATGAGAAATTCATTAGGAAACATTGAGAGTTACAGGGACCAACTTGTTTCTATAGGTTTCACTACAAATGAATTTATTTAATATATTGATACCTTATATACAATATCAAAAAATGATTCCCCATGGATTATATTGGTATTTTTCTCTCATTTTAAAATTGAATTACAGAAAATGGGTGTGAAAACTTTATTTCTGAATGGTAATCAAGATGATGTGGTTTACATGAAACCACATGAATCACTACTCTTTAGTAGTTTTGACAATTTTGTGTGTATGTTATAAAGGAATATGTGTTGTTTTAAAAAATAATCATTAAAGTTGTATAAATTATTTGTTGATTTAGTTAATTTATATTTAATTTTAGAAAACATAATGGATCATTGTATATACGAGAATCATAGTGGATGTAAAATAGTAATTCAGTTGTTTATAAATTGACGACATTTTAATTGCCACTAATGATAATGGATTGATATATGTGGTCAAAAGGATTCTCTCAAATGGATTTTATATGAAGAATATGGGTGATGCATCCTACTTAAAATGGGTAAAGATAAATTGGTATGGGTTATGAATAATGCCATGTCTTCCTCAATAATCTTATATTTTTAATTTCATAGAAATATATATTATGATAAAGATTCACCAATTATGGATTCCATTAGTAAGGTTGATAAATACATCTTGACCGAAGTACATATAAATTATTTTGAAAGGTGAAAAATTGAAGCAATATTGTATCATTCCCTAATTTTTTCGTATATTTCTTCATAGATCTATATGAGGTGTGACATTTACATTTTCAATAGCAATATTAGGGAAATATCAGCGTAATATTTTTATTGACAAACACCAAGAAATAAGGTATTGAGATAACTTAAGAAGATGATAAACTGTAACGCCCCGACCCTAGTTACCCAGAGTCGGTGCATTATTACATAACATTGGCATGATCACAAGAAAGATCAAATCTCGAAAGACCGATTGGTTTAGTAGCCTTGGAAACACTAGATATATTCATAAGTTTTACATTACATCATAAAATGAAAAACTACTACAACAACATAATGTTTCCACAGTCCACACTATAATCCCCTCATAATATCCCTGCAGGTCATTCATAACTTACATCTTCACATCCTGGGAAAAATAAAACATAGAAAAGGGGTGAGCTCAAATGCCCAGTAAGGATAACAATATAGCGGAACATTCAAAATAAGCATAAACATTTAAGGCAATGCATTACTAAAACAAAAGCCTTTTAAACTTGAACTTCAACATAGTATGGAAAAAGTAAAATGAAATAATGCCATTTACTTATTCACATGGATATTCTACTAATCGAATAATCACATGCAAAAAATCAAAAACCACTTTCATAATGTTGGAATGCATAATGCCAGACTATCATAACCACATAGCCAAGGCCTCGTGCCAAGACTACAAATAAGATTTTGCCAAGGCCTTGTGCCAAGACACTAGTTTGTCTCATGAGACCTACCGATGCATCGAGGAGCTATAGCGGGCTCCACCCGTCACATATTAAGTCCAATGCATTCCCATATGAAAAGGTTTAAACATAACATAAACATTCGTATTAAAACTAGCATACGAAATGTCAATAATTTCACCATAAACTATGAATGGTATAAAAATAGCACATCCACAGTCAATCATATCACAAAACCTTCAATACAATATAGAATTTTTGTATCATAATAAATCAACTTCAAATAAGTGTAAAATCCGTCGAAGGATGTTGACATAGATGAAATCAAAACACTTTTTAGAGAAATATCTCTTTCTATTTTTGAAATCATTTAAGAGTCATATAAAATAAAACATTTTCTTGAAAATATTCTTATAAGCTTGTAAGGGAAGCTTCGACGATTTTATAACGGCGGAAAATAACCGCACCCGCCGTATAAGTAAAAAAACATTCTTATCTTAATTCTGTCGAAAAGGTTAAAAAGCACCTTGTTTGGAAAACGACGGAAAGATTCCCTTATAAACCTCTTATAAAAAGTCAAACAAGGGTATAAATGACTTTAACCCATATTCTTTTAAATATTAAAAATGTTTTGAAATACATTTTGAAGAAACATGGATGTGGATGATAACGAGATCCCAGTAGATTATTACGTATAAACAACCTCGGATAATGAAGAGATTGTGAAATAACCCTTACCTTGTACTTTTCCTTTGTTGGGGTCGGTTAACCTCCTGTATAATGGTGAAATAATTGTTATTAAATTATACAAGAATCATATACATTAATATGATATCATATATGATCTTTTAACATTGTTTTATTAATAATATCTTAGTATTATCGTCGTTTCAGGTGATAATCGATTCATTCTTCTTAAATGTTTGGTTACGTAAGACATGTTTGTAATGGATAGATTAAATCTTATTCATAATCAGAATGATATTAACATTATTTTTAACCCTAAACTGAGAATAATACTTGAATGGATACGATGGAGGATGGATCTCACCGCGTTCGTGGGGACGGTAGTCCGTACGTACGCACGAACGCTACTTCCATTTAATTTTTATTTTAAAAGAATTGAATCCAAATGATACATAGGTATATTACTATTCCAGTATAATATAATATTTTATATATGTTACTTAAGTTCATTAACACCATCCTTTATACGTTCCATGTGTGGTATGAATGAGTCATATCATTTTAAGGGGGCGGTAGTCCGCACTTCCTCAAATGAAATTATCGCATGTATATACAACATGAAACGAATAATGGTATGAAATAAAATGGAATTACAGAAGCTTATATATAAAATATATATCATTAATATCATATTTAATTACAGTTCCATCATAATGGCCACCATGGGAGGCGGTAAGATGTATTTGAACAATCATCGTTTCGTGAGGCGTTAGTTTTCCATCCACAGAAACATTACGTTCATCATCCATTAGATGGAGTTGTGTGTATGTGTATTTTGAATCCTTCTTATAACAACATCCTAGTATATTGAGGATACTGGTGTTGTTACAAAAGAAAGGAAATAAAAAGAGTTTGGGGGTTGGAGAAGCAAAATAAATGAAAATAATTTAAGAGAAATCGTTACCTTTAATTTAGGTAACTCACTTTGGTTGGAACCAAAGGACTTCTTGAAATGCTTTCTGCCTAAAGGGAAGCTTCAAGGAGGAGGATAGGGATGTGGGGAGCTTAGTTGGGCAGAGTTTGGACGAGCCATGTGGCTTGAGAGGTGTGAGGAATGAGTAGAAGTGGTCTCCTTTTATAAGGGAGAAGAGGGGCTCTTTAGGAAAGAGTGAAAGTATTACTTTATAATATAGTTATATTCGGTTTATAATGGTCCAAAAATCATTGAGGTCGAAGATACGATGACTCATATTCTAAATAACATCAACCAATAAGAATTGGACAGGTTTTAGATAATATTTTAATCATTACAATCTTATTTATTTAAATGATTTATTAATGAGGTAAACATTGTATCATTATTGTGTCATTAATAATTTAAATTATTTGATGTCCAAAAATTATAAATAAAATATCATTATGTAGTAAATCTTTTTAGCTTTCTAATGAATATTTATAATCGAAAATCCAACATGTATAACCCTATGTAAAAATTGTTCTTCTAAAAGATGTAAGCTTATGCCATTTTTATTTTTATTTTAACTTTATTAATATAAAGTGTCCCTACCACATACAAGTGGCTCCAAGGGGTCCCCAAATTGACCCAAGGATGCTCATGGTCGGGTATGTGTCCACCAATAAGGTTAGGACACGTTTTAGGTTAATTTTGTATTATTATAATATTATTTTTTTAACCCTTATTTACCGGATTTACCTTTAACCATGGTAAATAAAATATTTACCACAGTAATTATTCAAAATGTCTAAAAATAAAAGTTACCTATTTACACAATTTGGACATCCTGATTCCAAATATGGAATCCATTTTTCTAAATTCAAAACACAGAAGTGGCAGAAATTAATTTAAAATTAATTCCCGTTGTCAAAACAAAAAGCGTGTTTTTAAGATGTAATAACTATCAAAAGATTGACACTTGTTTATGTTCGGTTTAATTGTAAAATTATGTCCAATGACCAACATTATATTAAATGGTAAAAATATATTATAAATATACTTTAAAACCACTCAAATTCACAATTTATCACTATTAATTATTTTGATTAAAAAAGTTGTTTTTAATTAAAATTTAGTAATTTTCACTATTCATCAAAATATAAAAGTTATCCGAAAAGTACCAAAATTTCACCTTAGGCTAAATTCGATATTCCGAATCCAAAAATGAAGTCCATTTTCAAATATAAAATATATATAATTTCAAAAAGTAGGTATTACTATTCATAACGGCTAGTTTGATTAGTTATGGTGTGTTAGAACTCGGTGTTGCGTACAACACACGCTATCACATTATTCAAAGAGAAGCGTACCGTAGAAGCTTGGGGTGTTACATTCTCCCCTCCTTCAAATAATTTCGTCCTCGAAATTTCTAGAATACTTATCACATGAAAAGACTCGGGTGGTTCTTCATCATAAGTTCCTCGGGTTCCCACGTTGCCTCTTCCATCTTATGGTTTCTCCACAAAACTTTTACCAGACGCGTCGTCCGGTTTCTCAGTACTTGTTCTCTTGTATCAAGAATCTTGATGGGCTCTTCACAATAAGACAGATCGGGTTCCAGTTCTAATTCCTCATAGGTGAGTACATGCGTTGGGTCAGGCATGTATTTTCTCAACAGAGATACGTGGAACACATCGTGAACTTTGGAGAGACTTGGCGGCATTGCCAATCGGTAAGCTACAGCCCCAATTCGTTCTAGAATTTCGAAAGGTCCGATGTACCTGGGAGTCAATTTACCTTTCTTACCATAACGTATGACTCCCTTCCACGGAGATACCTTCAGGAAAACATGATCACCGACTTGAAATTCTAAATCCTTCCTTCGATTATCGGCATAGCTCTTCTGCCTACTTTGAGCTGCTTTGATGTGATTTTGGATTACTTTCACCTTTTCCACCGTTTCCTCCACCCATTCTGGGCCTACAAGTTTTCTTTCACCAACGTCATCCCAACAGGTTGGTGTACGACATCTCTTTCCGTATAACGCTTCATATGGTGCCATCTGTATACTCGAATGGAAGCTATTGTTATAGGAAAATTCTACCAGAGGTAAATATTGATCCCACATACCCTGAAAGTCAAGTGAGCAAGATCTCAACATGTCTTCTAAGGTTTGAATAGTCCGTTCTGATTGTCCGTCTGTCTGAGGGTGGTAAGCAGTGCTCAAATGAAGTTCAGTATCCAGGGATTTCTGAAGACTTTTCCAAAATCTTGAAGTAAAACGGGGATCACGATCAGATACAATTGATAAGGGTACTCCATGAAGTCTCACAACTTCATTAATGTATAGTCTTGCTAGACGTTCCAGGGGTAGATCTTCTCTTATAGCAAGAAAATGTGCTGACTTGGTAAGACGATCAACAATAACCCATATTGCATCGTTCCTTCTAGGAGTCTTTGGTAGCCCCATGACAAAGTCCATCGTAATATTGTCCCATTTACACTCCGGTATGGGAAGAGGTTGCATGACTCCTCCAGGCTATTGCCTTCCAGCTTTCACTTGTTGACAAACCATACACCTTGATACAAAATCAGCAATCTCCTTCTTCATGTTGTCCCACCAAAAATGTTCCTTCAAATCTCTATACATTTTGGTGCTCCCGGGGTGTATAGAGAAATTGGAACTATGAGCATTGGTTCACGCCCAAATTTACCGAAGAGAAGAAGGGTAGAACGGTCCTTGTAGTGTAGCTTGGGTTATCGATTCCACAGAGACCTAAGAAGATACCTAAGATACACAACCTAAGGGATGGATTTTTGGCTATGAAGTGGCCAACTTGGATTGATTTTGGATGGGTTTTAAAGATATCTAAAATTTTTAAGTGGATTCAATTTAAAAGAAATGAGTTGATCCTAGGTTATCGCTCGGGGTGGATTGGACGTATTTTCTTTTTAATGATTTCAATTTCTTAAATTTGAGATGGTTTCATTTAAGGAGATAAAACAACATCATCACTTACTGGTTTAATGCCTACACCCTCTAAAACTAATCACCTATACACTTGAAGGATCAAAGTTTTGAGCACTTCAAGGTAAAGGATCGTATTAGTACTTGATGTGTGTGGCCTTAAATTCAACAAGGACAATGAAGTTTAAAAATCATCAAATAAAAATCCCAATTAAAGAAGTGATTGTACATTAATTAGGTGATAAATAACATCCAATCCAGCCCCTTGCTACTCCCTTGGATCAACCCATAAGTGGGTTATCCCTCCATTGATCCCATGGTTTCAATGGAAGCAGAAAGTAGACTCATGAGGGAGGAAATGGAGAAGTAAAGAAAACAACAAAAATAAAATGATCACTCCACCGTTGTGTGAATAATTTCACAAGGGTTGGTGTGAATAAATTCACACCTTGATCCAACGGTATCAAAGTGATATTAAGAACAACAGAATAAGATTATAATAAGAAATTTTTTTAAGAAACTAATGTGAATTGAACAATCTTACATGTGAAAGACAAAATTGAGGCGACAAAAATGCAGCATAACATTACAATTGAACAAAACATCCAAGATGATATGAAAAATATACACCCCTATTCCCTTCACCAATATCTCCTTATATAGGCATATTAGGAGCCTTAGGTACATCCCACAACAATTAATTCACCCCCCAACAATTAATAGAGTCAAATGGAGGGTGAATAATAAAAAGGAAATTGATGTTTCGAATTTGACCCGGAAAACTGTCCAGATTCGTCCACCATATTGACGTGTGAATTAGAAATTGAAGAAGGCCGAATCCGGAGGGCTTGTAGAAGAGTAATGTCTTCGTTAATGTGTCTTATAGAATCTCGAAAAATTTCAGGACATTTGGCTCATCCGTTTGGAAGTTATGGTCGAAATGGTAGGACGGATGTCTGTGCATTAATGACGAGTCCACCAT
Source organism: Viscum album (assembly GCA_963277665.1). Lineage (NCBI taxonomy): Eukaryota > Viridiplantae > Streptophyta > Magnoliopsida > Santalales > Viscaceae > Viscum > Viscum album. Next base: position 1,621,434,531 of record OY728150.1, read on the forward strand.
TTAAATCTCAACTTCAGATCCCTTTATCATCATGAAAACATCAGAATTAGCTCCGGCCACAGTTGAATAAAATGATCCTCATATTTTTATCTTTCTACTGTATAAATTTGAGCTTCATTGGGCTTGGTTTCTGGGCCCCACATTTGTTTGATGGGCCTTAGGCCCATTATGCTTTTTTCCAGCAAGTTTCTGCCTTCAGGCGCAAAATTCTCCATCTTCCTTTGAGATTCATCCATCGGACCTAAAAGATAAAATGTTCCAAACAAAGTGATAAATAATATCCCAAAATTTCAAATTAAAAGGATAAATATTGTAATTTCCACAAGCAAATTATTGAGTGGGCCCAAATTGACATTTTAAGCATGAATTGCAAAATGATGGGAAATGAAGTTCAATTTCTGAATTGGACTAAAATTGATGTTTATGAACTTTTAAACACATTAATATTAAGAACTTAACAATGAATATTAGCCACTTTAAGTGACTAATCACAACCCCCAACTTGAGTTTTGCTAGTCCTGAGCAAAATAAATTACAAATATGAAATCCAAATCCCCTTTTCCAAAAACATTTAAATACACATTACTCACCCAAATATCTAATACCAAAAAAAATTATGAAAACCCATCAAAATCATTTAAAACAAGTTAGGTACATAAGCATATCCCAAGCCCAAGCCCATTCCTTTGTTCAAATTCATCGCCACATTTCATCCAATTCCAATTAAGCATGATAAAGTGTTGTGCATCATAAAAGATATGGGGCCCATTTTATTGTTCAAGGGGAAAAAATGGAAGCGCTAGGTGGGAATCACATTAAACCTTAAGATGAGTATCCATTTTTTGTAATTTTTTTTATTTTTTTAACCACAATATATATGAAAAGACTAACTCTGTGCAAGACAACTATGGAGTCACAATCCCCAAGTGTCGGACACCGCACATTTTGTCAATTTCATGCTCTACAATAGTGATATAAAGCCTAACTCTGTGCAAGACAACTATGGAGTCACGATACCCAAGTTCCGGACGCCACGCATTTGGACAAAACATTGCTCTATGTGGTCTTTTTTTTTTGTTTTTTTTTTGGATACTCAAATTAAAGTAAAAGTGACCCCAGAACCCTATGCTATAATGAAAGGGACCCAAGAACTCAAATTTACACCCAAAATCCAAAAGACGTGCATTGTGGCATTTTTATTAAGAGGATGAAAATGTAAAATTTGAAAAATCACATCGGACAACCGCACTTTCCAAAAACAATGCTCATGAACTTAAACTTTCATTAAAATCAGAATCAAGGAATGAAAAATTTATTTGATATCCAATTTTAGAGTTTGCAATGTGTCTTTATCATGTTTATGGTTAATGGAATTTTTTTTCATGCATGTTCTTATTCAAAATAAAAATCATTTTTTATTCCCCCCCCCCAACTTAGAATAACACTGTCCCCAGTGTTTAAAGAAAAGAAATGTTAGAAGGGGGTAGGAGAGGAGTTCAATGAAGAAATTTAAAATGAAAATCATGGAATGAAGTCACCTGGTGGTTGATGATGATAGCGCATGCCATAGTCTCCCTTCAATCCTGGATTTGAGTCTCAGCGGCTTGGATGGTGGTGAATGGATTTTCCTTATGGCTTATGACATGTCCTTTTATTTTTTAACCTAAAAAAACATAATAATAAACAAAAAAAAATAAACTGATGATACATTGTCTTCTTTTAGATTTCTGGGTAAGGTATTACTCAGAGATCACGCCACGTGACACGGATGAATATGGCACTCCCCTTTCATACCCATCCTTACTCATAAAAGAAGAACAGGTCAACAGTCTATGGTAATTTATTATATGAAAAAGAAAATGATTCAAAATGATTAGAAAACATGAAAACCATGGGTTGCCTCCCATGCAGGGCTTTTGTTTAACGTCGTTAGCCCGACTTGTACCCCCCAACTTATCCAATTCCAACTTTCATCATTTTTAAGACCCCATTTTTGTCCACTTCAACTTGATTAAGATTGATTTTCTTGAGTTCGGAAGAATGTAAAATAATTTTGAGCTCGGTTTTATTGAATTTTTTTAAAGGAGATTGAAAAATTAATTCAAAATCAGTTTCTTCTCCAAAACATTTAGAAAGAATTGGTTCATTTTGAAAATATGATTCATCCCCAAAAGTGTCTAGTTGAATTTCAGGAGTGTGTATGGGCTCAATGTTTGGTATTTCTCCCAATTTTTCAGTGATTGGTGTTTTTGAAAAATCATTAATGGATTTATATTCAGGAAGCTCAATCCATGATGTCAAATTTTCCTCTTTTGAATCCAAAAAATCAATTTCCTCCTGATTTAAAGACTCATTAACAATTCCTTCATGTTCTTTATCTTGAATTTCAACATTACCTGACCAAATCTCTTCATTATCCAACTCTGTATTCCAAGATTTTAAAGTGGGTTCTTTACTAAATTCACATGAGTTATGTGGGAAACAAGATTCTTCTATAAGTGATGTGGAAAGGACATCCTGAGTGGGAATGGGTTCTTCATAAGTCTCAATGTTTTTTATTTCTAATCTCAGTGATGAAACTTCTGAATTCATTTTAACCATTTTTTCATATATGTTCAAGAATTTTTTCAGAATTAGGATTGATTGTTGTTTTTACATCATCATCATCATTAAGTTTGATCTCTTCAATCATCCTTGAGAGGTATGGAAATTTATCCTTCAAAAAATCAGCATCCCATTGATCGTTCATGTTATCGGGTGTGGGGTATTCATTTAAAGGTTGATCAAAGTAATTTCCTATGTGAGGGGATTCCCAATGTTGATTTTCTATTCGATTCCAGCCCGATTTTATGAAATGAAATTGTTTATGATACTCCATTGGAGTATAATGAAATTTGGATTTGGATTTGTTTTTTTTGGAAAAACAGAAAGGGGAAAAGAAAAGAGAAATAGAGGTGAGAAAAGAGAAGTTAGGTGAGAATAGAAGGTGGGTGTCTAAGAAAACTTACTAGGGTCCCCAGCAACGGCACAAAAATTTGGTTCACGCCCAAATTTACCCAAGAGAAGAAGGGTAGAACGGTCCTTGTAGTGTAGCTTGGGTTATCGATTCCACAGAGACCTAAGAAGATACCTAAGATACACAACCTAAGGGATGGATTTTTGGCTATGAAGTGGCCAACTTGGATTGATTTTGGATGGGTTTTAAAGATATCTAAAATTTTTAAGTGGATTCAATTTAAAAGAAATGAGTTGATCCTAGGTTATCGCTCGGGGTGGATTGGACGTATTTTCTTTTTAATGATTTCAATTTCTTAAATTTGAGATGGGTTCATTTAAGGAGATAAAACAACATCATCACTTATTGGTTTAATTCCTACACCCTCTAATACTAATCACCTATACACTTGAAGGATCAAAGTTTTGAGCACTTCAAGGTAAAAGATTGTATTAGTACTTGATGTTTGTGGCCTTAAATTCAACAAGGACGATGAAGTTTAAAAATCATCAAATAAAAATCCCAATTAAAGAAGTGATTATACATTAATTAGGTGATAAATAACATCCAATCCAGCCCCTTGCTACTCCCTTGGATCAACCCATAAGTGGGTTAGCCCTCCATTGATCCCATGGTTTCAATGGAAGCGGAAAGTAGACTCATGAGGGAGGAAATGGAGAAGTAAAGAAAACAACAAAAATAAAATGATCACTTCACCGTTGTGTGAATAATTTCACAAGGGTTCGTGTGAATAAATTCACACCTTGATCCAACGGTATCAAAGTGATATTAAGAACAACAGAATAAGATTATAATAAGAACTTTTTTTAAGAAACTAATGTGAATTGAACAATCTTACATGTGAAAGACAAAATTGAGGCGACAAAAATGCAGCATAACATTACAATTGAACAAAACATCCAAGATGATATGAAAAATATCCACCCCTATTCCCTTCACAAATAGCTCCTTATATAGGCATATTAGGAGCCTTAGGTACATCCCAAAACAATTAATTCACCCCCAACAATTAATAGAGTCAAATGGAGGGTGAATAATAAAAAGGAAATTGATGTTTCGAATTTGACCCGGAAAACTGTCCAGATTCGTCCACCATATTGATGTGTGAATTAGAAATTGAAGACAGCAGAATCCGGAGGGGTTGTAGAAGCGTAATGTCTTCGTTAATGGGTCTTATAGAAGCTCGCAAAATTTCAGGACATTTGGATCATCCGTTTGGAAGTTATGGTCGAAATGGTAGGCAAGAGTTCTGTACATTAATGACGAGTCCACCATTTAAATCTCACCTTCAGATCCCTTTATCATCATGAAAACATCAGAATTAGCTCCGGTCACAGTTGAATAAAATGATCCTAATATTTTTATCTTTCTACTGTATAAATTTGAGCTTCATTGGGCTTGGTTTCTGGGCCCCACATTTGTTTGATGGGCCTTAGGCCCATTATGCTTTTTTCCAGCAAGTTTCTGCCTTCAGGCGCAAAATTCTCCATCTTCCTTTGATATTCATCCATCGGACCTAAAAGATAAAATGTTCCAAACAATGTGATAAATAATATCCCAAAATTTCAAATTAAAATGATGAATATTGTAATTTCCACAAGCAAATTATTGAGTGGGCCTAAATTGACATTTTAAGCATGAATTGCAAAATGATGGGAAATGAAGTTCAATTTCTAAATTGGACTAAAATTGATGTTTATGAACTTTTAAACACATTAATATTAAGAACTTAACAATGAATATTAGCCACTTTAAGTGACTAATCAAGCATCATCCAGCAATTCCCTTTTTAGATCAGGTATATTGGGAACACAAAGTCTCTTCCCGAATTTCAAAATTCCATCTTCATACACAAAGTCTCTCAATATCCCATCATTCACAGCTTTAATCTTCTTTTGGAATTCTTCATCATCGGTCTGAGAACTCTTAATCCTTTCTAGTAAAGATGGTTTGGCAACCATTTGAAAAAGCATTGATGTTTCACCTTCCCTGGTTATTCCCATGTCCATCTTCACTAGATCCATGCAAATTGGATCCCTTTCAAATCTCATATTGTTCAAAACTCCATGGTCTTTTCTACTCAAAGCATCTTCCACCTTGTTTGCCTTCCCTGGGTGGTAGTGTATCGTACAATCATAATCCTTGAGTAATTCAAGCCATCTCCTTTGCCTCATGTTGAGTTCTTTTTGTGAGAAAATATACTTCAAACTCTTGTGATCAGTATAAATCTCACATTTTTCACCATAGAGGTAGTGCCTCCATATCTTCAAAGCAAAGATCACTGCTGCTAACTCGAGATCATGAGTAGGATAGTTTTGTTCATGAATTTTCAACTGTCGTGATGCATTGGCAATAACTCTATCATTCTGCATAAGGACACAGCCAAGTCCTTTCTTCGAGGCATCACTATAAATAACGAACCCATCATTCCCCGATGGTAGAGTTAATATAGGAGCATTGACTAATCTTCTCTACAGTTCTTCGAAACATTCTTCACACTCTTTTATCCAAACAAATTTAACCCCTTTACGTGTGAGCTTCGTTAATGGGTTATCCAATCGGGCAAAATTCTGGACGAAACGTCGGTAATAACCTGCCAAGCCAATAAAACTACGTACATCAGTTATACTCGTAGGTGCTGGACATTCTTGGATTGCTTTGGTCTTAGAAGGATCAACAGAGATTCCATCTTTAGAGACAATATGTCCAAGAAAAGAAATCTCCTGAAGCCAGAATTCACACTTGCTAAACTTCCCATATAATTCATGCCTCCTCAGAGTCTTCAAGATAATGCGCAAGTGATTTTCATGATCTTCGTAGGTTTTGGAGTATACCAAGATATCATCAATAAATACCACCACAAATTCATCGAGATACTCCTTGAAAACTCTATTCATCAGATCCATGAATACAGAGGGTGCATTAGTCAATCCAAACGGCATTATAGTAAACTCGTAATGCCCGTACCTGGTTCGAAATGTTGTCTTCGGAATGTCTTCTTTCTTTACACACAACTGATGGTATCCAGATCGAAGGTCAATCTTTGAAAGTATTGAGCTCCATGCAGTTGGTCAAATAAATCATCAATACGAGGTAGGGGATACTTGTTTTTTATCGTTATAGCATTGATCTCCCTGTAGTCGATACATAACCTCATAGATCCATCTTTCTTTTTAACAAAAAGAACAGGGGCTCCCCATGGAGAAACACTAGGGCGAATAAATCCCTTATTACTCAATTCCTCTAGTTGTTTCTTTAGTTTGACTAACTCTACAGTGGCCATTCTATAAGGGGTCTTCGATATAGGCCTTGATCCAGGAATCAAATCAATGGAAAACTCAACTTCTCGTTCTGGAGGATGTCCAGGTAAATCTTCCGGAAATACATCTACAAATTCTTTCACAACAGGTACATCCTCTATTTGAACATTCCTTTCCTCACCGATAGTTACTTCATTCTCTTCCTCTCCAATAATTGAATTAAGTTGAGCTACTGGGGGTGGATATAAATAAAAATTAGGCGGTGACGATTCTGCTCTAAAAATAAGGTGCTCCTTATCATTATCATCAAGAATCGTAACCTCTTTCTTCTTACAATAAACCTTTGCATCATAGTCCGAAAGCCAGTCTATACCGAGGATTATATCAAACTCAATCATAGGTATGACGATGAGATCGGCAGATAAAGAAAATTTATGTGCTCTAATGGGGACTGATTCACAAAACTTTTTTGCAATGATACTTCCCTTAGGAGTTTTAACTGACAACTCCCTTATTAAATCAAATTGGAAATATCTAATTTTCTTAGCAAACTGGGAAGATATGAAACAATGCGATGATCCAGAATCAAATAATGCATTTTCTAAACTTGAGGAAACCATTAAATTACCTGCCACCACGTCTTTTGGAGCTTCTACCTCTGCAGTAGTGATAGCATAAGCCTGGCCTTGATCCCTTGGCCTTTTCTGAGGTAAGTTCTCCTGACGCTTAGGACATGCATTTGCATAATGCCCCATCTCCCTACAATTGTAGCACTGAACGTTGGTAGCTTCCTTCTTCCCCTTGCAATCATGAGCTTGGTGGCCTTTTTCACCACACTTGTAACAGACTCCCATTCCCTTCAGGCAAGCACCGGGGTGTTTCTTCCCGCATTTATCACAAGATGGATATTCAACCTTTCCCTTCTTCCCCTTATTTCCATTCCCAGATTGATCAGCAGGTCTCTTCTTCTCTTGCTTTGCTTTAAAGTCATAAGACTTAGAGAATTCCTTTTCGGTCTTGATAGCACATGAGACAATGTCTTCGTACGATGAAAATGATTGTGAGACTAATGCTCGACGGAGAAATGGTTTTAACCCATCAAAGAAACGATCAATCTTACTTCTTGGGTTGCGAATATAATCACCAGCGTACCTCACTAACCTTGTAAAGTTAGCCTCATACTTTGTGACATTCTCATCCTCCTTTTGTCTCAGACTCAGAAATTGCCTTTCCATATCTGCTCGATGGTCGCGAGGGAAGTATTTTTCTAAAAACAGATCTTTGAACTCCCTCCACTCCATATTTGATACTTCATCATCTTCCTTCATGTTTTTAATCAATGACCACCATTGATCAGCATCTCCAGTGAGGCGGTAAACAGCCATGGTAACTTTTTCCCTTTTACTGCTCCCCAAAGCCTGAAATATTTTCTCTAGGGAAAATATCCATTGCTCAGCTACTAAGGGATTTGTATTCCCATTGAACGTTGGTGGTTGTTGCCTCATGAATCGATCTAACATTGATGCTCCACGTTGCGGATCAGGGTGCTCCATACGGGTATGGTTATTATTCATAACCTGAGTAAGTTGTCCCAGTATGGTGATTAGCTGATCGGCACCAGTTGCATCACCAGCCCCACTATAATTATCTTGAGCAGGAGGGCAATCCCTACATGGAGTGCGTGCATTGATACAGTTTCCATTTCTTCCACTAGGCGCCATTTCTAAACAATGGCATAAACTAGATCAGTTTTATGAATCAAAATACATAATCCCATACTTATAAAACACTTAACATAAATTGAACTATTTATGGATATAATCCATAAAAATGTCTCCTTTGAGGATGTATATACTCATAAACCCTTCATAATGGTTTGTAAAGAAAATGATAATTATCCTAGGCATATCCCCCGGGAGTGTCGTAACCAAGAGTGCAGCAAGGCCCGTTGTCGTGCACCAGTTCCCGTTCGAGTCTAGCTCAAAGCGGTGTTTTCGGGTTTTACCCCTAGGTACATCTGTGCCAGAGCCGCCTCTACCTGCTCGTATCCAGACAGGGATGTATTGCTCGAAAAACTCACAAAATCTCTACAATACCAAAATTCTAGGAAGTTCTTCTATACTAATCCTCAAAGTTCATCTTAGGTATACGTGCTCTAATCAAAGTTTATCTAAATCTAGCTTCCAAGGTTTGTACTAAACTTCCTCTGATACCAACTGTAACGCCCCGACCCCAGTTACCCAGAGTCGGTGCATTATTACATAACATTGGCATGATCACAAGAAAGATCAAATCTCGAAAGACCGATTGGTTTAGTAGCCTTGGAAACACTAGATATATTCATAAGTTTTACATTACATCATAAAATGAAAAACTACTACAACAACATAATGTTTCCACAGTCCACACTATAATCCCCTCATAATATCCCAGCAGGTCATTCATAACTTACATCTTCACATCTTGGGAAAAATAAAACATAGAAATGGGGTGAGCTCAAATGCCCAGTAAGGATAACAATATAGCGGAACATTCAAAATAAGCATAAACATTTAAGGCAATGCATTACTAAAACAAAAGCCTTTTAAACTTGAACTTCAACATAGTATGGCAAAAGTAAAATGAAATAATTCCATTTACTTATTCACATGGATATTCAACTAATCGAATAATCACATGCAAAAAATCAAAAACCACTTTCATAATGTTGGAATGCATAATGCCAGACTATCATAACCACATAGCCAAGGCCTCGTGCCAAGACTACAAATAAGATTTTGCCAAGGCCTTGTGCCAAGACACTAGTTTGTCTCATGAGACCTACCGATGCATCGAGGAGCTATAGTGGGCTCCACCCGTCACATATTAAGTCCAATGCATTCCCATATGAAAAGGTTTAAACATAACATAAACATTCGTATTAAAACTAGCATACGAAATGTCAATAATTTCACCATAAACTATGAATGGTATAAAAATAGCACATTCACAGTCAAACATATCACAAAACCTTCAATACAATATAGAAGTTTTGTATCATAATAAATCAACTTCAAATAAGTGTAAAATCCGTCGAAGGATGTTGACATAGATGAAATCAAAACACTTTTTAGAGAAATATCTCTTTCTATTTTTGAAATCATTTAAGAGTCATATAAAATAAAACATTTTCTTGAAAATATTCTTATAAGCTTGTAAGGGAAGCTTTGACGATTTTATAATGGTGGAAAATAACCGCACCTGCCGTATAAGTTAAAAAAAACATTCTTATCTTAATTCTGTCGAAAAGGTTAAAAAGCACCTTGTTTGGAAAACGACAGAAAGATTCCCTTATAAACCTCTTATAAAAAGTCAAACAAGGGTATAAATGACTTTAACCCATATTCTTTTAAATATTAAAAATGTTTTGAAATACATTTTGAAGAAACATGTATGTGGATGATAACGAGATCCCAGTAGATTATTACGTATAAACAACCTCGGATAATGAAGAGATTGTGAAATAACCCTTACCTTGTACTTTTCCTTTGTTGGGGTCGGTTAACCTCCTGTATAATGGTGAAATAATTGTTATTAAATTATACAAGAATCATATACATTAATATGATATCATATATGATCTTTTAACATTGCTTTATTAATAATATCTTAGTATTATCGTCGTTTCAGGTGATAATCGATTCGTTCTTCTTAAATGTTTGGTTACGTAAGACATGTTTGTAATGGATAGATTAAATCTTATTCATAATAAGAATGATATTAACATTATTTTTAACCCTAAAATGAGAATAAGACTTGAATGGATACGATGGAGTATGGATCTCACCGCATTCGTGGAGACGGTAGTCCGTACGTACGCACGAACGCTACTTCCATTTAATTTTTATTTTAAAAGAATTGAATCCAAATGATACATAGGTATATTACTATTCCAGTATAATATAATATTTTATATATGTTACTTAAGTTCATTAACACCATCCTTTATACGTTCCATGTGTGGTATGAACAAGTCATATCATTTTAAGGGGGCGGTAGTCCGCACTTCCTCAAATGAAATTATCGCATGTATATACAACATGAAACGAATAATGGTATGAAATAAAATGGAATTACAGAAGCTTATATATAAAATATATATCATTAATATCATATTTAATTACAGTGCCATCATAATGGTCACCATGAGAGGCGGTAAGATGTATTTGAACAATCATCGTTTCGTGAGGCGTTAGTTTGCCATCCACAGAAACATTATGTTCATCATCCATTAGATGGAGTTGTGTGTATGTGTAGTTTGAATCCATCTTATAACAACATCCTAGTATATTGAGGATACTGGTGTTGTTACAAAAGAAAGGAAATAAAAAGAGTTTGGGGGTTGGAGAAGCAAAATAAATGAAAATAATTTAAGAGAAATCGTTACCTTTAATTTAGGTAACTCACTTTGGTTGGAACCAAAGGACTTCTTGAAATGCTATCTGCCTAAGGGGAAGCTTAAAGGAGGAGGAGAGGGATGTGGGGAGCTTAGTTGGGCAGAGTTTGGACGATCAAAGTGGCTTGAGAGGTGTGAGGAATGAGTAGAAGTGGTCTCCTTTTATAAGGGAGAAGAGGGGCTCTTTAGGAAAGAGTGAAAGTATTACTTTATAATATAGTTATATTCGGTTTATAATGGTCCAAAAATCATTGAGGTCGAAGATACGATGACTCATATTCTAAATAACATCAACCAATAAGAATTGGACAGGTTTTAGATAATATTTTAATCATTACAATCTTATTTATTTAAATGATTTATTAATGAGGTAAACATTGCATCATTATTGTGTCATTAATAATTTAAATTATTTGATGTCCAAAAATTATAAATAAAATATCATTATGTAGGAAATATTTTTATATTTCTAATGAATATTTATAATCGAAAATCCAACATGTATAACCCTATGTAAAAATTGTTCTTCTAAAATATGTAAGCTTATGCCATTTTTATTTTTATTTTAACTTTATTAATATAAAGTGTCCCTACCACATACAAGTGGCTCCAAGGGGTCCCCAAATTTACCCAAGGATGCTCATGGTCGGGTATGTGTCCACCAATAAGGTTAGGACACGTTTTAGGTTAATTTTGTATTATTATAATATTATTTTTTTAAACCTTATTTACCGGATTTACCCTTAACCATGGTAAATAAAATATTTACCACAGTAATTTTTCAAAATGTCTAAAAATAAAAGTTACCTATTTACACAATTTGGAAATCCTGATTCCAAATATGGAATCCATTTTTCTAAATTCAAAACACAGAAGTGGCAGAAATTAATTTAAAATTAATTCCCGTTGTCCAAACAAAAAGCGTGTTTTTAAGATGTAATAACTATCAAAAGATTGACACTTGTTTATATTCGGTTTAATTGTAAAATTATGTCCAATGACCAACATTATATTAAATGGTAAAAATATATTTTAAATATACTTTAAAACCACTCAAATTCACAATTTATCACTATTAATTATTTTGATTAAAAAAGTTGTTTTTAATTAAAATTTAGTAATTTTCACTATTCATCAAAATATAAAAGTTATCCGAAAAGTACCAAAATTCCACCTTAGGCTAAATTCGATATTCCGAATCCAAAAATGAAGTCCATTTTCAAATATATAATATATATAATTTCAAAAAGTAGGTATTACTATTCATAACGGCTAGTTTGATTAGTTATGGTGTGTTAGAACTCGGTGTTGCGTACAACACACGCTATCACATTATTCAAAGAGAAGCGTACCGTAGAAGATTGGGGTGTTACATAAACTATATAATTATTTATAAGAATGCTCATTATTGATAAGTCATGGAATACTTAGATAAATCTTTTGATGGTTGTGATAATTCATGAAAATCAACATCATGATTGTTTTTTTATTTATAATGGATTTTTAGGATAAAGTATCAATTATACACTAATAATGACTTCTACTTAGAAATATGTGTTTATTTCATATTTTAAGGCCACCTGTCATGGTGTATGGATAATGAGTTTTATTTTCGGACATAATTTTATAGATTATATTTCTAGGTTTTAGAGTATATATTGTGACAATTCAACTATTTTCATTAAATCTAAAAATAAAAAAAGTTCGATAGGAAGTAAGAAGTTAAACATTAATGGAATGTCTATATGAGAATTTTTTAAAGATAAAAATTTGGTTATTCATTATATCAACCATAATATGAGGAATGGAGATCCCTTTACTAAATTCATGCCACTATATAAATTCAATGGCCTTGTAATATAGTGTTTATTATGTTCTACATTTTTTTTAAATAAATGAAATTTTATTTGAAACTAAACATATTAATGTATTTCTCACCTCTGTTTACATATATACAATAATTAGTTGAGAAATATTTTTGGACTATTGGATAAATCATGTTTTTAAGGATTTATTATATAGAGAATAAACCATTTGGGTATGTTCAATTAAAATGGTTATTTATGATACCTGATAAATTTTGGTACATGGAAGGGAATAGTCATTATTTAGATGAAATTCTATTCTCTTTTTTGTATAATTTTTCTTTCAAATTATGGAAATTGATTTCAGTTCAACAAAATCGATTATACCAAGTAGAATTATGTAATTAATGGTCCATCAATTAATAATGAATATAACAAATTATTGGAGAATAAATTATTCAACTTAAAATTAATAAGGTAAGATATGTCAAAAATAATAAGTTATTTTATTAGAATTTAATATATTAAATTTGGACCAGAATATTTATTTTTTTCTTATTGAAATCAATCTCTATACATTAATAATATTAATCTATGTAGAAAATATGGGTAGGATATTGATTATAGATCCAACTATAAATATTATAACCTATGAACTCAATGGAGGCAAGGGAACATAAGCCATTTACATCCCCAATGGAGAGTGTGTAAGGAATGTATGTTTTGATTCATTAATTTACTATTTTTTTCAATGGTTTGAGGTAAGTGAGAATTTATTCACAATAAATAAATTTATTTATTCATGAATTAAATATATTATAAATTCTATAAGATTAGGAACACTGTGAATTCAATAAATTCTATAGGTTCAAGATGCTTGAAAACAAAAAAAAATACAAAACCCTAGACTACGATATCATGGTTCGTATGGATCTTTATGTTCCAGAATAGTCCCTGAAATTTATTCTAACTAATGGATGAATGTATAATAGAGTAAAAATTATGAAAGGAACCTAAAACATGGTGAGGTTGATTTTAAGGCCGAGCTACATGCATTTATGTGGGATAAATCTTGGGAATGCAAATAACAATGTCATTCCTATATATTTTCATAGGTGATAGGTAGGGATAAATTGTGAAATTGTAATAATTATCCATATAATTATTCTTATTTAAAATTTATGTGAAAAAAGTGAAGGAAATGGTGATGAAATTAGTGTGGATGAACAAATTGGAATACAATTTATATTAAAGAAAAATTACAAATCAAGATCGATTATAAAACACGAAAAACCTAGGTATTTGTAGAATATGTCACGGGAAACCGAGGAAGTATGAAAATGAAATGGTCAAGTCATTGGAAAGGGATACATCATGGTTTAATCTACAACGAGTTGAAGGATTATGAAGCATTCTCACATTATACTATCTATAAATAAACATTCCATTAGGAAGCTTATTTAATATATTGTTTGGGAATGAAAAAATTAAATATACAAGACCAAATCCTATATCCCATGCACATATGAGAATATATATTAGGAATAACTATAGTATGGACACATTTTTTTCAATGTGTGATTTGGATGATTCATGTAAAATTAAGATGAGATTTATAATATGATGATATAAAGATTTAGGGGAGATATATAAAGATACATTAAAACTAGGGTTTAAATTTATTGAATTATAAAGATATTCAGTGGATAAAGGAGATCAAATTAAAATTAGGTATATAGATGACTTTAATGGACCAAAGTAGGTGAGCTAGTTGATATCTTATATAGGGAGTAGTTCATATATAGGTTTCATACTTTTACTTGACAATATCATTATTCTATGTTTATAGATATTTTATTATGATTTATTTAATTAGTTCTTCATTTAATTTTTTATCTTATACTATTATTATTCTTATTTATATTCTATATTCTATGTTCAATCATATATTTATCACCATTGAATACCCAATTATGATTTTATAGATACATAGGGGAGGGTGAAATCAGATTATATAGGGGTGTTAAGACATGTTGTAATTCATTCTTCACTCACAGGAAGATTGTATTAAATAACTATTACCCATAAATAATGATTATCATATTTATTATTAAAACACTGGCATCTTATGTTCAATAAAAAGTCAAACATATTAAGATATTGATAATTAACTGAAGAATTCCAAATTGTGTTATTCTTCTACAATTTTATTTGACCAAATGTAGTTTATTTATTATTCCCTTCCAGACCAAGAGTGTATTAGTGCAAGGGTAGTTAATATCAGAATTAACCATGTTGATAAAAATTAGTTAATTATTTTGAAGATATCTGATTGATTAACCAACATAAATAAACAACCATCATAAACTAGTTCCCCTCACTTCATCTTTTCGTTGTGGTTAATTATTTTCTTTTGTGTCCTTAGTTTAGTTATTTAATTCTTATAAATTTGATGTTGTGATTATGATAAGATCGTGAACACATAAAATTTATTCGATAGTTTTTGTAATACATATCTATTCCCCATTGGATCAACCTTATACATCCACCAATTCCTGTATATATTGTTGGTGATGTTAGAAATTATAATATTCAATTTTTTCAACCCATAGATATTAAAAAAAACCCTCTTAGTGTACCAATTTCTATTCAACCCATGAATTTTCTAAAATATATGAATGCATGCATGGATATTTCATTTAATCATGGATCTTAAAATTAAATAGTTTTATAGTTGAGATTATATTATCTTCTTTGATGCCTAGTTTATAAATCTATAGGAAATAGTCATTATTAACTAATTATTTTATTTAATTTTTTTGATAACCATGCATATAATTCAAGGTGATGATGGTTTTCAAAAAGATAAATTAGGAAATGAAGGATGTTGGATTAATTATTCGGTATTTGAAAAATCATTATCTTGTTAAGGTCAATCAATTTAAAATCCAATGATTTTTTTACAAGATAGAAATCGATGATGTAAAGATTAATGTCATGCATTAAGATTGTTTTCATGCTGATAGTCTCATAAATCCATTCAATTGAAATAAATTTGTATTTTTTAAAATATAATATAAATAGTTCATTGATGATATATATTTTTATATAGTATCATCCCTATTTTTAAAATAATCCTGAAGGATATTATGGGGGGATACAAATTTATCAAGGACAAAAAAAATTGGCACGAGTTCCAATAAAGGTCATTGAAATAAAAACATTCCACATGATAGTGAATGTTTTAATTTTTATATTAAATTTAGTGTAGTTATTTTTGTATATAATTCTTATAAAGATATTTCTATCAATTTGTGTTTTATGATTTAGAACAAAAAAATTCATGCCTCCCTTGAGGAAGAATATTGAAAAATTGTATGATTTGAAATCATATTCAATTAATAACTGGAAAATATTTATTCCTATATCAAAAAAAGTGTCTTATAGACTGATCATAGACGAACTAGATTTAAAGTGGAATGATTGATGACACGTATTGTAAAAATGAAGTGATTCCATCCTCAATTATACTATTTGTAAATATTTTCAATAAGTTGGATAGTTGTGTAAATGTGAATGAATAATTAAATGAAACCATCTATATTGATGTATCATTTTCCAATAGGTATTGAAATAAACATATAGCCTAGAAATTTATAAACTTACATTGTGATTATTTTATAGTTATTTTCAATAAATATACAAATAATTAAGGTATGTTAGTTGATTTAAATATGAGTACTACATGTTCCGTATACATTTACAAGGAGATTCTAAGTGAGAAGTTTTATGTTGAGTAATTAAATACATTGAAGATGAATATTGGAACATTAATATAAGATTATTTCACCAATAATTATGCATCAATGAAAGAAAATGATGGTTTGATATACTATCGTTATTTATATGGAGAGTAATAATGAATATATTTGATTTTTTATGAGATGATAATTAATTAAAAAAGAGATAATTTATGAATCTCTACTATATTTTGAATGATCGATTATGTAAAAATGAGATGCTCAAATACAAGAGGTGGGTGAATTTTATACTTTAAAATTTTCTTTGGAACCATTAAGGTTAAGTTTAACAGGGTTAAATAAACATTCACAAGACCTCTTAAAGATTCCTTTTATAATTTCTTAAAAAAAGGATTCTACCTTAAAGCACATAGAAACTGTAATATAATTAGAGTAATGGAATTACAAATTATAAGAAGTTTATTCTTCCGAACTTTAACAAAGTTAACAAATAAAAGAGAAACTAAAACAACTTGTAATTGTCAACAAGTAACAATAAAATTCTTTTAACCCAAAGAGAAGGGTATCCAACAAACTTGGATAAAGGTTCCTTGATTTATACTTTCATAAAATTCCTCCTTACCCAAACCCAGGTAATTCCTTAATCTAAAGATTGGTATTTGTCTTGCTATCCTTGCAAGCCCTTGATTTAGAAGGAAATCAGAACCTCTGTCTTCCAATCCCGGAAGCCCATGATTATCATGATCAGAGTCTTCACTAAGCAAGTCTGAATAAGTTGTTCACTCCTGAACAAGTTGTTCACAACATCCGCATGAATCACTAAGAGTTGTAAGAGCCTCTATCTCTATAAATCACTTCATAATATTTTTCAGTTTTTGGTCCTTTTCTCGTACAAATGACCATGTATTTGTAGGAAAAGCATCCCAACAGTGGGCTCCACTCCAATGGACATATTTTACTTAAATTTCGGAGGGACCTGGACACATGGCAAAAATACAACAGTTAGTTTATAAAAGATTGTATGACATTTTTTCAAGTAACAGAAACAATGTTAAGTATAAGGTAACATAGTGTTTGATATCATTGGAATGATACATTTAAACAACTCTAACATTATCAAGAAAATGTAATCTTAAGAAATCAGGAAAATGGATTCTTAGAAATAAAATTATCAAGAAAATGGAATCATAAAATCAGAGTCACATATACACCGGATTCGATATCTTGTAGATCGGATTCATATATACACCAGATTCGGTGTTGTAAATTGGCATCACATATACTTCGGAATTGGTATTGAAAATCATCATCATATATACACCGGATTCTATTTTGAAAATTTTCATCACATATACACCGGAATCGGTATTGAAAATCGGCATCATGTATAAATTTGAATTAGTATTGAAAATTTGCATCATATATACCCTGTAATTAGTATTGAAAATCGTCATCATATATACACCAGATTCATAATCATAAAACAGAATGAAAAATCATATTGACAGATCTGTAAGTATAACAGAATATTAAAACGTAATGATATATCTATAAGTATAAAGGAATGACAATTCTGGAACTTAAGAAAATTACAGAACTTAAAAAAATTTCAGATAATAGAAAAAGAGTTTGTGATTTTCAAAACATAAAACCATGAGGAATGGGGAAGTCATAAGATAGCCTTATTGACTCAAAAAATCTCACCCTTTTGGAAAGCACAAACAACATTGATAATGAAGAATATATTAAATTAGATAAACAAGTCAAAAAACTTATCACCGCCTTTGAATGAAATTTTTAATGAATATGACTAACACTCCCTTAGTTTATGTTTCCCAAGGATCTTATTCTTGATCTTTGAATTCAGGATTTATTAACGGAATATATCCCCCTTATACATACATTTATTCTTTAAAGAAAAATCCCCCCTACATGGACATTATCCTTTCTTTCCATACCCCCCTTACTAGATTCTCCTTCTCACAGATTATATTCTTCCTTTAAATAAATTCTCCACCTTTGTGATTTTTTAAAAAAAAGGAAAGGAATAGAAAAATATAAGATCTACCTATAAGGTTAAGCAAACATACATTCAAAAACAAAAGAAATATATGCAAGAAACTTCATTAAGAATATTTTTAAAAAAAAATTAAATTATAACAAAACATCGGAATGTAAAGAAAAGCCATCCACTCTTCATCATGTCAGGAATCATCTTCTTTATAAGGGATTTGAGTCTCTTCACTTCCTTATGATCTTCTTCAAAATACATTTATAAGATCTTCTAATCCTGATTCATCTTTTCTAAAGACAATATCCTCTCTTCTTGAGCAACCACCTTTTTCTCAAATTCAGCTCTGACTTCCTTCTCACTACTAACAGATCAAGCTATAAATTTGAGTTGACTATCTTTGTCAGATATTGATGCCTTGACCTTGTTGAACTCAGTTTTGAAAGTATTAAAAGCTCCTTTTGTTGAATCCATGTTGTCACTAAATTGCTTACCTCATCATTGATAGTTTTGGTATGGTTAAATACATTCTTACAAGTCACATTCTGAGCTTTGTAATCAATCAAAAGGTTATTCAAGTCTGATTCTTGCTTGACAACCATGTACATAAGCATATTAGTCAATTCCAACTTTTGATTTTGGATCTCTTGCATCATTTGACTCCGGGAATCTATGTTTGAAAGAACCGGAATAGTGCTGACCGACTTTCTTAATGATAGCTTGAAAAAATCATTTTCAACAGATGAAGAAGACTCGGTTCCGGAAACATCATTTCCTTTCTCAACTCCTTTTGATGTTAAGTAAGCTGGTCTCTATGTTCTCTTAGAAGACTTCTGAGGTGTTTCCTTATCATATGGAGAAATCAAAACATTCTTGCCTTTAACAGGGTCTCGAGTAAGATATTTTTCATCTAAAACTTGAAAAAAATTTAGATCTCCTGGATCATCTTCTTATTTTTCAAACTTATGATGTTGAGATCCCCCTTGTCCCACCACTTCTTGAAATTCTTCCTCTTCTTCACCTTGTTGTTCAACCTGTTATTTCTTTACTTCTTCTTCTAGTTCAAATTAAACTTCTTCTTCATCTTCAACTTTAACCTCTTCCTAAACTTCTATTTCTTCTTCATGTTCCTCTTCAACTTGTTCTTCGACTTGTTCTACAGATTTGGAGCCTGAACTCGAAGGAGTTCAAACATAATCTTCCACATACCTTATAACACCATCAACATCAACATGGATTATCTTATCTTCCATTTCTTGAACTAGTTTTGATAATGCTACGAATTTCATAGCTTTATGGATTTCTGGAGTGAACACCAGTTTCTTATGAATATCTTGAGATTCTGATACTTCCTGAGATTTCTTTTCTACAGATTTTAGAAGAGCCTGAAAAACATGCTCTTCCAAAGATTTCATCTTTAACTTCTTATCCTTATTTTCTTTCTCAAGATTTTGAGCATTCTTGATTCTTAGAGAATTTTCCTATGAAGGATTTAGACCAATAGAGGGGTCTCCTTCTTTTATAGTAGCAGCAATTTCTCTCCACTTTTCAACTGTTGCAGCTGAATAAGATTTTGGTTTCTTTGTTGGAGGATGTGCTGAAACCGGAACAGTAGGAACTTGAACTGGTAGGCTTGGTTCATCAAGTTTTCTTTTTCTTAGGAACTGAAATTGATGATTCTGGAACATCACCCTTGTTCTGGACAACCATTTCTTCAATGTTTTCCGATTCTAGAATAAACTCTACTTTTAACCTCCTTAGAGTGTCATCACTTAGCAACAAAATCTTGAATGGCTTCGAGACTGATCTGCATAAAACATTCATTTCTTAAAGACACAAAACAATTATCCTTCAAATAGTAACTGGGTATATAAGGATATGAGATCTGATGGTTCTGCCTTTTATTGCATGAATAGTGAGAAATATGTACTTCACCAAGTTGATCTTCCTTAAGTTGACAAGAAAATCGAAAAGGAAGATATCGCATATCTTTAGAGAGTCCTTATCTCACTTTCTTGGAATAAGAAATCCTTGAATCCAGAGAGCCACCATATGTTGATTCATTGAAGGATTTGTAATCTTTATATTCTTAACATACTTAAGACCAAGAAAATCCAAAGCCTTGATTTTTTCAAAAGATCATTCTTTCTCAGGAAGTTTCTGGGAGCAATGAATAACCTCCCCTTTATATGGTCTTTTGACAATATTTGTTGCCTTCTTTTAGGGAACTGTATAGGACTTTCATTACATTTGAATATAAACAAATCCTTACCATATTTTTGGAAGAAATAAATAGATTAATATAATTGAATAAGGAGTTTAGGATAAAGAGGATGCTGAGATTCCTCCATAGCCACACAGACACATTCCCATCCATTAGATCTTATCACCTTAGAAATAAGGGAGTCATATTTTTCAGAGAACATAGGGAACACTAACCTTTCCCTAAAGATTGACCAGTCCATGATCTCTTTACTCATATGCATCTGATCTACTGAGGATTCCAGAGTCATTCAGGGTGATAGAGAACTTTGGAATGAAAGATTTGTTGGAAACAGAACTTCGACACTGAGATCAGTAAGGATGGTGTGATACTATAAAAAAGGGAACCCCTTATATAGACATGGCTATGCCTTTTCACATTCTATAAGATATTCAAACAACTGATAAAAACCTAATCTGATCTGATGGTTGAGAATGGATATAGAAAATATGAATTCCAATCTTTTGAAGTAAGGTAAACCGGAATTTAAGAAATTTTGAAATACCAACAACTAAAACTTAAGATAAAGAGAATGAGAAGTAAGAAAGAATACCTTTTAGATTACTCTGAGAGATTTATCAGTATTATAAAATTTATCTTGGGAGTTTTAAAATCAATAATTTTTAAATCTTAAATTTTTAAATCCGAAATTTTCAAATGCCAAATTTTTTAATTTGATATTTTCAAATCCAAAATTTTCATATCCGAAATTTTCAAATCCAAAATTTTAAAATCTAAAATTATCAAATTTGATATTTTCAAATATGATTTTTTTAGGAAATAAAATAAACAAACATATGTACTCCCACTGAAATAAGGATTCATTTAATGTTAAAAATAATTTAAACAAGAAGTAGATATGAATGACTACCTTTCATAAATCATTCCTAGCTTCTATTTAATATATTCAAATCTATCGGGAGGTAGAGGGTTTTTAAAAATATCAGAAAGTTTCTCTTGTGTTCTGATTAATTAAAGAATAATATCCCATTTAATTGTGTGATCTCTAAGAAAGTGATGTCTAATATATATGTGCTTTCTATGAGAGTGATGTGCAAGGTTTTACTTAGGTAAATGTCACTTCTGTTTTCACACATGATTTGAGTCTTAGTAAAACTCATACCATAGTCTGTGAGTGTGTGTTTCATACCCAACACTTGAGCACAATAACTTCTAGCTGCTATATATTCAGCTTCAGTAGTGGAAAGTGATTCAAAGTGTTGTTTTTTTCAAGACCAAGAAACCAAGGAATCTCCTAATAAATGACGAGTATTGGATGTACTTTTTCTTTCCATTTTACAACCACCAAATTCAGCATCCGAAAAATATTTCAGTTCAAAAGCATTTATGGAGGTATAAAATAGTCACAAATCTAAAGTTCCCTTTAAATACTGAAAAATTCCTTTTACAGCTTGAAAATGGGATTCATTAGGATTTTCTTGAAATCTTACCCATAAGCATACTGAGAACATTAAGTCAGTTCGACTAGATATTACGTACAGTAAACATCCCATCATCCCTCTACAAGATGTTTGATCAACATGTTTACCTACTTCATCAATATCAAGAGTATTAGAGGTTCCAATAGGAGTACTTATACTTATAGTGTGTTCATACTGTGATTTCATTAGAAGATTTTTGATATACTTATTTTGGGATATGTAAGTTCCCTCTGCTTTTTGTGAAATTTGAAAACCAAGAAAAAATGTTAACTCCCCCATCATAGTAATATAAAATTCATATTTCATAATATTTGAAAAGGAATCTATTAAGGATATCTGATTTGATCCGAAGATGATGTCATCAACATAAATTTGAACAATCAAAACATCTTTATCATTTTTATTTATGAAAAGGGTTGGATCAGAAGTTCCCTTAACATAGTTATTTTGAAGCAAAAATCCTTAAAGTTTATCAGACCAAGCTCTAGGGGCTTGTTTAAGTCTATATAAATATTTGGTAAATTTATAAACATGATTACGATATTTTGTATCTTCAAATCCAGGGGATTGATCTACATAGACTTCATCCTGTACATAACTATTAAGAAAATCACACTGAACATCCATTTGATAGAGTTTAAAATTAAATAATGCTACAAAGGATGGATGAATAATAATATCTTCAAGTATTTCTACAGGAGCATAGGTTTCTTCATAGTTTATGCCTTCTTATTGGTTATAGACTTTTGCAACCAATCTTCCTTTATTTATAACAATAACTCCATTTTCATCGCATTTTTTTCTAAAAACCCATTTTACTCTAATAACAAAAGTTTCCTTAGGTTTCTCAACCAATTTCCAATCTTGATTTCTTACGAATTCATTGAATTCATCTATCATAGCCTTTATCCAATATTCATCACCCAAGGCTTCTTCACGAGTCTTTGGTTCAAATTGAGAAATAAATAAAATATGTTCAACTTTGTTTCTTAAAGAACTTCTAGTTCTTATTGTTTAATTAACATTTCCAATGATATTATCACTCGGATGATTCCCAAGTAACAACTGAATTGGATTTTGAAAAATGTGTTCATCAACATAAGGTAGAAAATCTTCAGGGGTAAATGTTTTAGAAACATTTTTTGAACATTTTCCATGTCTGAATGGTCTTCTATCAATGGTTGGTGATCAGTTTTAGAAAATATATCTGGGAAAAATTTAGGTTTTTTGAAAATGAAAAGATCATTTTCATCAAAATTAACATGTACTGTTTCTTCCACAGTGCATGTTATTTTAATTCAAAAATCTATATTCCTTAGAGTTAGTAGAGCAACCTAAGAAAATTCCTTCATCGGATAGGGGTGCAAAATTATGTAAGTTATCCTTGGTATTCAAGATGAATACTTTGCAACCCAAAACATTGAAGTAAGAAAATTTTGGTTTTCGGCCAGTCCATAAATAAAAAAGGTGTTTTATTAAGAAACAGTTTTATTAACACTCAATTTATAGGATAAAAATCAGTACTTATAGCTTCTGCCCAAAAATGTGTAGCTATAGAATATTCACTCAAAATGGATCTTTTCATCTCTTTAATAATTCTATTTATTCTTTTTACAACACGATTTTGTTGAGTAGTTCTTAGATCTAAGAAGTTGTGAGTAATACCTTTTTTACTACAAAAAAGTTTAGAAATCAGAATTTTCAAATTCTCCCCCATGATCAAAATGAATAGTTATCAATGGTAGGCTTCTCTCATTTTTTTAACTTGAGATAAAAAAAATCTTTATATTTCTTTTTGAGAAAATAGACCCAAGTAAATCTAGTGCTGTCATAAACTAGGAAAAACACGTATTATTTTCCTCCAATACTTTCAGTTTGTGTTGGACCAAATAAATCCATGTGCACTAACAGTAATGCAATAGAAGTTGTAACATCACTTATTTATTTAAACCTAGATTTATGTTTCTTACCATATTGACAAGGATTTTATGCTTTTTAAGAATCAAACTTATGTTCCGGTAGATGCTGAACAAGTTATTTATTAGAAATATTACTTAGTTTCCATAAGTTACAGTGTATTAGTCTTCTATACCAAATCCATGATTGATCTTAAAATTCACTAAGGAAATGTAGATCTTGACCTCTAAGGTCTTCTAGGTTAATGGTGTATATATTCTCATGCCGAAGGGTAAAGAAAATAAACACATCCTTGGAACTATGAAATAACCATTTATCATTTCTAATATTCACAAGGAAACCATCATCACATAATTGACTTATGCTTATTAGTTTGTTCCTAAGGAATTTTTAAAAAAGTACATTTGAAATAACATCTTTACCAAGAAGAATAATGTTACTTAAACCGAAAATTTCTCCTTGAGAGTTATCACCATAAGTTACCTTTCCACCTTTTGTTTTTAAAACATCTAGAAATAGTTTTTGTTCCCAGTCATGTAATAGGAGAATTGACTATCAATGTATCATTGGTTGTTGGTACTTCCTTTAATTACCTGAAAAATATAGAGTTTGGATTTTAGAATCCAAACTTGCTTGGATCCGGAATAATTTGATAACAAAAGCTTTGGTAACCATATTTTTTTGAAAAATAATCTTTATGAAACCCAAGGGATTGCACTTTTAGATAATTTTTTTTCTTCCAATGTCCACCAATTTGACATTTAGTACAAAAAGGGGCTCTAGAGGGAACAAAATAATTATTTTCAAAAGTTTGTTTACCATGAGAATAACCTAATATCTGATTGTTACCATGATGTCATATCTGAGAATACATCTTGTCAAAAAAATTACCAGATGTAAATTTTTGAAGATGCTTCTTCAAAGAAAAAAATTTAGACTTTAGTCTTTTGACTAAATTCATATCCTCAAGAATAATAGATTTATAGTTAAGTTTATCCTATAAACATCTTTTTCTAAAAACATATTTTTAATATCCTTATAAAGTTTATCCTTCTCAGAATTATCTTCCTCAAGTTTCTTAGAATGATTTTTTAAAAGAACATTTTTCTCATCAATATCATTGGAAAGATCAAAAAATTATTTTGGTAAATTAGATTCTCTAGAGTTTTCTTTATCAAGATTCTTAGAAACATTACAATTTCTTTTTTCTAGAAACTTATAAAATCTAGAAACGTTTTTATAGGAAGGAAATTTTTTATCATTATCTTATGTAGAAGATTCTTCATCTGAAGAAAAACCTTAATAGGGGATATTTTCAATTAAATACATATTATTTAAGGATTTAGTAGTTCGTACCTTGGCCATAATACAATGATTTTCAAATAGAGCTTTGACTATTAGACCAATATTCTTTGGCCGAGAATATTCATATTCTAAATATTCATCAGAATAATATCCACCGCTAGCACTCCAAGTGTCATCGACGTTCAAGAATTTATTATTCTTTGATCTGTAGAAATTCTTCTTGTTTCTTTCAGAAGCCCTCTTTTTCTTGTCTCTCTTCTTAATCAAGGGATAATTAGGTCTGATATGACCAGTTCTTCTACATTCATAGCATGTCACTTCTCCATCTTTCTTCTATTTTCCGTCGTTCTTCTTTTATCTATATTGAAGGATCTTCTGCCCGAAAATTTTGTTCACCCTCCTAGTAATATTTTCTAACTCATTTTGTGATGTCTCGCTTTCATTAGATTCAGATTGAACAACAACATTATTAGCTTTAGATCTTGTAATTCTCTCTCGATCCTTGGCATTCATATGATTTGAAGTAGTTTTAAAAGAAACACCTCCATTTTCATTCATCTTCTTAATATTATCTGTATCTCTCTTCATTCTGGTATCATGTTGAAGAAGAGTTCAATATAGTTATTCAAGAGAAATCTGAGTAACATTCCTATTCTCATCTATAGCTGTTCTCTTGGATTCCCATTTGTTAGTCATGATGTCTATGATCATGTCTACAAGAGCTTCATCATATAAACTTTTCTCACCCATTTATTGTAAGTTGTCGACGATAGTCATAAATCATTGATGTACCTTACATACGGGTTATCCATAAGGAAATCAAAAACCATAATACTCCACCATGAGCATTTACCTTCTAGTTTCAATAACATTGGAAGTTCCAAAGTGAGTTACTTCAAGATTCTTCCAAATACTATTTTTAGCTTCACAAGATGAAATCTGGCTATAAATTTTTCTAGACGTGGAACATAGAAAAGTATTACGTACCTAATGTTCAGATAATATAGCACCTTTTCTAGATTAGTAATGGTTGTAAGTTCCTTATCATGAATCTTTTAATCTCCAGTCAACATAATGTAGTTTTCTACACCTATGCTTATCACAAAGGTCTTAATTCTATCTATCCAGTATTTATAGTCATTTCCATCAAAGATCAGTGGTCTAGTAGGATTGAGATTATCTAGAGATCCAACATGAATGCCTTCCATTCAAAATAGTATATTTCATTCCACAAAACTTATTAGTAAAAGTTAAAAACCAAATATGAAGAACATAATAAAAGTAAAACATGAGAAATAAAAATTATATGTTGATAAAACTATTTCAAACACATTTTATGATAGCAATTGTAGGATTAAATATCTAAAAATGAGATGATAAAATAAAAGAGGGGGATTGAATTGTATAATTTAAAAATTCCTTTGGAACCATAAAGGTTAAGTTTAACAAGGTTAAACAAACATTGAAAAAACCTCTTAAAGAAACCTTTTATAATTTCTTAAAATATTTATTCTACCTTAAAGTGTATTGAATATGTAATATAATTAGATTAATGGAATTACAAAGTATAAGAATATTATACTTCTGAACTTTAACAAAGTTGACAAACAATAGCAGAATTAAAAATACTTGTAATAGTAAACAAGTAACAATAAGATTCTTTTCCCCCAAAGAAAAGGGTATCCAACAACCACAGATAAAGGTTCCATGATTTATACTTTCAAGAAATTTGGTCTTACCCAAACCTAGGTATGTCCTAAATCTGAGGATCGGGATCTGTTTTGTTATCCCTACAAGCCCTCGATTTATAATGAAATTGGAACCTCTGTCTTCCAAACATGGAAGCCCACGATCAGCACGATCGGAGTCTGTACTAAACAAGTCTGAAAAAGTTATTCACTCTTCAACATGTTGTTCACAACATCTGCATGAAGCACTGAGAGTTATAAGAGCCTCTCTCTATATAAATCCCTTCACAAGATTTTTCACTTTTCGGTCCATTGCTCATTCAAATGAGCTTGTATTTATTGGAAAAACTTCCCAACACTTGGTTCCTCTCCAATGGTCATATTTTCCTTAAATTTAAGAGGGACCTAGAAATGTGGCAAACATACAATGGTTAATTTATAACAGATTGTATGACATCATTTCAAGTAACATAAATGATGTTAAGTATAAGAGAACGTAGAGTCTGATATCATTTGAATAATACATTTAAACAACTATAACATCATCATGAAAATGTAATCTTATGAAAACTGGAAAACAAATTCTTAGAAATAACATTATCAAGAAAACAGAATAATAAAATTAGAGTCAAATATACACCGGATTTGGTATCATGTAGATCAACATCATATATACACCAGATTCGGTGCTGAAAATTGGCATCACATATACACCGGAACTAGTATTGAAAATTGATATCATATATACACTAGATTCGGTATTGAAAATCGGAATCACATATACACTGGAATAGGTATTGAAAATTGTCATCATATATACACCAAAATCAGTATTGAAAATTGGTATCATATATACACCAGAATAGATATTAAAAATCGTTATCATATATACACCAGATTCGGAATCATAAAATAGAATGAAAAATCATCATGAACGATCTATAAGTATAATAGAATAGTAAAACATAATGATATATCTATAAGTATAACAGAATGACAATTCCAGATCTTAAAAAAATACAGAACTTAAAAATTTTCAGATCTTAGAAAAAGTTTTTGTGATTTTCAAAACATAAAACCATAAGGAATGGAGAAGTGATAAGATATAATTATTGACTCAACATATTTTTGATAGATACTGGAACGATCCAACTTTCTGAAAAGTAAGGAAAATATAACACATTAATTGAATAGATAATAATTAATGTGAACAAGTACCAAGCATATAATTATTACCAGTGGTTTGGGATTGATGTTTCATAAACATGATATATAGAATTTTGGAGGAGTTTATATAGGACATAACTATTGTGAGCGGTTAAAATCAAATTTTTATAAACTACGTAAAGGATATTTGGAGATTATTTCTTACGACATATATGAAATATTTGACTTATTCAACTATAATAAAGTAAATTTAACAGTCTGTAAGGGTAATTTAGATGTTAATGTGTTTAAATAGGGGTAAAGATGGTTATTTATAAAGTTACTACAATTAATGGAAACTATGTAAAGGTATGGAGGAAATACTGAAGGCAATATAAATGTAAATTTTTAACTACACTGGCACCAAAAAGGTAAATCATCTTCTTTATAAAGGTGATCCAAGAAAATGTGAAAGTTACATCGCTATTCTATGTTCTATGAGAAGTGAATATAGAACTATGTAAATATTTTACAAGTATGGTTCAAATTATATGATATTTTTTGAAATAATAAAATTCTTATAATCTAAAATTGAAAAATTGATCAGGAAGAAAGTATAATATCCCTAGAAATTTGAGAATTAAAAAACTTAATATTAATAAACATGTTAATAAAGATCATATTACTTTTTGAGAGCATACCTAATTAAAATCCTAATTTACAAAATCATTAACCTAATTAATGATATGATGAGTGGACACTAGGTAATTTCATGCGGTGTGTAGGTGTGAGGAAAAAGTACACTAACGAAACATGTGTTGGTATATGGGGATAATCATTATTATTATATCTGATCCTAATGGATAATAGTATTTAGTGTGTGGGTAAGGAAATATAGGTATTTCATGAGGGAATTTGGGTCATATGACTAAGTTTGTGGCCTATAGAGGATGGTTCATGGTTTATTTGGCATTCCACAAAGAGTAAACATATTCATTTTAATTGGGGAGGAAGGATTTAATCAATGGAAGTAATATAATGAATGAGTGAAAGGTATAAAAGTATAAGAATTAGAAGATATTTCAACATAGAGAATGAGATTTGCGTATCTAAAATGTGATGATTTAGAGGATACCATGCCATAGTAGAAGTTATGTTGTATTTAAAATTCGACGTTGTTGGAGACCATGTAATAGAAGTCATTGTAGTGTGTTTTTGAAGAATATTGAACTATATGAGCATCATGGAATAATAAAAAAACATTATAATGTTCTATATTCCCCAATGTTGAATATATTAGTGAAAATGTATAATTTTTAAAAATAGGGATATAGAACTCAATGTAGAAGCTACCATTGTCATTCACATGAGAAATGAGACTCTATGCTAATAAATAATGGGAAACCAAGGCTATAAAATTTGATTGAAATTAATGGGTAAATGGAATGTGAATATTTTGATTTTTTTATAATATTTATAGAGTAAATCTAATGGTTTTAAAAAAATCGCAGGAAAATAATGGGTTGAGTCATCATTTGGATCTAAAAGAAATTTTTGAAAGAAATGAATTCCAATGTTACCAAGTTCTTAGATGAATGTTATTTTACAAATACAGATTCCATAAATAATGAAAATTAAAAGATCTATGTTGGAATGATGATGTGAACATATATAAAGAAAATGATAAAGAATGAGATAATATTTACTCAATATAACTATGTATATTCATTGAGTGGAAAGAAATAAAGAAAAATAGTGTCAATACTATACCTATAATCAAATTGAGGTATCAATGGAAAAGAGAGATAATAATCTTGTGTTACGTGAAGATAAGACTTTATATTCTCTAAATAATCTCAATAATATAAAAAATTAATTGGAATATATTAGATGATCCTATAAAGGAAAATGATTTTTGAGTTCTAACATAAATTACTCAAATACTATATATGTCTGAATTAGAACGGGTATACCCTATTGATTGATGTAGTCATAGTATAAAATTATCCATATTTTCGAGAAGGGACACATGATCCATGATTCAGATTTAGATTACATGTTTCAGGCCAACACATGTATTCTGAAAGGAGTTATAGAACAATAAGTCAGTTCTTAATTTACACCTAGGTTGTTCTATGAAAAAAGAGTTCAATGTTATAATTTTTTTAGTATTTCTTTCATAATATGGTAAAATTTTAAACATAAGAAAACAACCATGATTTAATGGTCATATAGTCTTCCTTAAGAAGGTGAACCTCTTTAGTAAACCCTATTAATCTACTATTTATATATTTTTATTCTATATATGCATACTAACTAATGGAGAGTTATATATATCATCTCATATAATAAGTGATTTTTTATAGGTATAAAAAATAAAATTAGTGTAAAAGTATAATAATAATGAATCAACCGCAATGTGTTGGACGCATCTTTATCTGATCCTAACAGACTTGATGAAATTAATGGCTATGTATTTTTTCATCCTAGAGGAGAGGATATATCAAATTAAAATTAAATTTATTCATGAAAGAACCAAAATGAATGAATCAAATTAAAAAGCCTAATTTAATGTGATGAATCTATATCAAAAAATTCCAATTCCATTGAAGAATCAATGGGGAATTTACCATTAATAGTTATTGAATTGACCTTATATTCATTTGATATATACAATGCTATGTAAATTCACCTATATTTGAACCCGGATCATATGGTTTTCAGGGTCCTTGGTAAAAAAATATATTTTAGTCATAACACAATTTAGTGGATAACATAGGTCACCCCTCAAGGAAAAGTGTTCAGAGTCTCATTACCCTATAAAATATATAAATTGTTTTTCATTCATAATATTTAAAAAATCCTGGAAGTATTTTTCTGGTTTTGATAGAATGGAAACACAGAATATAATTGAAATTGATGTGTACTAAAACAGAATATTATAAATGAAAATATATTTGAGAATGAATCCAATTAAAATGTATCATAATTTATACTCTTTCTAAATCATCTAATTCAACGATTTGGTTCAATATCCCATAACAAATAATCCTCCTTATTTTTTTTTCTATGAAACCACTAATCTTCTCAATGTATCCTTAAATAGACCAATAATTCCACATATTATCTTAGGTTAATGAGAATGAACATCCCCAATTGAGTGAATGAACTCAGTCACACACCTAGAAAAAATTATACAACATTATTTCTATCAAACCAAACAACTCCAATGTTATGATTTGTGGATGAAAGTAGAGGGATAATTTTTTAAAGAATACTTATAAGAGTGAAACTATATCCAATGGATTATAGAATCATAATTAACACTTCCACACACCACTTCAACCAGTAATAAATAATCAAATATTATATTGGTTAGGAGTTAAATACATAAATTAAACATCTTCACTTTGATTCCCTGTTGGACCAACCATAATGGGTTAGCTATCCATGATCATATAGTTTGAAATCATAGTAATATCACAATGATAAGAAACAAAAAATGAGGGGCAAACAAAAACATAGTATGATTTAATAAAGAATAGAATGAAACACTGAATTAAAAATTCCAAAAGACAAGTGTAAAAAGAAATTGACAAGTATGTATGGTTGATATAAAATCTCTTCTATTGGGGATAGATGAAAATTATTTATAGATAGTTTGTGAGGTATCAGCTTCATCCTTCATATATTAAGTGTTGGGGTGAGAATTTTAGTTACCTGGATGATTTCCATGTGTTTAAGTGGACCGTCAATATAAATTATAGTGACACATCATCTCCCCATGATTTCTCATGCATATTTTCTAGGAAAAAATTGACTAGATATTATTCCAATGGTTTACAGATCTAGTAGAACTCATATTCATCTTGACATCACATCATGTGATACTTCTTTATAAATTTTTCATGAAAACGTTGTAATGGTATATTTGGACTATATTTGGAAATTGTGCCAAGGCTGGGATGAATAGTGACATCAATGCTTGGTTTGGGACATATGTTACAACAAACTAAAAAGTAAGTAGTTTCGTAATGAATGAATTAATAATTATATATGGATAAATGTTTATATATATATATATATTATTAAATATTCATTTAATTTATCAATAATTTATATATTAACATATTATTGTATTGTATTTGAATTTATGTTTTGATTTTTCATTATTTTTTTCAAATAATTGATCGTAATAGGTTGGGTGTTACTTATTATCCTAATGTAGATTGTGTTCGTTTTTGTGTAGTGGTGGAAGCCTTTGTGGAGGTTCAGTTTGGTGGCATCCTCAAAAGAGATAGTAATGGTAAATATTGATTAACATGGCTTGATGGTGACTCATGGTGGTGTGTTTAAAGGGAATCCTTATTGCACAATTCCACATCGTCTAATATTCTTCCTGAAACTACTATGGCAGATTCAAGAAGATAAATGAGACTAGAGGTGGATCAGGCTCCAAGAGTCTTTCTTGGTGGAGTACATCACTTTGAAATGGTTTATTTATCATGATTTGGTGTAGCAGACATCAAACCCTTATCTTTTGGATGAATTCCTTTGTTTATGATTGATAACGCGGCGATGGTGTTCATTTTGCAGGATTATGATATAAGATTTATTAGGGTTGTTTTATCTAGTGATCCATTGATCACAAGGTTTGGGTGGGTCAGATTCGAGGTTTTCCATAGATGTGGTAGGGATATATAGTGAGGATCCAATGAAAGTTTGAGAAAATTGGGATCTACAGGTTGAATTGTGATGAAAATGATGATGGTGGTGTTTGTGATGGTGATTATAAATGGGTGGAGGTTTTTCAATTTGGGAGACCATAGCATGGTATATAATTGGTGAGGGTGATCATACCATTATAATACCTCATGGCATGATAGAGAAATAAATCTGTAGTCACCATGGTGAACTTGAATCAGTCTTGTGATGGTTCTATTTATGGTTAAATAATTCATTGTACTAACTATGTTCTTGGGTTTCACTAAGCTATCCAAGGTCATTATACAGACATTGGAGATGATTTTCCTCAGGTACTCCACATGTGCAGTCAACCACACATGATCAATATAGTGACTTTAGTATGGTCTATGTGCTAATAGTGTAATTCCATTGCACCTTTTATAACATGAAATCCAAAAATATAGTTCCCAAAATATAAATATGTCATCCCCCCTAAAATATTATTTAAATCCTTTTTAGTTATTTTCAAAATATTTTTAGAGAAAAATTTCCATATTCTAATTTATTTTCCAATCGAGATTGAAAATATAAAATTTAAATTTCACTATAAAAACATATTAAAATTAAAGTTGTTTGGATTCAAAAATTAATTCTCTTAATGATTATATCAATAAAATTATACAATTTTCCATTTGACAATGAAATTTTATATTATTAATGTTCACAATAACATTAACATTACCCATTATTTGAATTATATGACGGTGTATTTTCAATGTGTATTACATAAATATATTAAAATTTTCATCTCAACTAACTCAAACTACATGAACAATTACATTCAAGGAAAATATACCATTTAATTCTATTTATTCAAATATTAATACAATGAAATATAATACAACATTAATTTAAATAAACAATCCAGGAAAGATAGAAAACATAGACTCATCCACTGTTAAATTTATCTAGCTCATTTAAGAGTCATATAATTTCCTCACATCATTTCTGTCAAAGAATTTGATTTGGAGTGGATCAAATTATGTTTAATTATTATCAAAATAATGAAAAAAATCAACCCGTATTAACCCTCTTCCATATGTTTCCACAATCAAAAGTTTGATTTTTAAATTTGTTGATTACAATTAAAATAATGTGTTATAACTCAATTTCTTATATGAATATGGTTTTAATATTACCCTATCCTAAATGGATTAATTTTTTATAAGGCCCTTTATATAATTTTTTCTGTGCATTATCATATGAAAAAATTATACATAGAACTTACTGAAAAATAATTATTTAATTATACACACTCAACGTGTTCCCTTATCTTAGAGATCCATTGTGGGTACCAAGTTTCCCATTTTATTACTTATTAAAAGGAATTAAATAATTTTCATTTAAGGTAGCTAGCTTAGAAGATTTATTTACACACTCTAAAATAGAATCTAGAAGTCATTATAAACCTATTATAATTTATTTGAGTGTCCTACCCCACACTTTTTCATGACACCCTATTTTATGTTCCAGCAATACATAGAAATATTATAATGAATAAATAGTGAAATATTATTGGTGAATCCTGGTGATTATTTTTTAGTAGGATTAAGGTATGATCCACCATGTATTTACTATGGGTTTCCTTGAGCTATCTTCCTAGTTTCTTTTCCACGTAAGGTAAATATTTTTTAAAAATTGAAAATATTAAAAAATACTTTATATAATATGAATGTATGAAATTGAAATGATAAAATAAGGGGATTGATTCATGGGTTTAACCCCCTAATTTGTGATTAATATTAAAATATACAAAACTAGATAGTATTTAAGTTATCCACATATAGTTGGTGTGAGGGGTTTTTTCAATGAAAACCATCAATTGGTCATTCTACCAAAACTATTCAGATCAGCTTCTTCTTGGTGTTAACATTTAATAGAGTGATATATGTCTAGACACTTAATGGTTTATGATTATTTCATAGTTTTGGATGGAATAATGATGAATGGGGCCTTATGTACTACAATAGTTATTGCAGATTCATTATAATGGTGTAGGTTTAATAATTTAATTTTAATAAAATTAAATGTAGAGTGAGTATGTTTTTCTTTTAAAATGGAATCAAAACCACTTGAGTTCCAATTAAACCCTCCCCCTTCATTTGTAGAGGCTTATATATATTTCTCTATATGTATAACTACTATTATATGTTGTTTTATACACCCATACATTAGATTTTTAGATTATTTATTAGTGGGATCTTCCTCTTTAGTAATAATGGCATTTAATAATATATATAACTCTATATGATTAAAACACAAAAATCAATAAGAAATATTAGTTTTCTTGATACTATAGTAAAAAGAGTCAGATCAAAATTCAACAACCTTTATGTAATTATCCATAACATATAAATATATTTCATAAAAATATATTCAGTTATATTTCATTTAATTTTTAGAAGACTACATTGAAAAAGGTTCATGAATTTGGTCATCCTCCCCAAGTTGTTCAGATTGTATCTCTTATTGATCAAGGAGTACCTTAGTTTTCATCTTAATATTTTTTAGTAGTATGGGATCCATCATTAGTTATTCCTATAATATATATTAAATATGTGTTTTTGGTTATATTAAATGATTCTTAGATACACTCCTTTTAAAAATAGTTATAGAAAAATTCATCAATGTTTGTTCCAATTAGTCCGTGACACCATCAATGTGTTCAACAATAACAATCCAATTTTTTTTTTGAGTAATGTATAGAATTATTTTATTTTTTATATTTTATTTGATGATCGATTTTATAAAAATTTTTATTTCATGGAATATACATAATAATATAGTGAAAAATAAAAGTGAGAATATGGCATTTCCCATTAGAAATATTTCCATGTTGAATTCATTGTTTTCATATGTTTTTGATAATAAAAAATTTATATTTTACATATAATGTATCCCAGTGGATGAATATGGTCCCCTATTTTGGTTAATGGGTTGGGATTATCACTATCATAACACTTAAGTATCATTAATTCTATTTTCATAGTTTTTGAAATAGCTAGGAAGTATTTGTTTTGTTTTTGATTGAATGGAAATAGGGAGTACAATTGAAATGAAAATTTTCATAGAATAAATTTGAGAAATGAAAATGAATATAAGGATGAATTTTAGTGAGATATATCATAATTTAATTTCCTTCTAATCCTTCCAATTAAATGATTCAATTTGATATCATTCACCTCATCCCCATTCACTACATTAATTGGTATTAAAGCACTGATCATTTCAAGATATCATTAAATGGAAAAGTCATTCCTAGTATTCAGTTGGGTGGATGGGTATGAACATTAATCAATTGAGTAAAATAATTAACTCACACACCTAAAAAATCACATATTATTCATCATTTCGAACCAAATGACTCCAATGGTAAAAGGTGTTGAAAAATTAGAGGTATTAATTGTTTTTAAATAGTTGGAAGAGTATGAAAATGTCAAAAGGATTATATAGTAACCATAAAATATTCCACACTCCACTTTCACTATCAAACATGAATTAGAAATAATAAATATTAGTAATTAAAATAAGAAATTCAATCACATCACTATTTTCCCCCTTATACCACTATTAATGGGTTATCTCTCTTTGTTCGAGCTGATTCAAATTTTTAAGACATCGTAGAGGTGAGAAAAAAATAAACTGAGGGGGAATGAAAATTTGATAAATATTTAATTAAGTATAGAATAAAACATTGAATTAAAAATTTAGAGATAAATGTGTATAATGAAATTTAAAACTAGGATTGTCTCATTCCAAAAACCTTATAATAGAAGAAGGTAAATGATATTTATAAATAGTAGGTGAGGCAGTAGCTAATTCATCCTTTCATTAAGTTTTGATGAGATAATTTTCTTCTATTGGATGGATTATGTATGTCATAGTGGCAGTCTATATTAATTCTATTGACACATACATTCCATGTGATCATGCAATCATCATTGTGTAAAAAATGGGGAAAAAAGTGTTCTACAAGTATACATATCTAGTGAAACTCATATTATATTTTACTTCAACACATGTAATGGAACATTATCAATTATCTAGTTTATGTATAGAATTGAAGACATAAACTTGATTTATAAATGAGGCATGGGCCTAGATGAATTTTCCCTTCAATGATTGTCCCTGTTCTAGACATTACTAAAATTAGAAACATAATTAGTATCATAGATACATTAATATGAATTTATATATAGATATATATAATATCATAAATTTTTTCAATTATCTTATATAAATTTATTAATTGATATTGATATTTATATTTATGTTTTTGTTTTTCTTTGTTTTTTTCCTCCGAATGTATTACAAGTGTGGTGGGGTTCATCTACTGGAGGCACAACATGTCTATTTTCTTGAGAAGTGTGGGTTAATGTTAGGGATGTTTTAACTCAACAAACTCTTCAATAGTGGTGTTTGTGGAATATATAGATCAAAATAGATTTATGGTGAATCACAGTAGAGAATTTGAAGTGCTTCAGTGTGGAGTTGATCAACATAGGTATTTCTTATTCAGGTCTCACATGCAACAATTCTAAGAATATATGCAGGTAATGGAACTTATCATGCTCTTGAATGTTTGATTGGGGGGTTCTAAGATCTGGTGTGGGTTATTCATAATTTTTTGGTGTAGAAGACTTCATAAACTCATCAGACAGTATAATACTGATGTCAGTTTTTACCATGTGAAGAGGGAGTTTTCATTGATGTCTTATAAAGGAATCTTCAATGGTTTTTTTCTTCTCTACTAATCCATGGATTTCAGGGTTTAGGTGGATAAATTTTTTGTTTTTTTATGAATGAAACAAGTAGATACGGTGAGGATTCAATGAAAAGTAGCAGCACTAGGGTTTTTCTGGTTGAATGGTCAAGGAAAGGATAAAGATGGATCTTGCAGAGGTGACCCTGAATAGGCGGTGGTGCATTAAGGCGGGTGACCATATCAGGCTAGGTAGTTGCTTAGGGTTACCATACCATGGGAATACCACATAGTTGGTTATAGAATGAATTCAACGATCACAATGGGGACCAAGGTGGATTCATGGAGTGGTTCCATTGTGGGTTCTCATGGTTAGTGTACTGACAATGAGTGGGGGTTGAAGTAGGCTATCTATGGTCATTATATTGACCATAGAGATGATTTTTGGCATGTACCAACTAGGAATTGTAAATTATATAGGGTTACTGTATTGATCATGACATAGTGCATGTGTTGACCATGGAAGGCCATTGAATGTTTTTTACAATCTTTCCAAAAAAAATTCAATCAAAATAAAAATTTCATTCTCGCATCTGTTAATATTAAATTCACATAAATTAAATTAAAAATTTTTTTTGAAACAATATTTCTATAATCAAAATTTAAAATTCAAGAATTAATTTTAATTTCAATTGATAGCCTCTAAATTTGATTACAGGAATGAATAGATCAACAATATTTAGTAAATGTACATCTAATAATTATTTTCATGATTTTTAATGTTAAAAAAACACTACTCCTACCCATAGTTTTAATTAAATGTATCTGTAATTTGTATTATAAAAATATAAAAATATAAAAATTTCTCTCTCAAGTTTGGTCTACTAAAGTATTTCATCAATAATTTAAAATATAAATTTTCTTGAGAGTGGAAACATAGCCCCTTCGATGCATCAAGATACACATGTGAGCATGTAGTGAAATGAGACACCAATATATTTTCATGACGAGGGCTCTAGTAGAAATGTTGATTCTGGGTGAGATTCCCACACAAGTGGAACCAATTGAGCTTCCCCCTATAGTCTATCTTTGTGTGACCTCTATTAGCACACCGATAGAATAATATTGGACTATACTATAAGGATTCCATTATCACTCAATAAAATGAATGATGTGCACTATCACTACAACCACCAATGATCTAAGTACATCTTCTAACTCTAGGAAAATCCCATACTCCCTATGCAATTATAGGTCTCCCACTAAAACCCATCAAATTGACCATGTTATTCCCTTCAATTTATTATTTTTCTTCTACCTATACATACATTGATAATGATAATATAATGATTATGGTCATGATATATTGAATCAGTCCCATTTTAATATGACAAGATATAAGTTATTCATTTGTGACTAATTCAACTACATTATATACTTTTTGTATCTTGGGGTATAATTTTTTGTTAATAATATCTTATGAATAACCAATGATAGTTACTCATGAAGGTTTTCCTAAATGATATATATTTTCAACAATACTATGTGACATAATACCATGTACATGGTGATGTTGATATTATATATATTAGGAGTGTGAAGAAATAAAAAAAATATTATTGGTTATCTCCATCCATTCTAAAGGCTCCTGGAGTCCTCGATCACCATAACTGATATGTGGACTGTCTATGGTAAATTTATAAGCATGACCCGCTATCTAAGTTCGATCACACTAATTATCCAACCACAAGTAATCAATGGTTTCAATTAACAAATTAAAAATGGAAGGGATCACCTGAGGGTTATCTTGTGGGATATTCTCCAAATATTCATACCTATAGTTGTCTAGAAATCTAATTAGTGATATTATCAATAAACCAAGGAACGTAAAACTCAATAAATGAAAAAAAAACTTATGTCTGGGGAAGACCATAAATTCTCTTCCATTATTAAAATAAATAAATAATATTATACCATTTTAGAATACCCAAGAAAAAATATTATGTAATGAAAAAAAACACCAAATTAAACTCATGTTTAAGTTTTTTTAAGAGCTATCTACGCACTCCACCACACACTCTACGTGATCCATAAAGTTCCTATAACAATAGTACCATACAATCCAAATGACAAGAGGGGGTCTTGAGATGATTTTTTAATGAAACAACCTATTTTTCACTAACTAGTATCCCTCCAAAATTTTCCACAAGTTATAATTGGTGTTCTCAATCCTCATGGATTCAAAATGGTCCCAAGGTATCATAAAAATAAAATTGGGAATTATTTCAATCGTATATATAATTTAATAAAAACTATTTTCCACCCAAAAATTTGGCATGATTAATTTTTACATCAGATGTCCATATTAAAAATAAAATAGATCCCCATAATAGAAAAAATTAAAACAAGTATAATATAAAAAATATTTATCATATAAGTAACACAATATAACCGTTAATTTATATAATAATATAAATTATCATTGAAAATATAAATATTATATAACACCAAAATAAGTCACAAATTAAAATATAGATGCATCCAATATATCAAAAATAACTTCCATTGAGGAATAATAAAAATTATTAATAAGAAATACTCCACTTTCCCCATAATCATCGATATATACAATACTTTGATAGATGATGATCATCAAGGAGTGTCATAATATTATGGGGTTCCATTTCCCTTCCATGTACATGAAAAACCAAGTCTTCATGCTTCCAGAGGCATATATACAATGTGAGGTAAATTCCAGTAGTATACAACCATGAATGTATATAAATTTTTCAATATGATAACAATTGGTTAACATTTGACAACATTTCAGTAAATTTCAATAAAAATTAAAATATCAATGATTTAGAAGATTTTTTATAAATCAATTGGTTAAAAAAGAAAACACATAAGGTTATATGAAAATGGAATTAGTAAGATACATTTAAGGAAAAATTTCAATGATAAATATCATAATATCTGAATAAGTAAAGTAATTGTGTAAACCATAGTTAAAAAATAAAAAAAATCTCTTAATGGGGTTTCACCATTGACTTAAAGTTGTCTAGGTCTCGCTCATATATCCCTAGTTGATGTAAAAAAACATTAACTGTTCATGGATTTATCACGATCTCTCCCGTGGATAAAATCCATCCAATTCACATTCTAGTTACATTGGAAAAATTCTCAATCCAAAACACAATCTTAAACTGGGAAACACACATTGATGTCACCTATATGAACACACAATCTCCCGTGTGCGACACATTACAAAAGAATATGATAAAGCACAACCAATAATTTATTAAATAATAAATAAAACACTTTTATGATATAAACTGTCAAATAAACCTTATAATTATCTCTTTTAACATATCTTTTTAAACCCTTATTAAATCCAAATCCTCTATAAGACAGTTTATCTAAATATTAGAGTGAGAAATATTGTTTTTAATGGAACACCAAGTAAGTATTCTCTTTACTCTGACATAATCTATGAATCAAAAGAAATAAATAATAGTTAACCCTAAATAACCCAAATCAAGCGTAATTTATCAATAAAACTAGACAAAAACCTAAAAACCTTGGTAATAATAATTAAATACATGTTTTATAGAGAAACCAAAATTGAATCCAAGATGAACTTGTCACATTCACTTATAAATATAGTAAATAATATTATTGGAGACCCTAGGAACATAACAACCCATGAAATTTCATTAAATATTCTTTATAATCCTATGACCTTTCTCCCATGCAAATATAGGGATGAACACCTTGAAAAAAAATTGAAAATGAATAATTATATTGGAAGGATATAGAAATACACATGAGTAGACATAAAGATTTTACATTAATTGAAGAATAATCATCAAAGGGAGTTGTTGGGAAAAATATCCCATGACTGGAGCTCCTATAGAACATACAATATTGGGGTAAGAGGGATTAATGTCTATAAGTGTTAAAATTTTATATTTTATTTTTTTTCTAGCTAGAAAAAATCTTTCAAAATAACCCTAGAATTTATCCATGGTGTTTTTTAGAAAATCCTCACCATAGCACAACATAGGAACTTTACCATAGAGAACATCCATAATAGTAGGCAACATGCCTGAATCTTTTTTGAAATATGATGTAGCCCCCATGATGCATCTTGAACCCCCAAAACACACCCTATGTAGTGGGAAATTTAATGATGTGGTGTGGTGTACCCTTCACTGCATCCTATAACATATACATGAGGATTGTGTTATAAAGGGTTAGATTATTGGAGAGATAGTTTTTTTAGAACCCCATATCTCTCTAGTACTACAACCAGGACCATTACATGATGATTCCCATTATTCCATAACTAATACATGCTTTTCCATTTACATGGCATGATGACCTGTAATTTTACCAAAAAACATAAAATTACTGAAACTAAAATATTTAACTGAAATAAATAATTTAAATATATATCATGGACCTAACATGTGTAAAATTAAAAGTGATGTTAAAATAAAATTTTCACTAAAAACATCCATTAGATAATAAATTTAAAATTAATAAAATAGAATAGAAATATTCATAAAATATATAGTATAAATAAATTTTTAATTTCTAGCTAAATAAATCTTGTTAAATAAATTAAATTACCCTAATGATGAAATTGGTTTTATTCAAGAAAATATTTAGAGGCAAAGAGAATACATAAATTTTGAAAAATAAACAAAAAAATCCTTTAAAATTTAAAGAGATTAAAATAGAAACCTTTATATTTTTAAATCATATTTATATGTTATTTTAGTATATAGTTTTTTGTATTCAAGGAAAAATATCAATGATAAATAGAATTTTTTTCCAAATTTCAAAAATGAAATAAAAAATTATTTTACTAAAATTATCGAATATTAAGGGTCTAAACATTATAATAGTCTATAT
Organism: Viscum album; assembly: GCA_963277665.1. Lineage (NCBI taxonomy): Eukaryota > Viridiplantae > Streptophyta > Magnoliopsida > Santalales > Viscaceae > Viscum > Viscum album. The sequence goes on from OY728150.1 coordinate 1,621,476,948, forward strand.
TTACAATATAATGATATATATTGAATTATAAAATATTTTTCTTACTAAATATATGTTTTTATAAAATTTATTAGATAAAATTATAAATTAATTTCAACCAACTGATTTGCTTAATTTTACAAAACATAAAAATTGCATATTTAAAATATCAAAATAATATTAATTAATTAAAAAATCATCTTTTTATTTAATGAAAATAAAAATAATGATTAATAATAAATGAGTAAAAACGTAATATATTTTTGAAAATGACATGATAGATTAAATGAGTCACATAGACAACAAAAATAAGAAGAGATTGGGAATTCATCAATCATGATATTGATTCCAGGAACTTTTTCATAATAATTTAATGTTAATATAATACCAAAGAATAAAAGGAACTAATCAAGTTATTTTAATTATATTAAGGTTATTATTGGGACAAAATATAAAATTTTCATAAATTCATCTATATGGTCTTTGTAATCTTATGATTCCGAAAAATAAATGGTTTTAATGTAGACTAAATTAAAACACTTAGAAAAATACTCAATTTTATGGTTAACATAACACGTATATGTTTTTTAATTTTTTATTAAAAACACATAAAAAATATTTTTTTTGTATATGATGATGTGAATATTAAAATACCACTAAAATTGTAACTGAAATGAAAAAAAGGATATCCTGGTTTTAAAAAAAAATCTATAACATGTATTTAAAGGTACATTAAAATTTGATTAATAAAACATTGATTATGATAAAACAATTGTGTATCTATAATTATATACCTTTTTTCATTTATTTTGTTACACATAATTATAATATATATATTTTATCTTATAGATGATCTTGAACTAAACAATAAAAGGATCAATAAGTAAGTCTACATTCATTAAGAAAATGAATTATATATAATTTATATCATTGTAAAATTAATTTAAGTATCTATTAAGAGACATATATGAACTTTTAATCAAATATCATTTAAAAGTAGGACTTTACACAATGGGGATTCAACCATTTCATTATATAATAAATCATTTGATTATTATTATATATAAAATAATATTTAGAATTTATATTTTATATGTGAAGTCATATCACAATAATGGGTGATTAAAAGATATATAGAATATGATATATGGTTTAATATAAGGTGTATTACCTAAAGTATAATGACCTATTACATTATTACTCTCAAATTTTATGAAATATTGAATAATAAATAATATAATTTGATATTACCTAAATACAATTTATTAGTTATTCATTTTATTTTTTGTTCAATATTTGTATTGATTTTTTTCAATGATTTCATATTTCAAGATATGTAAAAAAATTCCTATAATTTCATATAAATATATTTAAATTTTTAGTGATTTCAAAAAGGCAAAAATTAATATGTGACATGAAATTTTATTGTATTTATTAGAGGCTTAATAAGGTGTTTCATGATATAACACCAATTAACTAGGTAAGTTGTTCAATCATATTGTTTGTTATTCAAATATTTTATGTCTCTATAAGATTATTGATTTTTTTATTCACTGTGTTATTATATAGGTAGGTATATATTATAAATTGAAATTTTATGATATATTTCTTTTCAAAAAAATTTGTTTACTTTGATATTTTTCTTCACACGCAATACTGAGTATAAAAGAATCACAATATAAAAAAGAAATATTATTTTTAATCATCATTATCATCTCCAAAACATTAAACTGGAAAAAAATATCATGGTTAAATGTAATTTGAATATTATTATTTACAGATATTTAAAATTAACTACTTTCTTATCAATTGGTTTTAAATTTTAAATAAAATTAATGTAAAAAATAGATGTTTTTTAAAAATGTTTTTAAGTTAAAAAGTGTTTTTATCCAAATACTTTAAATTTATCACTGTTATGAAATAATTTTAATAAGAAAATTAAATAATTTATTCTATAAGTTATTTTAACAATATTTTAATGCTAATTTATAGTTATATGATGATAATGAATTCAATGTTATGCTTAAAATTTCATTACTCTAAAGAATTTTTTCTATATATTTTTTAAATTCATTTTAAAATGGTTTAATACCACTTATAAAAATTGAAATAGATAAAATAATTCCATATTTCGAATATTTATATCCAAATTTCATAACGATGCCACTTAAATTTTTAGTCAAAATTAATATTAACTATGTTAAATTTTTGTCACTTCGATAAATGTTAAAAGAGGATAATATTGGGTTAATATAAATATATATGGGATAGAATATCCTTTTAACATGTTTAAATACTATCTATTTCTTCATTTGGATATTATGTCAGCAAAAATTCAATATTGAGTTTCTTTGAAGCCATTTTCCTTTGAGATAGACTTTATAAAATTTTAGTGTTCATAATATTTATATGTGTTTTCCTCCACTCTATTATATAATAAACCATCCTATATTCTATTATTAAAACATATTTAACAATTGATCTCAATAAACCCTTAAAAATTATAATAAAACCGTCTCTATCCACATTATACAGGTCATTATCTATTTAAAATTCACCCAATTTTCTATAATTAGGGAATTTGAAGGAGGCTTCACAATGAAGAGTTAATTGTTCTTAACAATATTTTTGATATTCTATCATCTTATATCTCTTCTAAATAATATATATTCATATTAACATAACGTAATTGTTATCCTTAATAAAATTAATTATCTTTACGTTAATGGTAAAACTATTTGTAACTCATTGAAATATAATGGAAAATACAAATCTCGCTCATGCACACATAAAGACTATTTTATCCATGATGTGATGACTTTTATATGTCATCATAGTATATAAAGTATTTTTATATTGTTGAATTTAATTGATATTCATTATTTTTATAAATTATTGTTATTATATAGTATTAACATATTATCCTCCTTCAAACATGCCCATTCACTAGAAAATGATAACGTTGCTTGGGCATACGTGTATACAACCACCTCCATGTAGATTTTTAATTCATTTCCACATTTATTTAACATAACTGGTAATAAGGATATATTAACTGAATATACATGATATTTATTATTAATTATAATTAATATTTATCTTTATTTCTTCGTATCCTTCAAAAAGTGGAGACACCAATCACGTGTACGTATATACTAGAGACTCTATGAAGTGATATAATTCATTTTACCTACCCACATTAAATAAATGGTTAAAATAATTATACAATAACAGAATATGTTATATATAAGATGATTAAAATTATTTGTATTATTAAACCTGGTCTATGTTTCCTAGAATTTAATTTTGAAACCTAAATATAGATTAAAAACAGAGTAGTTTTCAACAGAAAAATGACATTAAATATTTTTTTATTAAATATGTTACATGAAGTTGTATGGTAATTTTATATTATATAATAAATATTATTTTCTTACACATGTATAATAAATATAAATATATTATATATGAGCTTAAAAATACCAAATAATAAATACAAAACTTGAGGTAATGGTAAATTTAATAATCTCATTTTCTTAGGACAGTCTCTGTTAAATTTAACTTAATTGAAATTACTTGATCACTAAACATTAGAAAAAAATAATTTATTATTCCATTTTTATTCACATAATTTTAAATAATTATTTGTATTTAAACAAATATTTTAACTGATATTATTATGAAAATATTTTTGAGAAAGCTGATCTTATTTCCACTTTGGCTGAATTTTTTTCTCCATGTCCATTTTCCTTAAAATATTTTCAATAAGTTATTTCTCTATGATAGAGTTATTATTTAAACTAAATTTGGAACCATATTTTATTTTATTCTAAAACTTTTAAATGTAAAAATCATTTCATTTTATAAATGATTTGTTTTTTTTATTTTTTTAGCCAAAATGTAATAGAAATCCGGGTTTCAATGATTATAACTTGAATGTGTTTTTCCACTGTCAGGACCATTATTTAAATTTAATATTCCATTAAAAGTTACAACTATTATATTCATTGATGGTTTTTTTTCTATATATTAGTAATATTTTATATTTAAATATATCGAAGGAAATTGATTATTTTCCCCAATTTTCAAATAAATTCTTGAATTCACATTTATAATTATTTTTCATATCTATCAAAATCCTTGGAAGTTTTTTAGGATTAACTAATGATATGATACAATGATACAATGCCTATTATTTATTTGTATTGAATATTACTATGTGATAATTAAATATTTAGGAAACATATTTTTATACCACTGGTTATGCTATTATAAATTAATGAATATTATAATGTGGTTGTGGCATACATATACACAGTTTTCATTATATGATTAGTAGGTTAGACGAATTATTACAATCAATTGTTTAATGATTTTTATAATGTGATAATATGTACCATAATGTGTAGTGATTGTGTTTTAGTAATGGATTATGTTTAATATTATAGTATTTGGAGTGAACCTTGACTAAGGAAATGAATGAGTGGGGAGTGAATCAAATCCACTAGGTTTGTCTTGGCAGTGGTAAATGACTATGTAAATGTTTGCATATTCTTTTGTATTTTCCAAAAAAACAAATGAATTATACTTATAATATTTTATTATGGATCATGATTGATTATTTATGATTTAAAAATATTATTATTCATGTGTTTTTATGACAAAACCATAGGTTATGATTGGTGATTAAACATCATTGATTTATTGGGTATAATTTTTTCCTGTCATGATATTCTTATTATAATATTATGCTTAACATTAATCAATTAAAATATTATATTTTTGTCTACCTTGTGTACCCTTACTAAGAGTATAAGGTCACCCTTTATAAGGATTATATTTCCCATTTTTGGATAAATGATTTCACACAAAAAATGGCCTAGAATAAAAAAATGTGATAATATGTTTTTGGGAGATGTTAAATATCTTTTATAAAATAAGGTTATTATGAATCTAGTATATAAATACAAAAAACCATTTTGTTTGAAATATTTATCTAAAATGATGAAATATTTATTTATTTTTTCAAGTTACCTTAGATGGTATTAGAGGAGGGTTTTTTAATTTCGAGAGATTAGGATTAGAGAAATTTTTTTCAATCCATGGGGATTAGTCTAAGTATAGGATGAAGTTTACGTATTTTATATTTTGTGTGGTTTCTTAAAAATTCCATCCCTATCTAGATACTAGAAATTGTATTTGGATATGACATAGATTCACCTATGGTTAAATACCATGAATATCATGGTTCATTATCATCTCAATCATTACTCAGTGCATGATGATTGTGCCTAATATTTGAATCATGGACGGAAAATTCCAGGGTACATTCATTAGTTTACTAAAAGTTTATTTATTAACTATTATGATGAATTGGAACATAGAACCAATGGAAACATATTATGATTTATAAACTAATGCACAAGAATCTATAAGATTTTATTTTTAAATGGAATCATATTCTTATTTTGATCATGTGAACTCTAATTATGACATGGATTTTGAGTAGGCTGATGGATTTGATGCTTTATTCAATTATTGTGATGATTTATATTCTAATACTGATGATCTTTGTGCACATATTTTATTTCCTTTTATGTCTCTATCCATATACCACCCCCTATACTGGAACTCAAGCCATTACCACCAAATGCTTAATAATCAGACTTGTTATGTGGTGAAAAATTACATATTATCATTGCTAACAATATCTCTTTCGAACATGAAGAAACACTTTTGAATATTTTGAGGGAGAACATCAGGTCAATTGGGTGGACCTTGGATGACATATCAAGTATTATTCCCTCAATTTTCATGCATAGGATTCTTTTGGAGGATGGGACTAAACCGACGAGGCAACCACAAAGTAGACTCAATCCAACCCTTCTGGAGTTTGTTAAAAAAGGTTGAAAATTTTCTTGAGATAGGTATAATCTATCTTATTTCATATTCTCAGAGGGAAGGTCCTATTCAAGTTATGCCAAAGAAAAGTGGTCTTAATATTGTTAAAATCAAGAAAGATGAGTTAGTTCCAATTAGGTTGAAAAATAGTTGGCACGTGTGTATTGATTATAGGAAACAAAATCAATCTACTCGCAAGGACATTTTCTCCCTAGAATTTATTGATCAAATTCTTGAGAGACTTGCTGGGAAAACACATTATTGTTTATTGGATGGATTTTATGGATATTTTCATGTTCCTAATTCTCCAGAGGATTAGGATAAGACACAATTCACTTGTTCTTTCGATACGTTTTCCTACCGAAGGATGCCATTTTGACTTTTCAACGCTCCAGGTACCTTCCAGAGATATATGGTGAGTATTTCTTCGGATTTTTTTGACACCTCCATGGAAGTATTTATGGATGATTTTACAGTGTATGGGTCTTAATTTAATGAATGTCTAAGTAGTTTGGGAAAGGTGTTGAAGCGTTGTATTGAGAAGAATCTGGTCCTGAACATTGAAAAGTGTAATTTCATGGTAGAGCATGGCATTGTTTTAGGGCATGTAGTGTCAAAACATGGGATAGGGGTTGATAGATCTAAGGTAGATATTATTTCATCCTTACCATATCCTTCATGTGTGTGGGATGTTAGATCATTCCTAGGGTATGCAGGATTTTATTGGCGCTTTATCAATGATTTTAGTAAGATTTCTCTTCCTATGTCACAATTACTCCAAAAGGATTCTGATTTTGTGTTTGATGATTCCTGCAAGACTTCCTTTGATGAGCTAAAGAAGTGTCTGACCACTCCACCTATCATACAACCCCCATAGTGGGAGATTCCTTTTGAGATTATGTGTGACGCCTCCAACTTCGTGGTTGGAGCTGTCTTATCTCAGAGGGTGGAGGGACGTTTACATGTGATCACCTATGCATCGAGGACACTGGATTCAGCCCAATAAAATTAAACAACCATGGAAAAGGAGTTTCTTTCTATCATATTTTCTTTTGAAAAATTCCATTCATATTTATTGGGATCTAAAGTAGTTGTTCTTTCTTACTATGCAGCTCTGAGGTACCTCTTGATGAAGCTAGATGCAATGCCCAGGCTGATCTGATGGATACTCCTTCTTCAATAATTTGATATTGAGATAAAAGACAAAAAGGGGTCTGAGAACTTGGTCTTGGACCACATGAGTAGGCTTAATGACACACTAGAGGATGACACCTTGGACCAGGTACCACTTCGGGAAACATTATCTGATGATCATCTTTATTCCATCTCAAGTACGCATCATGGGTATGTATATTTAGTTAACTACAATGCTGCCTATGAAATACTGTCAAATTTAAAGAAAAATCAAGTCCAAAAAGTAAAAAGTGAGTCTCAGTATTATGTTTGGGATGATCCATACCTCTGGAGCATTTATAGTGACCAAGTTATTAGGAGGTTTGTTCCTGATCATGAGTTGGAGTCTGTTTTACATTTATTCATACACTTTCTTGTGGTGGACACTTTGGACCCCAACGGACTGGTGGGAACGTTAAGGACTCTGTATTATATTGGACTAGCTTATTCCATGATGCACATGTGTGTTGTAAATCATGCTCTCGTTACCAACACAGTGGGAACATTTCTAGGAGAAATGAGATGCCCCAACCACCCTTACTATTCTGTGAGATATTTGATGTATGGGTCATCGATTTTATAGGTATTTTTCCTAGTTCCTTTGGGTTTTTGTACATTTTGGTTTCTGTTGATTATGTGAGTAAATGGGTGGATGCCAAGGCCACCAGGACTAATGATTCTAATGTTGTAGTGGATTTTATCAAGGCTCAAATTTGCTGCAGGTTTGGAGTACCAAAGGACATCATCAGTGACCAAAGGACACACTTTTTCAATCGTAATTTTTCTTCCCTAATTCAGAAGAATGGGGTGACACACAAAACATTTACACCATACCACCCCCAAAAAAATGGCCAGGGTGAGGATTCAAATCGTGAGTTGATACAGATTTTATAGAAAACCACGCAGCCAAATAGGAAATATTAGAGAAATCACTTGGATGATGCATTGTGGGATTAGAGGACAACATTCAAGAAACCCATAGGCATGTACCCATTTCATATTGTTTTTGGAAAAGCATGTTATCTCTCCGTGGAAGTTGAGCATCGGTCTTATTTGGCTATAAAAAATCGCAACATGGATTTGGATCAAGTTGGAATCCAACGGAAGCTGCAAATTCAAGAGCATGATGAGATTTGATTGTCTTCATATGAGAAATCAAGGCTCTATAAGGAAAACTCAAAAGTATATCACGATATAATGATCCAACAAAATGAGCTTCATGTTGGATAGAAATTCCTTCTCTTCAGTTCACGACTGAAGCTGGTGTCGGGTAAGTTGCGTTCCAGATGGTTAGTTCCTTATGTTGTGGCTAATGTTTTTCTTTATGCTGTAGTGGAGATCACACAAGAGGACAAAGGAAGGATCATTACAGTCAACGAGAAACATTTGAAGAGATATATTGAGGGAATTACTTCTGATGCAGTGCATTTTATCACACTGCATGACCCCATCATCACTTGAGCACATTAGGTTGTTCCTAACCCTTTACCTTTTTTCTATTCTTTGTCCTATTTAAAATTATACATTTCATATTCATATTTAATCTCATGGATTCACATTGAGTACAATGAAATATTTTATGTGTGGGGTAGGGAACCTTTTAGATTAATAATTTCAACTGTTTTCCAGTTTAAAAACACAAAAACAAAAAAAATTGTGTGTTTTTCAAATTTTGTGTGTTTATTTTTCAATTTTCTGTGTGTTATTGAAACTTTTGAGCAGAAATAATTCTCATAAACATTTTTTAATCCATATAAATAAGTGAAACAATTTATTCCTTGAAACTAAGCTTAAATGAATGTTGAAATGACTTTGTTTCATGTTCAAATATTTAGTAATTTTGTGAAAAGTACACTGAATTTTGAATCCCATGCCACATCTCATTGTCTATATACTTCAAACCACTTTCCTGTGAAGCTTCTAAACCATTATTTTCATATTCTTTAAATTTACCTCACTTCATGAGAGAACCAAACCATTCTTGATTTAACCAGAATTTGATTTATTCCTGCCAAAACTTGAGGGTTTGAGGTACTTATGTTTAAATTATTGAGGCATTTGTTTGGTATTAAATCCCTTATTTCAAAGAATAATTTTTTATAATATCCTACCTTGAACATTTAATACTTTTAGCCCTTAGAATCCATGCACACCCTGTTAGGTTATCCACATTACAAGCCAATTTTCCCTATCCAACCAACTCTTGAAGTGAAATTGCCTAATTTAATTCAGATTAAGTGTGGGAGAAGCTGTCTTGTGTTGTGATACCACAATGTATGATACTTCGGAGGAAAAATTAAATTCTAAAGAGATGTGTTTTCTACTAAAAAATGATTATATTGAAATTTGTGCCTTTCTGTATCTTTCATGATAAACGAAGCTGTGTCTTTCTAGATCTTCTAATAGAGGGGGAAAGTTGTGCCTATCTATAGCTTTTAAGAAAATCATGTTCGAGAAAATTTTAATATTTACTACAGAAATGTTGAATGGTGTTCAAATTCCTTTATTTTTCATAATTATTAACATGAATCAAGGCTATGTTGATTGAGTAGGAGACCATATTTAAGTGAAATTTAGATTACTACAATTTTTCTTTAAAAAGTGTCAATCCCTCCTCATTCAGCCTTAGAATTTTTCATATCTAAATCCTACCAACCAAAATCCACAGAACAGCCCTAAAAAGTCCTCATGATAAACATATTTCCTTGACTCACATCGAGTATCAATGTAGAAATTTATCAAGCCTATGGTGACCCTTGTATGAGTATGGATGAGAAAGACATTGCGAATAAAAATTGACATTTGCGTGATAAGAGAAAATTAAAGTGTGGCATGTGTTTTGTGAATTAAGGGACAAATAAAGTGAAAATATATTGAATGATATAAATGAAGAAATTTAAATAATGGGTTTTTATGAGGCATGATATATTTTGTTTCTTGGTGTGTAATTGTTTGTTCACAAGGATTTGTGTTTTAAAATTTATTTTGATTAGATATTTATGTTTACTTGATATGAGGTTTTTCCCAATAGTGCAAAAGGTTAAGTGTGGGGGAGTTAATAAAACACTATTTATTTGAATATTTTACTTACAATAAAGGACATAATTTCCTCACATTGTGCTAAATATGTTCATTTACAAAATATTTGGGATTAGATTATTCATTTGAAAATATGATTAAAATTCTTAGTTTTACCTTTTTAAAATGAAATGTAGTATTTCGAACTTAAATATTTTAATATGGTTTATTTGAACTTAATATTCTGTAACAGTGTTCATAAATTGATTTTCTTCAAATTTTATTCAGGACACTAGAGCTAAAGAGTGCATTTGGATGGAGTAAATGGGCCATTATGTCAATGGTGGCATGGACTCAGCAGAATAGACATGGGTTATGTATTTGTGCCATAACATTTTCATTTGTGCATGTAATTAGGCCCAAATTTTGAGAGGCACTACATGACTCATTTTCTAACGAATAATCCTTCTGGAAGGACATCTGATCCATGCATTTTTTGGTTAAATGGGCGTTGCAATTTAGTATAAAATAATTGGCATAAATTCCGCATTCACACTTGAAACCAATTTGAACCAAGCCTCCCCACCACTCTATAAATTGGTTTTTTTCTTATTTTATGGGGTTGGGATGTGTATTAGGATGTGTAGGGAAGAGTATAAGAGGTTCCACTTCAATTATCCAAGAAATTCAATAAGGGTAGCTCTGGAAGCAAGGACCACTTCGTCGAAGCCCTATTCTTATTCCTCATGTTGTAATGTTTCTGTTTTCATAATAAACTTATTTGTTATTATTTTATTTCTTCTCTTTTATTCTGTTTTGATTAAATTTATTCTTCTACTAATCTTCCTAATTAGTTTGTAATCGAGAGTAGAAACTTGATTGGGTTCTACCATATCTAGTCATTTGCACATGCAAAAAGTTTCTACAATGACTACACCACCCTTGGAAGAGTAGATCTTTTTAGTAATTGATCGACCTCTATCCTTATTCATTCATTTATTTTTAATCAATGAGATACTATAATTCATATATTATGATATATTAATTGAGTTTTTAATTTAAATGCAACTATTCAAGCAATTGAATAGTTAACAGAAAACACACGAGGTCGGGAATTGTGTGAACTGTGAGAGCACAACATTAACCGATAATTTAAAACCACCTGGGATTAGTTTGTAGAGTTCAAACATAATCCCAAATCTCATGTAGTCCTCATTTCCAGAATGGATATGTGCCTTAATTTACCACTGACCATAAGCTATCCTTAGAACAGCAATCAAAGCAGGGTGTTGCGGTTACATGTACTGAAGATAACCTATGGTTTAATTCACTTCATCTTTGTGGTAAGGTTAATTATCGTAGGGTTCGGGGGTTAAAAATTTAAGGGATCATAATTACGTGGATGTTAATTTAAATGAAATTGATAAATAATTGATTTAATAGGTAGAGTTATATCGATTACATCTTTCAAATATTGTCTAAAAACATTTTCTTGTTGTGTCATTTTAATCAAAATTCATATCAAAACTAAACACACAAAAAATAAAATCTTCTTCTAAAAAGCCTCTTCTAGACTTATAAACTATAACCAACCCCCATACATTCATTTAATGTTTTTATTCTCTTTAATTTTATTTTTATAATAACTCTAAAAAGTTGTTTTAATTCACTTCCTCCTTTGAGAGACGACATTGGTCGGTCACTCTACTGCACCTAAGTACCCCAAAATCACACTAATAATTTGAGGTCACCCACGATAGTGCTCAATCAAATTGGCGCCATTTCCAGGGAGGAAAGTAATTATATCCACCAACTAAAAGAATTTATTTTATTTTACATTTTATTCTCTTCCTCTCTTCTTTCTTCTTTCTTTATCGAATCTAATTTTTTTTCTCTTCTTCTTTTATTTTTTTCTACTTCTTTTTAGACCATCAACTCAAACTTGTTATTTTTATTTTAATATGGTCAAGAAGTTGTGTGCAAGCTATCCACATCACCAAATCAGTGAGAAACTCCTCATTAATTACTTCTATGAAGGACTCAAACCTATGGAGAGGAGCATGGTGGATGCCACAGCAGTAGGGGTAGTGGTGGACAAGACACCAGTAGTTGCACGTGCATTGATCGACAAGATCGCCCAAAACTCACAACAATTTGGCAATAGAGGTACACCACATGTCAGGGGAGTACATCAGGTAAGTCCTTCTTCTATTGAAAGTCATTTGATTGATACCAAGTTGGAATAATTGATCACTATGGTGTTGTAGATTGCTTTGGCTCAAAAGACATCCCAACCCACTCCTTCAAGGCCTTGTGGCATTTTCACTGAGACAAGCCACCCAACTAACTGTTTCCCCCCACTACAAGAAATATAATATTGTGTGGTAGTATTCTTTGTGAGACCATATAAACAACAAAAAAAACATATCCCCAAAAGAATATTGATCCAAGATACAACCAAGGGTGGAAGGATCAATCAGACATGAGTTATGGCTCTAGACAAAAACAAAGGCCACCCTTTCAACAAAACTTCTAGTATCCTCCACCTTACCAGCAAGGTTTCCAACAACCCCAGTGAGGATTTGAATCCCAAGTATCAACAAGTCAACAACAAGGAAATTCTGAACCAAATGTAGATTCTAACAATAATTATATTTTGACTAAAATTGTTATTAATCAACAGAATGAGCTGAAGAGTCAATGTTCGGAGCTGAGGGTGTTGAAGACTCAAATGAGCCAGATTGCCACTACCCTCCATGAACTAGTAAGTAAGAATTCTGGAAATCTACCACCTCAACCTACTCCAAATACTAAGGGGAATGTCAGTTCCATCACATTATGAAGTGGGAAGAAAAAAAATGATACATCTGCAACTATTGTTCCACATGGATTTACCTGAAATCTGGAGAAGCCCAATTCCACATCAACTGATGAGAAACCCAAGGATAATGATAAATCTAAGAAAAAGATTAATGATGTTCCTGCTAAACCCCTTCCTTTTCCAAATAGGGGGTTGTTCAAACCATGAATATGGCTAAAGAATCAATGAAAAAAGAGGTTTTGGACACGTTCATACCTGTAGAGATCAACATTCATCTACATGATGCCATCAATCTAATCCCAAGGTATTCCAAATTCTTAAAATAACATTGTACCAATCGAAGAGGGATCAAGGAAAATGAAAGGATAAATATTGGAAGGAATGTGTCAGCACTCATTACACCAACTCTACCAATGTCAAAAAATTGCAAGGATCCAGGGACATTCACCATCCCATGCACCATAGGGGAGTTGCACATTTCTGATGCACTTTGTGATTTGGGAGCTTCCATAAATGTGTTGCCTACTATGTATTCTCTTATTTGTTGGTTGGTGAGATAAAACCGATGAGAGTAGTGGTGTATTTGGCGAATAGAGCTACGTTATATCCAGCGGGATCCCATGAGGATATACTTGTCTGGGTAAGCGACATGATCTTTCCAGCAGATTTCTTTATGCTTAACATGTAGGATGATCTGGTAAGTTCTCATTCCCCCATTATCATAGGTATACCCTTCCTCAAAACTGCAAAAACTATCATAAATTTCAATGAGTGTACACATTCAATGGAATTTAGGGATGATGTTGTGATATTTAATATTATGGATTCTATGAAGTACCCGTCAGAGGATCATTCGGCATTTGTTATCTCCCATTTTGAACCACCAAGTAAAAACCACATGTATTTTGATTGTCCTATGCTTAGAGAGATTATGAGTATTGGTTCTAGTTTGATGTCTAAGAGTACTTCCACAACTATTTCCCATGCACAGGATACTCTAATATTTGATTTTTAAATGGAATCATATTCTGATTTTGATCATGTGAACTCTTATTATGACATGGATGTTGAGTATGCTGATGGATTTGATGCTTTATTATCTGATTATGATGATTTCTATTCTAATACTAATTCTATTTGTGCACATATTTCAGTTCCTTCTATGTCTCCATCCATACTCCACCCCCTACACTGGAACTCAATCCATTACCACCAAATCTTAATTACTCATACTTGTTAAGTGGTAAAAAATTTCCTGTTATCATTGCTAACAATCACTCTTTTGAACATGAAGAAAAACTTTTGAATCATTTGAGGGAGAACATTAGTGCAATTGGGTGGACCTTAGCTGACATATTAGGTATTAGTCCCTCCATTTTCATGCATTGGATTATTTTGGCGGATGGGGCTAAACCAGTGAGGCAATTACAAAGGAGACTCAATGCAACCTTTCTGTAGGTTGTTAAAAAAGAGGTTGAAAAATTGCTTGAGGTAGGTATAATCTATCCCATTTCAGATTCTCTTTGGGTAAGTCCTATTAAGGTTGTTCCTAATAAAAGTGGTGCTATTGATGGTAAAAACAAGAAATATGAGTTAGTTCCAATGAGGGTGCAAAATAGTTGGCGTGTGTGTATTGATTCTAGGAAACTAAATCAATATACTCACAAGGACCATTTCCCCCTCCAATTTATTGATCAAATGCTTGAGAGACTTGCTGGGAAAACACATTATTGTTTCTTGGATGGATTTTTTGGATATTTTCAGGATCCTCTTGCTCTGGAGGATCACAAGAAGACAACATTCACTTTTCATTTTCGTACATTTTCCTACTGAAGGATGCCATTTGGACATTGCAACGCTCCAGGTACCTTCCAGAGATGCATGGTGAGTATTTTTTTGGATTTTATTGAGACCTGCATGGAGGTATTTATGGATGATTTTATAGTGTATGGGTATTCATTTGATAAATGTCTAAGTAGTTTGGGAAAGGTGTTGAATCATTGTATTGAGAAGAATCTGGTGCTGAACTTTGAAAAGTGTTATTTCAATGTAGACCATGGAATTGTCTTAGGGCATGTAGTGTCAAAACATGGTATAGAGTTTGACATATATAAGGATGATATTATTTCATACTTACCATATCCTTCATGTGTGCGTGATGTTAGATCTTTCCTAGGGAATGCAAGATTTTATCGGTGCTTCATCAACGATTTTAGTAAGATTGGTCTTCCTATGTCATAATTACTCCAAAAGGATTCTGATTTTGTGTTTGAATATTATTGTCTCACTTCCTTTGATAAGATAAAGAAGTGTCTGACCACTCCACTGATCATACATCCCCCACAATGGGAGATTACTTTTGAGATTATGTGTGTCACCTCCAACTTCACGATTGGAGCTATCTTACCTCAGAGAGTAGAGGGACGTTCACATGTGATTGCCTATGCATCAAGGATAATGGATTCAGCCCAATAAAATTACACAACTACAAAAAAGGAGTTTTTTGCTGTCATATTTGCTTTAGATAAATTCCATTCATATTTATTGGGCTCTAAAGTAGTTTTTTTCTGACCACGCAACTCTGAGGTACCTCTTGAAGAATCCAGATGCAAAGCCTAGGCTGATCCGATGGATGATCCTTATTTAAGTATTTGATATTGAGATAACAGACAAAAAGGGGTCAAGAAACTTTGTGGCGGCCCACATGATTAGGCTTACTCACACACTAGAGGATGACACCTTGGACCATGTACCACTTCAGGGCACATTCCCCGATAGGCATCTTTATTCCATCTCAGGTGTGCATCCTTGGTATGCAAATTTAGTTAACTACCTTGTCGCCTCTGAAATCCCTGCAAATTTAAAGAAAAATCAAGTCCAAAATATAAAAAGTGAGTCTTGGTATTATGTTTAGAATGATCCATACCTCTGGTGCATGTGTAGTGATCAAGTAATTAGGAGGTGTGTTCTTGATCATGAGTTGGAGTCTCTTTTACATTTTTGTCATACACTTTCTTATGGTGGACACTTTGGACCCCAAAGGACAGCTAAGAATGTTTTGGACTCTGGATTATATTGGCCAAGCTTATTCCATGATGCCCGTGTGTTTTGTCAGTCATTCTCTCATTTCCAACACACTGGGAACATTTCTAGGAGACATGAGATGCCCCAACAACCCAAACTATTCTGTAAGATTTTTAATGTACGGGGAATAGATTTTATGGGTCATTTTCATAGTTTATTTGGTTTTTTAAACATTTTGATTGCTATTGATTATGTGAGTAAATGGGTGGAGGCTGTCACGACCGGCCCTCAGGGCCCGTGCCGTGACTACCCCAAGCCCGCCTTCCATAGGGCAGGGGCTGGAGACTAGCACCAAAGGCATAAATCCCGATAAAAGGGAAGACATTGCCTTTATATAAGTTAACAAACACAACAGAGTACGCAATTTGAAGTAAACACTAAGTAAACTGAGTACAAAAGTATGTACTAGAAAGTAAATGGTCCAGAATACAAACCCAACTGAAAGTATAGTACAACAGTAAAGAGAGAATAGCTGATATAAAGTAAACCAGCAACCCATGTGTTGTCCTCCAGA
This sequence comes from Viscum album, assembly GCA_963277665.1. Taxonomy (NCBI): domain Eukaryota; kingdom Viridiplantae; phylum Streptophyta; class Magnoliopsida; order Santalales; family Viscaceae; genus Viscum; species Viscum album. The sequence goes on from OY728150.1 coordinate 1,621,493,438, forward strand.
TATCCCACCAGAAGGGTGGGTACAGATGGTCTTCTCAGCTCCTCGGGTCCGGCCATCCGCTCCGGGTAAGTCCAGCCAAGTGGTCCACCTCTAGGTACTATCTTGCTCTCCTAGACTCCACCTCGATTAGTGATGTCCGTCGTCTGCATCCAACACAACGTAGTGTAGGCATAGCCCATGCAGGGGTGAGTACACGATACTCATTAGGGACCCCATGACCCCCGAAGGTCTCCTAGAGTCCACAATGAATAAACCACAAAGGAAATATACAAACACGAGGTACCAACCAACTCTACTTAGGTATATTCCTATACATATTCCAAATTCATCATTTCCAGTTTGGCTCCAACTCACGAGCCCAAGTACAACTCAGTCCACACAGGAAAGTACAACCCAGTTCACACTGGAAAGAAAGTCAATCACATCGATGATTATGATTGAGAGTCAAGACTCAGCTCACACAGGTATACTACCCACGAAGTGGGGTGGTGATGATATATGTAGCCTCTAAATCATCTTCAATGCCGAACCCACGTAGGATCCATGTACAGAAGTCTTCGATGCCGAACCAACGTAGGATCCTAGTACAGTAATCATCGCTGTCGAACCCACGTAGGATCCAAGTACAGTCGTCATCGCTGCCGAACCCACAGAGGATCCAAGTAAAGTGGTCCTCACTGCCGAGCCCATGTAGGATCCAAGTAAAGTCGTCGTCGTCGTCACAGTCGTAGTCAGCTCTAGGGTTCCCGCACACAGTACACTCGATTCCAGGAGGGTCCGCTCCATGAGCCAAGAGGGCCGATACATCAACTGTCTCAAAGTCCAAAGTTGATGTATCCCATAGTTCTGTCTCGTCAATAGGAACTCAACGCGTCAGACGGCGTGTCAATCGGACACCCGATCTAAGAGTTATTGGCTTTTCCATCCTAGGGCCCCGGTTGGTTTTTAAGATAAAACCAACCCAACCATACTTTATCTACATCCAAACCTTGAGTGGAGTAAGCCAAAAGAACCGTCTCACCAAGAGGAATTCAACGTATCTAATGGCACATCATTCAGACATCCAGTCATTAAGTTATAAGCGTTTCCGCTCCAAGGGCCCGGTTGGTTTTGGGTTTGAACCAAACCGATCGTACCCAAACATCGCCAAAACCTCGAGTTTAATATACCAAAATGATCGTCTCATTCCATGGAATCCTACGTAATTTACGGTGCGTCGATCGAAGGTCCGTAGCTCACGATATGGTTGTTAAACTGTTAACGGTCCGAAAAATAGGGGGTTTGGGCCCGGTCCGACCCGGCCCAACACCCCCAGGGTCGTCCCGAACCGGGTCAACCCGAATCGGGTCCAGGTCCGGCCCAGTTGGGCATGGACCAGCCTGGCTGGGCGCGGCCGGCCCGGCCCGTGCGGCCTGCGACCCTGCTTGGAAGCCGGCCGCGGCTCGGCTGCCGGCCAAGTGGGACGCAAAGGGGCGCAACCCCTTTATTTTGGAAAGGGCGGACCCAGTGGGGTCCGCCATAAAAGCTGGTCCTGGAGGGGGGGGGGTTACCCCCCCTAGTGTCTAGGTAACAAACGCCCTTTATGGCTGGACTATTATGAGTTGCCGCGGGACCCAGATGGGGTCCCGCCTCCAAGAGACACCGGCTGCAGCTCGCCTCACTGGCGAAGTGCGATGGCGCCGCGCCCCTCCGTCGTGACCCGCTTCAGTCGCGGCCTTCTTCGGCCTCTCCAACACGGTGTCATGGGGTCGCGCCCCACAACCGTGGCCCACTCCGGCTGTGGTCCTCTGCCGATCACCGCACAGTGCAACGGCAGCGTGCGCCTCCGCCTCCAACATCATCGAAGATCAACAAAGAAGATGGGAGGAGAATCAGCCATGTTTGTGTGGTCCGATCTCCTCCCATTACGAAGATATCATGCGGCCAATCCTTAAGAAATGAAGAACAATAATTAAAACTTGAAAAAAAATAACACCTACCATGTGACGTGATTTGTGGATTGGTGGCGTCATTCGTTGACGTCAAAAGGTGGTGTTGCTTGTTCGATCATCGGAAGAGAAGGTCCCTTGGTGATGCAACAATGGTCGAAGAGGAAGAAGAGGAAGGGAGAAAGAGAAGAGAGGCTTTCTCCAGTGGATTCCCCCTCATCTAATAAGCTCCTCCCTTGTTTAATTAAGGGGGATGTTTCATTGAATTAATGTGGTTGGTGGTTCCCCACATTAGTTCAAACAAATTTTAATTCCAAAAAGGAAGAATAAAAATAAAATAAATTTTATTTTTATTTCACGATGTTTGGAAAACTAACTTCCACACCGCCCCAGCTATGTTCGAGGTGAAGGTCCCCATAAGAAATCTCTGACGCTGTGAGTTCAACGGTGCCCTCAGAATCTGATTCCGAGCACCGGTTCAGAAGTTACCAAAACTCGCTCCTTTGTTCACTGAACGTACCTAAGCTAAACTTCAGAAATTGATTCCAGGCACACCGGGCCTCAGAATCAAGTTCGGTCAGAAGCTGCGTACTCGTAAAATCCCAGATAAATTAAGAAAAAAATTTCATGAAATTTCAGGATCTTTATATTACTCCCACCTCACGACTTTACATCCCCGTAAATTTATAACAAAAACTAGGGAAACAAATGAGGGTACTATCCGCGCATCTGAGCCTCCCGCTCCCATGTGCTCTCATGGAGGTTCCCATGCTGCCAATGATTGTTCACCAGAGGAATCTACCATCCACTTAGGACCCACTCATGTCGATCCTCAATCTCCATCGGGACCTCTGCAATTGTCGCCCCGTCATCCATGTCCAGCTTCCCATGATCAATGATATGTGTCTGGTCGTGCACGTATCTCCTCAGATAAGATACGTGGAAGATGTTGTGCACCCGGTGCAACTGAGGTGGAAGAGCGAGGCGGTACTCCACCTCGCCTACCCTGATGAGGACCTGGAATGGTCCGATGAAGCATGGAGATAACTTTCTACCCCCTCCAAATCTCAGTAATCCACGTCGAGGTGAGACCCATAAGAAAACATGGTCGTCATCCTCGAACTCCAGTGGTCTCCACCTCCTATTAGCATAGGACTTCGTTCTGCTCTGTGCAGTCCTCATCTTCTCCCGGATGATCGGCACCTTCTCTGTCATAGCCTAAACCATCTCTAGTCCTATGATTTCTGACTCCCCGGGGTCAGTCTAGCACAGAGGTGATCTGGATGGTCGGTCGTACAATGCCTTATATGGTGCCATCCAGATGGTGGAGTGGTATCTATTGTTGTACACAAACTCCACCAAAGGTACGTGATCCTCCCAGCTGTGACCAAAGTCAAGAACACATGCAAAGAGCATGTCCTCTAGTGTCTGAATGGTCCTCTCTGTCTTGCTATCCGGCTGAGGATAGAAGGCGGTGCTCAGGCGTAGCTGTGTCCCAAATGCCTCCTGGAACCCATTCAAAAGACAAGAAGTAAATAGAGTGTCTCGATCGGAGATGATAGATGATGGAACACCAAGAATACGTACGAGATCATGAATGTAGAGGCATCCCAAGCTCTCCATTGAGCCCTGCTCTCTAATAGGTAGGAAGTTGGCCGACTTGGTGAGTCTGTCAACAATCACCCATATGGAGTCATGTCCTCTTGAAGTACGAGGGAGTCCCGTCACAAAATCCGTAGATATCTCGTCCCACTTCCACAATAGGACCTCTAAGGGTTGCACCAAGCCTTTCGGTACCTGGTGCTCCGCCTTCACCTGCAGGCAGGTGAGCCATCATGAAACGAACTCTGCCATAACCTTCTTCATACTTGGCCACCAGTGTTGGCGTCTGTGATCCTGGTACATATTTGCTACCCCTGGATGTACCGCCAATGGGGAAGTGTGAAAATCCCTAAGCACCTCCTCTGGTAATGCAACTGGTACCATGGTGCATCCTCTAAAGAGGATGATGTGCTCTCCCCCTACAGAAAATCTATCAGGTGCATGTCCTGTGGATATCTTTGCACGTCTTGTCTCTCAATCAATGTCCCCACACTGAGCCTATCTGACCCACTGAAGTACTAGATGAGTGACTGTGAGGGACTATAGAAAGGATTCTCCATCTATATCCATTAAGGATATCTGCAACGCGGCTAGCTGCTCTGTCGCCTCTCCAAGTAGGTGAATGCCCGATCTCCTACTGAGAGCATTAGCTACTACGTTCCCCTTCCCATGAATATATACTATCTAAAAGTTAGAGTCCTGGAGGAACTCGAGCCATCACCGCTGTCTTAGGTTTAGGTCCTTCTGTGAGAAGATGTACCTGAGACTCTGGTGGTCAGAATATACTATAAAGTGCTCGCCCATAAGATTGTGTTGCCACATCTTCAAGGACTAGACTACTACTGCTAACTCCAGGTCTTGGGTAGCGTAGTTCTTCTCGTGGTGCCTCAACTGCCATGAACCCTAAGCGATATCTGCCCGCTCCTGCATCAAAACACACCCGAGTCTGGCCCCCGATGCATCGCATTAAACTACGTACCCAACGCCCTCCTCCGGCAGCCTCAAGATGGGTGCACTGGTCAATCTCTGTCTCAGCTCCTAGAAGCTCTGCTAACATCTATATGACCACACAAAGGGTTTTCCCATCTTCGTCAAAGATGAATGTGGTGCTGCAACTCTAGAGAAGTCAGGCACAAATCTCTGATAGTACCCAGCCAGACCTAGGAAACTCCGCACCTCTGTCACACTCCTGGATGGATCCCAAGCATGTATTGGCTCGATCTTCGTAGCATCCACCGCAACTCCCGCCTCAGAGATGATGTTCCCCAAGAAGTGGATCTCTCGAATCCAAAACTGACAATTCGAGAGATTACCATAAATCTGGTGCTCTTAGAGTGTGTCCAGTACAACCCACAAGTGGTAGGCGTGCTCCTCCTCAGTAGTCAAGTAAATCAATATGTCATCGAAGAAGAATCTGACAAATCGATCGAGGTAAGGCTGGAAGATCCTGTTCATGAGACTCATGAACACTGTTGGAGCATTGGTTACACCAAAATGTATAAAAAAGAAATCATAGTAGCCATACCGACACCTGAAGGCCGTCTTCTGCACATCTTCATCTCAAACTCTGAGATGATGATAGCCTGAACTGAGGTCTATCTTCGAGAACCATCGTGCTCCCTTGATCTGATCAAAGAGTTCATCAATCCTTGGGAGTGGATACATGTTCTTTACGGTCACCGGATTCCGGAAATGGTAGTCGACACATAGTCGTAAGCTCTCATCCGCCTTCTTGGTGAATAAAATCAGAGAAGCCTAGGGTGAAACACAGGGTCAGACGAATCCCTTGCCCTGCAAGTCCTCCAGCTGTACCCATAGCTCAAGAAGCTCAGTAAGAGCCATTCAATATGCTGGAGTAGATATCGGGGCTGTCCTAGGGTACAGGTCAATGTAGAAATCTACGTCTCTGTGAGGAGGTAGTCCCGGTACGTCATCAGCAAAAACGTCCGCATACTGATCCACCACAATAGGAAAACTTAGACTCTGCACATCAACCACTCCGTGGATGAGACTAGCCAACTGATGTATGATCGGCTACCCTCTCCTCTGTGTAAGTCCATCCTATGCTGAAAAGGATCCATTCTCGCCATTGAAGGTGAACCTGCTCCCATCTGTGCGGACACACCTCACTTTTCACCTAATACAGTCGATATGAGCATGGAATATAGAGAACCAATCCATGCCCAAGATAACACCGTAAGGCCTCGATGGTGCTACAAGAAGATCCCAACTGAGGCTATTTCCTCCTAGAGGAATGCACATTGCCGAAACCAGTGTGTAATCGTCGAGTCTGCTAACGTAGGAGTCTCTAGCCATAATGATCGATCTAACGGATCTGTCTAATTCTTCGAGCTCCGCACAAGGGCAGCGGTAATAAAATAATGACTCGCTCCCGTGTCTATAAGAACTTCAAAACTGGGGGAGTAGACAGAGATAGTACCTAGAATCATCTCAGGTGCACCGTGGTCATAAGCCTCCACTGCCTGAAGCTGAGTCTGCCTCTATCCGCTAGCTCCATGTGGTCAGGGTAGACCTCATAGTGGTGGTTGTGGTGGTAGAGCCTCGAAGCGTCGCCCACCACTTGCTGCTCAACCAACTTCTCTACCTCGTCTGCCTACTCCCTGCGGATTTCCACGGTCGAACGTCTTCCTCTACCTGGGTGGTCCCTCAACCGTCTAATGCTCATATGTATGGAAGGTCAGGTATTCACGAGCCATGTGGCCCTACCTGCCGCATGCATAGTACTGCCTGCCTCTCGTTTGACTGGCTCTTCTGCGTGTGCCCCGCATCTCCGAACCAGTATCCTGAGGTCGCCCACCTGATGGCCTGGTCCACTTGGACCTCTGCGACACATGTCTACCTCCAGCTGCAGAAGACTCCGCTACGTGTCACCCTATAGTAGGCCTCACTACTGGCGCAGGCTCAGCAAGGAAGCTCTCCACAATAAGGGCTCTCTTTAGTACTCCTGTCTGCATCGGAATGCTGAGGGAGATCATCAAAGACCTGATCTCATGCCTTACCTGCTCAAAGGTTCAGACCCAGAAGAATGGGTCTCGTACCATGTCCCTGGAGTAGCGTGAGAGGTTGGTAAACCTCACCGAGTACTGGGATAATGTCATGATTCCCTACCGCAGCTCTAGTAACTCCTGGATGTGCACTACACGGAGGGTGTCTAGAACGAACTCCGAGCAGAAGAGGCTCTCAAAGTCCGTCCAAAGTAGAGATACCTCATCGTGCACCTGGAGCATTAGGCTCCACCATCTACCTGTTGCTGCGTGCAGGAGACTCACCGCAAGGATCACTATAAGATCATCTGGTGTCCCTACCAATCTGAAGACTCGGATGATAGCCTCCAGCAAATCCTCAGATGCCTGAGGGTCCTTCTCTCCGCGGAACCTGTGCGGCCTCTTTTGCTGAAACTCATGCAACACACTGAGGTGGCGTGCATTATCCACTGCTAGAGCTGGTGGTATCGGTGGGCCAGTAGGTAGAGGTATCGCTGGTGCCTCTACGGTAATGGGGCCCTACACCAAGGCCTTGTCACTCGGTGGTCTTCCATCTCGCACGTAACTGGGAACCCTAGCTGGCTGCCATCGTGGGGCCATCCTAAAAAGAAACAAGTGTGCCATGATCAAACAGTATACCTGGTGAGCTGACACAATGTAATCACTAAGAAAACTTTTCAAACACACATGCAATCAATGTTTTCGTGCACTGAGTCAAAAATCAGTAGTTAGGGTCACGGTGTATGGATATGTCGGCCGCCGCACCAACACTGGACTCCCTGGACAGATAATCACAGTCAATACTGTAAGCATTATTTCCTCACAGAAAAGAAATTATCAGAGTCCTGAGTTCTGCGGTAGAACCGAATCCTCTAATACCAATTTGTCACGACCCGTCCACAGGGCCTGTGCCGTGACTACCCCAATCCCGCCTTCCATAGGCCATTGGCTGGCGACTAGCATAAAAGGCGTAAATCCCGATAAAAGGGAAGGAATTGCCTTTATATAAATAAAAACACACAATAGAGTACACAAGATGAAGTAAACACTAAGTAAACTGAGTACAAAAGTAAGTGCTGGAAAATAAATGGGCCAGAATACAAACCCAACTAAAAGTACAGTACAACAGTAATGAAATAACAGCTGTAGTAAAGTAAACCAGCAACCACAGTGTCATCCTCTGGATAACCCACCTGAAGGGTGGGTACAGATGGTCTCCTCAGCTCCTCAAGTCCGGCCATCCGCTTCGGGTACGTCTCGCCAAGTGGTCCACCTCCAGGTACCGTCCCGCTACACTAGACACCACCTCGATCAGTGTTGTCTGTCGTTTGAATCCAACACAACGTAGTGTAGGCATAGCCCGTACAAGGGTGAGTATACGATACTCAGTATGGACCCTGAGACCCCTGAAGGTCTCCCAGAATCCCCAAAGGATAAACCACAAAAGAAAGATACAAACACGATGTATCAACCAACACTACCTAGGTATATACCCACACATATACCAAATTCATCATTTCCAGTTCGACTCCAACTCACGAGCCCAAGTACAACCCATTCCACACAAGAAAGCACAACCCAGTCCACACAGGAATGAAATTCAATCCCATCGATGATTATGATTGAAAGTCAAGACTCAACTCACATAGGTATAATACTCAGAAAGTGGGGTGGAGATGATAGATGTAGCCTCTGAATCATCTCCCCTGCCGAACCCACGTAGGATCCAAGTATATAATTCATCATTGCCTAACCCACGTAGGATCCTAGTACAGTAACCATCGCTACCGAACCCACGTAGGATCCATGTACAGTCGTCATCTCTACCGAACCCACGGAGGATCCAATAACAGCCATCCTCGTTGCCAAACCCACTTAGGATCCAAGTACAGTCGTCATCGTCATCGCAGTCGCAGCCAATTCTAGGTTTCCCGCACACCGCATGCTCGATTCTGGGAGGGTTTGCTCCATGATCCAAGAGGGACGATACAAAAACTGTCACAAAATCCAGAGTTGATGTATCCCAAAGTTTCGACTCGTCAATAGGAACTCAACGTGATAGATGACGCGTCAATCAGACGCCCGGTCTGAGAGTTATTGGCTTTTTTGTCCCAGGGTCCCAGTTGGTTTTAAGCTAAAACCAACCCAACCATACTCCATCTTCGTACAAACCTCAATTTTATTAGGCCAAAATAATTGTATCACCAAGGGGAATTAAATGTATTTGATGGAACAACAATCGGACGTCTGGTCCTTAAGTTATAACCATTTTTGCTCCAAGGGCCCGGTTGGTTTCAGGTTCGAACCAACCTGGCCATACACAAACTTCGTTGAAACCTCGAGTGTAATATACCGAAACGACCATCTCGTTCCATGGAATCCTACGTAACTGACGGTGCATCGAACGGATGTTCGCATCTCATGACATGGTCGTTTAACTATTAATAGTCCTAAAATAGGGGGTCTGGGCCTGGTCCGACCCGACCAAACACCCCCTGGGTCGGCCCGAACCGGGTTGACCCAACTCGGGTCCGGTTCTGGAACGGATGGATGTGGCCCAGCTCGTACGACCCGTGACCCGGCTCGGAAGCCGGCCGCGGCTTGGCTGCTGGCCGAATGAGACGCAAAGGGGGCGACCACTTTATTTTGGAAACTTCAGACCTAGTGGGGTCCGCCCTAAAAGATGGTCGGGGGGGGTTACACACCCCCGATTTCCAGGTAACGGCCAGCCTTTATGTCCGGCCAGTTGTGAGCTGCTGCGAGACCTAGAAGGGGTCCCGCCTCCTGGAGACGCCGGCAGCCGGCTTAGCCGGCCGCCCCTATTGGTCTGTCGGGACCTTAGGGCACGGCTCGTCTCACCGACGCGGTGTGACGTCACTGCGCCCCTCTGCCACAGCCCATTCTGGCCGCAACCTTTATTGGCCTCTCCGGTGTAGCGCGACAGCGCCGCACACCACCACCGCGGCCTGCTCTGGCCGCGTTCCTCTACCAATCACCGCACGGTGCAACGGCACCGTGCGCCTCCACCTCCAACATCATCGAAGATCAACAAAGAAGAGGGGAGGATAATTTGTTGTGTTTGTGTGGTCCGACCTCCTCCTGTTACGATGATATCATGCAGACAATCCTTAAGCAACAAAGAATGATAATTAAAACTTGAACAAAAATAACCCCCACCTCGTGACGTGATCTGCAGAGAGGTGGAATCGTTCGTTGATGTCAAAAGGTGACTTCTCTTGTTCGATCGTCAGAAGAGATGGTCCCTTGGTGGTGCAACAATGGTGGAAGAGGAAGAAGAGGAATGTAGGAGGAGGAGAGATGGTTTCTCCAGTGGATTCCCCCTCATCTAATAAGCTCCTCCCATATTTAATTAAGGGTGAAGTTTCACTGAATTAATGTGGGTGGTGGTTCCCCACATTAATTCAAACAAATTTGAATACCACAAAGGAAGAATAAAAATAAAATAAATTTTATTTTTATTTCATGAAGTTCGGAAAACTAACATCCACACTGCCCCGACTATGTTCGAGGTGAAGGTCCCCTTAAGCAATCGACGACGCTGCGAGTTCAACAGTGCCCTTAGAATCCGATTTCGAGCACCGGTTCAGAAGTTACCAAAACCCACACATTCGTTCAATGAAGGTACCCGAGCTAAAATCGAAAATTGATTCTGGGGACATCGGGCCTTAGAATCAGGTGCTGTTAGAAACTATGTACTCTTAAAATCCCAAAAAAATTAAGAAAAAAATTTCCTTGAAATTTTCGGGTCTTTACAGAGGCAAAGACCACAAGGACAGACGATTCTCATGTTGTAGTGCATTCTTTAAAATATCAAATTTTGTATTGGGTTTGAGTACCAAAGGACATCATCAGTGACCAAGCGACACACTTTTTCAATTGGAATTTTCGTCTCTCCTTCGGAAGTAAGGGGTGACACACAAAACATCGACACCATACCTCCCCCAAAAAATGGCCCGGCTCAGGTTTCAAATCATGAGTTGAAAGATATTTTAGAGAAAAACATGAAGCCAAATAGGAAATATTGGAGCAAGAACTTGGATGATGCATGGTGGGCTTATAGTATAGCATACAAGACACACATTAGTATTTCCCCATTTCAGATTGTTTTTGGGAAAGCGTGTCATCTCCCCATGGAAGTTGAGAATCTGGATTATTTGGCTATAAATAAATGCAACATAGATTTGGCCCAAGGTGGAATCCAAAGGAAGATGCAAATTCAAGAGCTTGGGGAGATTCGACTGTATTTATATAATAACTCAAGTATCTATAAGGAAAAATCATAAACTTCTCATGATTGAATGATCTAACAAAAAGAGTTTCATGTTGGAGAGAAAGTCCTTCTCTACAGTTCACGACTGAAGCTGATGACTGGTAAGTTGCGTTCCAGATGGTTAAGTCCTTATGTTGTGACTAATTGTTTTCTTTATGGTGGAGTGGAGATCACAAAAGAGGACACAAGAAGGATCTTTATAGTCAATTGGAAACGTTTGAAGAGATACATTGAGGGACTTCGTACTGATGCAGTGGATTTTATCACACTGCAAGACCCCATAATCACTTGAGCACATTAGGCTGTTCCTAACCCTTTAACTTTTTTTATTCATTTTCCTATTTAAAATTATACATTTCTTGGGAATATATATTCTCATGGGATCACATTGATGACAATAAAATATTTTAAGTGTGGGGGAGGGAACCTTTTAGTTTAGTAATTTTAATTGTTTTCCGGTTTAAAAAAAATTGTGTGTTTTTTAAATTTTGTGTGTTTATTTTTCAATTTTATATGTGTATTTTGATACTTTTGAACTGAAATGTTTCTCATCACAGTTTTTAAATCCATATCAACAATGGAAAAAATTTATCACATGAAACTATACATAAATGAATGCTGAAATGACTTTGTTTCAAGTTCAAATATTTAGTAATGTCATGAAAAGTACACTGAATTTTGAATCCCATGCCACATATCACTATCATTATATTTAAACCACTTTCTTTTGAGGCTTCAAAACCATTATTTTCATATTTTTTACATTCACCTCACTTCTTGAGAGAACCAAACCATGCTTGATTTAACCAGAATTTGATTTATTCCTATCAAAACTTGAGGGTTTGGGGTACTTATGTTTAAATGATTAAGGTATTTGTTTGGTATTAAAGTCCCTGTCTCAAAGAATCCTTTTTCATAATGTCCTACCATGAAAATTTTATACCTTTATCCCTTATAATCCATGAAAATCTTGTTAGGTTAGTCACATTACAAGCCAATTTTCCTTATCCAACCAACTCTTGATGTGAAATTGCATAATCTAGTTGAACATAAGTGTGGGGGAAGTTGTCTTGTGTTGTGCTACCACATTTTGTGATAATTCTGGTGAAAAATGAAATTCTGAAGAGATTTTTTGCTGCTGAAAGACATTATATTTAAATCTGTGCCTTTCTAGAGATTTCATGATAAAAGAAGTTGTGTCTTTTTGGAGCATCTAATAGAGGGGGAAAGTTGTGCCTATCTGGAGCTTTTAAGAAAATCATGTTCGAGAAGATTGAAATTTTTACTCCTGAAATGTTGAATGGTGTGCACATTACTTTATTTTTCATAACGATTAATATAAATCAATGTTATGTCGATTGAGGAGGAGAGCATATTTAAGTGAAAATAAGATTAATGCAATTTTTCTTCAAAAAGAATCAAGCACTCCTCATTCAGCCTCATAAATTTTCACATCTAAATCCTACTAACCGAAAGCCACAGAAAAACCCTGAAAATTCCTCATGATGAACATATGTCTTTGACTCACATCGGGTAGCTATGTATAAATTTATCAATCCTATGGCGAACCTTGTATGAGTTTGGATGAGAAATACATTGCAAAAAAATGACATTTGTGTGACAAGAGAAAACTAAAGCGAGGTAAGTGTTTTGTGGATGGGAGGAAAAATAAAGTGGAAATATATTGAATTATATAAATTAAGAACTTGAAATAATGTTTTTTTATGAGGCATGATATCTTTTGTTTCTTGGTGTGTAATTGTTTGATCTCAAGGATATGTGTTTTAAAATTGGTTTTGATTTGATATGGATGTTTACTTGATATGAGGTTTTGCCCAGGAGTGCAAAAGGGTAAGTGTGGGGGAGTTGATAAAACACTATTTTGTTGAATATTTTATTGATAATAAATGAAATAATTTCCTTATATTGTGCTAAATATGTTCATTTATGAAATATTTTGGATTAGATCATTCATTTTAATATGTGATTAAAATTCCAGTTTTACCCTTATAAAATGAATTATAGTATTTCGCACTTAAATATTTTAATATGACTTATTTGAACATAACATTTTGTATTAGTGTTCATAAAATAATTTTCTACAACTTTTATTCAGGACGCTAGAGCAAAAAAGGTCATTTGGATGGAGTAAATTGGCCATTAATATAACGGTGGGCTGCACTCGGTAGAATGGACATGGGTTCTGTGTTTGGGCCATAACGTTTTCATCCATTCTTGGATAAGGCCTGAATTTTGAGAGGATCTACATGACTTATTTTCTCGTTGATCATAATACTTGAAGGACATCTGACTCACGCTTTTTTGTGGTCAAATGGGTGGTGAATGTTGGCATAAAATATATGGTCGAGATTCCCCATTCACACTAGAAACCACATTGAACCTAGCCTCCCAGCCACTATATAAATTGGTGTTTTTCTCATTTGGTGGGGTTGGGACGTGTATTATAACGTTTAGGGAAAAAGATAAGAGGTTCCACTCCAATTATCCAACCAATTAAATAAGGGTAGATCTTGAAACAAGGATCCCTTCATCGAAGACCTATTCCTCTTCCTCATGTTGTAATGTTTGTGTTTTAATAATAAACTTATGTGTTCTTCTTTTATTTCTTCTATTTTATTATGTTTTGTTTATATTTATTCTTCTCTTAATCTTCCTAATTGGTCTGGAATCACGAGTATAAACATTATTAGGTTCTACCCTTTCTAAACCTTTGGACACGCAAAACGTTTCTACGATGACTACGCCACCCATGGAAGAGTAATTCTTTTTAGTAATCGATCGTCCTCTATCCTTTTTCGTTCATTTATTCTGAATCAATTAGATACTATAATTAACATATTATGATCAATTAATTTTGTTTTTAATTTAAATGAAACTAAGAAAGAAATTGATTAGTTAACACAAAACACGCGAGGTTGGGAATTGTGTGAACTGTGAGAGTGCAACCTTAACCTGTAATTCAAACCGACATGGTATTAATTTGTAGAGTTCAAAAATAATCCCTAAACTCAATTTTTCCTCATTTCCAGAATGGATATGTGCATTAATTTACCACTAACCGTAATCTATCCATAGAACATCAATCAAAGCAGGATATTGAGATTACATGTTCTGAAGATAATCTATTGTTTAATTTACTTCATCTTTGTGGTAAGGTTAATTCTCGTAGGGTTCGGGGTTTGACAAGTTAAGGGACCATAATTAAGTGGATTTTAATTTAAAATATAGTGATAAATAATTTCTTTAAGATGTATAGTTATATCGATTACATCATTTAAATATTGTCTAAATTTTTTTTCTTATTGTGTCCTTTTAATCCAAATTCATTTCAAAACTAAACACAAAAAAATACAATCTTATTCCAGAAAACTTCTTCTAGATTTATATACTATAACCAAATTCCATTTTTTCAAGTAGTGTTTTAATTCTATTTTATTTCATTTTTAGAATACCTCTAAAAAGTGGTTTTAATTCACTTCCTACCTTAAGAGATGACCTTGGTTAGTCACTCTGCGCAGCTAAGTACCCCAAAATCACACTAATAATTTGAGGGTGCCCACGATAGTGCTCCTTCAAATTTGCGCCATTTCCAGGGAGGTAAGTAATTATTTCAACCAATTAGAGGAATTTTTTTTATTTTACATTTTTTCTCTTCCTCTCTTCTTTCTTCCTTCTTTACCCAATATGATTTTTTTTCTTCTTCTTTTATTTTATTCTACTATTTTTTTAGACCATCAACTAAAAATTATTATTTTTATTTTACTATGGTCCAATTTTTTTTTCATTTTTATTTGATTTATGACACGAACTAATCCCAAAGATCTCTTAGATCTTGACCCTGAGATTGAACGCAACCGTAGGGATCGAATCAGACATTCTCAATCTACGAGAAGTATCAATATTCAACCCGATGGATAATTCCTCCACTTTCAGAACATTTAAATTGGAATAAATTCAAATTCAACCATAAAACATGAACCAATGGCTGACAATAATGTAACTTAACATAATAGAACCATTCAAGAATTGGGTGCACCTCATATTAACTGTCAACCAAATTGTATTGCATACCCAAATCTTGAATCAGACCTTGAATTAAAATCTGGATTAATTCAGCTTCTCCCAAGATTTTATAGCCTCTCAGGTGAGGATCCCAATAAACACCTAAAAAAAATTAATTTGGATTTCTTAACCCTAAAACCTAGAAATGTCTCTGATGATCAAATCAAATAAAGAGCATTCGCATTTTTACTTGATGGAGCTGTAAAGGATTGTATGTACTATTTACAACCTGATGATGTAACATGTTGGAACGATTTGAATAATTTTTTCTTACAATGATTTTTTTCCAGCATCAAGGGCCACTTCCAATCGTAAGGGGGTCTCAGGGGTTATGAAAGCACAAGTGGAGTCAATGTATGAGTACTGGGAGCGATTCAAGAAGTTGTGTGCAAGCTGTCCACATCACCAAATAAGTGAGCAGCTCCCCATTTACTACTTTTATGAAGGACCCACACCTATGGAGAGGATCATGGTTGATGCTGAAGAAGGAGGGGAATTGGTGGACAAGGAACCAGTAGTCGCACATGCATTGATCGACAAGATGGCCCAAAACTCCCTACAATTTGTTGATAGAGGTACACCACAGGTCAGGGGAGTACATCAGGTAAGTCCTTTTTCTCTTGAAGGTCATATGATTGATACTATGCTGGATTAATTGACCACTATGGTGAGACAGATTTCTTTGGCTCAAAAGACATTCCAACCCACTCCTTCAAGGCCTTGTGGCATTTTCACTGAGACAAGCCACTCAATTGACTATTTCCCCCAACTACAAGAAATAGAAGATTGTGAAAAAGTATTCCTTGGGATACCATATCAACATCAAAAACAACCATACCCCGAAATGAAGTTTGATCCAATATACAACCAAGGGTGGAAGGATCAATCGGACATGAGGTATGGCTCTAGACAACAACAAATTCCACCCTTTCAACAAAACTTCCAGTAGCCTCCGCCTTACCAGCAGGGTTTCCAACAACCCCAAAGATGATTTGAAAGCCAAGCATCAAAAAGTAAACAACAAGGTAATTCTCAACCAATGGTAGATTCTAACACTGATGATATTTGGAAGAAAATTATAATTAATCAACATAATGAGTTTAAGAGTCAAGGTTCGGAGCGGAGGGAGTTGACGACTCAAATGAGCCATATTTCCACTGCCCTCAATGAAATGGTAATTAAGAATTATGGAAATCTAACATCCCAACCTACTCCTAATCCCATGGGGAATGTCGATGCCATCACATTGTGAAGTGGGAAGCAACCAAATGATACATCTGCAACTATTGTTCCACCTGGATTCAGCTTAAATATGGAGAAGCCCAATTCCACATCAAATGATGAGCAACCCATGCAGAAAGATAAAGGTAAGAAAAAGATTAGTGATGTCCCTCCTAAACCCCTTCCTTTTCAAAACAGGGGTGTTCAAACCAATAAGATGGCTGAAGAAGCAATGAAAAAAGAGGTTTTGGACACATTCAACGTGTAGATATCATCATTCTTCTACTAGATGACATCAAGAAAATTTCAAGGTTTGAGAAAATCTTAAAATAACTTTGTACCAATCGTAAAGGGATCAAGGAAAATGAAAGGATAAATCTTGGAAGGAATGTTTTAGCACTCATTACACCAACTATAGAAATTCCAACAAAGTTCAAGGATCCAGGGACATTCACCATCCCATGCACCATAGGGGAGTTTCACTTTTCTAATGCACTTTGGGATTTGGGAGCATCCATAAATGTGGAGACTCACTCTATATTCTCTTTTCTATAGGTTGGTGAACTAAATCCAATGAGAGTAGTGGTTTAGTTGGCGAATAGAGCTACGTCATATCCAGCTGGAGTACTTGAGGATGTACCTGTCCGGGTAAGAGACATGATCTTTCCATCAGATTTCTACGTGCCTAACATGGAGGATGATCAGGTATGTTCTAGTTCCCTATATTCATAGGTAGACCTTCTTCAAAAATGCAGAAACTAACATAAATGTCAATGTGGGTACGCTATTCATGGAATTTGGGGATGAAGTTGTGATATTTAATGTTCTGGATTACACAAAGTTACCCTCAGAGGATCATTCTGCATTTCTTATCTCCCATTTTGAACCACCATGTAAACCGAACATGGATTTTGATTGTCTGATTCTTAGGGAGATTATGAGTATTGGTTCTATTTTTATGTATAAGAGTACTTCCACACCTATTTTTAATGAACAAGACTCTCTAAGATTTGATTCTGAAACGGAATCATATTCTGATTTTGATCTTGTGAACTCTAATTATGACATGGTTGTTGGGTATGATAATGGATTTGATGCTTTCTTATCTGATTGTGTTGATTTCTATTCTAATATTGATGTTCTTTGTGCACATATTTCAGTTCCTTCTATGTCTCCATCCATACACCACCCCCTACACTGGAACTCAATCCATTACCACCAAATCCCAAATACTCATACTTGTTAAGTAGTGAGAAATTTCTTGTTATCATTGCTAACAATCTCTCTTTTGAACATGAAGAAAAACTTTTGAATCTTTTGAGGGAGAACATCAGGGAAATTGGGTGGACCTTGGCTGAAATATCAGGTATTAGTCCCTCTATTTTCATGCATAGGATTCTTTTTTGAGGATAGGGATAAACTGGTGAGGCAACCACAAAGGAGACTCAATCCAACCCTTCTGGAGGTTGTTAAAAAAGTGGTTGAAAATTTTCTTGAGGCAGGTATAATCTATCCCATTTCAGATTCTCAGTGGGTAAGTCCTATTCAGGTTGTTCCTAAGAAAAGTGGTGTTACTATTGTTAAAAACAAGAAAGATGAGTTAGTTCCAATGAGGGTGAAAAATAGTTGGTGTGTGTGTATTTATTATAGGAAACTAAATCAATCTACTCGCAAGGACCATTTTCCACTCCCATTTATTGATCAAATGATTGAGAGACTTGCTGGGAAAACATATTATTATTTCAGGGATGGATTTTATTGATATTTTTAGGTTCTTATTACTCCATAGGATCAGGAGAAGACAAAACTCACTTGACCTTTCAGTACGTTTGCCTATCGAAGGATGCCATTTAGACTTTGCAACGCTCTAGGTACCTTCCAGAGATGTATGGTGAGTATTTTTTCGGATATTGTTGAGACCTCCATGGAAGTATTTATGGATGATTTTACATTGTATGGGTATTCATTTGATGAATGTCTAAGTAGTTTGGGAAAGGTGTTGAATTGTTGTATTGAGAAGAATCTAGTCTTGAATATTGAAAAGTGTCATATCATGGTAGAGCATGGCATTGTCATGGGGCATGTAGTATCAAAACATGGGATAGAGGTTGATCGATCTAACGTAGATATTATTCCATCTTTACCAAATCCTTCATGTGTGCGTGATGTTAGATCTTTCCTAGGGAATGTAGGATTTTATAGGCGCTTCATCAATGATTTTAGTAAGATTTCTCTTCCTATATCACGAGTACTCTAAAAGGATTCTGATTTTGTGTTTGATGATTCTTGCAGGACTTCCTTTTATGTGCTAAATAAGTGTATGACCCCTCCACCGATCATACAACCCCCACAATGGGTGATTCATTTTGATCTTATGTGTGACGCCTCCAACTTCACGGTTGGAGTCGTCTTATCTCAGAGGGTGGAGGGACGTTCACATGTGATCGCCTATGCATCGATGGCACATGATTCTTCCCAATAAAATTAAACAACCCTAGAAAAAATATTCTTTCTATCATATTTTTTTAGATAAATTCCTGTCATATTTATTGGGCTCTAATGTAGTTGTTTTTTCTAACCATGCAGCTCTGAAGTACCTCTTGAAGAAGCCAGATGCAAAGCCGAGGTGGATCTGATGGATGCTCCTTCTTCATGAATTTGATATTGAGATTATAGACAAAAAGGGGTAAGAAAACTTGATGGTGGAACACATGATTAGGTTTAATCACTCTATAAAGGATGACACCTTATACCATGTACCACTTCGGGACACATTCCATGACGAGCATCTTTATTCCATCTCTGGTATGCATCCTTGGTATGAATATTTAGTTAACTACCATGTTGCCTCTGAAATCCTGGAAAATTTAAAGAAAATTGATGTCCAAAAATTAAAAGGTGAGTCTTGGTATTATGTTTGGGATGATCCATACCTCTAGCGCATGTGTAGTGATAATGTTATTAGGGGGTGTGTTCCAGTTCATGAGTTGAAGTTTGATTTACATTTTTTTCATACACTTGCTTCTGGTGGACACTTTGGACCCCAACGGATAGCTAGGAAAGTTTTGGACTCTGGATAATATTGGGGTATCTTATTCCATGATTCCCATGTATTTTTTAAGTCATTCTCTAATTGGCAACACTCGGGAAAAATTTCTAGGAGACATAAGATGCCCCAACAACCCATACTATTCTGTGAGATTTTTGATGTATGGGGCATCGATTATACGGGTCCTCTAACAATTTCCTTTGTTTTTTTGTACATTTTGGTTGATATTGATTATGTGAGTAAATGGTCAGAGGCCAAGGCCACCAGGACTGACGATTCTCATGTTATAGTTGATTTTTAAAGGCTCCAATTTTCTACAGGTTTGGAGTACAAAAGGCCATCATTAGTGACCAAGGGACACAGTTTTGCAATCCGAATTTGGCTTCCCTCCTTCAGAAGTACATGGTGACACCCAAAACATCGACACAATACCACCCTCAAACAAATGGCCCGGCTGAGGTTTCAAATCCTGAGTTGAAATAGATTTTCGAGAAAACCATGCAGCCAAATAGGAATGATTGGAGCAAGCGCTTGGATGATGCATTGTGGGCTTATAAGACAACATAAAAGACACCCATTAGTATGTCCACATTTCAGATTGTTTTTGGGAAAAGAGTTTCATCTCCCCAGGGATGTTGAGCATTGGGCTTATTGGGATATAAAGAAATGCAAAATGGATTTGGCCTACGATGGAATCCAAAGAAATCTGCAAATTCAAGAGCTTGAGGAGATTCAGTTGTCTTCATATGAGAACTCAAGGCTCTATAAGGAAAAATCAAAAGCATCTCATTATAGAATGATCCAAAAAATGGAGTTTCATGTAGGGGAGAATGTACTTCTCTATAGTTCACGACTGAAGCTGATTCCTGGTAAGTTGCGTTCCAGATGGTTAGGTCCTTATGTTGTGACTAATGTTTTTCCTTATGGTGCAGTGGAGATCACATAAGAGGACAACGGAAGGATCCTTATAGTGAATGGGAAACATTTGAAGATATAAATTGATGGAATTTCTACTGATGCAGTGGATTTTATCACACTGCATGACCCCATCATCACTTGAGCACATCAGGCTGTTCCTAACCCTTTAATTATTTTTATTCGTTATCCTATTTAAAATTATACATTTCAGGTGCAGATATAATCTCATGTGTTCACATTGAAGACAATGCAATATTTTATGTCTGGCGGAGGGAACCGTTTAGTTTTTTAATTTAAATTGTTTTCCTGTTACTAAAAACCAAAAAAAGTTTTCTGTTTTTCAAATTTTGTGTGTTTATTTTTCTATTTTCTTTGTGTTTTTGAAACTTTTGAGCTGAAATGATTCTCATCACCATTTTTAAATCTATATCAATAAGTGAAACAATTTATCACTTTAAACTAAGATTAAATGATTGTTGAAATGACTTTGTTTCAAGTTAAAATATTTAGTAATTTCAAGAAAATTACACTAAATTTTTAATCACATGCCACATCTCACTGTCATTATATTTGAAACCAATTTTCTGTGAGGATTATAAACCATTATTTTTATATTCTTTACATTTACCTCACTTCTTGAGAAAACCAAACTATTCTTTATTTGAACAAAATTTGATTTATTCCTGTCAAAACATGAGGGTTTGTGTTACTTATGTTTAAATTATTGAGGCATTTGTTTTGTATTAAAGCCCACAGTTCAAAGAATCATTTTTTATAATGGCCTACCTTGGACATTTAATTATTTTATCCCTTAGATTCCATGCACAACCTGTTAGTTTAGCCACATTACAAGCCAATTTTCCCTATCCAACCAACTCTTGAAGTGAAATTGCATAATCTAGTTGAGCTTAAGTGTGAGGGAAGCTGTCTTGTGTTGTGCTACCACATTTTGTGATACTTTGGGTGAAAAATTAAATTCTGAAGAGATTTGTTTGCTACTGGAAAACATTATATTTAAAGATGTGCCTTTCTGGAGCTTTCAAGATAAACGAAGTTGTGCCTTTCTGGAGCTTCTAATAGAGGGGGAAAGCTATGCCTATCTGGAGCTTATAAGAAAATAATGTTCAAGAAGATTGAAATTTTTACTACAGAAATATTGAATGGTGTTCACATTCCTTTATTTTTTATAATTATGAACATGATTCAATGCTATGTTGATTGAGGAGGAGACCATATTTAAGTGAAAATTAGATTAAGGTAATATTGCTTAAAAATAGTCCAGCCCTCCTCATTAAACCTAATAATTTTTCACATCTATATCCTACAATTCAAAAGCCACAGAACAACCCTAAAAAGACCTCCTGATAAACATATGTCTTTGACTCAAATCAGGTAGCGATGTAGGAATTTATCAAGCCTATGGTGACCCTTGTATGAGTTTTGATGAGAAATACATTGCATAAAAAAATTTCATTTGTGTGATTAGAGAAAATTCATGTGAGGTAAGTGTTTTGGGCATGGGAGGATAAATAAAGTGGAAATATATTGAATTATATAAATTAAGAACTTGAAATAATGGTTTTTTATGAGGCATGATATCTTTTCTTTCTTGGTATGTAATTATTTGATCTCAAGGATATGTGTTTTAAAATTGGTTTTGATTTATATTGATGTTTACTTGATATGCGGTTTTTTCCAGGAGTGCAAAAGGGTAAGTGTGGGGGAGATGATAAAACACTATGTTGTTGAATATTTTATTCATAATAAATGACATAATTTCCTTACATTGTGCTAAATATATTCATTTATGAAATATTTGGTATTAGATCATTCATTTGAAAATTTGATTAAAATTCAAGTTTCACCCTTTTAACATGCACTATAGTATTTCGCACTTATATATATTAATATAAATTATTTGAACATAATATTTTGAAATAGTTTTCATAGCATAATTTTTTAAAACTTTCATTCATGAAAAAAGAGCTAAAGAGTGTATTTGGATGGAGTAAATGGGCCATTAATTCAATGGTGGGCTGGACTCGGAAGAATGGACATGGGTTATGTATTTAGGCCATAATTTCTTTTTCCATTCATAGATCAGCACCAAATTTTGAGAGGAGATACCAAAATCATTTTCTCATGGATAATATTTCTGTATGGACAGCTGATTCCACGTTTTTGTGGTCAAATGGTTAGTGTAAGTTGGCATAAAATATTTGGACGAGATTCCCCATTCACACCTAAAACCACTTTGAACCTAGCCTCCCGACCACTCTATAAATTGGTGTTTTTATCATTTGGTTGGGTTGGGACGTTAATTATGAAGTTTAGGGCAGAGGAGAAGAGGTTCAACTCAAATTATCCAAGCAATTAAATAAGGGTATCTCTTAAAGAAGGGATCCCTTCGTCGAAGCCATATTCTTCATCCTCATGTTGCAATGTTTGTGTTTTCATAATAAACTTCATTGTTATTATTTTATTTCTTCTTTTTTATTATGTTTTTTTAATTTATTCTTCTCTTAATCTTACTAATTGGGCTAGAGTCAAGTGTAAAAACTTGATTGGGTTCTACCCTTTCAAGACCTTTGCACATGCAAAACGTTTCTACGATGACTACACCACCCATAGAAGAGTAGTTATATTTAGTAAACGATCGACCTCTATCTTTCTTCATTCATTTATTTTGAATAAATGAGATACTTTAATTCACATATTAGGATCTATTAATTGAGTTATTAATTTAAATGAAACTAAGCAAGCAATTGAATAGTTAACACAAAACATGCAAGGTTGGGAATTTTGTGAACTGTGAGAGCACAACCTTAACCGGTAATTTAAAACCACATGAGATTAGTTTGTAGAGTTCAAACATAATCCCAAAACTCAATTATTACTCATTTCCAGAATGGATATGTTCCTTAATTTACCACTGTCCATAATATATCCTTATAACATCAATCAAAGAAGGGTGTTGTGATTACATGTTCCGAAGATAACCTAGGGTTTAATTCACTTCATCTTTGTGTTAAGGTTAATTCTTGTAGGTTTCAGGGGTTAACAAGTTCAGGGATCATAATTAAGTGGATGTTATTTTAAATGATAATGATAAATAATTGATTTAATAGGTAGAGTTAGATCGATTACATCTTTTAAATATTTTCTAAAAAACATTTTCTTGTTGTGTCCTTTTAATCAAAATTCATTCCAATACTAAACACACAAAAAATACAATCTTCTTCCATTAAACTTCTTCTAGATTTATAAACTATAACCAAACCCCATCCTTTCAAGTAGTGTTTTTATTGTCTTTTATTTTATTTTTAAAATACCTCTAAAAAGTTATTTTAATTCACTTCCTCCTTTGAGAGATGACCTTGATCATCCACTCTACAGCACCTAAGTACCCCAAAATCACACTAATCATTTGGGGGTTCCCACGACAGTGCTCTTTCAAGAAATCATGACATTTTTATTCAAGGACTAGTGTACCCATTCAAGGTGTCCATGGGGTGAATTTTTTAATGTTTTAGAAGAAGGAACATATAATTTTTATGTAATAAGTACCCTTCTCCAACAAATTTCTATTTCCCAAGGAAAATCCCAAACTCCTCCTTCCATCAAGTGGTGTATCTATTCTATTGACACCCACTATTATCAACAATTACCTCAACTATGAGAAATATATGTGAGTTATGATTCAATCATTCAAAGCCTCCCATAAAACCAACCCATCAGTTATGAAAAAATCTATCCATCCAATATTGAGTGGAATGACTACCAAAGTAATAGGAAATTGGGGTATTCTTTCAAACCTCAACAACCATGGAACCCACCATGGAAGAGTGGTCATAGAACACCACAACCAAAAAATACTCAACCACCACATAGTCCTACCCAATAACACCCTCTAAAACCTGATCTTACACTATAATAATTGAAGAATAAATTGTCCAAAAATAATTTCAAATTTTAAAAAACCTCACAAGAAGTCCTACAATATGTAAAAATATATTTAGGCAAACTCTAAAACCTAATGGTGGAAATTAAAAGTAATGGGTTTGGTAAAATACCCTTTCATCCAATAATAAACCATAGGGATAATTAAAATTTTATTTCATTCACCATTTGGACACTAAAACTTCTTAAAATAGAAATAACCCATCCATTAGGGGCATTCCATCCTAAGAAAACTACTATATCAACCATTGAAAATATTCAAAATAGGGGAAAACCTTACCATGAGTGAAGCCATGCCAAAGGAAATAGAATTTCCTTTGAACAACCACCAAGATAAAACATTCAAAGTACATTTCCCCAAAGTTCAACCAAACCATGGAAACATAAATAAACTAAACATGATAAATAAATCATGGACAATTTTCACAAAGTTTAGGTAAACATTTTCATTATTTATTTTGTAAATAATATTACACGATACAAAATGATTTTGATGGATATGTGTACAGACTAATGCGGAATTCATTGTGAATAAAATTTGATCTTCGGGTTGATCATCTCATAAGTGATAGATCCATCACATACCATCAAATGAAACAATACCGGTTCATTATATATTCGATACACCATAGGGGGACTATTTCTTTTCCAATGATATGATTGATTTGGGTGTCACTATAAATTATATTAATCACTCTATTTTATTCTCATTTTATCTCAGGGAACTAAATACCATAATAATTATTGTTGAACATGAATACCAGACTAAATCACACCCAAATGGTGTGTTAAAATATGTTCTTATGAGGGTAAAAAATTTATTTTTCATAATAACTATTATGTGCCTAAAACGGAAGATGATAGGATTAATGGACATTCCCCAATTACATTTTGGAGGAATTTCATGGAAAATCCAAAAAAAATAATTAATCTCCACAATGGTATATTATCTATGAGATTTCGTGGAGACATTCTCTGGTTCAAAAACCAAGGTTCTAAAAAGCATCCCTTAGAATAACATTCCTCACATTCAATTAATTCTAGTGATGTGCTCCCTTCCACTATGATTTTTTATTTTTGGTTGATACCCTTTATCAGGATTCATAATTTATAGAAATTATATAGAATTAATCATGAACTTACTAATTAACTAGTATAGAAAAAAATACTTGAATATTCATTAATAAATGATTTCATGAGCATTTGGGATGCCATGGCCATCAATTATATTGTTAATATTATAAAATACTATTACTCATCTAAGGATGATAATATTTATAATTTTGATGAGTTCGTTGACCTATCAAATTTACACTCACTCCCATAAATCAAAAATACCCTAAAATTAAAATTTAATCCATTTTCCCAATATTTGAAATATTAATATATTAATAATGGAATCAAGAAACATGTCATAATTTCTAGTTCACTCCCTCAAAACCAATGAATTTATTTGTTTATCTTTTGATGGAGAATAAAAAATATTTTTTATGGTCACTTGAATATATTCCTAGTATTATCCCATCAATTTTCATGCATTATATATTGTTGAACAAGGTGGCTAAAATAGTGAGGTATGTATACGGTTTTCCAAACACAGTCCGCATAGATGTTGTACCAGAGGAGGAAACAAAATTATTGGGTGAATGAATAATTTACCCCATACATAATTGAAAATGTTATACTTTCCTACAATTAGTTCGATGATAAAACGGTCTGACAGTAATTAAAATCAAAAAAATGAATTTCTTCCAACCCATGGGTAGAATAGTTGGTGTGTCTATGTAGACTATCACAAAATAAACTAACAAACTAGGATAGAACATTTCTCATTATTATTAATTGATAATATTATAGTAAGGATCATTGCCATGTCCCACTTTAATTAACTTGATGGGAATTTCAAAATACTATCAAATCCATATTTCCCCAATAGTCTAGGAAAAGACAACCTTTACTTGTCCCTTTAGGACATTTTAATATAAGAGGATTTCATTTGGTCTCTGAAATAATCCATGTACTTTCAAGTTACTTATTTTTATTATTATATTTGATTACATAGAGAATTACATAGAAGTACTGATGAACAATTTCAGTATATATAGATTATCTTTGATATGTGACTGAGTAGTCTTTCCAAAATAATACTTCAATTTATTGAAAAGAATTTTGTACTAAATTTCAAAAAAAATCAATTTTTTGGTTAGAAAAGATTTAGTACATGGAGATTCCATTTATGGGGATGTTATCAAATTAGATAAATCAAAATTTTATTTCATTTCTTCTCTTCCCTTAAAAAAATTGTATGTACAATATTTATTTGGTCATGCTATATTTTAAGGTTGTTTCATTTTGATTTATTAGGATTGCACTTCCCCTCTTACAGTTACTCAAAAAGAAAAATAATTATCTTTTAGTAAGGAATGTGATGTCGGGTTTTAAAAATTAAAATAGATTCCCACATCAACCTAGATATTACAACCACCTTGGTAGGATTTACAATTTTAGTAGTTCTGTGTTTCCTCTAACATTGTCATTGGGGATGTCTTATCACAATAGTGTCATCAAACTCCACATTTTATTTCATATGTGATACATACACATGATAAATCCCAAGAAAACTATACCAAAACTAAACATAATTCGTTTCCATTGTGTTGTATTTTAAAAAATTAATGTCATGCCTTTTAGTGTCCAAATTCACTTTGTTCTCAAACTATGAAACCATCTGGTATCGCCATAATAAATCATAATCCAAACCACATCTTATTCACATAATTCACTTACTTATGTAATAAAATATATAAATTAGGTATAAGAATGGACAATAGAATGTTCTGGATAACCATGTTATTAAGATACTCTCATCCTTATACAATAACTCTTTCCCTTGTATTCCTATAGATGACATGTTTTATAATGAGAAATTCTGTAGAGCGAAACATAATATTCCTTGGTATGTTTAAATTTTGATATTTTTGTGGCATATTGAAATCTAATGGATTTAGAAAAAACTCAGTCGATCATCAAAAAAATTAGTCTCATTAGTATATTTGAGATGACCCCTACCGTTGAAATATTTATAGTGATCATTCCCTCAAGATTTTTCTTTCGATACATAGTTTGGTCAATCCATTATTTCGTTCGTACAATTTTGTTTTAGGGCCACTATGTTCCCAAATGGATTTCCCATATGGTCCAATATTATTGAATATTTAGGCTAAAACTATTTCATAATGCCCATGTTTTCTATAAATATTTTAGTTACAATAAAATTCTACGAAATGTCTCTAAATAAAATGAAATCCCACAGTAACCCTTTCACTTTCATGAATCCATTTTATCATGAATTGGAATTTTAGGACCATTCCATAATTAATTATCGAACATATACCTTCCTATGGTAGTTGATTATGTGTCAAAATTTATTGAGGGATGAGCCACAATAAATTATGGTATTAAGAGAGTTGTGTAATTTTTGAAAAAAAAAATTTTTGTAGGTTTGGTTTAACTAGATTCAAAATTAGTGATAAATGTTCTCATTTTTTCAACTAAACAATTATAGAAAATTTAAATCAGAATATGGTTAGGTATTGACTGTCTACTGAATATCACCCAAAAACCAATGGTCACGTTGAGATATTAGATAGGGAGTAAAAAACTCTTAAAATGTTTCACACCAATATAAAATATTAGAATATTTGTCTTGCTTATACCCATTGGTTTTTCCGTACTAACTTCAAAACAACCATTATAGTGATACCATATAATATTGTGTTTTAATAGATTTGTCACATCCCTATTGATATTGAGAACCATGCTCATTTGGCCATTACAAATTGTAATTATAATCTTTATTGTGTACATTCACAAGGGATGTTACCAATTATGGAGTTGGAAGAAATGAGAAGTGACTCATATAATATCTCCTAGATTAATATAGGGATATCCAAGTATGCCCACAATCTCCTCATCCTTCATATTTAATTTCACATTGACCATAAGGTCATCTTTTTCAACGTACGACTCAAGTTTTATATAGGGTATCTTCATTCCAAAAGGTTTTCCCCATATAATGTTAATAAGGTTTGTCCATTTTAAGTTCAAAATTAATAATAAAATTTGAAAAATTACTTTCAATGGGAAGTGGTTATAGGACATCCATGAATCCATTCTAGAGTCCCTGATGGAGTAAATCCATGTTCAAGAAGATACCTTCCAATTAATACCACCATTTTTATCCTTCCATTCCACATTCTCATTTATTATAGTGAGGACACTGTAAAATCATTTTGGTGGGGGATGGTTACATTCTTGCTTTTGTTAGGGTTTTATAATCTTTTTTATCTCTCCTTTTAGCTTGATGCATAGTATTCTAAATTATCCCTAATCTCATAAAATCATCTTTTTATAAAATTTAATATTTTTCTATTTTTATTATTTATTAATACTATTTTTATGTTCTCCCATTCCCCCACATCAACCTTTTTCCAAAATGTTCATTTTTGATACTTTTGATTCCCACTTAATGATGTAATTTTACTAAAATTAAATGATTAATTTCCCGATTTAATGTTGTTTTAACATAATTTTTTTAGTTTTAGTGATCTATTTTGTGTTTTAGCATTAATTTAATATCAATCATTGATATTTTCTTGGATGTTGTTTTTTCATAACGATAGAAATGTTTGTATCACAGTGAAACCATTGATGATATTGATACCCAATATTTGATTAATATATCATAAATTGTCTCACACAACATATTCTAAGATTTTTCACGCAACCATGAAATGTGAATTTATATTACTTAATTGAAGGTAAATATAATACAGGTTAATATTTATCAGATTTCTAAAATGATTCTTCCATACGTTCAATCCTTTTAGAATCTATTTAATTATTTTTATAGATTTTCCTATTCATTTTTACATGTTATATGATTATTGTATTACCTAATAAATCAATAAAAACAAAATAATATGGGTTATGTCTTGGGAAGGTCAAAATACACTATTCTACGACCTATGATATGTTTATAACTATTTCAATTAGTGTTATGAGTATATAAAACAATGGTCAATAGATGATTGTAAGATTTGTGCCAAGTGAATTTTTAAAGAATAATAATAATAATAAATTCATGTGAGATGAAATGTAAAAAATATTAGAATATATATACTGGGATCTTATGGATTTAATTTTAGAAATTCTAATATGGGAGGGTCTCAAAAAAAATTCCATGTATGTAGTGAAGGATCGATGGACAAAGTCATTTAATGATAATTTTTTTAAAATAAACTACATTTATCAAATATAAAGTGGGAGTAATATCATGATATCGTTTTCACACACACATGTGAAGATTTATTTTTGTTGATGAAATTTCATTTATATTCTCATATTTGAATCAATAATCTCTTTGAATTTTATTATGATACTATTATGAGATATATTTTTCCATGATAACTGAGACGAAATTCTTTGTGTGGGGATTCCTTTTTTCACATTACTATAAAGAATTATTTTTTCAATGAATGTTAAATCTTAATTAATAAGTGAATATCTCAGTGAATAATTTTTGTAAATGTAACATTCCTTAGGAGTGAAAATGTATAGGTTTGCGGGTGTGATCGCACCATGATTCGCTATTTTATTTCCCCCATACTCGAATGTATGAATCTATTTTTTTGTTGTAAATTAAAAATAAAATAACAAATATAACTTCATTATTGATTTAGTTTTTAATTATGTATCACTATTAGAAGGTATATTACACTTTTTTGATGATTTAATTATAGGTGGAGATGATTTATAGGGCCTAGATGAAGTTGAAGAAGAATCATCCAAACTGCATGAATCTAAGAACACATGTGCACTCAATTGAATATCAAATATAATCCATTGATCCAATTGGGATAAAATCTTGTCGGATGATTCAAAAATAATTGGTATACCACTCTTATAAAGACACCCAATCCCAATTCTTCAATTAAGTTTCCCAGTCAAATTGATCCATCCATGAAAAAAAAATTTCATGGAGTAACTATTTTTTGTATTTTAGAAATATCTCCCATTTTATACTTTAAATATCTAAAAACATTAATGGATGATATTATAGAGGTGTTGATTGGTATTTTCAGTTTTTTCAAAGAGATATAAATATTTTTACACAAACAAACAATAGGAAAAGATGTTTCTCGATATCTGGGTGCCCAAAAACCATGTTTTAATTTGCCTATAAATGGGAACCTTTAGAACCTATTTTTAAATCTTGAACATGGATTATAGATCCACTATTTTTGATATCCAAAGGATTCCAATCCTCAAATTGGAAGTTATGGAGACCCCTACCTCATTGGGGGATCATGGATAAAGGTGATGTTCCACCTGAGCATCTTCCTCCACTTGATGGAATGATAAACAATGGACCACAATTTGAAGGGAGATACAATATCACTAGAGGGATTTTCAGAACATCTTGTTCTACTGTTTTATTAATTTTGTTGTGAAAAATTTCATTGATGTTTTATGTTAACATGATTATTCTTTGAATTATTTAATTGGTTTATTCAACTAATACAGTTTAAACCTTAGCACAAATTGGGTTGATATTTTATGTGGGAATCGTGGTTTGTTCTGAGAGGACAACACAAACATCCTCTATCTCTCACAAATACAAGATATATCAGTTTTATTTGATAGACCTCACACATTACATTAGCTACACATCTTGAAAATTTTATTATTGTGTCAAGGGGTAGTTCTTTATGCATTATTTTAATAGGAAAGAGGGGAATCAAGATTTTCAAAATCATCAACTAAATGATTCCATTAAAGAATTTGTATTTTTCAAAATGATTAACTACGAAGGATGTGTAAAGAACATGAAAATAATTCCTTGTCACCTAATTATAAAATCCACAACATTAGTTATCAACTACTAAACACTTTAATGAAGTTATTTTATTATTAAATTTTTCTTCAAAACTACCCAATTTTTTTTTAAATTATTTTTCAAAACGCACTATTTAAACATAATAAGTATCCTTGATAGATGATATTGGGTATTTCCCATTCTATAAATACCATTTAGAAACATAATAAATTTCATGTGTCCTGAAATCATGGTCATTAAACCTCATGGAGATTCTTGGTTTGATTTTTATTCTCTTTTTAATGGAGACACCAAATTATTGACTATCTACATGCACCTGAACAATATGAAAATCATGAACTAGTGTGGGGAGAGTGTGAACATCAACCCATATAGTTATTAGGTGACATTGAAAATGGTGGAGGGACCCCATATTACTCACTAGGAATGTATTTGGGGTGTTTCTGATAAGGTTATATATGTTACTCCACACTCATCACTGGATAGTGAAATTTTCTTCGGCAACATCAAATGAGGAGTCATATAGTTCCTCAGGTAGCACAAGTTCATTCTATTGGAAGGCCTATATAATAGTAGTGGTAGTTTCCTTCTCTCTGATCCTCATAATATGTAATGCAACAAGTTGATATGGGGGATGCCTTTATGTGACCCATTTTAGAAGCATCGGCTCTGCCGGCCTCGAGCTTCAACCTTCTAGAGGCATCAATTGTGGTCACAAAAGGATTCCCTTATTAGATAAATGGTGGATGATTATAGGAATATAGGTCCCCAAGGGTGGGGATAAATATTGAACGGGGAACCTCATGTTCCTCATACATTATTTATTTCTAAGGGAACACCCACTCAAGCATTATTTGGAACAAAATCATGTCGATTAATATGACTATTGGTGATGAGTTGGGTATAGGGGGATTATATTAGGACAAGATACATAAAAGGGGAACAAAACTGGGGAAAATGGTTAAAAAAAATTATAGTGTTTTCCAAAACATGATACCCCTAAACATTATTCATAACTTCATTGACAAGAATATGTCCCCTCAGTGATGTGGAAGATTCATGAAGAAAAAAATAAACATATTGATTTGATAGAATACAATAACAACATGATTTTTTAGAAGATTCAAGATGGATTAGGCCCAATCATATGTCAAGGAAAAGTGATATTGATGATTAGACACCTCGTGTCCTTTTACACACAAGTGGTAGATGTTTCCATCAGGACACTAGGACATAATCCATCATATATGAGTTGATGCGATGTGGGATCTGAAACCACCCTCGGACCTCCCCAACATTCCCACCAGTTTCACTAGCCCCATTTATATATTACAAGGCATGCCCAATATTATCAATTATATCACCCTATTACCAGTGAACATGACCCCTTATACACCCTTAGTAGTGTTTTTTGTAACACCCCGAGCTTCCATGATACGCTTCTCATTCAATAATGCAATAGCTTGCATTGTACGCAACTTCGAGTTTAACACACTGCAACTAATCAAAGTAGCCTTTATGAATAGTAATAACCACTTTGTAAATTTATAGAAATTTTATATTTCAAAATGGACTTCATTTTTGTATTCCTAATATTGAAATTAGCCTATGTTGAATTTTTTGTAATTTTCTGAGAACTTCCAAATTTTTATGAATAGTGAAAAATACTTAAAACAACTTTTTTAATCAAAATAATTTATAGTGATAAGTTATACTATTGAGTGGTTTTAAAGTATAATTAGAATATATTTTTACCATTTTATCCAATGGTGTTCATTATAATTAATTTCACTTTGAAATTGGACATAAACAATTGTCAATCTTTTGATATAAATTGTTTCTTAAAAACACGCTATTTGTTGTGACAGCGGGAATTAATTATAAAATTAATTAATGCAAGTTATATTTTTTTAATTTTGTAAAATAGACATCATTTTTGAATTCGGAATATCAATTATAGCTTAGGGTGAAATTTTGGCATTGTTCTGAAAAACTTCAATTTTTGATGAATAGTGAAACCACTAAGTGGTAGTTAAATAACTGATTTTTCGTTTAAATGAAATATTACCACTTATGTGTTTTGATTTTCAAAAATCCAACATACATGGTTGTCATTAAGAAGTAAAATGTGGTTCAATGAGATTAAAATAATTTTTGGTGAATAGTAACTTTTAAGTTCTTAATCACGATTAGAGGTAATTAGTGTAGTTTAAGGTAAAAATAATGTTTTAATAATATGATATGAGCTTGACACATGTCCTACCATCATTGGATGTTCCATGGACGACCAAGACAATCCATGGGTCAACTTGAGGACCCCATGGAGCCACTTTAGTTGGAAAATGACATAAATACCTTTTATTTAATGTTAAAGTAAAAAATGACACAAACATGAAATGTTTTACTAAAACAATTTTTACATGGGGTTATACAAGTCATAGATTTGACTATAAATAGTCATTGGAAAGCTAAAAAGATTTCCTACATCATAGTATTTTTTTATAATTTTTAGACATTAAATAAAATAAATTATTTATGACATCATTATGATGCTGCGATGACCTCATTATTTAACGATTTTAATAAAATGAAAAGATAATGTATAATACAAAGATTACACTTGTCCAAAGACTATTGGATGAGTATATTTCGAACCCTTATCACCTTATCCACAAATTATATAAGTATGGGACCTTTATAATCCGAAAATAATTCTATAATAATGTAAAATTTCCTTACTTTCCAAGAGTGCCCCTCCTCTCCTCTTATAAAAGGCCCCCACCTCTACCACATCATTCACACTATAAAGACATTTGGCTCGGCCAAACTCCACCCAAATACTCTTCCAACTTCCCCCTCTTACTCCTAGAAGCCTCACTTTGGGCATAACTCTTCCAAAGGAATCCTTTGGCTCAAATCAAAAAGAGTTACCCGATTTTGAGGTAATGTCTTCTCTAATGTTGTTTTGTTTTATTTTTCTTCTCCAACCCCCTAAAATCTTTTTATTCATTTCTTTTGTAACAACACCAGTATCCTCAATATAATAGGATTCTGTTATAATAAGGATTCGAGCTACACTTACGCACACCTACATCTAATGGTTAAAGAATATACGGTTTCTGTGGATGGCGAATTTCTGCCTCACGAAACGATGATTGTTCAACACTCATATAACACCTTCAAAGGTGGCCATTAAGATGTCACTATATTTATATATGATATATAATATTTTTATGTTTTACTTATTCTTCTGTATTTCTCATTTATGGCATACTTTATGATTTCCATTATG
Source organism: Viscum album (assembly GCA_963277665.1). NCBI lineage: Eukaryota > Viridiplantae > Streptophyta > Magnoliopsida > Santalales > Viscaceae > Viscum > Viscum album. The sequence goes on from OY728150.1 coordinate 1,621,527,685, forward strand.
GGTAAACGCGATAATTTCATTTTAGGAAGTGCGGACTACCGCCCCCTCAAAGTGATTTGAATCGTTAATGCCATGTGTGGGATGTATAAAGGATGGATTAAATGTTATTATACACTATATTATACTGGAATTATATTATAAATTTATATCATTATGATTTCATTCCATTAAATACGAAATAGAAATGAATGCAGCGTTCATGCGTACGTACGACTTACCGTCTCCATGAACGGTGCATTTCATTTATTATCTCTAAATGTTACGTAATATTATAAATGAATGTATATACGGGATATATATGATATATATGACATCTAAATCATGAATATAATTCTGGAGATAATGGATATTCTACCACATAAACAACTTGTAATTATAAGAAGTTTATTGTTGACTCAAGTACCAAAGATCGACAAAACGACCGTTATTAACATAAATAATTACATAATGTTCATATCATTGTAATAAGTGATATAAAAAGGATAATGAAATTGAAAATGGTTCTTAATAAGGTATATATTAACTCTAGTTTATTATTAAGGAGGTTAAAGAACGGTTGAGTCAAGTCAGACATGAGGTAAGGGAACTTCTTAACCCACTTTCCATTATTGGGGTTAATCTTCTACATTCAAATTATGTCATGATATTATTATGTCTTATTTTGTATTTTTACTTTATTTATGTGTAACTATAGTGAATACACATAATAGATCTATTTTATTTAAAAAATGATCTTTTTAAGGACTTCGTCTCAATCTCCTTTCATTGAGGCATATTTGGTTTTATACACAATTTTCTTTTATACGGTGTATAAACCCCCTTTGACTTTTATGTTTATTCAAAAGGAATCTTTTTTTTATACGAAGTGTTTTACTAAATGACAAAATGGGAATGTTTTTATTTCCGTACATATGTGGATACAACGACTTCTCTGCCACCGTGTCCATTATTTGAGTTTCGGCTTCCTCTACAAACCATCACTTTTTTTTAATGAAAAATAAATACAAAGTTTTAACTTTCTTTTATTTTGGTATTGAAAATGGTTTTGAAAGCATTTTTATTATATCATTGTGTTTTATTGATATCTTGTGATTGAAATGTGGAAATGTTATGTTTCCTTTATGCATGTTTTATGTGATACGATTATGTTATGGTTTATGATATGTTTAAACCTATTCATATGAGGAATGTATTGGACTTAATAAGTGACGGGTGGAGCCCGCTATAGCTCCTCGATGCATCGGTTGGTATCATGAGACAACTAGACGTGTAATTTGCTGAGGCCCTTTCCCAATTTGATTTATGGTTTTGGCCGAGGCCTTAATCATTTTAGACGTCTTGGATAAGGCCTTGACAAAATGTTACAGAATGTCTGGCATTATACATTCCCTCATTATGAAAGTGGTTAATGATATTTCATGTGATTATTCGACCAGTAGAATATCCATGTGAAGAAGTAAATGGAATTATCTCATTTTAATTTTTCCATATTAAGTTGATGTTCAAGTTTAAAAGGCTTTTTTTAGTTATACATTGCCTTAAATGTTTATGTTTATTTATTAAAGCTTCCGCAATATTGTTATCCTTACTGAGCATCTGGGCTCACCTCTTTCAATGTTTTAATATTTTCCAGGATGTGAAGAAGTATTTTATGAATGACCTGCATGGATAGTCAAAAGAGGATATGAGTGTGGATTATGAAGACTTTGTTATTATTTTTTCACTTTATGATGTAATGTAACATTTATGAATGTATCTAGTGTTTCCAAGGCTACTAAACTAATCGGTCTTTCGAGACTTGATCTTTTGTGATCATGCCAATGTTACGAAGTAATGCACCGACTCTGGGAAGCTAGGGTTGGGGCGTTACAGTTGGTATCATAGGCAGTTTAGTACTAGCCTTGTAAGCTAGATTTAGATAAAATATGATTAGAGCACATATCCCGAAGATAGACTTTGAGGATTAGTATAGAAGAACTTCCTAGAATTTTGGTATTATAGAGAATTTGTGAGTTTTCCAAGCAATACATCCCTGTCTGGATACGAGCAGGTAGAGGCGGCTCTGGCACAGATGTACCTAGGGGTAAAACCCGAAAACACTGCTTTGAGCTAGACTCAAACGGGAACTGGTGCACAACAATGGGCCTTGCTGCACTCTTGGTTACGAAACTCATGAGGGATATGCTAAGGATAATTCTCATTTTCTTTACAAACCACTATGAAGGGTTATGAGTATATACTTTCTCAAAGAAAACATTTCTTTTTATGATTATTGATTATATCCATAAATTGTTCAATTTATGTAAAGTGTTTTACAACTATGGAATTATTTATTTTATTTAATAAACTAATCTAGTTTATACCATTGTTTAGAAATGGCGCCTAGTGGAAGGAATGGAAACCGTATCAATGCACGCACTCCGTGTAGGGATTTCCCTCCTGCTCAAGATAATTATTGTGGATCTGGAGATACAACTGGTGCTGATCAACTTATTACCATACTAGGACAACTCACTCAGGTTATGAATAATAACCTTACTCGTATGGAGCACCCTGATCCGCAACGTGGAGGATCAATGTTAGACCGCTTCATGAGGCAAAAACGACCAACATTTAATGGGGGTACAAATCAGTTAGTAGCTGACCAATGGATAAACTCTTAGAGAAAATATTCCATGCCTTGGGGAGTAGCGAAAGGGAGAAGGTTTACATGGCAGTTTACCGCCTCACTGGAGATGCTGATAAATGGTGGTCATTGATTCAAAATACAAAGGAAGATGAAGATGTATCAAGTATGGAATGGAGAGAGTTCAAAGAGCGTTTCCTAGAAAAATACTTTCCTCATGACCATCGAGAAGATATGGAAAGACAATTTCTGAGTCTGAAACAAAAGGAGGATGAGAATGTCGCAAAGTATGAGGCCAACATTACATGGTTAGCGAGGTATGCTGCAGATTATATACGTAACCCAAGAGGTAAGATTGATCGTTTCTTTGATGGGTTAAAACCATTTCTCTGTCGAGCTCTAGTATCACAATCTTTCTCAACATATGAAGATATTGTCTCATGTGCTATCAAGACAGAAAAGGAATTCTCTAAGTCTTATGACAACAAAGTAAAGAAAGAGAAGAAGAGAACGGTGGAACAAGAGACGGATAAAGGGAAAAAGGGAAAGAAGGATTTTCCATTATGTGATAATTTTGGGAAGAATCACCCTGGTACTTGCCTAAAAGGAATAGGAGTTTGTTATAAATGTGGAGAAAAAGGTCACTAGGCGCGTGATTAAAAGGGAAAGAAAGAGGGTATCAATGTTGAATGCTATAATTGTAGGGAAATGGGGCATTATGCAAATGAATGTCCTAAGCGTCAGGGAAACTTACCTAAGAAAAGGCCATGGGATCAAGGACAATCTTATACTGTTACTACAGTTGAAGCAGAATAACTAATGTATTGGTGATTTTGGACTCATGGACTATATTCTGGTTATTAGAATAATGTGATATATATATATAAGGATTGTACTGCAGTACTTGTTGTTTTAGTAAGGTTTTAATATGATGAAGGTAATTATATTTTTATTATGTGACAATAAGAGAAACTTTACTTTGTTTGGGGAATCTGATAAATTGATTTTGGAATTAAGAGACCTTTTAGAGAAAGTTTGGACAGAGGTATTTTGGATAACTATAAAGGTTGGGACAGATTAAGCTGATCTTTGGATAGTATTGTTTAAGGTAAAAACATTTCTGAAGATTATTTTTGGAATATTACAATACTATAGTTTTAGGAAAAGGATAACCTGCAGGGTGGGGCATAACCCGTCGCGTTGGACAAAGATGCAGGAATCGAACCCACAACCATAGTATGACATGCCTTTATTTCCTACCACTAGCCTACAGGAAGTCCCTGGTTATTACAAAATAATTTTACTAATATAAATGGTATGTGTTAACATTTGGAACCTTATACAATTAGGATAAGTATAATATTTTTGAGTTCTATTATCTTTTTGAGTGAAAGATGAGTTGAAGGTTGAAACTCTAATTGTCAAGCATAAATATATATATACCTATCTCTTATTCAATGAATAAATTAATTCTTAAACTTTAGTAAAGGGATATTAAAACAAAAAAATGTGTTATCCTAATACCTTATGTCTTGTTGAACTGATGATATTTTAAATCAACATAGATTGAAGGCTTTGAGGCCCTCAATTTGACAGTTGATTGTGATTGATGACCACAATCACTCCCTACATATATTTACGTTTTTCCCCCAATTATACGTCTCTAATTTCCACCAATGTTCTCCTTATCGAGATCATAATTTGGTGGTGACTTTCTTATTTCCATTTCCCTCTTATTAAGGATAAATTTTATTAACCTTATTTCCGATGTGGTTTTTCCACAAATGTATTTTCTATTTTCAACCTTTTATTTTCAAAGAAAAATATCAAATTGCGAGGATTCAATTTATTTAAGGAGGGGAGAATGTAACCCCCTGAGCATCCATGATACGCTTCTCATTCAATAATGCAATAGCTTGCATTGTACGCAACTTCGAGTTCTAACACACTACAACTAATCAAAGTAGCCGTTATGAATAGTAATAACCACTTTGTAAATTTATAGAAATTTTAATTTCAAAATGGACTTCATTTTTGTATTCCTAATATTGAAATTAGCCTATGTTGAATTTTTTGTAATTTTCTGAGAACTTCCAAATTTTTATGAATAGTGAAAAATACTTAAAACAACTTTTTTAATCAAAATAATTTATAGAGATAAGTTATACTATTGAGTGGTTTTAAAGTATAATTAGAATATATTTTTACCATTTTATCCAATGGTGTTCATTAGAATTAATTTCACTTTGAAATTGGACATAAACAATTGTCAATCTTTTGATATAAATTATTTCCTAAAAACACGCTATTTGTCGTGACAGCGGGAATTAATTATAAAATTAATTAATACAACTTATATTTTTTGAATTTTGTAAAATAGACATCATTTTTGAATTTGGAATATCAATTATAGCTTAGGGTGAAATTTTGGCATTGTTCTGAAAAACTTCAATTTTTGATGAATAGTGAAACCACTAAGTGGTAGTTAAATAACTGATTTTTCGTTTAAATGAAATATTACCACTTCTGTGTTTTGATTTTCAAAAATCCTACATACATAGTTGTCATTAAGAAGTAAAATGTGGTTCAATGAGATTAAAATAATTTTTGGTGAATAGTAACTTTTAAGTTCTTAATCGCGATCAGAGGTAATTAGTGTAGTTTAACGTAAAAATAATGTTTTAATAATATGATATGAGCTTGACACATGTCCTACCATAATTGGATGTTCCATGGCCGACCAAGACAATCAATGGGTCAACTTGGGGACCCCATGGAGCCACTTTAGTTGGAAAATGACATAAATACCTTTTATTTAATGTTAAAGTAAAAAATGACACAAACATGAAATGTTTTACTAAAAAAAATTTTACATGGGGTTATACAAGTCATATTTTTTACTATAAATAGTCATTGGAAATATAAAAATATTTACTACATCATAGTATTTTTTTATAATTTTTAGACATTAAATAAATTAAATTATTTATGACATCATTATGATGCAGCAATGACCTCATTATTTAACGATTTTAATAAAATGAAACGATAATGTATAATCCAAGGATTACACTTGTCCAAAGACTATTGGATGGGTAGATTTAGAACCCTTATCACCTTATCCACAAATTATATAAGTGTGGGACCTTTAGAATCCTAAAAGCATTCTATAATAATGTAAAATTTCCTTACTTTCCAAGAGTGCCCCTCCTCTCCTCTTATAAAAGGCCCCCACCTCTACCACATCATTCACACTTTCAAGCCTTTTAGCTCAGCCAAACTCTGCCCAAATACTCTCCCAACTTCCCCCTCTTACTCCTAGAAGACTCACTTTGGGCAGAACTCTTCCAAAGGAAGCCTTTGGCTCAAATCAAAAAGAGTTACCCGATTTTGAGGTAATGTCTTCTCTAATGTTGTTTTGTTTTATTTTTCTTCTCAAACCCCCTAAACTCTTTTTATTCATTTATTTTGTAACAAAACCAGTATCCTCAATATACTAGGATGTTGTTATAAGAAGGATTCGAGCTTCACTTACGCACACCTACATCTAATGGTTAAAGAACATACGGTTTCTGTGGATGGCGAATTTCTGCCTCACGAAACGATGATTGTTCAACACTCATATAACACCTTCAAAGGTGGACATTAAGATGTCACTATATTTATATATGATATATAATATGTTTATGTTTTACTTATTCTTCTGTATTTCTCATTTATGGCATACTTTATGATTTCCAATATGGGTAAACGTGATAATTTCATTTTAGGAAGTGCGGACTACCGCCCCCTCAAAGTGATTTGAATCGTTAAGGCCATACGTGGGATGTATAAAGGATGGAGTAAATGGTATTATACACTATATTATACTGGAATTATATTATACATTTATATCATTATTATTTCATTCCATTAAATACGAAATAGAAATGAAAGTAGCGTTCATGCGTACGTACGACTTACCGTCTCCATGAACGGTGCATTTCATTTCTTATCTCTAAATGTTACGTAATATTATAAATGAATGTATATACTGGATATATATGATATATATGACATCTAAATCATGAATATAATTCTGGAGATAATGGATATTCTACCACATAAACATCTTGTAATTATAAGAAGTTTATTGTTGACTCAAGTACCAAAGATCGACAAAACGACCGTTATTAACTTAAATAATTACATAATGTTCATATCATTGTAATAAGTGATATAAAAAGGATAATGAAACTGAAAATGGTTCTTAATAAGGTATATATTAACTCTAGTTTATTATTCAGGAGGTTAAAGAATGGTTGAGTCAAGTCAGACACGAGGTAAGGGAACTTCTTAACCCACTTTCCATTCTTTGGGTTAATCTCCTACTTTCAAATTATGTCATGATATTATTATGTCTTATTTTGTATTTTTACTTTATTTATATGTACCTATAGTGGATACACATAATAGATCTATTTTATTTAAAAAATGATCTTTTTAAGGACTTCATCTCAATCTCCTTTCATTGAGGAATATTTGGTTTTATACACAACTTTCTTTTATACGGTGTATAAACCCCTTTGAATTTTATGTTTATTCAAAAGGAATATTTTTTTATACGAAGCGTTTTACCAAATGACAAAAAGGGAATGTTTTTATTTCTGTACATATGTGGCGACAACGACTTCTCCACCACCCTGTCCATTATTTTAGTTTCGGCTTCCTCTACAAGCCATCACTTTTTTTTAATGAAAAATAAATACAAAGTTTTATCTTTCTTTTATTTTGGTATTGAAAATGGTTTTGAAAGCGTTTTTATTATATCAATGTGTTGTATTGATATCTTGTGATTGAAATGTGGAAATGTTATGTTTCCTTTATGCATGTTTTATGTGATACGATTATGTTATGGTTTATGATATGTTTAAACCTATTCATATGAGGAATGTATTGGACTTAATAAGTGACGGGTGGAGCCCACTATAGCTCCTCGATGCATCGGTAGGTCCCATGAGACAACTATACGTGGAATTGGACAAGGCCCTTTCCTAATTTGATTTATGGTTTTTGGTCGAGGCCTTAATCATTTTAGACGTCTTGGCCGAGGCCTTAACAAAATGTTTCAGAATGTCTGGCATTATACATTCCCTCATTATGAAAGTGGTTAATGATATTTCATGTGATTATTCGACCAGTAGAATATCCATGTGAAGAAGTAAATGGCATTATCTCATTTTACTTTTTCCATATTATGTTGATGTTCAAGTTTAAAAGGCTTTTGTTTTAGTTATACATTGCCTTAAATTTTTATGTTTATTTATGAAAGCTTCCGCAATATTGTTATCCTTACTGAGCATCTGAGCTCACCCCTTTCAATGTTTTAATATTTTCCAGGATGTGAAGAAGTATTTTATGAATGACCTGCAGGGATAGTCAAAAGAGGATATGAGTTTGGATTATGAATACTTTGTTATTAGTTTTTTACTTTATGATGTAATGTAACATTTATGAATGTATCTAGTGTTTCCAAGGCTACTAAACTAATCGGTCTTTCGAGACTTGATCTTTTGTGATCATGCCAATGTTATGAAGTAATGCACCGACTCTGGGATGTTGGGGTCGGGGCGTTACATTTTTCATTTGAAAAATACTATTTAGAGACTTTAAACAAAAAAATGTGAAGTAATAGATGTGAAAATTGATTCAACAAGTTTATATCATTTTATAGAATCATAGAAAAGTCAGCATCTGTAGGGGACACCTCACCACTATCATGCAGAGTTTAATTAATAGTGGCCAATACATTGGATTATTTTTTGATCGAGCCTTTTGTATCGTCACCACCAGATGATTTATAATAAACTGATTATCTAGTAGATGCTTTCTCTAAAAGAAAAGGCTCACCGCCAAACATCACATCTACTAGGATAGAGGGAAGGTTGTGTTCTAAATATTTATTCAAAGAGGAATCCACATTAACAAGGTATAAAAAACACTCATGGGGGGCACACCCTACTAGTGATCCTAGAGTGCCCCACCTCTTTCAGCTAGATCCCTTATGGGGTCAGATATTTCCAGAACAAATATACTATCAAGTTCATCCTCGGTATACCCTTGGATTCATAGTGGATTTGGAAAGAAGTGTAAGCAGTTAGATAAAAAACATATAATATGTTCTTTTTAGGGGACTCCCAATCTTTGATATTCCTATCCGGAGTGCTGTTTGTCTGATCATTTGATTGATTTTAAGGGGGATCTTCCCTAAACGTGGTGGGGGTGCAATTGTTCCTAATGACACCCCCACTATATCCATAGATGGATCCCCATGAAGGGAATAATTTATGTATCCCTGATCCTCTTTTTCCTAGTTTTTAAGGCACAATTTCCCCCCACACACTTAGGAAAACTACTTCTGGGTATACTACTACCCAATTTGTGACATATTTTTTAGAGAGGGTACCATTTAATATGGTCAGTGAGAGTAAGATGATCTCCACTGCACCATCTCCCGGGGCATTCTACCACAACTAAAAAAGGCCACATGGATGCCTCTCCTAATAGACCCCATATAAAATATCATTATCACTTGTTCAAAGAAACCTAACTATTGGGAAAGATAGGATGAAGTATTTAACACATAATTAGTGTTGTTATCTATATTGGCCACTATGATTCCACCACAAAAGGTATGTAGACATTCCCGTTACAATAGAACCCATTATAGGTTTTCCAACATCTTTATAATAGTAGTAAATAATGAATGGAGGTATAATTTCATGAAATTTTGGATGTTGGACATAAATCCAACTTCACTGAGTTCCACTAGACTAGCCTTAAAAATACTGAGCAACAAAGGCTGTAAACTAGAATTTAGAAACATATATCCTTAATGTATACTATGATCCATAAATGAAACAATTAGAATGGACTACATATTATCCTAAGAATAATAGACCTATCCACATGGTCTAACTATTGGTACAATAAAGCTACAACCTGAAACCGTAGGTTTAGCATGTTTCGAAAAACCATGATCACCACTAACAAAAGAATACCTTGATATAGACCCATGTGTTCATCCATCACTAGATGTTCTCATCTACTGAAAAAGGTGGTATGGAATGCAGTATAATGGAAATTCGGTTTCCAACCCTCTACAATGGTGTAGCCAAACTATTTATAATATTCCTCCTACCAGATCAGCTAATACTATCTCAACTTTATCTTATGTTACACGGCCAAGAACTACATCATATGCCCTAACATTTTCATTATTTTGTCCTTATTTGGGAACATACCTTTCCATGTCCTGAATATGATGCCCCAAATAATATAGCAAAAATATTTCATGACAACCTTAAATGCCTCAAATGGTTGTTGTTCTAGTGGGGGGGGGGGGTTCTTCCTATATGCCAAATCATTTCCCACGAGAAGAAACTCATCATACTAAAACCCAGTCAGTAATATGTTATTGATTTAGTGAATGTCACACAAGTTAATTCTCACCTGCCTGTGATGAAGATGGGAGGTTTTTGTGTTTGAGGACCATCAAATATGGAGCTCTGGTAGTACCTCATGTTGATGTTATTAGTTTCATTTTTACGTACAAAAAATCCAAAAAATTCTAGATATGGTGCATATAAACACTGTATTGTTAGAAGGGGATGATTACCTAGTATACCCAGGACGACTCATCTAATACATTGTGTTCCTACAACAAATACCAGTCTTCTTACCAGCCCTTGAAATTATCCTTGAGGCATGTCTGGTAGATGTTCATGTATTGATCTAGGATCTCCCAATCCTTAAGCAAATCTCTAGTGGCCATTCTCATCCATCCACTTAGTGTGAATGTTATAGTTTCCTTATACTCCCAATCTGGGTGACCCAGATCATTGACATTCCCACGGAGGATAACATCATCATGAATAAACCAAATGCATAGGAATGATCAATTAAATTGAGAGAATTTAAACCTCATTTATAATCCTCATGTTATACAATATATGATGGTTTCTTAGCAGATATATTTTATATTCTTCGGTTAGAAAGTGAATGATCACCCAGATGTTAGAAATAACCATATATAATTGAATAATTTCATAGTTCCCTATCAACTAAACACTTTAGGAAGATACAAAACCATTAACCTACTATTTCTTTCCTTTTTTTGGAGTTTCTTGATGATTTGTGTATTCTAAGGATGGAGAACACATGTATAGAATCAAGAAATTTAAATATTCCAAATTCACCAGACAACAAGGTTGAAAAGTACAATACTATGTTTGAGGTGCAAAAATTTCATTGTTAAAATGGAATTCTGATTGTTAAAATGTAAGTTTCATGAAATTAACTAAGGAGGAATGTGATTTTGTGAACATAGTTGAGGTCAATTCATGAGAGATGGATAATTGCACAAGGAATTCATTATATTATACCAATTACCCCTTCTCATATTTATAGGATAATTCCCACCACCTTACACAAAACAGGAAGCACAATTTAATGAACCAAGAAAAAATTTGTGTAAAAATACATAAATGAATGAAACTCATAAGCGTTTCACTCAGAACTAGGCCTTCTGAAACCCTATCATCTACGCATCTGATTTTTGTAATTTTTGGGCACCAAACAGTTCTCTCAATTAATGTATGATTTTTTTGAATGAAATGATCCTAAAAACTACAATAAAGGAACATTCTAGGGCTGTGGGAACTTCTATATGTAGCATATACTAATTGTGAACAATAGAGTGGTTTACCATGCAATGTACAAGCATGCCAAAGGTGACGTTTAGTTATATTGATCCCACTAGGTCAAAAACAAAATAAAATAGACAATATGATAAAATAGAGGCCTTTAGTATAATAATTTCAAATATGTGACAAAAAAATTTCATGAAAAAGGTGCTGAAAGCTATAGAATATTTTGTAAAAAACCCCTCAATGATCAAAGGAAGTAAGAAAAAGAAGATTTTGTTTCATGAAAACCCATAAAATAACAATAAATTTATGGATGAAAGGAGATGAAAACCTCTGTAGTATTCTTGATTTATTTCCAACTAAAATGTAATGACAAGCATATAAACTTTTTCTTCACCCAATGATGTAGCACACCACCTATTGAGGGTTTTATCTCTAAATGGAACCTCACCCAAAACATCCAAAGGATCATAGAAATATGAAGATAAACTCCCATGAATTCAAATACATATCTACCATGGTGACACAAAACACTATAAATAATGGAAAACTAAATTTAGGGAATGCTTGTGACATTCCACTTGTGGTCCTAATCATGACATGGCCTAAAGTTGAGTAATCCTTATGAAATAACTCCTTGGGATTGACAATTTTACACAAAGAGAATATAACTTTACTACACCCATACATTCTCACAACTCTACATCATTATTGAAACTATTCCCTAAGAATCCATTTTTAACTAATTTAGTGGCCCTTCATCATCTTACTCTTGTGAAAAACATAATAATGTTGTGTCAATCAACATTATCTTATCACACATAATGTTCATTATTCCTATATTGCATCTACTATCCTACCTTATTCACATAATAATAGTTAATATAATGCCTATATCTCTTAATAGTAGGTATCTTATCATAAGTCTTCTTGATTACTACTCATATATGGTATTACTAAGGACAAGTCAAACACAGAGGTGCATGAAAGGTGGTAATGTAAGACATAGTGGTTGTATCATCATGGGAAACCATCAACTCAACTCCATTGAGGGTCATTATTATAGATCATTCTCTCAACTAAATATGGTACCCCTAGATAAAAGTCCCAAATACATCTGATATGTATAAATTAAGACAACCTAACTCTACTTCTTAGCTACAAGAATTTAAAATTCATGACAATATCCTTCATAACATGACGTAAAACTATAGTCTTAACCTATGTGATTAACAAAGAATATTATATCTATAAAAAACATGGGATATCAAAAAACCTCTTACAGTATGTGATAAAAGAAGGATTCTCCAAGTATTATCATCATTGGATGCCACCAATTCCACATTAATGGGATGAAATTCCACACCTAGGTAGCTTTTATGCCTAATACTAACCTATCCTTACCACAAGTGGGATGAAACTCTACCCATGGGAGATGAAACCCATACTCCGATAATATCACATATATAATACCCATATGATCTTCTGTATAGTGATACTATTGCATGGGGAATATCCCCCGCATATTGATAATATCATTTCATATAGAGTGTTCCTCTTGCATTTGGAATCTTCTAACCAGAATATCTATATCATCCTTCATTGACACTTTTTCTACAATATGAGCATCCTTATTGCATGATGTTAAATGGTATGTACTAGTCATATCACATGAATGTAAACTATGGAATGAAAATATGTGGGTTTTTACCCCAATCACCTAAACCTATTATGTAGAAATTCTCCCCAAGGTTTAATCCAATCATTATCTGGTGTGAAATTATCTCCTTTGTTGGGACACACACAGACATGCTAGTGTGAAATCTTCTCTCATAGGGAAAAACTGTGCCACTTATCCCAATATGATAAAAATGATGGGACTTGTTCCTTGATCACCAAATGCTCTAAGATCACCAATCCTATAAATGAAATAAGTTAAACCTGATCAAATATCTGCAATATGTTAAACTGATTCCCTAATCTAGAATCCCTACCCCTTGTAATATACATGGAATTCTCATGGTATAAAAAATTTTAAAAATTATAAACCAAGAATCAATTACCACACAATTGACACGATATGCCCTGGGTTCTATGCCCATGATCCCTTGAAAATGAGATTCCATCAAAAAGAGGAATACATTATAGGTTCACAGTCTACCTAATGAATAGACATGTCAAGATATTCCCAACCTAAAAACTCACCCTGACTAAAGGTTTCTACCATATTGTGATAGAAGGAGTGAAATTAACCGGTGTCCACCATGACATGACATGGAGAACGAGTTCCCAAAACATGGATTTATATATGAGAGAGGCTTGGAATAGGTAATGACCTCCAAGGATGAGTCTATGGAAGGATAAATAAACATCCCATCATCTCATTTTGATTAAGGTGTAGACATTGGAAAGGAATGTGTTGAACGCCACCCACATTTAGAATATGGGAACACAGTAAAGCTGATAGTGTGTGTAATGTACTAGAAGTTCTGAAGAATGAGTCAGAAATAACTGTGTTAATATCACAACAATTTTTTATCTCTTTCATATCTAATTGAAACAAAAAACACTACTCCAGCGTACATACATTCCACCACCACTATAAAGAGATCTTTTATTTTTCATCTTGATCACTCATGGATTTTTATAGAGATGAATTTTAATGGATATATATTATTTTTATGACACAATGTTTTATTTGTTTATTATAATGTACTATTTTCTTTCATTCAACTGCATCCATTGGAAAATGATAACATTTCATATTGTTATGAGTGGATTACCACATCCACGAAGCAATGTGATTCATTTTTCATTTTTATTATAAATGGATATATGTAAGGATAGTTAGAATTAATGTATATGATATTCATAATATAATGATGAATTTTTAAACGTGAATTATTCTTTATCATTATATCATTCATTCCATAAAGAAATTTATGCATCACTCACGCATATGTATAGACTACCGTCTCCATAATGTCATATAAATAAATTTTCATCACCAATTTATATGAATGATTATTAAAGTATATACAATTTATTAATAATAACATTATAAGATGATTAATATTATTTATATGATTAATCTATTACCAAGACGAAATCAATAGAACTATCAAACCAAAATATTTAGGTAAAATGGAGTAGTTGTTACCCAATTGATGATTTTAATGAATTTTTTACGTTATTGGTAATAAACATTAGAAGGGAATTTTATAATATTTGAAAAGTATTAATATTATTATAGAATATATTTTTAAATAATTCAAATTTATTATATATTAGATTTATTATGTGTATAATGAAATATATAACATGATGTAAGGGTTTATGTTACAATCTCAATTATTTTCGGGATTATCTATGTGAAATTTCAATTGAAGGAATTTATAAGATCAAGACCCTTTAAACCCAAAACATTTAATACATTCCATGTTATTTCTATAATATAAAGATATTATTAAATGGTTACCCTATTTGGAGCTTAAAATGTCCAAGAAATGTTTTTATGTGACCCAAATCTTATTTCTTCATTTGTCGACAAACATTTTATCCATGTCCATGTTTATTAGAATATATTCATGAATTTTGGTTTGGTGATAAAATGATTATTTTAATTTACTTCGCCCATATTTATATGTCTTTTAAATGTTTTGAAATGAATTTTCAAATCATTTTTTATTGAGAACCTTTTTGTGTTTTCACAAAAAGTGTAAACGTAATATTTTTTTATTATTTACTACAAGAATGGGGTTTCCCACCATCATGAACATTATTTAATTTGAATATTCTTTTTAATATAAAAAATAAGAATTATTTGTATTAGTGTGACATAATAATAAAATATCCCATATAGTATCTCTATAGGATTTTTTAATGTATTCAAATGTCATTATGGTATAAAAATTGTTTTCGATGTTCATATTTCTGACTAAATTAGATACATTATGGAATTATATATAATTTTTTAAATAATGTGAATATTATACTTGAAGTAATATAATGAAATATTTAAATTCTAACTTGAGATATGATATTTTTTCTTTTCCCATTTGTTATGTATATTAAGAAAATGTTAATATTTTTCATATATGTGTAAATTAAGAATATTTTATAAATAAAACTAAGAAATAATAATTTATTCCAACTTAATTAACATAAATATGATTAGTATATTTTTAAATATTCTATCTATAAAATATTATTTTCTATTGATATTATAAATTACCAAAAAAATTATTTTATGAGGCTTTTAAGATAATGTATTTTACTTTATTCAACTTATTTAGAAAAAAAATTATTTATTTTTTTGTTATAATTATAAAGTGAATTTTTAGTCTAAATTCATTAAATTCTTAATTTAAAATTATTAAATGGAATCTTAATCCCTATATATTATACAACTATTTGAAATGTAGATTTGGGATTGAATATTCACTATCCCCTGGTAATTAATTTTTTTTTAAAAGGGGATTTGACTATTTTTGTTATCTTACTTACTTAAGATAATGTTTTTAATTTCATATAATTATATTCTATTTCATGGAATGGGATTAATGATTTTTTTTCAAATTATACACTTAGGGTTATTGTTGAAGGTTATTATTAATTTTTTTATCAGAGACAGGTCAAAAGAATCATTAAATATATAACATTTAGATATTAATTTGTTCATAATCAGTTATTTTAGTCTAATATACATAATATGAATAAATTAAATCACTAAATTATTTCATATAAGTGTAGATTAAATAATATAAACTATACTATTCATGTGATGTATATAGATGAAAAACATAGAGAAGGTGTAAGATTACTTATTAGTACCACACTTTTCATGACATTGATCAAGAAAGTGGGTGGGTTTTTGAAATTTTAGTGAGTCATGATTTATCTTTTTATTGACTATCTAGAAAAATGGTATCAACTTGTAAGAGTTGATATGCACTTGGATATGTGATCCAAATAAGAATTTATTCTTAGGTAAATAAATTTAGGATGTATAATTAGACGAGTATGGGAATATTGTGTTCCCCCAAACTATTAAAGATTAGTATATAAAAATATAACTATTTTCTGACATAAATTGATACGTGTTCTGAAAAAATCTATATAAAAATAAAAAAATTGAAATGTGGAAATAAACCCAACATATTGTTTTAATGTTAAGGGTTATTATTTTACAGGTCACATATTCATTAAAAAAATTTACTAAATATTTATTTTAGCATAATAGTTACCTAATATAACATTGTTATTAGACATGAAATGTAATAAAAACTATATTCAAACATTAAATTCTAATCAATCCTTGATAATACTATTTTTAATGTAAATAAAAACATAAAATAGTATATTATTTCTTAGTTGTGAGGTGAAACATTACGTTCTAGAAAAATCCATACCGTAAGAACTCTTTTCTTCATTTTTAAAAGAGGAAATAAATTATTATTATTATTATTATAAAGAGGATTCATATAAAATAAAATATCGTATACTATGCACCATGGTGTTTAATAATAATAAATTATATTAATGAAGGAACTATTCATTATGATTTGATGAATTAAGAATTAAAAAATCATAATGTGTATGGTAATATGTATATTATAGAGATTAATTCTAATTAAACTCTATAGGTACTTTATATTGGAAGTGTCTTATATATTTGTACCAATGTGAGATATCTAGAAGATAATTGATAACATTTATAATTAAATGGTCGAAATACATATATGAAATTGAGAACATGTCATCATGTTTCCTATATGTACATAATATGTATCCCTAACTGGTACTTTAATCATAGAATTGGACATAATTAACATTGTTCAATAAATATATATTTATATATATATATATTAGTTTTTTTATTTTTTTATAAGAGTGTGTTTTATTTCAGTTTTAGAACAAGAGTAATTTTATATGCATGAATATGTTTTATGGAATAGGACCTACTATTAATTGTTTCTAATTATATATTTAAATATTTCAATCTATAACATACATAATAAGAAATTAAATGACATTAAATAAAATACCCCTTATCTTTGGAAATGTGTACTTGATTATGTAAATGATTAAAAAATTCAGAACACTTTTTAATGATGAATGTTTTGAATCATTTGATTATAAATCAATTATGACATATAATTACTATTTATATGGAAAAATGCCCAAATAACATTAATAGAAAAAGGGTATAAATATATCAATCCATTAAACTATTTAAATATTTATGTATTGGGAACTATGAGAACATATGAAATAATTGGTTACCTATTAATTGTAATCATTATAGATTATTTTAGTAGATATTGTTTCATGTTTTATCTAAGAGAAATGTTTATATCTTTTGAAATATTTAATGTGTAAAAAATGGTATACATAATAATAAAATTAATACAATTGAAATTGTTTAATTGAATCCATATGGAGAATACATAAAAAATAGTTTAATGGTCATTTGTAAGAGAATTATATTCTATCATAACACCATAATTAAATGAATTTTCTAAAAAGATAACTAAAATATTATAGGATGTGGTTTTATTTTTGATAATTTAGCCAAAGCATCCATTTTAGTTTTTTGGTTTGGTCAAGATATCAATGATTTTATTCTTAAATATATTCTATATAAGGATACTAAAACCAAATAATATAAATTTTTTATTCAAAAGATTCCATGATTGTTTTTCCAAACTTTTAGATGTAAATCATATGTCAAACATATCATTCTAGCTTGTATAGAACCTAAATATTAAATATTCATATTTCTTTGGTATCTCTATAAAATGGGGGGGATAAATGGTTTAATTTTATGAATTATTAATATGTAATAACTCCTTCAAAACCAATTAACATCCCAATCCACTCATTTTAATATATCACATACTCACCAAAATTATATAGTAAATAAAAGAACATGATAAAAGTAATTTAACATGTTTTTCCTTGAAATAACATTCATTTTGATACTTATTAGACCCCCATTCACATATCCATTCATTATTAATGTATGGTGTCATCATGGATATTTTTTATAATCCCATGGGTCACCAAATTTTTATTTTACTTAATTTTTGGGTAATTTTAAATATTAATGGATTCATTATTCTCTAATTCATTAAATGTTTGGTTTTTCCCCATGTTCATGATTAGTGTATGGTCACATCTAGGTATTATAGACCATATAGATAACCATACTCTAGGAGTCCCTTGAATGCATGGTTTAGTGGTCATATTTTAAACTGAGTAGTGTGTATACCATTCAATTTAGGTATCGTCAGTTCATTTTTGATCATGAATAGTCAATGTTCATGAGTACAAAATAGGTTGTGTGATCACTTAGGAAAACATGGTCACTCACCAATCTATTGTATTTTGTATAAGGGTATTGATGCACAGTTTTCCCATAGTTAGTATAAAATATACAAGGAAAATATGTGTTAGACTATATCATTGATATTTATATCATCATGGATGGGACGCAGTTTTGAAAAATGTGTGGTCAAAGCATGTCGCCTACCCAAATTTAATTTTAAGATAAAAATAACTAAATTAACCTATTGATCTTATTATTAACCTCTCATATCCATCTCATTTGGCCATCCATCATAGTTCCTAATAGATTGTTTATTCTCCCCTTCCATTGATTATGGATACTAAATTCATTGGATACATGATTTCTTAAAGGAAACATTTCATCATTGTCGCATTTCCTCATCTTCTTCTTTTACTCTTCATTTCCCCATCATTTTTCAATCCCCCCATGATCCTTATTAATTTCATTGGTCATAATTGATTATTTTTTAACATAGGGTATTGTTTTCTTAGGACACGTAGATGGAGTTTTCTTTCTCGATTGATCATTCACTATAGAAGGCAACTTTTTGAGAAATTTTCAAGATTTAATTGAGGTAGGTGTATCATTGATTTTATTTTATTTATGAAATTTATGGAATAATTGTGTTATGGAAATACATTTTTAATTAAATTATAGTGTAAATGTAGTTTTTGAAAAATGTATTTATCTTTTTCTATAAAATAGGAGCATGGTAAAAAAATTCTTATTTATTTAACATATAAATTTTGACATTGTTTTTTTAATAATTAAAATGTATATTTACATGAAAAATAGACTTTTAAAATAGATTTCAAGGAATTTTTTTCACTTTATCCTTATATTTTTACTAAAATGAAAATTCTTAGATTTTTATGAATTATTTCAGATTAAAATGTCTATTGTTTTTTTCTTTCCAAATCGGTTTTAAATAATTGTCTCTTAATAAAAAAATACCTATTTTCTTTGTAAGTTATATTTCAACTTTAGAAAAAAAAATTACTTTATAATGTTAATTATTTAATATTATGAGAACATTATCAAACGATACATGGGATTTTTTAACCCCACATATATTTTTTAGGACTATACTATAATTTCATTATGTGAAATGTGATGTTATATGTGAGGTTTTTGGAATTGAGGTGTGAGATAATGTTTACTCATTATTTATGTGATTATATTGACAGACTACTATCCTCCTTTGTCTTTTGTTCATAGAAACATGGGTATCTATTTGAGAGAGGCAAATTTATTCTCCTATAGGTTGTTGAAATGCTTCAATGGTCCCCACTATCATAAGATAGGGTTATATGGGGTGTACCATTACCATAATGCCAATGTGGGAATGTTGGAAGGTTTGTCTTGTGATGGGGATATGGTGTATGACAGATAATGGTCCATATAGGTTTTGGAACTATTAAGAATTTCAAAAACTAGTACCTAGGGTATTTACAATATAATTTGCTTCATGATTAGTGGTTTCTCATAAAATATTTCCTTATAGTATTTGGAAGATCACCTTGTGTTTTTTGGATATTGTTACCATGTATTATTGTTTATTTATTCTTGTTCTTATGGTTCTTTACTCTTGTGGTATTATAATTTTTTGGGGAAATATTTCAAATTAGATTATAGAATGATTTTTTGAAAAAAAAGAATGAATGTATGTATTTTGAATGTTATTTCCATAAAAAATATTTGAACAGAAATAATGACGTTGTATTATTTTTTTTATAAAAGGAATGGTTCAATATTTGTTTTAAAAAAGAATACCTATACTTAGGTTTTAAGGAAAATAAATATTTTATTCTTTTTATAGTATGATATGATTTTTTTTAGTTATATAATTATGATATATAAAAAATATTTTCTATATTATATTTTAGTTTAGAATCCATAACCTATTTTATAAATGGAATTTCATATACTATGTAGTGATAACCCACTAGTAATGCTAGCTCACACCATGCATGCACACTCAGGTATGTGTGTACACAGATCTTACAAATTTTTTGAGGTATAGATATTCTATTTGGAATTTTTATTGGTATATTTGTTTCACAATGTAGATTTCGTATATAAAAGAAAACCATGGGTTATATTGATGTGTTATGGTGGTTGGTCTAGGTAATGATTTTATAATTATCAATATATCAGCCAAGATAAACATTATTTATATATATTTATATTTTTCAATAGGTTTATTCAATAAAATCTATTTATATGTCAAGTTTTAATTTATGTTAATGAGTTAAATACTTAATTCTTAGATTATGGATCATTATTAGTTAATATTTAGGTTGTATATGTTAATTGATGTTTTATATATTTCTAAAGTATCGATGGTCCATGATGGATTTTTGGTAAATGTTCCAATATTAATTTACTATAATTTCTTATATAACTCATTCCCAATTTGTTTTATGTAAATACCATGCAAAAGTTTCTAAATCAAGTAGATCCTGAAATCCTTTTAGGCTTAGTGGTGAAGCAGGTCTGATGGAATGTTGGGTCAGGATAATATGGTTGAATAGAATATGTATTAGATCATTGAACCTTGGAAAGGTCTTAGATTCTTGAGAATTATATATTGTTATTTGGGATGTGTCTTGGATTTTTTTGAGAGGGTAATTTCACCAATCAATAGGTTGGTGTAGGGATGTAAGAGTAAGTAAAAGGACAAGGTCATGCTGAAAATTGATAACATTGGATATGAAAAGAAGTCATGTTTATTTTTAATAGTTTTTAAGGAAAATATTTATTGAGAATAATAGTACACTTGTAATGTATGGGTTTACTTCGTATTGTATTTTCCTAATTCTCTAAATCTCTAAACTGAAAATATCCTTAGGATATTAATGAATGTAAATTTCCTGTTCAAAGATATTATAATAAATAATGAATAATGCCATGTCCTTACACTAAAACTCAAAGCATTATAATAGTAATTCAAATTCCTTTTATGACAGAACTCATCATATTCATTCCATTTCCAAAAAAATAATGATATAGTAAATATAAAAAAATTAAATATTAATCCATGAAATAGGCTGAATATGTAGTCAATTTTATATCCTTCTGGATTTTAATATAGTAAAATTATTTTTTTCTAAGTTATATTATTATTATATTCTCTTATAATAACATAAAAAATATTAGTCATTGTGTGAATTGAATTGTAAATCTATACTCTATTTTAACCAATGAAATTTTACATAATCATAAATGATCTCTTTCTCACATAGAAGAATATAATTAAAAACTATCATTTAAAAATATTTGTTCTTCATTCCACTTAAACATTAGATAAAATTATGAAATTATACGTATGTTAAAATAATAGGCACATTGATAAAGTATTAAAAGTAAATCAATAACTCAAAAAGTTAAGAAGTTCATTCCATATGATCTGTAACAAAAACATGTCATATTTATAAATACAAAAATTGAATCTATATTGATAAATAAATTATCATAAGATATAATAATGTTATAATAATACATGTTGCATAAAAAATATTTTAATATATAGACATATATAGATACATGTAATATGAAAAAATTAATTATTAATCGGAAGCCATTATTAGATAGACATTCTTATGTCCACTTTATTCTAAAATTTTAAAGAATGTAATTGGTGTAGTGAATAAAATTTAATTAAATATAAAGGATTAAAATTACATGAGAATGTAACTAATTCTCTATATTAATAAATTTTAGTAAAAATGGTATTTTTCTATAATACCTTTCAATCATGACCTGCTCCTAAAAATACTAAATCAATATCAAATATATATTATAATATAACAAATCAATATCAATTATAAGTAAAATATATATATTAAATTTAAAATATATAATTAAATTTAAGTGAAATTATCGAAATTGATCTTAATTTACTAATAATACTTCTAGTTAATGACATTCCCTAATAGAAAAAACATTTAGAGCTCCATATCAATGATTATTATGATTGGTTATAGGAATATTACGTCACTAAATATCATATGTACCATCATAAAAATAATGTCATCATATTATTCAAAATAATATATAAAATTGAAGATTTAAAAGGTAATTATCATAGAAAAATTGTATATATTTTGTGGGAAAAATCAAATTTTCATCAGTCTAAATATAGTGATTAATTTCTTTTGTAGTAAAAATTTAATTCCCACCGTGAATTACTTTTCATGTCAATGTATCAAAGCAGATACATACAAACATAATAACTCAACCCTAGTAATAATAATATAATATAATTATTTTCACTGTTATACTATATTATAATTAATCTATTGAACATGGTAACCTATCACCTAGAAAGACATAACAGTCTATTTTAGTGCTTCACACGAGACAATTTTTTTGAACATTCATTATTACCAAATAACTATCAATATTTTTCTTATATTTTTTTCAGAATAATTTATTTAAACACATATATATTTGTTTTTTGGACTAAATTACTACGATCTAATGTAATGACATATCACACTAAAAATACAATATCAAAAGATAATATATAAATGTTTAATTAATATAATTAACTATTATTTTTTACATATAAAATGTTAATAAATTTCTAGACATATGTGTTATTTAATAAATGAAGGGAAATTATAGATATACAACATCTCTCTTATTATAAGAGGTAATTAAAATTGTGTTTTATTTATAATCTCCATATAATATCTATATCATTTTAGTGTAATAAATTTGTAATAAAATTTTATAATAAGTTTAACTATGTTTAATAAATAATTTGGAATTTATAACTGATGTATTCATCTACAACATCAAAATTAAACAACATGGTTTGATGTTCACAATTCTTATCCTAAATTACCAAATAAGTAAATGAATTTTAACCTAGGATAACCATTTGGTTTGGATGTGATGGATGGATTATCTCAAAAGGTTCATGATTTTCATTATCGTTATTTTGGTCAATTGTAATTCACATAATCAATATTAAAATACATAGTAGCCAGATCTATTTGATTTTAATATTCTAGATAAGCTACAACATCAAAATTAAACAACATGGTGTGATGTTCACACTTCCTATCCTAAATTCCCAAATAAGTAAATGAATTTTAACCTAGGATACCCATTTGGTTTGGATGTGATGGAAGGATTATCTCAATGGGTTCATGATTTTCATTATCATTATTTTGGTCAACTGTAATTCCCATAATCAATATTAAAATACATAGTAGCCTGATCTATTTGATCTTAATATTCTATATAATCTTACATGGGACATAATCAGAATAATAGAAAGGTTTTTGTAAGAGTTTGTGTTCTAGAACCAACTTCTTATACTATGATTACATGAATATTTAATATATTTAAATATTAACATTTTATTAAATTATGATCATTCATCTGCATTACTATAATGTAATAATGTCCTGTAGTATTTGTAACATTGAAACTATGATGAGATCCTTGAAGTGCTATGAAAATATTCTTAACTATAGTTCTACAGTTGGTTAACATACTATGAAGGTACAGATAGTATATAAACCATCAGGTGTGAGTACTCGTAAGCATATGTGACTTCTTCTTAGGATGTTCTCACTTTGTAATCTCTAAGACCAAAGATTATGAGAACATACCAGTCAGTATAAATTCTTCATGTTTTTGTGTCACCAGATATTCCTTTTAATGAGAATGTGTAATGGTCCTTACACTTTAAGATTATCATTAATACATGTCAGGACTCACTCACTTATATTTACTAACAAAAACTATTACGCATAAAGTTGGCTAGAATTAGGGTACATTGGATGTGTCATGAATGACATGTTATTAATGGATATGTAAAAGAAGGATTTGTAACATCCATTTATTAAAGATTATATCTCAACCATTTGATCTAAATAGAACCATCACATTAAATTCTCATCCATGGTGTAAAGACGCGTTTATTTTAGATAGTCAAAGAATTATATATCAAGCATACAGGCTGATGACACTATCATGAAACAAGAATGATGAGACATTCAGAGAAAGATATTATATTACATAGTGAGTGTTCATATGTGGGTGTCATTGTTAAGCCAACATGTTCATTATATTGGGTGCCTTGACCCATTTCTAGAAAGTACTTGTGAACTTTAGGCAGGCCCGCCTAATGACAAAGTGAAAGAATTCTAGAGGGTAACACACTCTATGTTTTTGGTTGTCTAAGTTAAATTTTATTTGAATTTTATAAGTGGAATTAATATTATTATTATGAAATTGGAATAATTTTATTCACATAAAAATTATCCAAAAATTAAATATATATTTATTCCTAATATTGTGAAAAAAAATATATTTATTTATTTTATTGAAAATATAATAAATATTTCTTTACTAGTTTTTAAATAAAATATTTACATAAGAGAATAAGTTTTTTATTAACTTATTCAGGTGTTCAATAAATGGGAGTGAAGTTAGAACTGAGGAAGGATGGTTCAGTGGTAAAATAATTATTTACATCACTAGTTGGTAAAAAAATAATGTGGTTATAATTATATAAAATGAGATTTCATTTATGGTTTTTTTCACATGTTGATATGCCATAAATAATGATTTGATTATTGTTATTATGTATCATGGGTTTTCTATATGTTTATGAATGTATTTAATTTTTTTTACACAATTAAATATTATAATTGAATCCATGTGTTGTTAAATTGATAGGTACGTCAATTGTGAAATGAATAGAAAACTTGTGATGCAAGAGAAATTTCTAGTCATGAATTTTCTCCCTACTCCACTCCTCTCTCCCTCTAATGAACAAGAGAAGTTATTCAAGTTCAAATAATATGTGATCAAGATTGATTGAAATAAGATATTCTCTTCACTGTGCTATCACCCAAAAAATATGTGGAGTCAATCGAAGAACATTGGAGCACGTAATGATCACCGCTAGAGGGATTCTGGTGTAGATCCCTCATGTTCAATGAGACAATTTGAAAGGGTCACCTTGGATGACCATGTAGAGACCCAAATCTTGGCATACATGGAAATTAAATTACTTTTGCGGAATACTTAATACATAACAATAAAGAACACTCAAGGACCATCATATTTTAGTGTCTTTGGAAACTCGGAACATAATCTTCTAATCATGGTGATAGATCTTCAACATATCCCATAAAGATCTTCCCCTTTTGTTTCCTTACCTAAAACCTTTCTTTAAATCCCAGGGAAAAGAAAACATATAAAGGGTGATCTCAAATGCTCAGTAAGGGTAAGCATAAAGAAAATAAAACAAATCATATATATTTGAACTTAAAAACATGAACATAATGTTTAAACATCAAAATCTTGAGCAATTACATAAAACATGGCAGTACTTAAGGAAAAGATCATAAAGAAACATTAATAATGATAAAATAGCATGTTAATAAAACATGTAATTGTGGAAAACCATTAAGCACATGATATGATTTCCATAGTATCAAAGGCGTTGTACCCAAGACCATCTTAATGGACAAATTCCCTTTCTGAATCGAGTTCACTCCTCATTTTAGTCCTGTATCACTGAACCAGATTAACTTACCATTCCATCCATGTCTATCTCATTAGATATAAATCATTACCCAATGAATTGGAGGTAGATATAGGTCCCACCCATCTCATTATGAAATCATTTTTACGTGTGCCACAACATAAACATAAATCATTCATCATAACCCAAAGAATAAAATGGGATTCATAAACATCATCCCATAATAACATAATCCATATAAAACAAATGGATATCATTTCATCATAAGAAAATTAAAACCATGTAAATCATACCGGCATTATACATGAAACATACACATCTGAAATAATGTCATCTTAGATGGAAAGTGGTTTTGATAAAACACTTGAAATGAATTTTTCAGGAAAATATCCTTTATTTTTCAAAACCATTTTCATTTCACAAAATTCCATGTAAAATTTAAAATAAAAGGATTTTTTTTAAAATAGTCATGAAATATTGTAGAGTAAGCTTCATGAAAATAAGGCGTTATAAAACTGTAAAAATCCGTTCATGCTGTATAAGTTAAAAAAACATTATTCTCGTACTTTTGTCAGAAATGTAAAAAAGTGACTCATACGGTAAAAAAAGAATGATTCCTTACATACCAT
Source organism: Viscum album (assembly GCA_963277665.1). Taxonomy (NCBI): domain Eukaryota; kingdom Viridiplantae; phylum Streptophyta; class Magnoliopsida; order Santalales; family Viscaceae; genus Viscum; species Viscum album. Next base: position 1,621,554,491 of record OY728150.1, read on the forward strand.
GTAGTAAAAGTAAAAATGGGTAAAAAGGACTTTAAACATACATGAAACCATTTTTAGAAAATAGGGACATGAATGATAAATATGAACCCAGTAAATACATACGAATAAACAATCTCGTATAAAAACGAGATTGGAAAATTTATCCCTTACATGAGGTTTGATATGTTTTGTACGTATATTAACCTCATGTATAATTATTTAAATAATGTCATTTACTTATTAAAGAATCATATTCATTGTTATGATATCATATAGGGTTCACTTATGACATTATATTACCCGTTCTTTTGTAAATTCCATGTTAAAGCAGTGTTTTGTGTAAAATCGTTTTATTTTTCATACAAGTTTGGACTTCTTGTTCTTGATATTATTATAACTTATATTATGATTTAATTACTTCCAGAATGTAAATAATTATTTATATATCATATATATTCAGTATATATATATATAATATAGATAAATGAAATGAAATACACCGTTCATGGAGACGGTAGGCCATACATACGCATGAACGCTGTTTTTCGTTTCTTTATTGAATTGAATGGTATTAAGTAGATGACATAAATATATATATACATAAATTTAGTAGCATTATTATTTCATATATTTCATGATTACTTATTTTATATACTTTATAATCATTCTTGAATTGTTAAGATGGAAAATGAATTTCATCGCGCTGTGGAGACGGTAATTTGTATGTATGCACGAGCGATGATATCGTTACCATATTTATTGAATGGAATTGTATTGGATGATATAATATATTAAAATCAGTATGATTTTATTATAATAATATATATTTATTCTTTACACCATTATACCCATACAATTAAGGAGGTGGTGGAAAAACTGATTACACCACGACATGGAGATGGTATTTCGTACGTAGTCACGCGCGGTGATTTCATTTTTCGTAGGATGGATTGAAGGTGAAATAGGTTTGTTTCATATTTATAATAACATATCAGTATATAAGTAATAATTATGTTATTACTTTATAATTAAACAACAAAATAAGAGGAAGTATAAGAAGAAAGAAACAAGAAATAATCGGTAGAAGAGATTACCTCTTCCTCGACACACCTCCTTTAAACTCCTTCATTGGGCACTAGAGTTGGTCTTTTGGAATATCAGAACCTCTATGATATAACTAGAGAGGTTTATAAGAGTAATTGGAAGGTTTTTTCCTATCTTCAAGGCTCAAAATGGTGTGAAGAAATGATGGAGGACCTGCCCTTTTATAAGGGAGGAGAGGGGCACCTTTGGAAAGTGTGGAAATATTATTTTATTATAAACTTATATTCGGTTTCAAAAGATCAAAAAATCCTTAATGATGAAGATAAGATTAATAATGGTCTAAATAAAGTAATCCAATAATAATTGGACATATTTTGGATAATATTTTAATCATTATAATCTTATTTATTTAAATCATTTATTAATGAGATAAATACTACATCATTATTTTGTCATAAATAATTTAATTTATTTGATGTCAAAAAATTATAAAAAAAACACCACCATGTAGGAAATATTTTTATATTTCCATTGAATATTTATAGTCCGATATATAATTTATATAACCCCTTATAAAAATTAATTACTAAAAGATTTTTGTTAATGTCAATTTTGTCTTTTCATTAAATTTATTAATCCAAATCGTCATTATCACTACCAATTGGATCAATGTGGTCCCAAAATCGACCCAAGGATGTCCATGGTAGGCCACTACTCATACAATAAGGTTAGGACAAGTGTTAAGGTAATTTGGAATTATTATAATATTATTTTAACCTTGAATTGCCCTATTTACCTTTAACCACAGCAAATAAAAGTCAAAAAGTTACTATTCATCAAAAAAATCATTTTATTGAACCAAATTTTACTTCTTAATAACAACCATATACGTTGGATTTTTGAAATTCAATTCAAAAAAGTAGTAAAATTTCATTTAAATGAAAGTGTCAGTTTTTTAACTACCACTAAGTGGTTTTACTATTCATCAAAAGTTGAAATTTTTCTGAAAAATACCAAAAATTCAGCCAAAGTTGTATTTGATGTTCCAAATTCAAAAATGATGTCTATTTTTCTAAATTGATAACATAGAAGTGGAATTAATTAATTTTAAAATTAATTCCCATTATCAAAAAAATAGCACGTTTTTTAGAAACAATAACTATCAAATGATCGACACTTGTTTATGTCCAATTTCAAAGTGAAATTAATTCCAATGACCAAGATTGGATTTAATAGTAAAAATATATTCTAATTACACTTTAAAACCAATTAAAAAGATAATATAACCAAATAAATTATTGAAATGAAAAAAGTGGTTTTTAATTAAAATATATGTGTTTTTACAATTCATTAAAATATGAAAGTTATTAGAATAATATGAAGAATTTATCCAAATTAAATTTTTATATCCCAATTCCATGGAAGAATTTTATATTGTCAAATTGAACTTATAAACATGTTAAAAACTAGATTTAAAGTGGGTGTGCCATCAAATGGCGGCAAAACTGCATTTTTTTGAAAAATACTTATTTTACCCGAAAAATTTATTTAGTTCTCATACCATGTTCTAAAAAATATGTAAGATGAATAATAATTTTATAAAATAAAAAATGTAGTTAATACTATTCATAACAGCTAGTCCATAATAATGTTATAACAAAATATCGTTGTTTAGTGAAACCCGATATTGCGTACTACACGTGCTATCGAGGAAGGTCGTGATTGTGTGTAATGCAAGCCAAGTCAGGGCTGCGTGTAGTGAAAATTATATTTGTTTTTGCCTATAACATAACAAAAACTTATTTCATTTATACATCAAACAAAATCTATACTTAATGTTGTGTAGAATAATTTCCAAAAAATGAACTTGAAATTGTGTGTAACAAGATCCAAGAATAGTGTTACGTATACTACAAGCTAATACGGTGTTGTGTATAGTACTAGCTAATCTTAGTTTAGTTTATAATAGAAGACATAAAAGAAATTAAAAATAATATATCTCATAAAATCTCAGGGTGTTACATTCTACCCAACTTAAAATGAATTTCTCCATCAAAATTCGTCAAGGTTATAAATCGTTTACTACTTGAAAGTTTCATTCATTGAAACCCACATCGTAAAAAGGAATACTAAATCATCATTTTAAAAAAGGAAAGTTAGAAACAAAACAGATACCCAAAGTAACTCATCACATGGGTTCCCACATAGGAGTATATAGGAGAAAATATAAATATGGAAGAGAAATCTAACTGTCACGTTCTGATGGAGAGTGGTAGAGAACATGGCTATGAAATAGCCAACAATCGCGAAGCCATAAATTTTTTATGATCTAAGGTACAATCTGATCCACCAGATATGAGAGTACTAGGACAACATTTTTGGTTTCCAAGATCATTTCCCTAACATTGATGAACTTTTACATAAGGAGAAATACTTACATGATTTCAGTGTAATGTCATCGTTGGTCATTCCATGATCATTTTCCACTTCGTCCTTATTTAAAGAAATGAAGCAGAATTTTTCAATCATGAAGTGTTAGCAGATCATGCGATAGAATGATAAGTCATCATATCCATTTCTACTACAAAAAGGTTAGCATAAGTCCATCTATGGTGAGATTAATCATATATGATTCCAAAAATGGGCTTATACTTCATCTATCATACCGCTTAATAAAATAAAACTAGTTCCTACTAACCAAGGACTTCCTGTAGGCCAGTGGTAGGCAATAATGGCCTGTCGCACTTCGGTTGTGGGTTCGATTCTTGCAACCTTGTCTGACGTGACGGGTTGTCACCCGTCCTATGGGTTTTCTTTTTTTTCTAAAACTATACTATTATAACATTCCAAAAATAATATCAAAATTTCTAGCCTTAAAAAATACTATCTGATGTCTGACATAATCTATTCAAGTCTTTAGACTTATCAAAAATACATATATCCAATCTCATAGTATAAAGAAAATTATTACTATAAATTTCATTAACCAAGAATGTGAATACCATCATTTATCCCCCATATATCATAAGATATATCTTGTTGATCGCATTCCAAACATGTAAATACTTTAATCTTGTATTCTCATGCAACATTAATTACCATAGAACCAGAGTGAAAACATGAATGCTTTCAAAATGTAACTCATTCCATATACCAAAATCCCAAAATTTCAATATTCTCAAACCATGATATCACTTTGTCCTTATATCAGTCATGAGCTCATCAATATTATTTTCTCCTTATCCCTTCATTATGCACATATCATCTACTTTCAAAAAATATTTCAATCAATTTTCATGGTTACTGGTACCATATAATTATTGAAAACCAATACATAGATCTTCCAAAATTCCATGATACCATAAATGAGATTCCATGATACTATTTTGAAATCCCCTTACATAAACACTTAATCATTACACAACATCATTGTCATACTCAACATCACAAATAGTGATCGCATTTGAATTCCCTTTATCCTTTTCCTTAATAGGTTGCTCACTTTGATCATCATTGACCCTTCGATTAGGGAACTGATTAGCATAATTCCCCATTTCCTTACACTTGAAGCATTGAAGTGTTGGTGGTGTGTTCTCTACAGTATTTTCTTTATTCACATCATTAGAAACCTTTTTTCCATTACTTCGACACTCTGCTGCTCGATGAAATTCTTTTCCACACTTAAAACATTTTCAAGTCCCTTTAAGACAATCTCCACCATGCTTCTTTCCACAATTTGAGCATGAAGAAACAATCATCTTCTTTTCACCATTATTCTGAGATTTCTCCTTGAACTCCATCTTTTGTTTCTTTTCAAAACCATGAGATGGATTTGTAACACCAACATCCATTTCTACCTTGATAGCACAACACACAATTTCTTCATAGCTACTGAAGTCTCTTATATCTAATGCCCTTCGAAGACTTGGTTTTAAGACTGTTGACGCTCCTTTCGTCACAGGGTCTAAAACAAGGAAATTGGGAAAGATTTGAAGTCAAAGTGATTCAAGATTATGAAGTAATGGAAATGGAATTTGGCATTGGAAACTTGGTTTGTTTTATACAAAGCCCTAAAATTTCCTTAGCAAAAATTTTAAGCCATCAAGGAGGCCTACCTGCGCGCCATACCAGAGCGCTTAAGGCCTGCGCACTGCAAACTGGCGCGCCGCCCTCTGTGCACTGCATACATGCGCGCCTCCCTTTTCCTTTGGAGGGATTCGATTTCCTCAGATTCAAATCCTCATTTCTCTCCGGATCCAACTCTGAGGGGGGACTTTTGTTGACGCTCCTATCGTCACAGAATCTAAAGATCGGAAAAGGGAATATCTGAGATCAAAGTGATTCAACCTTGGAAGAAAACATAAAATATCGACAAAGGCATGAACAAAGGATCGACAGCAACTGAACCGCGCAAGTTTTATCACTGTCGCACAAGTACACTTGCGGGACACCCTTGGTTGCGCAGGTGACTTGCGCGACCTAAGTGGTAACCGCCCGATAACCGCCCGGGGTCTTCTTTTGCCTATAAATAGACCCTGTGGGCCCCCCATTCGAGAGGATCTTTTTTCAGAAACTCGGATTGAAGCTCCCGACGCCCAAGTCTCTTCTCAAAGCATCTGGAACACTTCTAAGGTAATTTCTTACCTAGAACGGAAGATCTAAAGAGAAGAAGGAAAGCCTAAGTGTTGAAACATATCAAACACTTGTGCGCCGACTTATTTCCTTCAATATAACTTGCGCGTCCCTTTTCTGGAAGAACCTCAAGAACATTCTGAAGGGTTTAAAAAAGAGTCTCTCAAGTATTTCTATGCTGGTTGAAAATCACACAAGTACACTATGTGTCGCGCAGGTATACCTGCACGACAAATACTTGCGCGCCCACGGAAGACTTGCGTGCCTTGCAAGACTTGCGCACCCCTATCTTTTTGGGTGCCCATCTTGCCCATTTTTACCCCTCTTAAGCCATTTCACCTTTCCTTTTCAAGATTCAGTCTTCACAACACTCTTCAAAGCCATTTATGGCATGATTTCATGATTTGACTTTCTTATCTGAAAGGAATTCTGTGGAATCTCTCTCAAAGTCTAGTGATTTAAATATCCTTATGTCACTAAAATACGGAGAGTTCATTCATTCAACCTCATCCTTTAAGATGAGAGAATCCTAACCTGGGTATCCTTTTCAGGAATAATCCCCAGTGATAAAACCTTTAATCTGGGCATCTTCCTCAGGAGTAAGCCCAAAATTCTTAAAGTTCCCAAACTTGGGCATCCTCCTCAGGAGTAAGCCCCAATCAAGTCCTTTAATCTTGGGCATCTTTCTTAAGAATAATCCCCAACCTCAAATATGGGCATCCTCCTCAGTAATAAGCCCCATACCTTAATCCCTAACCTGGGTCTCCTTTTTCAGGAATAAGACTCAGTCATAACCTTGGGCTTCCTTTTAAAGAATAAGCCCCAAGTCTCCTAACCTGGGTTTCTTTTTTCAGGAATAAGACTCAGTCATAACCTTGGGCTTCCTTTTAAAGAATAAGCCCCAAGTCTCCTAACCTGGGTCTCCTTTTTCAGGAATAAGACTCAGTCATAACCTTGGGCTTCCTTTTAAAGAATAAGCCCCAAGTCTCCTAACCTGAGTCTCCTTTTCAGGAATAAGACTCAGTCATAACCTTGGGTCTCCTTTTCAGGAATAAGCCCCAAGTTCCCTTAAATTTCTCTTAACCATTCATAATTTACCTTTGATTTGGGTTTCCTTTTCAGGAGTAAAACCCAATCATAAGTCCCCTCCTAACTTGGGCATCCTCCTCAGGAGTAAGCCCCAAGATTAGAGTATTCAAATCTCCATGAAGCACATATAACTTTATGGACCCTGTTCATGGATTTTCTATCTAAAAGTAAATCCTAAACCTTCATCTATCTGGGCAGTCATCCATACATAAGCCCCAAAAAAATTCTTATGATTTCATCTTTCATGGCATAATTGTCTAAATTTTACCAATACCTCTTGTTTCTCACTCCGAGCATGACTCACGTGAGCTTAGAGTGTAAAAGTAATTATGACATTCATCTTTGAGCCATCAATCATAAACATCATATTCAATTTCTCGAACTACGTGGGTTCTGATTCCTTTTCCAAAACAAAGGATACGTAGGTAGCCCATTTATGGGTTCGATCCCAACTTTGAAATAATCTCTGTCATTCTGAATGACGATAAACTTCAAGTGCCCCACTGAGTGGCTTTAAAACCAGCCTGGTCATCATAATGACCAAGAGACTTTTATATAAATGTTTTGAAGGATACCATTGACCAAGAATCTCTAAACAGATATAGATGATTCTCTATTGATGAAGAACCTCGAATACATATAAAAGATTCTCTAAATTTCTTGCATATTTAATCATTGATTTTTAAAACTAAAGGAAAGCACATTTTATACTTGGTAATGTAATAAGGATTCACGAACATAACTTAAATCTGTAAAGAGATTCCCGGAGTAGACAATAATTCCCCTCAAAAAGGTGTGATGAGTCTGACCTCCCATCCTCTCGACCAATGCAAATTCCTAAAGCCTCATTAGTCCACAAGCTAATGAGCGCCTGCCTTTGGAAAGTAGGTCCAAACGGATGTGGAATCATTGGATGTTTCCGGTTCTACGAATAAACCAGTTAGAAACCGATTGGAACGTTTGAATCTCCCGTCCAGGAGGTCATCCCCGGATTCCGTGCAAAACAAAAATGGTTTGTTTCACACGGAATCCGGGGATGACCTCCTGGACGGGAGATTCAAACGTTCTGATCAGTTTCTAATAGGTTTGTTCATAGAACAGGAAACATGCAATGATTCCACATCCGTTTGGACCTACTTTCCAAAGGCAGGCGCTCATTAGCTTGTGGACTAATGAGGCTTTAGGAATTTGCATTGGTCGAGAGGATGGGAGGTCGGACTCATCACACCTTTTTGAGAGGAATTATTGTCTACTCCGGGACTCTCTTTATAGATTTAAGTTATGTTCGTGAATCCTTATTACATTACCAAGTATAAAATGTGCTTTCCTTTAGTTTTAACAATCAATGATTAAATATGAAAGAAATTTAGAGAATCTTTTATAAGTATTCGAGGTTCTTAATCAATAGAGAATCATCTATATCTGTTTAGAGATTCTTGGTCAATGGTATCCTTCAAAACATTTATATAAAAGTCTCTTGGTCATTATGATGACCAGGCTGGTTTTAAAGCCACTCAGTGGGGCACTTGAAGTTTATCGTCATTCAGAAGGACAGAGATTATTTCAAAGTTGGGATCGAACCCATAAATGGGATACCTACGTATCCTTTGTTTTGGAAAAGGAATCCGAACCCACGTAGTTCGAGAAATGGAATATGATGTTTATGATTGATGGCTCAAAGATGAATGTCATAATTTCTTTTACACTCTAAGCTCACGTGAGTCATGCTCGGTGTGAGAAACAAGAGGTATTGGTTAAATTTAGACAATTGTGCCATGAAAGATGCAATCATAAGAATATGTTTGGGGCTTATGTATGGATGACTGCCCAGATAGATGAAGGTTTAGGATTTACTTTTAGGGAGAAAATCCATGAACAGGGTCCATAAAGTTATATGTGCTTCATGGAGATTTGAATACTCTAATCTTGGGGCTTACTCCTGAGGAGGATGCCCAAGTTAGGAGGGGACTTATGATTGGGTTTTACTCCTGAAAAGGAAACCCAAATCAAAGGTAAATTATGACTGGTTAAGAGAAATTTAAGGGAACTTGGGGCTTATTCTTGAAAAGGAGACCCAAGGTTATGACTGAGTCTTATTCCTGAAAAGGAGACTCAGGTTAGGAGACTTGGGGCTTATTCTTTAAAAGGAATCCCAAGGTTATGACTGAGTCTTATTCTTGAAAAAGGAGACCCAGGTTAGGAGACTTGGGGCTTATTCTTTAAAAGGAAGCCCAAGGTTATGACTGAGTCTTATTCCTGAAAAAGGAGACCCAGGTTAGGAGACTTGGGGATTATTCTTTAAAAGGAAGCCCAAGGTTATGACTGAGTCTTATTCCTGAAAAAGGAGACCCAGATTAAGGATTAAGGTTTGGGGCTTATTCCTGAGGAGGATGCCCATATTTTAGGTTGGGGCTTATTCTTAAGAAAGATGCCCAAGATCAAAGGACTTGATTGGGGCTTACTCCTGAGGAGGATGCCCAAGTTTGGGAACTTTAAGAATTTGGGGCTTACTCCTGAGGAAGATGCCCAGATTAAAGGTTTTATCACTGGGGATTATTCCTGAAAAGGAGACCCAGGTTAGGATTCTCTCATCTTAAAGGATGAGGTTGAATGAATGAACTCTCTGTATTTTAGTGACATAAGGATATTTAAATCACTAGACTTTGAGAGATATTCCACAGAATTCCTTTCAGATAAGAAAGTCAAATCAAGAAATCATGCCATAAATGGCTTTGAAGAGTGTCTTGAAGACTGAATCTTGAAAAGGAAAGGTGAAATGGCTTAAGATGGGTAAAAATGGGCAAGATGGGCACCCAAAAAGATCGGGGCGCGCAAGTCTTGCAAGGTGCGCAAGTCTTCCGTGGGCGCGCATGTGTTTGTCGCGCAGGTATACTTGCGCGACACATAGTGTACTTGCGCGATTTTCAACCAGTATTGAAATACTTGAGCGACTCTTTTTTAAACCCTTCAGAATGTTCTTGAGGTTCTTCCAGAAAAGGGACACACAAGTTATATTGAAGGAAATAAGTCGGCGCGCAAGTGTTTGGTAAGTTTCAACACTTAGGCTTTCCTTCTTCTCTTTAGATCTTCCGTTCTAGGTAAGAAATTACCTTAGAAGTGTTCCGGAAGCTTTGAGAAGAGACTTGGGCATCGGGAGCTTCAATCCGAGTTTCTGAAAAAAGATCCTCTCGAATGGGGGGCCCACAGGGTCTATTTATAGGCAAAAGAAGACCCCGGGCGGTTACCAGGCGGTTACCACTTAGGTCGCGCAAGTCCCCTGCGCGACCAATGGTGTCGTGCAAGTGTACTTGCGCGACAGTGATAAAACTTGCGTGGTTCAGTTGCTGTCGATCCTTTGTTCATGCCTTTGTCGATTTTTTATGTTTTCTTCAAAGGTTGAATCACTTTGAGCTCAGATATTCCCTTTTTCGATCTTTAGATTATGTGACGAAAGGAGCGTCAACAAAAGTCCCCCCTCAGAGTTGGATCCAGAGAGAAATGAGGATTTGACTCTGAGGAAATCGAATCCCTCCAAAGGAAAAGGGAGGTGCGCAAGTCTGCAGTGCACAGAGGGCGGCGCGCCAGTTTGTAGTGTGCAGGCCTTAAGCGCTCTGGTACGGCGCGCAGGTAGGCCTCCTTGATGGCTTAAAATTTTTTCTAAGGAAATTTTAGTGCTTTGTATAAAACAAACCAAGTTTCCAATGCCAAATTCCATTTCCATTACTTCATAAGCTCGAATCACTTTGACTTCAAATCTTTCCCAATTTCCTTGTTTTAGACCCTGTGACGAAAGGAGCGTCAACAAAAGTCCCCCCTCAGAGTTGGATCCGGAGAGAAAAGAGGATTTGACTCTGAGGAAATCAAGCTTTGAATCATATAATTACTCAATATTACCTAAATCATACAGAATGTATGTTTAGTGAGCTGGAACTTGACTTTTATTCAGAGTTCCTTTGTCTTTTTTTTTGTGGGCAGTTTAAAGTCATGCACGCCGGACATAAAGGGGATAATGTTTAAGGTCGAAATACCTTTGACCAAAATGGATTAAAATTGATTCAATTGCTTGACAATTTATCTGAAAACAAATTACCATACTCAAGTATGAGAGAAAATATGTAAACTATGACTTAAGAATATTTGAATCTGAGGAATGATATGAAAAAGAGCTAAAAAGGCATTAGAAGAAGTAGTTTCCAAGAATGAAGTTACTATTATTTAACAAAACCCGTCCGGGGGTTGAAATATGCAGGGCCACCTACTGGCATTGGCTGCATGGTCAAATAAATAGCATCTTTTGGCTGATAAGTCTGTTATGTGGACTGTTTATGCAAGGCCACCTATGGGAACGTACTGCATAGTCAGGCAAAAGAACTCCCAGAAATTTACTTTCCTAGTGCTAAAAGCCAGTGAAAGTTTATGGAGATTCAAATTTTCTAAAGTATAGAGTTTGTTGTATGGAAAGGGGTTCTTGAATATGGAGAAGATATTTCCGAACGAGAATACTGACGAACTGGATGAATATCACTCCTACGAAGGTCTGACCCAAACGTAGGGAAGAAGAATAAACCATAGACTTGAATACTTTCAGATCATGAAAAAGGATATGGGACAAATATGTTAAGGATGGATATTTTTGCGGATCCCTACATACTGTCGTTTTAAGACAAATAAGGACAAAAGAGGCATTCTTCCCAAGAATGAAGTTACCATTATTTAACAAACCCGTTAGGGGGTTGAAACATGCAGGGCCACCTATGGGCATTGGCTGCATGGTCAAATAAATAGCATCTTTTGGCTGACAAGTCTGTTATGTGGACTGTTTATGCAAGGCCACCTATGGGCACGTGCTGCATAGTCAGGCAAAAGAATTCTCAGAAGTTTGACATTTTTGTGACTAGAAGTCATGAAAAGGGTTATGAAGATCTGAAACTATCTAAGGTTAGGATTATAATACATAAAGATGGTTATTGTCCAATGTATATAGAGATACATAGGTCAATGAAAACCATAATCATGTTGTGGCTGGGTCCAGAGTTGAAATTTTGGACTTCACTACGTATCTCATAAGAATGAGAATCAAGCCATACGTAGTTCTTGAAATGCAGTTTAACGTCGTGCAGGACGAAAGTATGAGTGATCTTAGTTTAGGGTCATAGAATTCGGACCATAATAATGAATACACAGTGTGTGTTTTTATGAGGACTTTTCAGCCAAGGGACTGAAAGTGAAATTTGGGGTTAGGCCCAAAAGACTTGGGACTGGATTCGAGGGATACTCGAATGTTCCTACGTATCCCATAAGGATGGGAATCAAGTCCACGTAGTTCTAGAATTACCCTTTGTACAAATTTGGTTCGTACATGTGAAGGGTGAAAGGGGACTTTAGTGCAATGATGGTTTAACCTAAAAAAGTTCAGGCATTACCATGTATGCACGTAGTATTTTGAAAATGAAAACCATGATTGAAAAATCAATGTTAATAATTGTTCTCTCTCAAATGAGGAAATAAAAGAATATTGTAGTTTATTGTCGTACCGGACAAAAGTGTTGTATAGTTTAACGTCATATAACAAGGACGAAAGTGAATCAATGTAAAGATATTGATTCCAGGGGCGGTTTCACGAATCAACATCATATGAGATAGTGGTGAACCGATGTGAAGAGATTGTTTTTGGGCTTGAACCCTGGGAGGTTGCCTACATACCCCGCTTGGAGGGCAAGGATCAAAGTCCTTGTAGTTCAATTTAAATAATGAATTAATGATCAAGTTGTTCTTGGGGACAACGATCTAAAAATGTTTTTGGGACTTACCCATGGTTAGCGGCCCAAAGAGAGTGTTATGGTTGATGTTCGCTCTAAGCTCACGTGAGTCATACTCGGTGTGAGAAACAAGAGGTAATAACAACCTTAACGATGCACAGTTTAATGTCATGTAGGACATAAAAAGGGGACTATGCAGTTTAAAGTCTTGCAGTTAGGACTATTGGTGCTGCACAGTTTAGTGTCATGTAGTAGGGACAAAATACAGTTTAATGTCATGTAGGACCTATCAAGGATTTTCTGTACAGTTTAGCGTCATGTAGTTAGGACGATGGGGATAAAATAGTTTAACGTCATATTGGACGAAAGGGGGACTGTGCAGTTTAATGTCATGCCGTAAGGACAAAATAACACACCATTTATGTCATGTTGGACGAAAGTGTGAATAGTTTAAGGTCATATGCATGGACCGTGGATGGTGCAGTTTAATTTCATGCTGTACCTTTGATGATTATATAATTTAACGTCTTTTCGGATGTGAGGGACTTTTATACAGTTTAGCGTCATGTAGTTTAGGACGTCACAGTTTAACTTCTTGCTGGACATAAGGGATTTGCAAATAGTTTATGGTCATATACATGGACCAGGGCTGATGCAGTTTAAGGTCATGCTAGACGGTTTAGGGAACTTTTTCACAGTTTAATGTCGTGTGGGACGAAGTTGCAGTTTAAAGTCATACTGGACCATTGCTGTACAGTTTAACTTCATATAGCAAGGAAGAACTGGTGTTGTATAGTTTAAAGTCATGTAGCTAGGACTAAGGTGAACCAATATGAGGATATCAGTTCTGGGGACTTTTTACAGTTTAACATCATGCTGGACATTGGAAGTGCCACACAGTTTAATGTCATGTTGCTAGGACAAAATATAGTTTAATGTCATCTTGGACAAATAAGGAACTTCTGTACAGTTTAATGTCATGTAGATAGGACATTATACAGTTTAATGTCATGTAGGACATATAACAGGGACTATGTAGTTTAAAGTCTTGCAGTTAGGACTATTGGTGCTGCACAGTTTAATGTCATGTTGCAGGGACATAATAACAGTTTAATGTCATGTAGGAAAATATATAGTTTAATGTCATCTCGGACATATCATGAACCAATGTGATTTTTTTGGATCTGGGAACAATATTTTGTGTTTATACAAAATACTTCTTCAGAAATATGGCATTAGTTAGAGTCGTGATGTGTTCTCCATCCATTGAGATCAGAGAATACGCTCCATTGGAGTAGACCTTATGTATTGAATAAGGTCCTTCCCATTTTGGTTCAAGCTTGGGAGGCTTCTTTCCTGGTATCATTGGTGCTCTGAGAACCAATACCAATTCTCCCTGAATGAATGAACGAAGACGAACTTTTTTGTTAAAAGCTCGTGCTATCCGATTCTGATAGATTTCCAAGTGGTGCAAAGTGCACAATCTTTTCTCATCTAACTGTTCCAATTCATTCAAACGCTTTTGGGATTGCTCATCTGTTGATAACTGATCACAAATGGCTATTCTGAGTGAGGGAAATTGAACTTCAATTGGCAATACTGCTTCTGTTCCATATACCAATGAATATGGAGTAGACCGCGTTGCATTGCGAGTGGTAGTCCGATAAGCCCATAAAGCATGAAAGCCTTTATCAGGCCATGACCTCTTATCTTTATCCACCATCTTTTGTAGTATATTTGAAAGAGTCTTGTTGAAGGCCTCTATCTGGCCATTAGCCGCTGCATGATATTGAGATGAATGGTTGGACTTAATTTTGTATTCTTGATACAATTTCATTACCTCAGAAGAACAGAAATTGGTGCCGTTGTCCGTCAATATGGTATGAGGGACACCAAATCTAGTAATGATGTTAGACTTGATGAAGCTAACAATGCATTTAGAACTGACTTCTTTGAGAGGTACTGCCTCTGCCCATTTGGAAAAGATATCAGTAGCAGTAAGAATGTACTTAAACTGCTTGGTCGTAGCTGAAGGGTAAGGTCCCACCACATCCATTTTCCATGTGGAAAATGGCCGTGAGTATTTAGCTGTATGAAGCAACTCTGGAGGTTGATGAATGAAGTTGGCATATACTTGGCATGAATGACACTTCTTTGTGAAATTAACACAATCTTGTATCATTGAAGGCCAAAAGTATCCAAGCCTTCGAATTTGATCAGATAGTCTATGTCCAGACTGGTGGGCACCACAGACTCCTGCATGCACTTCCTTTATGACAACCATTGTCTCTTCACCATCAATACATCTGAAGAGAACTCCATCAAAACCACGTTTGTAGAGAATTTTCTCGAGGTGGTTTGGGCCATCATAAAGAGTAAAATTGACCACACGTCGCCGAATTTGTTCTTTCTCGGCTCTATCAGGTGGAAGTGTTCCATTTTGAAGGTATTCCCTGATAGGTGACATCCATCCTGTAGTATGACCATACTGTTCAGGAATGGGACTAATTTCATTAATTTCCTCTATTCTGACTTGAACATAAGGTGAAATTGCACGACGGTGGGCAATACAGATGGTTGTTTCGTCCCGATTTGGATCTGCTAAAGTTGTGGCTATATTAGCCAGTGCATCAGCTTGAGCATTTTGTGATCTTGGGACATAAGAAAATGTCGGTTCTGAAGGGAATTCCGACATTAACTCTCTGACGTAATCATACAAAGGTATTAATTCTTCTTTTCTGATGTCATAATCCCCATTGACTTGTTTGATTACCAGGTCTGAATCACCTTTCACCTTTAAGTGATTCACTTGTGCTTGAAGTGCTAACTCCAAGCCTGTAATGAGAGCTTGGTATTCAGCTTCATTATTGGTACCACCTTCTAACAACAAAAAGGAATAAGGTAACACTGCCTTATCTGGAGAAATGAGCACAATTCCTAAACCAACTTTGTTGAATTTAGGATTTTCCATTTTCTTCCCTGTTGGACTTCTAGAAGCACTATCAAAATACATTTCCCATGTTTGAGGACTCTCTTGAATAGAGAAAACTTCCTCATCAGGGAGTTCGATATCTGAATACGTGTCTTCCACTGAAGGATGTTCAGCCAGGAAATCAGCCAGAGCTTGGCCCTTAATTGCCTTTTGAGACACATACTGAATGTCGAACTGCTGTAGAATAACCGCCCATCTTGCCAGACGTCCTGTAAGCATTGGACGACTAAGGATGAATTTGAGCGGGTTATTACGAGATACCAATTGGACCTCATGATGTTGCAGGTAGTGTCTCAGTTTCTGAACTGCAAAGATTAATGCTAGGTAGCACTTTTCAATACTTGAATACCGGGTTTCTGCTTCAAGCATAGTTCTACTGAGATAGTAGAGACTATTTTCATTCCCAGCATCATTCTTTTGAGCGAGAAAGGCACCCAATGATCGCTCTAAAGCTATCACGTAGAGGATAAGAGGTCTACCCAAAACAGGTGGCATAAGTACTGGTGGACTCAAGAGTTATTTCTTGATAACATCAAATGCTTTTTGACATTCTTCAGTCCACTGGTAAGTGACTCCTTTCTTCAATAATTTGGTAAAGGGTAAACTTTTGCCTGCCAAATTGGCGATGAAACGCCGAATATAGGCTAAGTGTCCTTGAAGTCCTCTTAATTATTTCAAATTATGAGGAGGTGATATACCAAGGATTGATTTGGTCTTCTCTGGATCGACTTCAATACCACGATGGCGTACAACAAAGCCGAGGAATTTTCCCGAGGTTACCCCAAAAGCACATTTTAAGGGGTTCATCTTCAAATTATGTTGTCGAAGCTTGTGGAATACGACTTCCAAATCAGCCAAGTGATCAAAACGTTGTTTGGATTTAACCACCAAATCATCTACATAGCATTCAACAAACTTCCCTAGAAAAGGTTTGAAGATACGATGCATGGTGCGTTGATATGTTGCACCTGCATTCTATAAACCAAAGAGCATCACCCGGTAACAAAACACACCTTGTGGAGCTCTGAAGGCTGTATATTCCTCATCTTCTGGGGCCATTCAGATCTGATTATATCCAGAATATCCATCCATGAAAGAAAGTACTTCATAGCCAGCCGTCGCATCAATTAAGAGTTATGTAATCGGAACTGGGAAATCATCTTTAGGACAATACCGATTAAGATCTCTGAAATCGATGCAAACCCTAATTTGTCTGTTCTTCTTATTTACAGGGACAATATTAGCCAACCACTTGGGATATTGAACTTCTCTGAAGAAGTTAGATTTGATAAGCTTATCCACTTCAGCCTCGATTTTGGAATCATAGGTTGGGTGTGTTCTTCTCGCGGCTTGCTTGAATCCTCGATGTTCTTTTGGCAAACCCAAATGATGGGTGGAAACATCAGGGTCAAGTCCAGGCATCTCTGTATAATTCCAAGCAAAAATATCATTATTTTGCTTTAGAAAAGAAATATACATCTCTTGCTCTTCACGGGTCATGGCCGCACTAATTAAAGTGGGGCGTGGATCTTTCTCTGTACCCAAATTTACTTCTCTGAGTTCATCCACAGTGGTAGAGATACCCTCTTCAAATGCTGGAGGGGCATCTCTAAGATATTCCTCTTCCTCTTCATC
The DNA here is from genome assembly GCA_963277665.1 of Viscum album. Classification (NCBI taxonomy): domain Eukaryota; kingdom Viridiplantae; phylum Streptophyta; class Magnoliopsida; order Santalales; family Viscaceae; genus Viscum; species Viscum album. The sequence continues at coordinate 1,621,571,621 of OY728150.1, forward strand.
ATGTGTTATTTCTTCCATTTCTACTCTCAAAGTAGATGAAAAAACGAAATTCTCATGATCATTAGAGATGTCAAAATTTTCACATTTTGAAGAAGAAGCTTCCATTTCCGACCCTATTGATGATAAAGGGTCTTATTTGGGAAATAAAAAGGAGATGATGGATTGAGAATCGACATCAATATTCACCTCTGGTGTTGCTATAACTTCTTCTGGACTGATTAGCGAAGTATAGACTTGTTGGATTTCAGCAGACGAAATGAAAACGTCACCACTTATGCTTTCATCACTGCTTGGTAAGTTACCAATTTCTCCCATGTTGTCTGATTCGATTGCCGTAATTGACATTATGGATCTTTCCATAAGAGTATTTTGATTTGGGCCTATTTTGTCAATTTGACTGATAGGTAACACATAATCTGTACTCATATGTGAAAATGGATTTATTGGAATTTTTTCCAAACCATATGGAGCATTAACTTTGGTAATTTCCTTCATTGTAGATTTTTCTCTTCCCTTCATGTGATAAAATTCCGCCTCAATGTATTGAGACTCATATGTCTTGAACGGGGCCTTATCACCATACAATGTTCCAACTTGACCATCGAAACAGTATTTGAGACATTGATGGTATGATGACGGAATAGCTGCATGCTGATGTAGCCAGGGTCTTCCAAGCAAGATATTGAAAGCTGAGTCTTGATCAACAATCATGAAATCCGAATTGGAAACAAGATCTCCAAACTGAGTTCTGAGCGTAACTTCTCCTAGTGGTTCTTGTTCATTTTTATCATATCCTTGCAACATCATGGTAGAAGGAGATAAATCAGATTCCGTGAGGCCCAATCGACGAAGTGTGCGAATGGGCATGAGGTTGACTCCTAAACCATTGTCAATGAAAGCTCTTCGAACATCTATACCATTGACTTTGCCAGATAAGTACAAAGGTTTTATGTGCCCATGCACAACATCATCTTCATCTTTATCAGTAAAAGATATCACTGCATGGCATTCCGCAGGATTATTCTCTATGTGATAGATTTCAGCTGCAGCAATTTCAGCTTCAAACTCCTGAGGACTAGACAAAGCTTCGATGAGTGCTTCCCGAAGATCTCTTGACAGATTCAAAACATCCAAAATTGATAACTTGGCTGGTACATGGGCCAAGTGTTTCAATATATCATACTTTTGATCTAGAGGTCTGCGTTTCCCAATAGGAATATACAGTTTAGCAGGTACCTTGGAAGCAGATGCTTTGGAAGCTGATGCATCTTGTATTGAAGTTTGCAACAACCTTGGTTTTGGAAAATTAGACTGATTAGATCCATTTACTTGCTGAGATAAAGAAGTTGGAACTTTTAATCGGTCTTCCAAAATAACTGTGCCGAAACTGAGATGGCCATTGGCAGAAGAACTTGCTTGTTCTTTTTGAGCTCGCTGAAGGGCTCTACCACGAGTTTCTGCTACATATACAGTGCTAGCAGGGGTAGAATTAGAGTAGTGGCTTCGGAAAGATCCACGTCTTCCCCTATATCCTGAACCTATAGAACTTCCTCGGGTTCCCTTATTTGATACATGGAATTCAGGCTCATCAAGACTGGAATATGAATCTGTTAATTGAATCATATTAACAGAACCAAAGATTAACTCTTTGTCTGATAAAGACTCTGCCTAGTTAGCCTGTTTAGGCTGTGCCATTTGGTAGGACGGTGCCCGTGGCTTCGAAGTAGATGGCATGAAATCTGCCAGAGTTAAAGACAATTTAGGCTTTGCTACATACTCATCTTCTCCTGATTCCTCTTTCTTCTTTGAATTGCGCTGCCCTTTTGAGGATTTGTCTTTTGATGGAGGCTTTACTGCAGCTTTTGTAGGAGACACAATTGGCTTCTTCAATTTTGTTTGCAAAATGGAATGGGTCCGATTGATTGTCTTTCTGACCACCCAATCATCATATTTTTTCGCAGTTTTGCTTTTGACTTCCTGCCACTCGACTCCTTCCTCCGGATCTGTAGCGGTAATACACGCTACATGAGATGAAGAACCCTTCAATTTGACTTGTCCCAAGTCGACCATATTTTGCAGGAGGTCTTTAAAGACAAAACACTCCTGGATGGGATGCCCCAACATTTTATGAAAGGGACAATAATTGGGACGGTCTTCATCTCCTTCCTTGTTTGGCCTCTTGGGCACTGGTAATTGAACCAAATTATTTTCCAGAGCTGAAATGAAGTAACCAGGAAATTGTTCACTTCGGAAAGAGTATGTTTTACTCTTCATATCCTCAAATTGTTTCCGTCGTTGATCTTTTTGATCATTTGGATGAAACAGCCTTTTTTGTTGGCGTTCAGGAGGTGGAACCCTTCGAGAAGATGAAGGTTTTGAAGTAGAAATAGGTACAGGTGCTTGTTTAAGCATAACTGTAGGAGTTTCTGCTTTACCCATTCTTCTTCCTGGAGCTGATGGAATTACACGAGATTTAACCTTAGCCTGTATAAGGGAATCTTCAATCTGTTGAGCAATTGAAGTAAGGTCTCGAAACCCTCCTGTGTATTTCACAGGGATCAATGGCGTGCGTAATTCGTCACGCAAATTTGCCACACAGATTGACAAAAATTCCTCCTGAGGGAGTGCTAAACTCAAGGAATACATTAATCCCTTCCAACGAGCAATGAAATCAGAGACTCTTTCATTCTCCCTTTGCTTGCAGTTTGTATGATCGAAAACTGTCGTTTTTGGCAAAGTTGAGCTAAACTGAAGAAGGAATTTTTGACGAAGATCCTCCCATCTGATGACTAACCGGGATTGCAAGTTTGTATACCAGACAAAAGCTGGTCCTTGCAAGGTTCGCACGAAGCATCTGAGTTTCACTGCTTCTTGTTGCTCTGGAGTTCCCATCATAGGATCACAACAAGACACGTAATGCGTCAAATGTTGTTCAGGGTCGCCTGATCCATTGAAAGTAGGGAAAATAGGGTTTCCAAAACTGGATGGAGGAGAAATTGAATCTACCCATTCAGGGTAAACTTTCTTTTCAGGTTGAACTTGCGCCCGTTTCCCTTCCATAGTTTCTAACCGGGCTGTTAATGACTCAATAATAGTTATTAAATTTTGAGAAACGTCAGGTTGAACTTGGTTTTGGGTAGGTGCAATGAATGGAGCTTGGACAGACGTGGTGGTTGGTGCTGCAACTAATGGTAGTGCTGCCAACCGTTGTTGCGTTTGACCCGTAGGATTAGACCTCTGAGGGTGTACTGATAAAGGAGGATATTCTTGATCCATCTCAGTAGTTACAAAAAATTCCTACGGCTGTCGGACTTCATCATTCTTAAGAAGAAGACTACTCTGAAGTAGTTCTGCATTCAACCTTCTTAATTCTTTCATTTCCTCCTCCTGTTGTGAAAACCTTTGCTCTAATGAGAGCGATTGACCTCCTTCAGAAGAAGGGTGATAAGTAACCTGATTCTTTCCTTTCCCCTTATTGGATCCTTTTCGGAGAGGGGGAATTGGGTTACTTGAAGGAATACCCAAATTTTGGGTAAGCCTTTGATTACGTGTGCACACACCTTCTTCATTTAGGTCTGTGTGCGCAACTTCTTGAGCATGAACCTCTTCGTCTGATCCCTCTGATTGAGCCTCATCTGGTGAATCAACAGCAATGGCATTGATGACATTAATGGATGCATATTGCATGGAATCCTTTCTATCAGCATTTCTGTGATATTGTTTCCTTCCATGTCCATGATGAGACATGGCATTCCGTTGACTTGATCCCTCATGAATTTCTTGGAGAACCATCACTTGGAGAGAATCTCTTGACAGCTTGGCTCTTCGTTCCTCTTGAGGCTTATTCCCTAATCGAGAGAATACTAACTTTCTCTGAGGGAGGGATTGAGGATTTGAAAAAGTCCCCAGTCCGGTGGACTGGGGATGTTCCTGCTGCTTCCGATCAACTCCTCGAATCCCATTCGTTGACTCTGAGGGTTGGGTTAGAGAAGTCCCCAGTCTGGCAAGCTGGGGTGTCTCTTGACATGCTATGTCTGAGATCTTCTTAAAATCTCTCTTGATCTTGCGAATCTTAGTTCAGAAATTAGCTGGATGCATTAACCTGTATCCACTTTTATCACCTGGTTCAACAGACCGTTGGATGATTTCTGAAACTTCTGTCATTTGATGACGTGTTTTCTCCAGACGAGAGGCTTGTGCAATATTCTCGCCTGCTTGATGTAGGAGCAATTCAACAACCTGTTCTCTATATACATGATTTTGAGAGGAACTAGTTGAAGCCTGTTCTTGAGCAAACTTTTGATTATGAACAAAGCCCACTGACTGTGGCCGGCCATGGGCAATAACATTGCATGAGACAATTTTCGGCGGGCTTTGCTGACCAGAAAGCACTGTGAAATGTAGTGCTCCGTGAACACCCCATCCTCTGATATAAACATCAGTTGGAGCATTGGAAATTAACTGAAGAAATCTTCTTAGTGCGCCAAGGCATGAACGTTGAAGGGTTCTCTGTTGCTTTTCAGCCTTCGGATACCGAGAGACTGATAGAGATGCCAAATCAATCTGGCGTTGTAACCCTTCTATTATCTTAAGATGATTTTCATATTCATCATAAGATAATACCTTTTTCTTTAATTGACAAAGAGTTTTCCATATGTTGAGACGAATATCATGGATTCCATCATCCGTCAACATCTTTGGAATGTCGTACTGGGAGTCAGCCAAAGGCCAAAACATGACTGGTACTTCACCTTTTGCCAGTTTTTTCCTCATGTTCAGCATTTCCTCTTTATCATTAAATGAAGATTCTTCAACCTGTTTGGACCAGAGTTGGTGTTTTCTTGTTGCTTCATCGGATTCAACAAGATTGGTAGAGAAATCACTATTCATGCTGGAAGATGAATGACCCAGGGATGGTTCGGAGAATAACCTGAACCCCATGCTATCTTCTGATGGAGAAAGAGTTTCACCTGCCGATAGTAATGCATCAGACATGACTGGTTTTACGTTTGCAAGTGCCTCGAGATAGGAGGGCTTTCTCGTCACTACATTTCCTTCTGAAGAATTTTCGAGACAACGTGAATCACTACTGTGGAGAGGACTTTCGCAGTGAAGTTCATCACCATGAGGAGGACCGTCATGATGGGTTACAGCAAAAGATGAAATCTCTTGCTCCTTGGTCTTCTGACCACACAGAGGGTTCCTGTGGCTCTCATCTGAAGAAGAAACTTCAAGATTGACCGAATTTTCATGAAGCAAGTCTTCATGAGGAAGTGTCTGTTGAAGACCTTCAGAATTAATGTTCCCGTTATTGGGAACTGAGGGAGTAGAATCTTGAATTCCGACAGATAAATGTCTGATGGCTTCAAGAACTCCAGCATCGAGAAAGTCCTTGTAGCAGATTGGCCTTTGATCTCCCGACTGTGCTGGGCGGAGCTTTTTCTTAGATACCTTATTACTCGATTTAGAAACCACTTGATGACGAAAGTGATTGCTCTGAGCAGGTGTATGTGCCTGAGCAGGAAATATTGTTAGGTTAGGCTGACGATCTCCACTCAAATCAGGTGTATGTGCCTGACTTGGTTGTCCCTATGATATGGGGGAGTATGCCCCATAACCCTCTTGGACTGGAACAGATGTGTGTGTCTGTTCCGGAGTGAATCGTTGATGTGTCACTCCATTGCTAGGGATAGATTTATGTGTTTGTCCCTGAGATGATGCTGAAGCTGTTATGATATCCTGGAAAGCATCCAGAATATGAGCAGGAATTTGCTTCTGCTCTTTCACCATTGAAAAAATATGTTTGGTGACTTCAGCTGCCGGAACGGGGATATACGTCCATTCCGGGCTTGGAGTAGGTGTATGTGCCTGCTCCTGTCCTCCTTTTCCTGTCAGTGAATCCTGACAGTACTCAAGTGTGGAGGCAGAGAGTTGAGTCTGCCTCTTGTTTGTTGTCGGGACTTTCCGACTGACTTCTCCGGGCGCTACCAAGAAAGACTGTTGGTAGGCCTGATTAGTATTAGCAGGTGTATGTGCCTTCTGATTACACTTCGCCAAACGCGGTTGACGAGATCCATCATATGTAGTCAGCCGAGCCTGCTGACTAACTGGTGATGTATAAGCAGGTTTATGTTCCTGCCTATGGTACTCCGCTGGAATTGCCTGGCGGGATAGGCTTGATGCTGCCAGACGAGTCTGCTGGACAGCGGAATTAAAACGAACAGGTGTGTATGCCTGCTCGTTGTTTTCCACCAAGTTAGGTTGGTGGACTTCTCCGGAGATGGCAGGGATTAAAACCCACCTATTGTTAACCAGATTCCGTCTCTGGCGGTTCATCTTGCCTGCTCGGGTTCGAGGAACCTGAGCTGAATGCCTGGAGTCGGTACCCTCATCATGTTGAGGGCGCACTACCGAACGAGTCTGGCGGCGATTGTTGATGGGAGCCCTCGAGAAGGACTCCTGTCTTTTTGAATTAAGGTCCTGCGGGACCTGCTCATTCACTTCCTCAGAGTAAGGAAGTGAATGGAAGTTGTGTTCCGGGGATAACGACCCGAAACGGTTGGAGACGGTAGTCAGCACCGCCTGCTTCTTGATTGCTGGCCGCCGTTGTCCCGACGACCAGGTAGAGTTGTTAACTTGGAGGGCTTGATGACCGGCCTCCAGAGTTGGGATAGTACCGTTGCGACGGTACTCTTTAACCAGTGCATTAGAAACCCAGCGTTGAATACGCTGAGTTGGTGATGTCATCCTCAGAGCGGATGACGTTCCAGCAGGAGTAGTAGCATTGGTTTTCATAGCAGCAGACCTCACAGTAGAGGTGTTCACAGCAACAGTATTCACAGAGGTGAATTTAAGAAAAGCCATTTTGCAGAAGATCTTTGAGAAAAGAGTGCCTGTTCCATGTAACAAACATAATCAAGATGAATCCGTCCACTACATCTTTTGGATGAGCACATTTCAATGATTGATTTGTTGGCCCAAAGGGCCTAACAAATTAGAAGAACATCACTTTAACTTGGTTAAGGATTCACGTCGGGTTCACCATTTTTGTTTCGCACGGAATCCGGGGATGACCTCCTGGACAGGAGATTCAAACGTTCTGATCGGTTTCTAACGGGTTTGTTCGTAGAACCGGAAACATCCAATGATTCCACATCTGTTTGGACCTACTTTCCAAAGGCAGGCGCTCATTAGCTTGTGGACTAATGAGGCTTTAGGAATTTTCATTGGTCGAGAGGATGGGAGGTCAGACTCATCACACCTTTTTGAGGGGAATTATTGTCTACTACGGGACTCTCTTTATAGATTTAAGTTATGTTCGTGAAACCTTATTACATTACCAAGTATAAAATGTGCTTTCCTTTAGTTTTAACAATCAATGATTAAATATGCAAGAAATTTAGAGAATCTTTTATATGTATTCGAGGTTCTTCATCAATAGAGAATCATCTATATCTGTTTAGAGATTCTTGGTCAATGGTATCCTTCAAAACATTTATATAAAATTCTCTTGGTCATTATGATGACCAAGCTAGTTTTAAAGCCACTCAGTGGGGCACTTGAAGTTTATCGTCATTCAGAAGGACAGAGATTATTTCAAAGTTGGGATCGAACCCATAAATGGGCTACCTACGTATCCTTTGTTTTGGAAAAGGAATTAGAACCCACGTAGTTCGAGAAATGGAATATGATGTTTATGATTGATGGCTCAAAGATGAATGTCATAATTACTTTTACACTCTAAGCTCACGTGAGTCATGCTCGGTGTGAGAAACAAGAGGTATTGGTAAAATTTAGACAATTGTGCCAAGAAAGATGCAATCATAAGAATTTGTTTGGGGCTTATGTATGGATGACTGACCAGATAGATGAAGGTTTAGGATTTACTTTTAGGGAGAAAATCCATGAACATGGTCCATAAAGTTATATGTGCTTCATGGAGATTTGAATACTCTAATCTTAGGGCTTCTCCTGAGGAGGATGCCCAAGTTAGGAGGGGACTTATGATTGGGTTTTACTACTGAAAAGGAAACCCAAATCAAATGTAAATTATCACTGGTTAAGAGAAATTTAAGGGAACTTGGGGCTTATTCCTGAAAAGGAGACCCAAGGTTATGGCTGAGTCTTATTCCTGAAAAGGAGACTCAGGTAAGGAGACTTGGGGTGTATTCTTTAAAAGGAAGCCCAAGGTTATGACTGAGTCTTATTCCTGAAAAAGGAGACCCAGGTTAGGAGACTTGGGGCTTATTCTTTAAAAGGAAGCCCAAGGTTATGACTGAGTCTTATTCCTGAAAAAGGAGACCCAGGTTAGGAGACTTGGGGCTTATTCTTTAAAAGGAAGCCCAAGGTTATGACTGAGTCTTATTCCTGAAAAAGGAGACTCAGGTTAGGGATTAAGGTTTGGGGCTTATTCCTGAGGAGGATGCCCATATTTGATGTTGGGGCTTATTCTTAAGAAAGATGCCCAAGATTAAAGGACTTGATTGGGGCTTACTCCTGAGGAGGATGCCCAAGTTTGGGAACTTTAAGAATTTGGGGCTTACTCCTGAGGAAGATGCCCAGATTAAAGGTTTTATCACTAGGGATTATTCCTGAAAAGGAGACCCAGGTTAGGATTCTCTCATCTTAAAGGATGAGGTTGAATGAATTAACTCTCCGTATTTTAGTGACATAAGGATATTTAAATCACTAGACTTTGAGAGAGATTCCACAGAATTCCTTTCAGATAAGAAAGTCAAATCAAGAAATCATGCCATAAATGGCTTTGAAGAGTGTCTTGAAGACTGAATCTTGAAAAGGAAAGGTGAAATGGCTTAAGAGGGGTAAAAATGGGCAAGATGGGCACCCAAAAAGATAGGGGCGCGCAAGTCTTGCAAGGCGCGCAAGTCTTCCGTGGGCGCGCAAGTATTTGTCGCACAGGTATACCTACGCGACACATAGTGTACTTGCGCGATTTTCAACCAGCATTGAAATACTTGAGTGACTCTTTTTTAAACCCTTCAGAATGTTCTTGAGGTTCTTCCAGAAAAGGGACGCGCAAGTTATATTGAAGGAAATAAGTCGGCGTGCAAGTGTTTGATAAGTTTCAACACTTAGGCTTTCCTTCTTCTCTTTAGATCTTCCGTTCTAGGTAAGAAATTACCTTAGAAGTGTTCCGGAAGCTTTGAGAAGAGACTTGGGCGTCAGGAGCTTCAATCCGAGTTTCTGAAAAAAGATCCTCTCAAATGGGGGGCCCACAGGGTCTATTTATAGGCAAAACAAGACCCTGGGCGGTTACCGGGCAGTTACCACTTAGGTCGTACAAGTCACCTGCGCGACCAAGGGTGTCGCGCAAGTGTACTTGCGCGACAGTGATAAAACTTGCGCGGTTCAGTTGCTGTCGATCCTTTGTTCATGCCTTTGTCGATTTTTTATGTTTTCTTCAAAGGTTCAATCACTTTGAGCTCAGATATTCCCTTTTCAGATCTTTAGATTCTGTGACCAAAGGAGCGTCAACAAAGACATTAATGAATCAATCAACTTTACTTTCAGGTTGGATGAAAAATCCAGATGCATAGCTTGCAAGCCTTGTAAAATTCAATTCCTATATACCAATAGATTCATCATCCTTTTGATTAAGCTCATGGAAATAATTTTCCATCTTTGTTTGAAGAATACGAGGGGAGTACATATTAAAGATAAGTTCTTGAACTCATCCCATTCAATGGATTCAATTTCATCTTGGGGAATTTTATTCTAAATTAGAGTCCACCATTGATCCGCCTCACCTTCTAAACGGTAAATAGCCAAAATGACTTTTTCATTTTTTGAACAGAAATGTATGGAATATATATTTTCAATGGTACCGATCCATTTTTCAGAAACAAATGGATTAGAAGACCCACTGAAAGAAGGTGGAAGTTGCCGCATGAAGGACTCAATAGAATGTTGTTCCCTTCTCTCCTCATTTGGAAGTCTAGAATGATGCATAGCTTGTGTAAGTATAGCAATAATATTTTGTACTCTATCTCCCATAACATTAGTTTGTTCGGGAGGAAAATCATTTCATTGTACATTACATTGATCAACACGGTTCCTTTGGGTTCTAACCATCGTCTAAAACCAAAAAAGAATAGTGTGAGAGTCAAAAATCATGCTAGGGAAAACAACATATTAAAGGGGGAGTACATTCAATATCCAACATCTTAGGTTTATTTCTAATTTCGTTATCTTAATTCTAGAACTATAACCTATACTTATACTTAACCTTAGGTACATACCTACACATACCTTAGAAATATCTCTAGGGATTTCACTGAAGTTTTTGCATCCTAGTTTCCAAAGGTTAACTAAACCTTTCCTTTGATACAAACTATAGAGACCCAAAGCTTGACATACATGGAAATTACATTACTTTTGAAAATTACTTACTAAATTACAAGAACCAACACTCAAGGACCGTAATAGTTTAGTGTCTTTGGAAACTCAGAACATAATCTTCTAATCATGGTGAAAGATCTTCAACATCTCCCATAAAGATCTTCCCATTTTGTTTTCTTACCTAAAACCTTTCTTTAAATTATGGTGAAAGGAAAACATATAAAGGGTGAGCTCAAATTCTCAGTAAGGGTAAGCATGGATAAAATAAAACAAGTCATATACATTTGATCTTAAAAACATGAACATAATGTTTAAACATCAAAATCTTGAGCAATGACATAAAACATGGTAATACATAAGGCATAAATCATAAAGAAAAATTAATCATGATAAAATAGCAAGGGAATAAAACATGTAATTGTGGAAAACCATTAAGCACATGATATGATTTGCATTTTATCCAAGGCATTGCTTCCAAGACCATCTTAGTGGAAAAAGACCCTTTCTGAATCGAGTTCACTCCTTATTCCAGTCCTTTATCTCTGAACCGGATCAACTTACCATTCCAGACATGTCTATCTTATGAGATATAAATCTTTACCCAATGCATTGGAGGGATATATAGGTCCCACCTATCTCATTATTAAATCATTCTTACGTTTTCCACAACATAAACATAAATCATTCATCATAACCCAAAGAATAAAATGGGTTTCATACACATCATCCCATCGTAACATAATCCATATAATACAAATTGATATCATTTCATCATAAGAAAAGTAAAACCATGTAAATAATAGAGGAATTATACTTGAAACATACAAATATGAAATAATTTCATCTTAGATGGAAAATGGTTTTGATAAAACACTTGAAATGAATTCTTGAGGAAAATATCCTTTCTTTTTCAAAATAATTTTATTTTCACAAAATGCCATGAAATTTTTAAAAGAAAAGGATTTTTTTAAATAGTAATGAAATCTTGTAGAGTAAGCTTCATGAAAATGAGGTGTTCTAAAATCGTAAAAATATGTTCATGCCATATAAGTTAAAAAAACATTATTCTTGTAATTTTTCCGGAAATGTCAAAAAGTACCTCGTATGGTAAACAAAAGAAAGATTCCTTACAGACCATGTAGTAAAAGTCAAAAATGGGTAAAAAGGACTTTAAACATACATGAAACCATTTTTATAAAATAGGGACATGAATGATAAATATAACCCCAGTAAACACTTACGAATAAACAATCTCAGATAAAAATGAGATTAGAAAAGTTATCCATTAACATAGTTCTGATATGCTTCGTACATTTCTGAACCTCATGTATAATGAGTTAAATAATGTCATTTACTTATTATAGAATCATATTAATTGTTATGATATCATATATGGTTCACTTATGACTTTATATTAGCCGTTCTTTTAAAAATTCCATGTTAAAGCAGCGTTTTGGGTAAAATCATTTTATTTTTCGTACGTGTTTGGACTTGTTGTTCATGATATTATTATTACTTATATCATGATTTAATTACTTACAGAATGTAAATCATGATTTATATATCATATATATTCAGTATATATATATAATAGAATGATAAATGAAATGAAATACACCATTCAGGGAGACGGAAGGCCGTACGTACGCATGAACGTTGTTTTTCATTTCCTTATTTAATTGAATGGTATAAAGTAGATGACATACATATATATATATACACACATAAATCTAGTAGAATTATTATGTCATATATTTCATGATTAATTATTATATATACATTATATTCATTCTTGAATTGTTAACATGGAAAATGAATCTCATCGCGTTGTGGAGACGGTAATCCGTACGTACGCACGAACGATGATATCGTTCACATATTTATTGAATGGAATTGGAGTGGATCAAATAATATATTAAAATCCGTATGATGTTATAATAATCATATATAGTTATTCTTCACACCATTATACCCATCCAAGTAAGGTGGTGGTGGAAAAAGTGATTACACCACGGCGTGGAGACGGTATTCCGTACATACGCACGCGCGGTGATTTCGTTTTCCCTTAGGATGGATTTGTAAAGAACCATAAAATTCAAGGGAATTTTTTTCTTAATTTTCGTTGGGATTTTACAAGAATGCAGTATCTGACGGAAACTGATTCTGAGGCCCGGTGAGCCCGGAATAATTTTCTGAAGTTTAGCTCGGGTACGTTCAGTGAACGAACGAGCGGGAATTCCTAACTTTTGGACCGTTGCTCGGAATCGAATTCTGAGGGCACTGATGGAATTGCAGCGTCGGTAATTTCATAGAAACATCTTTTCCGGAGTTTCGTTTACTTGGGTGTGGTTATTAAATTTTTGGGTTAAGTAAAGGAATAAAATAAAAGTGGTGCAACCAATTTTATTTTATTTAAAGAAGTGTTAACTTAAGCTAAGTGGTTGAGTGGGACCCACATACTAACTAATCCAATAGATATGATATTAGTGGGGTGGGGCCCACATGAGCCCCACCCTTTTAACTTCTTCCACCCCTCCTTTATTTTAGTAATGCACCTACACCCCCCCCCCCAATTAATGAAAGTCAACTCGTGCGTTTATTTAAATATTAAACGCCTCTATTAATTGGGCGGTTCAAACATTGCAATTAAATTAAATTAATTGGTTGATTCAATTTTTAATTTCAAAGACGTTGGATTTTGTGTTATTAAAATAAGACAAGTCTTATTTTATTATTGTTGGGCTTGTTGTGTTGAGTTTTTGAGAGAAAAAGGGGAGTCTTGAAGTTCTTCATTCTTCGTCGACGAAGGCGAAGAACGCACCGCTACCGACGGAGAACGCCGACCTCCAACGACGGACGATGGTGAGAGACACCTTCCTTGGGGATCGATGACCCGACGTGCATCTCCTCGTTCCTTATTCCCACGTCAAAGGAAGGGAGACACTGTTCCTCCGCGACGTGACGATCCGTCTTCTTCCGCGACGATCATTTCCGTGATGTACCTTTCCACGACAAACCTCGTTCGACGACTATGCTCGAGGTAGGGGATATATTTGTTTGTTCATGAATACTTCAATCGCCATTTCTTCATTTCAAATTGGGACACCTGTTTCCGAAATAACGGGAGGAGGTCGGACCGCACGAAAACGGCCGACCCTCCTCCCCCTTGTTTGTTTGATTTTATTGAGGCACATGCAAAGGCGGCGCGGTGCCGTTGCACAGCGCAGAAACAATGGGAATGGGCAAGGATACGCAGTGCCGTCGTGCCGTGCCGATGAAGTCGAACAAGGTCGCGGCGCCGTCGCACCGTGCCAGAGAATCATGAAAAACACCGCGGCCAGAGATGGACTGCGGCGGAGAGGCGCGGCGTCATCGCGCCATGCCGGAGTAGGGACCGGCGGCCAACTTCCGGCCGCCGGCATCGGAGCAGGGGGACCGGCCCGCGCCGGTCCCGTGGTGCAGCAGCCGGCCGACCAGAGCCGGCCGGCCGGTCAGAGGAGGATCCAGGGGTTCGTAACCCCCGAATGGCTGGACAGCAGCGGCCCCCGCATGGGGGGCCGCGGTTACGAAACAGGGGGGCGGTGCCCACCCCCCCCCCCCCCCAAAATCGCTCGGCCGTTTCGGCCGAGCCGTCTGGCTAGCGAACCGTGCTGGCCGCGCCAGCGTGGCGTGGCGGGCCGGCCCATGCCATCCAGGTCGGCTCGCACCCAAGAGGGCTAGACTCGGACCCGGTTCAGGTCGACCCGGTTCTGGCCGACCCAGGGGGTCTCGGGCCGGGTCGGTCCGGGCCCAAAACCCGCACTTTCGGACCTCTTACGGTCTTTTGCCCATATCATGGGCTACAGACCTCTGATCGACGCACCATCAGGTGTGATGAGATCCTCGGATCGAGACGGTCGTTTTGGTATATTACACTCAATGCTTTAGAGAACTTTGAGTATGACCGGGTTGGTTCGAATACGAAACCAACCGGTCCCTCGGAGCGGAAACACTTATATCTTGAGTTCTAGACGTCCGATTGAAGTGTCGTCGACTTTGCTAGATTTCTATTGATGAGACAGAACTTTTGGCATACTTCTCCTGAGTTTTGGTTGCAGTTGGATAGTGTATGGGTTGGATTGTTCCCGATATCCAACCGGGCCCCAAGAACAGAAAAGCTGATATCTTTCAGGCCGAACATCCGTTTGACGAACCGTCAGTGGAGTTGGTGTTCACGTTGATAAACAGTCCCTAAGAGCTTACCCTATGAGAGTTTAGTCTACAGTTGACATACGGTCGGGTTGGTTCGCACACGAAACCAACCGGGCCCCTAGGACGAAAAGGATAGTAACTCACAGACCGGGCGTCCGATTGACGCGCAGTATATTGCGTTGAGACCCCTAAGATGAGGCGGTCCTTTGAGATACTTCTTCATGAGAATTTGAGATACTTGGAGTATCGACTAGTAGCTCGTGGAGCGGACCCTCCTAGAGACGAGTGTTCGGAGTACGGAGACCGTGTAGCCGACTGAGACCTGACGACTGGTTGACCGACTCGACTTGGAGTGAGTCGACTAGCCCAGTGGACGGAGCACTACTTTGTTTGGGTGCGGACCAATGGGGGACAGATCACTACTTCTTTGGGTGCAGACCCACGGTACTCGTCAAGAGAGTACCTCTGCAGGCTATTAGGGTGATGCACTACTGTGTTTGGGTGGAATACTCCGGCGGGAAGCACTACTGTGTTTGGGTGGCTGGCCCGCGGTACTCGACAGGAGGAGTACATCAGCAGTCTATGGTTAGTGAGCAGTACCTCGAAGTAATGACAGGATCACTGTACACTCTAGAGACGGGGCTCTTCAGCAGTTACGGTTTCGATAATGAAAAAACTGGTTAGAGCTGAATCTACGACCTTTATGTTTACCTCATGATTGAGATGGGTCACTTGATAACTTAGGTATATGTATGGGCTTATACCTAGGTAGTGGTTATCCTTTGATTTCATAATCTTTGTGTTTCCTCATGATTGAGATGGGTTACTTTATAACTTAGGTATATGTTTGGGCATATACCTAAGTAGAGGTTATCTATTGAGATCATATTTATGGTTATACTTGATTGTTTTACTGAGACCTTGAGGGTATCGGGGTCCCTACTGAGTATCGTTATACTCACCCCTGCACGGGCTATGCCCACACCTCGTTGTGCTAGTTGCAGATGACAGGCTGTGCTGACGGAGGCCGAGTGTTCGAAGACTGGACGATACCCGGAGGTGGACCTCACGACGAGTCAGTATCATGAGGTGGACTTCACGGTGAGATGATACTCAGAGGAGGTTGATAGGCAAGAGCGTTGTAGAGTCTATCTGTACCTACCCTTCAGGTAGGATCTGTGGTGGATGATCCAGGAGCTGCGCTATCTGTACCTACCCTTCAGGTAGGATCCGAGGAGGACGACCCAGGAGCTGCTTCCTTTCTTCCAGCTGTTTGTCTTTTCTATTGTACTTTCGTTCTGTTGTAGTTGTACTTTCAGTTGAGTTTGTATTCTGGACCACATACTTTTCAGCACTTTCTTTTGTACTTAGTGTATTACTTCCGCTTGTACTCTGTAATGTTTTGTTTACTTTTATAAAGGAAATGCCTTCCCAGTTATTGGGATTTACACCTTTGGTGCTACTCGCCAGCCCCTGGCCTATGGAAGGCGGGCTTGGGGTAGTCATGACACGAGCGCTGAGGACGGGTCGTTACAAATTGGTATCAGAGGAGTCGGTTCTACCGCAAAACTTAGGACTCTGATCTTTCTTTTCTGTGAAGCAATAGTGTTAAGGGTACCGAGTGTGGTCTTCAGTTCAGGGAGTCCAGTGTTGGTGCGGCGGCCGACGTATACATACACCAGGACCCTGACTACTGATTTCCGACTTTGTGCACTAAAACACTGATTGCGTGTGTGTTTCCAAAATGATTATAAGTCAGCTCAAACCAGGTCATCTAACTAGGTATAAATCGTTTGACCATGACGCATCTTTTCAGGATGTCTCCATGAAGACAGTCAGTTGGAGTTCTGAAATAGTACATGATGACGGCCCACCGAGTGACGAGGCTCCGGTGCAGGGCCCTCTTTCTATGTTGGCACCCTTGGGGGGTGTACCAGCAGCACCACCACCTGTTGGGAAATAGATTCCACTAACCCCAGTATTAGGAGATGCATGTCTCTTGAGCATGCTGCACGTGTTCCAGCGCCAGAGGCCACCCAGGTTCTGGGGAGAGACGGACCCATAGGCGGATGAGGATTGGCTGGAGGCTATGGAGAGAGCCTTCAGGCTAGTGGGGACGCTAGTAGACTTCATGGTGATCTTTGCAACCAGCCTTCTTCAGGCAGCAATAGGCAGGTGGTGGAGCAACATGTTCCAGTTTTGCAATGAGATGACCTTCACATGGGGAGAATTCGAGACCTTTTTCAGGATGGAGTTTGTACCAGTATCTCTACACCCCGAGCGTGTTCAGGAGTTGATGCCTTTGCCGCAAGATTTTCCATCAGTAGCTGAGTCATTTGTAGGCAGTAGACAGATGATGCAGACGTCCAGGAGTACCAGACCAGCAGATGGGAAATCTCAGGTTTTAACATCGGTGGTGCAGGGCACCCAGGGTGGGGTCATAGCCAAGCGTTCCAGAAATGGACAGTGTTACTCTTGTGGTAGGAAGGGTCACATGGCACGTGACTGTCCGACCCCCCACACAGTTGATCCGCGGGTGTTGGAGGAGCCACCGAGGTAGAAGAAATTACGGGTGTTTGAGAAACAGTTGAGAAGTGTACAAGGTAGTAGAGCTCCGGGAGCAGGTGGACAGGAGCGGAACTAGTGGATTACTTTTGTTCATGGTACTTCTAGTTCCATGTTTCTGTTGTATGTGTTTCTTTTTACTATGAGCTGTAGTTATAAAGAGAAAGTTATCATTGTGGTGTTTGCTTTCATGTCCATTTGTTTGGCTGATACTGAGAGGTCCCAGTTAAAAACTCTTGACTTGACCCCCACTTTCAATATTTCTACTGGAGGAGACCCAGTGACCTCACACGGATGCCAATAGTTTCACTCGACCATTAGAGGCGAGAGTGACAGTTGGATATCTTGGTAGTTACGTCGAGGCCTTACGGCATCATATATGGCATGAATGCATCATTCATGTCAGGATTGACTATATTAGGAAATGGGCATGGTTCATCCAGGGGATGAGACCGAGTTTCTCTTTTGTCAAGGGAAAAATCTTATCAACTCTTTCAGATCGTAGGCAAAGAAGGTGCAGATCATCCAGGAGCGGATGAAGACTGCACAGTGCTGTAAGAAACAGGAAACTGGTGTCAGTCTTAGAGACTTGGATGTGTAAATGTTTCAAGAAGAGTAAGCTTTAAGGAGAGGTGAGTTTGTGAAGCAGCAGACATGGAGGCAGAGCTAGGAGAGCAGCATGAGGTGGTGTACATTTTAACATGTTACAACCACCCGCCTTAGTTGTCCCCACCAGGCTCAGGGATATGGAATGCAGGGAAAGAGTAACTGCATGCGGTCAAGGAATGTGACCCAAAGGCTCGGAGAATGATTCAAGAGATAGTCTATGTCCACTACTTGCTGCCGTAGTAATAGACGTTGATATGAATCATTCCTTCCTTCCATGAATCTTGTCCCAGACCTAGAGTTTCCGGTAAGTCGTGGACTTGACCCTCACGTCTGGAGATACCTTGGGAGGAGACTCGATAATCACAATTATTCCTATAGTGTGGTCTGACCCTCAAGGAGAGAGTTTTGGTTGGAATCTCTTGGTGGCAGCATTGAGGCCTTACGACGTTCGTCTCGGTATGGATTGGATTCACAGTTCATGATCAGATTGACTGTATTAGGCAAAAAGGTTGTGGTTTAACTACGACACCGGGATGGGATTTCCTTGGCCAGAGAAAAGAAAACTCCATGCAGCACAGGATAAACTCATGCATATGAGGGTGCGACCGATCAGTCTTGAGTTAGTCAACCTTACCCTCGTGGCATCTGTCGTTTTGAGTTTCAGTTCTAACCAGGAGCGGACTAGTTCCAGGCATAGAGGACTTTGATCTTTGTGCTACCAGCTTCCTTGTTGTTGATGTTGTTGTTGTTGTTGTTGTTGTTTGTGGTTGTTTTGTGTCTTATACTACAAGCTGCAGTAATAAAAGACACTTATCTTTTTGACGTTTACTTACCTGCCCTTTTGTTTTGATTGATACTAAGAGGTTTTGGTTAATAACTGTTGACTTGACCCTCACTTTGGAGAATTCTTACTGGAGGAGACCTAGTGACCACACACTGATGACGATAGTGTGACTCAACCCTTTGAGGCGAGAGTAACAGTTGGATATCTTGGTAGTAGTGTCGAGGACTTACGATGTCATCCATGGCATGGCTTAGTGCCATTCATGTCAGGATTTACTATTTTAGTCAAAGAACATGGTTCGTCCATGGGATGAGACCGAATTTCTCTTATCGTCAAAGAAGAAATCTTAGCAGCTCTTGTGGGACTATGGATGGTCCAGGCCACGATAGAGAAGGTCCAGGTCATCCAGGAGCAGATGAGGATAGCTCCGAGCTGACAGAAATCTTATGTTGATAGGAGACAGAACCACTGGAATTTAAGGATGGCGACCACATTTTCTTACAAGTCTCACCTCGACGAGGTCTATGGAGATGTGGCCAAGTCACCAAGTAATCTACGAGGTTCAGCGGACCTTTTCAGGTCCTCAGTAGGGTAGGCGAGGTGGTTTACTGCTTGACCCATCCACCACAGTTTCACCGGGTGCACGACGACTTCCACGTATCCCAACTGAGGAGATACATGCTTGATCCGACGCATGTCATCGACCATGGGGAACTAGACTTTGTCGATTCGGTGACTTTTGCAGGGTTCTAGTAGAGGTTGAATATCGAAAGGTGAGGATCCTACGAGGACGGTTTATTCCTTGGGTGCACTTTCACTGGCAGTACGGGAACCTCTGGGTGAGCACATGGGAGCAGAAGGCTTAGGTGCTTGCTCAGTACCACTTTTGTTTCCCTAGTTTGTGTTATAGATTTACGGGGATGTAAATCCCTGAGATGAGAGTAATGTAAAGGCCTGTAAAAATCAAGGGAAATTTTTTTCTTAATTTTCTTTGGGATTTTACAAGAACGCATTATCTGACGGCACCTGATTCTGAGGCCCGGTGAGCCCGAAATAATTTTCCGAAGTTTTGATTAGGTACGTTCAGTGAACGAACGAGCGGGGTTTCTTAACATTTGGACCGGTGCTCGGAATCGAATTCTGAGGGCACCGATGGAATCGCAGCGTCAGTAATTTCTTAGAAACACCTTTTCCGGAGTTGCGTTTGCTCAGGTGTAGTTATTAAATTTTTTGGTTAAGTAAAGGAATAAAATAAAAGTGGTGCAACAAATTTTATTTTATTTAAAGAAGTGTTAACCTAAGCTAAGTGGTTGGATGGGACCCACATCCTAACTAATACACTAGGTAGGATATTAGTGGGGTGGGGCCCACATGAGCCCCACCCTTTCAACTTCCTCAACCCCTCATTTGTTTTAGTAACGCACCCGCACCCCCCCAATTAATGAAGTCAACTCGTGCGTTTATTTAAATATTAAACGCCTCTTTTAATTGGGTTGTTTAAACGTTGCAATTAAATTTAATTATTTGGTTGATTCAATTTTGAATTTCAAAGATGTTGGCTTCTATGTTAATAAAATAAGACGAGTATTATTTTATTATTATTGGGCATGTTTTGTTGAGTTTTTGGGAGAAAAAGGGGAGTCATGAAGTTATTCGTTCTTTGTCGAAGAACGCGAAGAACGCACCGCCGGCGACGAAGAACGCCGACCTCCAACGATGGACGCCGGTGAGAGATGCCTTCCTCGGAGATCGATGACCTGACGCACATCTCCTCGTTCCTTCTTTCCACATCAAAGTAAGGGAGACACCATTCTTCCGTGACACGACGATCCGTCTTCTTCCGCGATGATCATTTCTTCGACGTCCCTTTCCGTGACAAACCTCGTTCGACGACTATGCTCGAGGTAGGGTATTTATTTGTTTGTTCATGAATACTTCAGTCGCCATTTTTTTGTTTCAAATTGGGCCACCTGTTTCCGCAATAATGGGAGGAGGTCGAACCGTATGAACACGGCCAACCCCCCTCCCCATTGTTTGTTTGATTTTATTGCGGCACATGAAAAGTAGGTGTGGTGTCGTTGCACCGCGTAGAAACAATGGGAATGGGAAAGGATGCGTGGCGCCGTCACGCCGCGTCGATGAATTCAAACAAGGTCACAGCGCCGTCGCGCCATGCCGGAGTATCACGAAAAACACCACGACTGGAGTGGGATCGTGGTGGAGGGACGTGGCGTCGTCGCGCCGCGCCGGACGAACCATGGTCGCGACTTTAGGCCACGGCGGAGCATGGACCGGCGACCAACTTCCAGCCGCCGGCGTCGAAGTAGGGGAACTGGCCCATGCCGGTCCCGTGGTGTAGCAACCGGATGGTCGTAGCAGGCCGACCGGTTACAGGAGGAGCTGGGGGTTCGTAACCCCCGGCTAGCCGGATAGCAACGGCCCCCGCATGGGGGGCCGCGGTTACGAAACAGGGGGGGCAGAGCCTCCCCCCCCCCCCCCCCAAAAAAAACCGCTCGACTGTTTCGGCCAAGCCATCTGGCCAGCGGACCGCGCTGGCCGCGCCAGCACGACGAGCCGGGCCGCCCCGGCCAAGCCGGGCCGCGCCCAGGCCAGACCCATACCCGGTTCGGGCCGACCCAGGGGGTCTCGGGCCGGGTCGGTCCGGGACCCAAACCCCCCCTTTCGGACCTCTTACGGTCTTTTTCCCATATCTTGGGCTACAGAACTCTGATCGACACACCGTCAGCTGTGATGCGATACTTGTATCGAGACAGTCATTTCGGTATATTACACTCAAGGTTTCAGAGAACTTTGAGTACGGTCGGGTTGGTTTGGATACGAAACCAACCGGGCCCTCGGAGTAGAAACGGTAATATCTTGAGTTCCGGATGTCCGATTGACATGTTGTCATCTTCATTGAATTTCTCATGATGAGACGGAACTTTTGGCATACTTCTCCTGAGTTTTGGTTGCAGTTGGATAGTGGTCGGGTTGGATTGTACCCGAAATCTAATCGGGCCCCTAGAACGAAAAAGCTGATATCTTTCAGACTGAACGTTTGTTTGACGAACCATCAGCGGAATTGTTGTTCACGTTGAGAAACGGTCCCTAAGAGCTTACCCTATGAGAGTTCGAGGTACAGTTGAGATACGGCCGGGTTGGTTTGCAAATGAATCCAACCGAGCCCCTGGGACGAAAAGGCTAGTAACTCACAGACCGAGCGACCGATTGACGCACTGTCTGTTGCGTTGAGACCCCTAAGAAAAGGCGGTCCTTCGAGATACTTCTTCGTGGGAAATTAAAATACTTGATGTATCAACCAGTAGCTCGTGGAGAGGACCCTCCTGATGATGAGCGTTCGGAGTACGGAGACCGTTTAGCCGACTGAGACCTGACGACTGCTAGACCGACTTGACCTGGAGTGAGTTGACTAGCCCAGTGGACGGAGCACTACTTTGTTTGGGTGCGGACCCATGCCAGACAGAGCACTACTTGTATGGGTGCAGACCCACGGTACTCGTCCGGAGAGTACCACTGCAAGCTATTAGGGGGATGCACTACTGTGTTTGGGTGGCATACTCCGGCGGGAAGCACTACTGTGTTTGGGTGGCTGGCCTGCGGGACTTGACTGGAGGATTAAATTAACAGTCTTAGGTTAGTGAGCAGTACCTCGGAGTCATGACAGGATCACTGTACACTCCATAGATGGGGCTCTTCAGCTGTTATAGTTTCGATAATGAAAATCCTGGTTTGAGCTGAGTCTATGACCTTTGTGTTTACCTCATTATTGAGATGGGTCACTTGATAACTTTGGTATATGTATGGGCATATTCCTGGGTAGTGGTTATCCGTTGATTTTATAATCTTTTTGTTTTCTCCTGATTGATATGGGTTACTTGATAACAAAGGTATATGTATGGGCATATACCTAAGTAGAGGTTATCTGTTTCGATCTTCTTTGTGGTTATCCTTGTTGGTTTTAGTGAGACCTTGAGGGTCTCGGGGTCCCTACTGAGTATCGTAATACTCACCCCTGCACGGGCTATGCCCGCACCTCGTTGTGTTGGTTGTAGTCGATGGGAAGTTCTAACGGAGGCTGAGTGTTCGAATACTGGACGATACCCAGAGGTGGACCTCACGACGAGTCAGTATCAGGAGGTGGACTTCACGGTGAGACGATACTCGGAGGAGGTTGACAGGAAAGAGCATTGTGGAGGCTATTTGTACCTACCCTTCAGGTACGATCCGTGGTGGATGATCCCGGAGCTGCACTATCTGTACCTACTCTTTAGGTAGGATCCGAGGAGGATGACCCAGGAGCTACTTCCTTTCTTCCAGCTGTTTGTCTTTTCTGTTGTACTTTCGTTCAGTTGTAGCTGTACTTTCAGTTGGATTTGTATTCTGGACCACTTACTTTTCAGCACTTTCTTTTGTACATAGTGTATTACTTCCGCTTGTACTATGTAATGTTTTTTTACTTTTATAAAGGCAATGTCTTCCCAGTTATGGGGTTTACGCCTTTGGTGCTAGTCACCAGCCCCTGGCCTATGGAAGGCGGGCTTGGGGTAGTCACGGCACGAGCCCCGAGGATGAGTCGTAACAGGATTGAAGGTGAAATAGGTTTATTTCATATTTATAATAACATGTCAGTATATAAGTAATACTTATGTTATTACTTTATAATGAAACAACTATAGAAGAGGAAATATAAGAAGAAAGAAATTTGAGAGAGTTAGTAGAAGAGATTGCCTCTTCCTGGACGCACGTCCTTTAAACTCCTTCGTAGGGCAATAGAGTTGGTCTTTTGGGAAGACCAGAACCTCTATGATATAACTAGAGAGGTTGAAAAGAAACATTGGTAGGGTTTGGCCGAGCTTCAAGGATCAAAAGGGTGTGAAGAGAAGAGGGAAGAGGTGCCCTTTTATAAGGGAGGAGAGGGGCACCTTTGGAAAGTGTGAAAATATTATTTTATTATAAACTTATATTCTATTTCAAATGATCCAAAAATCATTAAAGATAAATATAAGATGACTCATGGTCGAAATAAAATCATCCAATCAGAATTGGATATGTTTTGGATAATATTTTAATCATTATAATCATATTTTTTAAATCATTTATTAATGAGGTAAATACTGCATCATTATTGTGTCATAAATAATTTAATTTATATGATGTCTAAAAATTATAAAAAAAACACCACCATGTAGGAAATATTTTTAGCTTTCCAAAAAATTTTATAGTCGAAAAGATAATTTATACAACCCCTTATATAAATTAATTACTAAAAGAGTTTTGTTAATGTCAATTTTCTCTTTACATTAAATTAATTAATCCAAATTGTCATTATCACTACCAATTGACTCAATGGGGTCCCAAAATCGACCCAAGGATGCCCATGGTCGGCCAATACTCATAAAATAAGGTTAGGACAAGTGTTAAGGTAATTTTGAATTAATATAATATTCTTTTAAACTTGAATTTCCCTATTTACATTTAACCATATTAAATAAAAGTCAAAATTTACTATTCACCAAAAATTATATTCATCTTATTGAACCAAATATTACTTGTTGATAACAACCATTATGTAGGATTTTTAAAATTCAATTCACAGAAGTGGTAATATTTCATTTAATTGAAAGAGTCAGTGTTTTAACTACAACTAAGTGGTTTCTCTATTCATCAAAAATTGACGTTTTTCAGAAAAATACCAAAAATTCAGCCTAAGATATAATTGATATTCCGAATTCAAAAATGATAACTATTTATCCAAATTTAAAACATAGAAGTGGCATTAATTAATTTTAAAATTAATTCCTGTTATCAAAACAAATAGCATGTTTTTAAGAAACAATAACTATCAAAAGATTGACACTTGTTTATGTCCAAAATCAAAGTGAAATTAATTTCAATGAACAAAATTAGATTAAATTGAAAAAAAATATTCTAATTACACTTTAAAACCAATTAAAAAGATAACTTAACCATATAAAAAATTGAAATGAATTTTTTTTTTTAAAATTATAATACAGCGTGTTTTGACTATTCATTAAAATATGAAAGTTAT
The DNA here is from genome assembly GCA_963277665.1 of Viscum album. Taxonomy (NCBI): domain Eukaryota; kingdom Viridiplantae; phylum Streptophyta; class Magnoliopsida; order Santalales; family Viscaceae; genus Viscum; species Viscum album. Next base: position 1,621,596,199 of record OY728150.1, read on the forward strand.
GAGAATGATATGAAAAATTTATCCAAACAAATTTTTATATCCTGATACCATGGAATATTTTTATTTTGTCAAATTGAACTTATAAACATTTCAAAAACTAGATTTAATTTGGGTGCGCCATCAAAAGGCGGTAAAACTGAATTTTTTTAAAAATACTTCTTTTACAAAAAAATTTTATTTATTTCTCATACCATGTTCTAGAAAATAATTAAGATGAATAATAATTTTTTAAAATTTAAAATTCAGTTAATACTATTCATAACATCTAGTCCATAATAATATTATAACAATATATCGTTGTTTAGTGAAACCCGGTATTCTATACTACACACGCAATCGAGGAAGGTCGTGATTGCGTGTAATGCAAGTTAAGTCAGGGCTGCGTGTAGTGAAAACTCCGTTTAGTGTTGCGTATAAAAAAAATAAAAACTTATTTAATTTATACATTTAACAAAATCTATATGTAATGTTTCGTAGAATAATTTCGACAAAACGAACTTGAAATTGTGTCTAACACAAGCCAAGAATAGTGTTGCATATACTGCAAGCTAATACGGTGTTGCGTATAGTACAAGATAATCTTGGTGTAGTGTATAATAGAAGACATAAAAGAAATTAAAATTAATATATCTAATAAAATCCCAGGGTGTTACTGATCAAAATCATCAAAGAATAAAGTACCGAAGAACCATATTTTTAATTTCTTCCAAAAATAAATTTAAATTAATTATAAAAATTGTTTTCAAGATCGTATATAATTTTTTTGGGAATCTTACTTATTTATCTAAATCACTGATACTATTCTATTGTTACTATATTTCATCGTCGTCTTGATCCTGGAATAATCATTGATAATGGTAAAGGATAATATAGGGCACCATCCCAACTGCACTTCCACTACGACTGGAACTTACATGTGTTACCATAGAGAGGTCATAATTGTTCATAATAATTTCAATAATTTGTTAATGATTTATGGTTTAATAATTTAGTTTTTCAATTAAAGGTTATTCCTTCTTATAATTTATATTTCAAGATATATTCTCCCTCTTTTCATTTCTCGCAGATTTCATAGAAGTGAATTGTTTTTTATTAAAATATAAACGCAGAACTCATTATGTTGTGCAGATGATTCTGGTCAGTTGACACGAAAGTACATACTGTGTGTTCATACTTACATGTTGTGTACTCTACCGAACACTACTTGTAATTTGGACTACACGTTGTGTAGTAATGTTCATCTCATCCGGAATAATTTGAAAATTACTCATACTCTTTTCATTTATTTCACTTGGTGTAGTTAAATATATATCGCATGTTTATCGGGACAAATAGGCACATGCTTTCTGGATTACACATTGTGTGGCCCACTACACAGGGTGTGTAGTCCCTTTGGGTTAGGGGCCAAACTGTGTATCCCATATATGGCTAAGTCGACCAGTAAATATATAACATGGAGGCAACATAAAATGTACCCACTGTACATGCCATATACTATGAAATTTCTAATGTACACTTAACATGACAGGTATCCCGTCTTGTACATTGGGGCAGATGGTGAAGGTAGTACAAGATGTGTAGTAGGAACTACACATCATGTACTTTACCAAACTAGACAATGTTAAAACATTAATATTTGTATAATATTTAGAACTACATATCATGTATAAATTGTACTACAATTTGGTACTCTATTCATTGAACCACATTTTTTCAATATGTCATAAAAGTAGAATAGTATACTAAAATAATACATGTTGGGTATATTCAAATGAGAAATCACTATGATGTCTCCAAGGTGAATTTATGTACTAGGATGAGAATCTTGAGGAAATTTAGAAAATAATTAAGATAAAGGGATTTATTAATTGAATATAATTATTAATCGATTTGAGAAAAAATTATCATAATAAGAATGATTAATGAATTGAGTGATAGTTTTAGTAAATGTTTGACTTGATATATATATGTGAGTGATCATGAGAAATACCAATACCTTTTAATGTGATTAATTTACTTTTAATTTGTTTTTTAAATTATTTTTTTTCAGAAAGCCATATACTTTCAATAATATTTAGGGTATATGGGATCATGTTTTCTTTTATGAAAACCCTTTTTTAACCCCCACGTGCGTCTGAGTTTAAAATTCATATATAATGGATGGAGCTCCCATGTTTGTGGAGGTAATCCAATTATGAAGCTGAGGTGAAACCAATCCAAGGAGATACAAAGGTGGATAAGTGGAAATAGGTAAACATGAAGGGTTTCTCCCATAATTCAGGGTTACTTTATCAACTGCTAGATAAACTAACCCTTAAAAAATGTCAAGATCATTCCCTTTATTTTATTTCTATCAATTACAAGGTTTTTTATAATAAATGTGTATTCATGATCACATAATTAATGAACTAACATTCATGAAAGCTGGAACTCAAATAATCTATTATACTGTGTAAAAATTATCAAGACTTGGTTAATCGCCTATGTAAGTTCCACTTAATATTCACAAGCATGTGATAAATATAATAAGGCAATTTACACATAAGAGATAAAAATCCCTCAACAAAATATTAATTCATATTAAGCCTTCCATTACTTGATTAATGGAATGACTCAATAAAATTTTGTGTTTGATGGACCCTTGTTGGGACACTTACTTTTATATTTGAAGCACATATGAAACGTTTTAGTTTGAATTCCCAATACTGCATCAAGAAATGTATTCATTGATAGAATGGGTGTAATATAGAGACAGGTGTTGAGAAAAACAAATTCTAGATTCTATGATTGGGGAGTCCACTAAACAGGTCAAGGATCTGCAAGCCTATAGTTGGAAAACACCTAATTACCTAAATTCCTTTTAATAGCTTGAATGAACCTTGTCGGTGTTATGGGAAGAGGAATATGGATCCTAGCCACTAAAATCTAACAAAAACTGGTCATTTTGTGTTCAATGGTGGGGGAAATTAAGAAATGATAAAATAATGAGAGACTTAATAAATTAAATTTATTATCTATCATAAAATGTAATCAAGAAAGTACTAAAAATATTCACTTTTAATTAAAGAAAAAAATGACAAGCTTGTAAACCACACAATCCTTACGATCAATTCTGGATAAAAAAAATATTACCATTATCAGTAACTTCTAGAAAATGTTTAGACACCTTAAGGTTATTTTACACCATGAATAGAAGTATTATGTGTTGGAGTTAGCATTACCTAATCTGGCTTCCCATGAGGCGATTATCTAAGAGTTATTAGTCTTCAAGAAACATATGAACAATGAGGTTTACATTTAATGTTTGATGATATTATCAATGTATAGTGTGCTCATGAAGTCTCACAAAAACATGGATTACTATATCATGCTGGATAACCTCTATGGTATTTACCAAGATAAATAAACCCATGAATAGTTTGAGATCACAAAGGCACTCTTTCACAGTAAACTTAGAGGGGGTTCCAAAACTGGTCCTCACGTAGTCAAGCTCATTTGATACATTGAGAGTTTAGAGGTTATAGGGTTTAAAATCCCAAAAAAAACTGGTTGATGATTTCATTCTTGCATCACTCCATCATAGATTATCCATATTTTTTGTCAATTTCAATATGAATAGCATTTAGAAGTCTCTATCTAATCTTCTTATCTACATTCTCCATGATGTCAATGATATGAAGCATGAAAAGCCTTATGTCATTATGGAGTATTAGAGGAATGGTATGGAAAATATATTTAATCCCAATGCTTCTTTAGGACCATCCACGAAAAGGAAGATCAATGGGGAGGAAAATGGAACATGAAGTTATTCGTTTCACATGTGGCACAAAGAGACACTAAAAGAAGAATCTCACCCATTCTAAGAAGCAAGTGGAATCTATAGGTGAATTTTTTATTGAATTTAATTTATATATTTCTAAAAATTGCAGATTAGATAATGATTGGGGTGCTCACATATGTATCCAAATTTAGAAACCTTATTGATTTATGGAAATTGACAGAGGGGAGGAAGATCTATGAGAAGACAATGTAGCCATACATACTGTTGTACCTATTCGGGACTACCAACTCACATTCCCAACTAAAATGATCATGGTATTGAAGGGTTTTTATTATTTGTTGTATCTTACTGATAAAATTATTTCTATATCCATATTAGATAAATATGGATTTGTTTTAAAATTTGGAAATGAATTTTTCTTCTTTTACCAAGATACTATTTGTTTCGGTAGGGAATATTTATAAAATGGTATTTACATGATGGATTACACAAACCAAGTAATGGAAATAGGTAACAAAGAAACTTCTCATGACTCATACTACACCCAACATTTTCATCACTGGTAAGGTCAAGTACACGAGAAACGCATGAAAATTTTACCTAATGATGGATATTTAGTTTATTTCAAACTAAGTCTAGTTAGAGTTTTCCACACATGTTTACAAGGAAAAGTAACTAAATCCCCATTTAGTGGGGAAGGTCAAAGTGATAAAGAGCTTCATGAATTGGTTCATACCAATATTTTTGGCCCATTTCAAGTAGAAGAAAAGGGTGGGTACTTAGAATTTATAACTTTTACTAATGATTTTAGTAGATATGAATCTATTTACATAATGAGTTATATGTCAGATTCTTTTGATATGTTCAAAGAATATAACAAACAAATTCATATCTGACATGGTAACAAGATTATGAAAATCTGCTCAGAACGAGGTAATGAATATCTAAATCACGACTTCATTGAGTACTTATAGTAGTTTGGGATTTTATCCCAACTCACTCCTCTATAAACACCCTAGTAGAGTGATGTGAGAGAAAGGGGGAACCACACCTTGTTGGACATAGTGAGATCGATGATTATTCATGCAAGTTTTCTATTATCCTTTTGGGGTTATTCATTACATATAATAACACACATACTAAAAAAGTTCCCAAAACATCAATAAATGGTATTTATTATGTGTTATAGAGTTTATATATAGCCATTTTATTTAATTCACGTGTTCGGGGAAGTGAAACGTTTGTTAAGTCATCTTTAGGTAACAAAGTTTCACCCTGAGGCCCAATGTGTACCATTACAAGATACCCCAAGGAATCAAAGAGATATTACGTATATATCCCCTCATACATTAAGGATATATTGGCATGAAATACCATATTACTTGAGAGGGAGAAAATATCCAAAAGATATAGTGTGAGTGAGATCAACATCGATGATGTCAAGGCTCAGGGTACATAAGAGTTGGTATAGGAACATATTCTACAAAGACACAGGGAAGACAGAACGATTCCAGAGACAGAAGAACTACGTAGGAGTAAATAAGAGGTTAAAGAACCATTATGTTATGGATTTCTAGTTACCGAGGATGTCCACTCATTATTAACTAATAATAAAGATTTTATAACCTATAATGAAGAAGTATGTGGAACAAACATTACCATGGGGTAGGAAGCCATCAATTCTAAAATGAAATCCATATACCAAAACCACATATGGATTTTTGGTAGATTCCCTAGTTGATGAAAAGCATGTTGGTTAGAAATGAGTATTCAAGAAGAAAATGGATATGGTAGGTAAATTTAGTACATATAAGGCACGCCAGGTTGTAAAAGGGTTCCTGCATCATCAAGGCATTGACTACCAAAAAACCTTTTCACCAATTGGGATGATTAAATCCATCAGAAATCTATTGGCTATTGCTTATTACAATGAATATGGGACTTAGAAAATGGATTTCAAAATAGGATTCCTTAACATGACCCTTCATAAATATGTCTATAAGAATCAACCTGAAGGGTTTATGATTCCAAAGGATGCTAATAAAGTATGAAAGTTTTAGAAATACATTTATGGATTTAATAAAGCATCCTGGTCAAGGAACATTCATTTTTATGAGTCCATAATGGAATTTGGCTTCATTATGAACAAATTTTAGCCTTGTGTCTACAAACAGTTTAGTGGGAGTGAATTCATTTTCCTAATAGCTTATGTTCATGGAATATTACTTATTGGGAGTGAGATATAAGTCATACAATTTTTTATAGCATGGTTGAAACAATGTTTCACCTCGAAGGACATGGGAGAGGTATTATATTTTCTTAGGATCAAGATCCATCATGATAAATCCAAAATATAGTGGTCCCTATTTCAAAGCACTTACATTGACATGATACTAAAGAGATTTAGTATGGAACAATCCAAGATGTGATTGTTTCTAGTTCCACATGGAATTAATATTTCAATGAAAATATGTCCTCAAACACATGATGAAATAAAGAGAAATACAAGGCCTCTATATGCATCAGTGATTTGATTCATCATGTATTCCATGATTTGTGATGGGATTGATTTCGCCTATGCATTGAGTGCAATAGGCAGAAATCAAGGTGACCTAGGTGACCACCATTGGATGGTATTCCAGACTATCCTCAAGTATCTGAGGTGTACTAAGGATATGTTCCTAGTTTATCTGTTATGTGAGGAACTAGTAGTCATTGTATATAGAGATACTAGTTTATAAAAAAATCAAGTTGTCGTGATGTCACAAATGGGATACATCTTCACTTTGAATGGTATTGTAGTGTGCTGCAAGAGCTCAAAGTAGAGAGTGATCACAAATTCTACTGTATAATCCTAGTATACCGCATCTTTTTAGGTAGCTAAAAAAGCACTCTGGATGTAGAGCTTCATCTAGGAGTTAGATGTGTTACCTAGTAGTAATGATCTCATGACACTGTATTTTGATAAAACATCAGTTGTGGCACTCACAGAAGAGCCAAGTTCCCATTAGAAAATGAAGAAAATACTTTAGAAGAATCACCTCTTGAGAGATTTTTCTCATAGAGGTGAAGTTGTACTGAGAATAATTTACACTGAAGACAACATGGAAGAACCCCTAACTAAAGACTAGACTCAGTAGAAACATGATCATAATGTGAGGTATAGTAGACTGAAAGTCATAGGCAGTTGGTTCTAGTCCAAGTTGGAGTTTTTAAGAGTTGGTGTTCTATAACTAACTATTTGTACATTGATTACATGAATATTTAATATATTTAAATATTAAATATATTTTTACATATTTTTCATTGTTCTTCCTGAATATTGTGTAATAATGTTCTCGAGTGTTTTTCTCATTAACTAGGTCATATATAAGCATACTATGATAAGAACCTTGAAGTTCTATGAAAAAATTCTTTAATATAGTTAAATGGTTAGATGACACACTATTATGGGACACACAATATTAATACCTTCATTTGTGAGTACTCATAAGCAGATGAGACTTCTCCTCTTGAATTTCACACTTGGTAATATACAATATGGGATAATATTAGAACATACCCTCCATTATCAATTCCACATGTTTTGGTGTCATCAGATATTCTTATCTACGATAATATTTAATTATCCTTAGACTTTAAGACTATCATTAATATATGTCATGAATCGTGTTCTTTTTTTTACAGATGAAAACCATCACACAGACAGTTGGCCGGATATAGGGTACATTGGGTGTGTTAGGAATGAAATTTTATTAATGGATAAGATGGGGAAGGATTTTTACCTTACATAAATGGAAGTTGATATCTCACCCATTTGATTGAAATAGAACCATCATACAAAATTTCCATGGCCATGGGGTTTCGATGAGTTTATTTCAGGTATTCCATGAAATAAATATCAAGCATAAAGGTTGACGACACTATCATTAAATCATCTTGATGAGATATTGAGACAAAGATATTATATTACACAGTGAGTGTTCATTTGTGGATGGAATTATTGAGACATTATGTAATTTCTCTTGGGTACTTTGACATGTTTCTAGAAAGTAATCTTGGACATTAGGCAAGGTTGTATAATGACATAGAGAAATAATCCTAGAGGGTCACACACTATCTATTTCTGGTGGTCTTAGTTAAATTTTATTTGAATTTAATTAAAGAAATAAATATTATTCTCAAGATTGTGAAATAATATTATTCAAGTTGATATGATTTGAAAAATTATATAAATATATATTCATGGTATTGTGAATAAAAATATATATTTATTTTATTGAATTTTTAATAAATATTTATTTACTAGTTTGTAAATAAAATATTAATATAAGAGATTAATTTTTTTATTAAATTATTCAGGAGTTCAATATATGGATGTAGAGTTTGAGTGGACAAAGTATGGTCTGGTAGTAAAATAAATTCTCACAAGTTGGTAAATAATTAGTTAACTAGTTGAAAAAAAAAACAAAATAATAATAATTTTATTATAATTATGTGGCAGGAGATTTCAATTAGGATTTTTTTTGCATCAGTTTGCATGCCAAAAATAATGATGCGATTATTGTTATTAATTATCATGGGTCTTCACTATGGTTATGAATGTATTTAATTTTTGTTACACAATTTAATATTATCACTTAATCCCAATGTTGATAAATAGATACATACATCTGTTGTGACATGGATAAGAAATATCTGACATAAGATAAATTCCATATCCGGAATTTTTTTCCGACTCCTATCATCTCCCCCGCTCAAGAAAGAGAGAAATTATTCAAGATCAAAGAACATGCGATCATGATTGATCAACGTAAGATATTCTCTTCACTCCACTAGCACCAAAAAAGTCAATGGAGTAAATTGGAGACCATTAGAGTAAGCATGGATCACCTCTAGAGGGATTTCAGATTGGATTCTCACTAGCCCAATCAGACAATATGAAAGGGTCATCCCTAATAATAAACATCATCAATGAATAAGTACCAAAGAAACATGTATTTTATATCTTCAAAAATTAACTATATATTAATTATAAACAGGATGTGCAAGATACTCTCTAAATGTTTCTGGCATATTCCTTCATTATCAAAATCATTGATTCTATTTTGTTGATATTGGCATTAATCATCATGTTGTTCCAAAAATAAACATTGGTCACTGTAAAAATTAAATTTGGGTACCAACCCAATTGTGCTTCTGCTCCACATGAAACCTACAGTTATAACATCAGATTTCCTTATTTAAGGTACTTCTTGTCACTTATTTTCATCTTGAATTGATTATGTTCTGTTTGGGTTTTTTATTATGGAGATTAATTATTTGGTTACTTTTTGGGGATGGTCATAGTTGGGTATTGTTTAAGGAAAACAATGTAGTTTATTCTATAAATATATGCACCCAGTTGAGGGCATCTAGATAGTGGCACGTAGTTTGTGCACATTCGTTCAAAATTGTGCATCAATCATCCCACTAGAGAGTGGCCAAGGATTTTTATATTCCATATTATACAAATATGTTGCATTCCCCCCTATATCTGATCCCTCTCCAATTTCACATTTCCCATTGATTTCAAATTTTTGAAAGGTTTCATCCATTTTCAACCGATCACCTACACTCTCTCTTTCAACCATTAATTTAATAGTTGATTCAATATTTATGGATATGACTTTGGTGGCTAATTTTGGATCATATTTTCCATTTTTTGAGACCTTCTATAAGATCATTCATAGTTCTTGGGGTCTTTTAGGGACATTGGATTATGGATCTTCTCAAAAAGTGTCATCTTTGGATCTGTTTTTCTTTATCAGAGGATTTTTCTCATTCTTGGTCTAGTGGAAAATGATACTAAAATAGAATCCAATTATTTCTTTTTTGATGGTCACATGAATTTCATAAGAACCATGAATCTCCTAATAAAATAATGTGGGTATTTTTCTTTGAATATAAACCTACCTTTCAAAATTCTTCAATTATTTGAATGCTTTAAAATCTAGTTGGTCAATTCCTTGTCTTAAATAGAAGAATGAACATAGCACGTCATCTGATTTATCCTCCCATATGTGTTGAATTTAATGTCACAAAAAGAATAATATAGGGGATTTGGATCAATTTTTTTTGAAAATTTTCATTTTAAATTGCTGTGTTTTTTTGAATAATAGATGGATTAGGGTATTTCATGAAAACACATGGGTCATCTCTTGTATGAATTCCATCAAGGTGGTTACATCGACACACAAGGGTGTTTTTTTGGGTTTTAAGGGATGTGTAATTTTGTGCCAGGTAAGGAGGTCAACATGCATATTGTGAATACAATAATTATAGTATGTTCATTGAATATTATAAAACATAGAAATCTATTTGAATGTTTGGGCAGAAAATTCGACACCATGGTGAGTCGGTTCGGTTAGTTAATTCCAATAATGGGTAAGGACTACTTAGAGATATATATAATGATGAGGTGTATGATATTGTTTCATGTGAAATTTGTGAATAATTCCATGATATAGGGATTTATGTAATCATGAGGATAATGTGGAGAAAAGGAAATATGGACATGGGAGGTCCATTCTAGTCACATGGAAGTAAGAAGATGGGAGAAAAAATTATTCTCTTCTTCCTAAAATCTTGGAGACATAATCTAATATGATTTCATGTCCGAATTATATGAATACATATCAATTGAATAAGATAAGTAAACTAATGGTAGATCTTCAAAGGACCAATATCTTTAATGTGGTTTGTTAGGATTACCTTATCAGAGGCTGGGAGAACCAGTGGTGGAATATATTGGAAACAATTCTTGGTTTCCAGATAAGAATAGTGAGGAAGATAAGGTGGTTGATTAAAAGGGGACAACATGGGATCTTATCAACCACTCGGTGGAAGAAATTATTAAAGAGGCCATTGATATTAAGGCCCCTATAGAGGTTTCATACCAAATTAATGAGAGATCATTACTTGTGGAAATTTATAAAGAGCTATGAAATTTGACCAATAAGTTGGATCTCATCCTAATCAGTGGATTTAGTAAAATCATGATAAATGTACAAGAGTATAATAAAACATAGGAAAATATGGGACATATGATCAAGGATCTATTCATGGATAACAAATATTTAAATGTATGTTCTATCCAACAGAAATTATTTATGGATATTTCCTCTAATGGTGTTAATATTAATTATAATGGTTTAGATATTAGTAATGGTCATTGCAACATTTGTGGTTTAATTTTTGGGTTCTCACTTTTCTCCTTAAAAGTGGGGGGAAATAATAAGAAGCTAATTATCTTTATCTAACGATTTTTTTAACAATGTATTCTAACAATACACAAAATTTAGATTTCTATTAGGGTCACATGGTACAAAAACATTATTAGTTCTATCTGTGTGTCCCTTCCCAATAAACCATGAAAATGGATTTTAAAACCTTCAAGATTGTAATAAAAAATACTTATAGAATCATTTATGATACTTAAAACTCTCTATTCAACCATTGTTGATTTCCTTCTCTTTTACGGCTCTCTATAAGACTCTATGCCTCTCCAAATATCTACTCATGAAAATTGAAGTGTTTGTGGAAGATCTAATATGATTTTCGAAATTTTATTTCCATATGTTTGGTTTCACCTGATATTATATTCTGTCATTCTTATCGATTGATATGTCAAAATGTTTTTGATGGATAAAAACTATTTTATGATAAATTATTATTCAATGTTATTTTTCATGATATTGTATCCTAGAGTTATTTATTGAATGATCATGGTGTGGGTGTTTTTTTATTTATATAGTGTGACAATAGGTAGGTTGTTCTGGAGTTTTTCACCATAAAATTAAAACTTTATATTTTTTAGTTAATTAAAAAACATGTTTTTAATTTATTAAAAAACCTATATTTGAGATGATTTGATGTTTGATCTAAAAATTGCATGAAATGTTGAATCAAAAAAATTTCAATGGAATTGAAATGATGGGTGGATTTTTAGAGAAAACTAGTGAATATAATTAATTATGAATTTGTTGAAATAATTTTGTGCCGATTCTTTATAAAACTTGAATGAAATATATTATCATTTTAAAAGGTGTGAATTTAATGAAAACCTGTGATTTTGTATTAAAATGAATGTGCATGTTGAAAATATAATTGGGATATAAAATTTAGAATGTTGAAATAATTTGAATTGATTGATATTCCCATGACTGATTGACTATTTTTAATGAATATGTTTACCAAAGTAGTTAGTCTATGAATACAAAAATTACACCAGGTCTCTATCTCCATAAAAATAAACTAGAATAATTACACTAACTAATCATTGTTCTTCTTGATTTCTGATGATGGGTGCCCTAATGTGGTAAATATTGATTTCAAATATTGGTTCTGAAAATGGGGTGTTTATTTTAGTGTTTAGATCTATATTAATATGTATTGATTATAGAGAAGTGTGAGGATCCTATTTCTAGAAAAAACCACAACTCATGGTTTGTGTGTATGTTGATCTGTGTTGTTTGACAGGTTTATACATTCTAGTAATTATAGATATTTTTTATTCCGGGAAACTATTTGTATATTAATATTTTGTATAAAAAGTTTATTTATTCCAGTTACGATATATTTTCCAACTTTTTTTATTTGAAATCATGTTATGTTGAAAAATTATAAATTCCTGTTTTTTGTAAAATCAAATTAAAACATTTTTAATTATTATGCAAATGATTATTAAATATTTCATGGTATCCTATAGAGATATTTTTTCATACAACTATCCACTACCTTCAATAATTTGTAGATTATCTTATTCTATGTTCGAGGAAATGGAAATATCCACCTAGAAGTAGTGAGTGTAAATGATTCATGAAACCTAGAGTGATGATGGTGATCAGTGGGGATGTAATAAACCTATTACATAGGAAATATTAATCCTTTATTCTCATGTTTTTTATCCTTTTATGATGATCTATTTGGGTATTTTTTTATTATTTTATTATATTTATTTCACATGAAGGAGTGTTGGAATGTGAACATGACTCATTTTTTTATTTTTTTTCTATCAAAATAACTCCCTTTTAATTATTGTATGATTCTATGTGATTGACTCCAGACCATGGGGACCATGAATTACATTCAGGAAATTATATGACAATATCAAGTATTAGTGTACTGGGGTATTTTGGCTGGTTCGTGATAATTATGAACTTTTCAAAAAATAAATTTTAATCATTCATTATATTCCAAGTATTCACTACTTGACATATGAGGATACAGATTATATTTAATAACAACATTATCAAATGAGGTTTAATAATTTATATATAGATGTCCATTCAATGTGAAATGATGATTTTCAGTGAATCTATAACATAAAACTAGTTTCATTCTTCTGGATCATGTTAGGTTTCTAGAAATTAGATGAACCAGTTTACCTTTTGTGTTATAAGCATACATTATTCTATAGGAATGAAAATAAATTATAGTACACATAAGTTAAACATGAATTTGAAATGGGTTGTTCCTTGAATCACCATATATAGGCATTCCCATGACCTCAACTGTATTTCAATTTTATAATTTTTTTAGTAATACCAATCTATATCTTTCTAAGGATCATTTGGGACAAATATATACATTTTCATGAATGAAAATGGATTGTTCATGTCCATTAATGTATGAATATTAAATATATTAATGAATATATTCCATATTCCATGGGATATATCAGTCTTGAAAAAATGATTAAACCTATCTCATGATAACTCCAATATGACAGTACTTATCCAAGAAGGAAACATGAAATATTGTATTGTAAAATCAATTTCATAAATCCATATACTCGACATAATAAACACTCACCAATTTCATTTTATACTATACTCCAACTTATATATCCTAATTTTTTTTCACATATATAAATTTATTATAGAATTTTTAATGGAATCTTCTACATATCATTATTGCAAACCTGAGATGGTTCACTATTTTTTTTCCATACTTACATATATTATACAACTTAAAATCACTTAAAGACACATTTTTCGAGAAAATATTATAATTTTTTTATTCATGTATTTTATTAGAAGAAAAAATGTTGATCAATTAAATTCAATTTTGTGATAATGATTTATTTAATGTTTTAACAATTAAAATGGACATAATTTATAATGTCAATTATATAGTCAATGTCCCAAACCATCCTATTCCTCCATGAAACAGAGTGCAAGAGCTGTTTGCAGTAAGGCATGACTGGTTTCCTAAATCCTCATTGTAAAGAGATATTAGCTTATACATAAAATAATAACTGGTAAAAATTAATTAGATTAATATATCTATAATAGATAATGTACTTCCATCTAGAAATCAGTTACAACCATTCCATTCATTAGATCTCCACAGAATAGAAATTGGCATTTTCATATTTCAAAAATAACAAAATAAGGGAAAAGGAATATAAAAAATATAACATAATAATAAATTGAAATAATTAAAATTTAAAAACCTCACATAAATAAAACAGATTAAATACTATAGAAAAATAAATAAAACCATAGAAGAATGCCTATGTGGCCAAGCACACCATAATGGTAACATTAAAGAATACCATAAAAACTATACCTAAACGTCTCCTTGTATAAAAAAAATGAATCACTTTATTTTTATATATATCTTACCTAATTCGGAAATGAAAAAACACCATCCACTTTCAAATAGAATCTGCATCATCTTTTAATAGTTGTAATTAACTTAATTATTGAATAGAAATCCTCCCCATGCCCAATAAATACACATTATAAATAAAACCATTTCATGTTTTTTTTAAAATGGTATCAAAACAGGATTTAAATTTTCTTTTAAAATATATAATAGAACACTATTATATGAAGTCAACTAATTAAAACCATTAATTAAGCACAATTCCTTTTTCAAATCATTATTTTGTTTATTTTAACATTATTGAGGAGAATGATACTATTTAAATAGGTTTTAAAGTATATTAAAAATAATTTTTATAGGGTTCCATGAATATAAAAGATAAATAAACTATTTTTTCCTTTAAAAAAAGATAATGAATGGTTATTCTAATATATTAAGAAAAATATTATGAAAAATCTAGGATATGATCATAGGAATCTTGGGATTTCTAGACACTTGGGAAAACATTTATGAGAAATATAAACGCAAAAACATGATGAAATAACAATTCAATAAAAAATAAAAACAACTCTAATAATATTCTTCACCCAACATGGACAATCTAAAGTGGGAATCCCAAATGAGAAACACATTCCAAATATGCAGACACTACTCAAGGAGTGAAAATATACTAGTGAAAGAACTGTCCGAATATTTTTTCACCAAGGTACTTGTGTTTTACTATTATATATAAATATATGTGAGTCAAACAATGATTATATAAAAATAATAATAATTTTTATATTAATTATTATATAATCATATGAATTAGTGAAGTCAACCTTACCTCTGAACACCCTTCTTGGAAATAATCCCATTTTCTCATGAATAGATAGACAATATATAAATACATTACTCTCTAAGAGAAAGCAGCAAACAACTTATTATATTTCATTTTCCTTAGATTTGAAAAATATAGTAAGGGTAATTCCTCAAGGGTATCATCATTTGAAAACCATTTAATAAGGATACAACTAATTCATTAGAATATTATTTTAGAAATAATTTTTCAAAAAACAAATTTGAAAGAAAATATATAAAAATCATTTGAAAATGCATATAATTTAACTCTATAATGATTCCACAAAAATATAATCAAACCCTGAAATAAAATCATGGAAGATTAGAGATAAAATAATGGAATATAGGATATAAATATATCATGGTTAAAAATTTAATAGTTTATACATGGGGAAACCTATCTAAAATTTTTATTTTCAACTAGGGGAAGTGTTAATTGACTTACTAAGGGTAAGGGAAACCCTGAATTTATAAGAGGAACATAAAATAGTGAAATACACTATTGGTATTTTTATATTTTATGCACTAGGTCACAAAGACCAAACCATGGAAATAAAAATATAGAGAAGTTTCGATAAAATACAAGGACAAATGTAGGATGAGATTATATTGAGAAATCAACCATAAATCCTGAATAAAATAAATGTAATTTCCATGGATAATAGGGGAAATTAGGTCCATAATATGTTCTTGAAAACCCAGGAGTACCCTAATTGATAGTGTCTATTAAAGAGGAAACTATCCGAGGGATACTTTAAACAAACCAAAAAAAAAATTATTAAAATTCCTTATATATAAAATATAAAGTTAGACATAAAGGGGATAAAGATATAAAAAATTGTGTGATGTTTAGAAGTTCATGTTAATCTATCATCAAGGGGAAACAAAAAATTACTCACTAGAACAAAATAATCAAAAAAATAGCGTACAATAAAATAATAACAATATCCTAATACATCCATTGTTGGTTAGTGTTGGGAAAACAAATCATCATACCAAAAAGACTTATACCACTACCTCTAAAATAAATAAGTAAAAATTTAATGACAGATTGAGATATTTGTGGACTCATCATAGTTATTCAATTTCTATATCACATTAATCCTATAAAATTTTAAGTTACTTACAAAACAATGTTTGTATGATATTATAAAATAAAAAAAGATAACAAAAATTTACTGACCTATAAGGGGGTTTCATGATGTCTTTTGAAATATGAAAACACTGTTTCATAGAGATGGATTCTAATCACCTAATCATGATAAAAATCAAGGAAACATAATAAAATTAATAAAATATTATTAATATAAGATAATTAATTTCATAAATCTCATGAAAATAATATATAGGTCTATAGAGAGTATAAATGGAACTCCATAAAATATATATTGTAGATAGGATGACCATCTCAAAGAGAACATGACAAAATAGAAGGTATAAATTTGGCGAACACTATGAATTCTTCTATGTTTCTTTATCAATTCTTTGTAGAGAAATATATTGAAAACATAAGGATCATAAAACATCATAAAAATATGCATGATCATACTTTAAAAAATTCATGATAGATAATAATCCCATTACCTCAATAAAATTCTATTTTTATATCAAAACATTTATTCATAAAAATTCAAAAAATATAAGAAATATTAAATAATTTTTTACCAACCCCAGTCATTATATTTTTAACACATTTTAAAATATATGAAAATTTTATTATCATATATTTTTTTAAATATGTTTATTTTGAAAAACATTTCAAATCATATTCTAATCAATGAAATTCAATGTATTTTCCTAAAAAATCACATGAATATTATGAAAATATTCTAGGAAATCTCCCTATCCATTTATTTTGACAACATCCATATAAAATAATTTACTTATATATGTTTTTACAATAAATCACAGCATGAAATAACTTCGAAAATATTACTTAAATTATAATTATTACTAATCACTTCATATTAGATTCTGTAATTTTATCTTAATTTATGAAACTCGTTATAACACAACTAATGAAAAATATTGTAATTATCCCTATCGTATATTATTTGTAAAAATATTTTTACCAACCCCACATTATATATATAAATATGTTTTCTCAGACCATAATCTATAAAATTTTTTAATGAATAAATATATCATTCCCTTTAATATGATTTCAAAAAATATTTTTTCTTAAATAATTTATTATTCAATAAAACTATCTCATAACAAACACGAAAATTTTGAATGAAATTTAATATTTATAAAATAAAATCTCTTTCAAGATATTATATAATGTTTTTATTGAAAATTAAGATATTAATTTACCACATAAAACATCAATAATCATTGTAAAATGCATCCAACACCCACTAATTAAGCATTAAGATGAAAAAAATCATATATTATGAAGGATGTAAAATTCCAAAAACAATAAAGATACAAAACTATAATTGGTTTTGCTACAATGTCTGAATAAATATATGTTAACAATTTTAACTTCACTAGAAGCTATAGAGACCTATTTTTAAATTCAATGCACGGTGTTATTCGCTATAAAAAATAAGAGTGAGAGACTTGGTCTCATAAAATTAGTCAACATCATCAGATATAACATATCAGTGAAATACTTCAGAACCATAATGTAAAGTAAAAAAATTCAAACAAAACAAAAAAGCCCAAAATATATCGATATTCAGGCATGATTTCCAAGAATCACACATCCATGGAAAACCATACTTGAAGCTACGTAGACCAGTTTACAAATTCTATTCATTGTGTTATAGGCTATGCTTAATTATAGCGAGACACTAGGTCTCATAAAAACATTCAACAACACAATAAAGAACGTAATATTGAATTTCTCAGAAACCATCAAGTAATGTAAAAAACAATTAAATAAAAAAACCCCAAAAAATTGACATTCAAGATTGATTTCCAAGAAACACAAATCGTTAGAGACCATTAAAAGATAAGTTTACTAAAATAAGTGATTCTCATGCACCAACTCATATACTACATCTATATTTTCAATTATATTATCTCATATGTACCAAAAATACCTAGATAACAACTAGGATTTGATATTTATTTTTCCTGAACTATAGTGGTCCACCCCTATCCATAGTTCTATAACACATTTATAGCAAAACCTGAGGTGAATTTAATATCACCATAGTTTAGAGAAAAGTTTTAAGGAATCCTATAATAACTAGTGGGAAGTATTTATCATAATGAATAAATAACATACAACATAATTCAACCTAAAAAATTCAAAATATCAGTTCCGTATATCATATTACCATACCATATAAATGAATAGTTTCATATTGTATCAATAAAAACTAAAATAAATTAACTAAAAAATACAAGATAATTATAAAATGAAACCAATAAATAGGTATAAAATCACATAAATAGAAAATATATATATAATTGATACAATATTAAGAAACCGAAAATAATGTTGCAGTTTTTTTGAAAACTAATAAGGTAAAATATAAAACCAGAGAAGAAATGCCTAAAACATCTCCATTTGTTTGGATAATGACTTCATTGATCAGAATCTCCAAATTTCCTGATATAGTTAATGAAAACAAAATCATAAATTTTTTAGCATAACCTATATAAAACTATAATGGTTGGCGTGAACACAATTTCATATTAGGT
Organism: Viscum album; assembly: GCA_963277665.1. NCBI lineage: Eukaryota > Viridiplantae > Streptophyta > Magnoliopsida > Santalales > Viscaceae > Viscum > Viscum album. The sequence goes on from OY728150.1 coordinate 1,621,615,130, forward strand.
ATCCTACCCACACTATATATATAACATTTATATATAATATATTTTCATTGATGATTGAAATATATATTGAAATAATGATTTATATTTTATTTTAAAATTAATATCAGGTCACTTTTATTTGAAATTACTTAGTCGCTACAATGGAAAATACGTTTTCCAATTTAAATAATTCTTTCATTTGAAAGGTTTTATTGAGAATAATGCTAAATTTTAATGAGAAAGAATAATTTATTGAATTTCATTCCCTAATTTCCCTTAAAAAATAGAGATAATGAAAAAAAATCTATTTAAACTAGAAGATGAAATGTAAATCTAATGTATAATATAAAAAAATTGATATGGCCATAATAATATTGACAACCTGTGTAAACTTATGAACAATATATTATAAAGGTAGCATTATTTTAATAAGTAATAATCAATTCATAATGAAAAAAAACTTCCATAACACTTGGTATATCCGTACATAGTCCAATGGAGGGGAAAACAACATATGAAAAAATGAAGTCTAAACTTAGGTACACTAGGAAGAACATGGATCCACCCGACTTTCTTATGTTTTTTATATTTCACACCTAACTATATGAGGTTTCCCATGATTTATTAATGTAGGTGAGCCAATTAATCATTATATAAAAGGCTAAAAATACAATCATATCATTTAGTTAACTCACCATCACCTCTAATCACCCTTAAAAGTGACTCATTTACATTAGTGGAAGATAAATTGGATATATTCACATGTATATATATATATATATAATTACATGTATGAGGATTAAAATTATACATATTATATCATATTAACATATGAAAATTGACAAAATACACTAAGGGGAATAATGAAATGATATTATATTTTGAAAACCTTTTCCTAATGTTTAAACATAGAATTTAAAATATTATTTTATCTTTTATATTAAAAAATACATTTGATAAAAATTATATCAACATTTATAAGGAAAATATAATATCAATGTCTATATAGGTTTAATAAAAATTTCGAATTTCACTCTAAATTAGAAAAATCAACCATCTATTTCAGCTGAAACCCATATAAAAATCAAGAATATATATATGTGACCATAAAGAGGTAGCAATAAATTTACAAAAAAAATTGGTGTGTAATTAATTCCCAAACAGATATATGATTTATAAAGAAAGAGGAAAACTCTTTCATGTTTATTAAAATTAAGATAAAATAATATTCATTAAACACGTCTTCATATTTATATATTGTCTAATCATTAAAATAATGATATCCTGATAATTAAATAACAAATAAATCCGAGTTTGAAATTCTGGGGTTTATTCCTGGAGAAACACAACACAAATTTATTTTATTTAGTTGTTGGGGTGATAATACACAAGATTAAGGGAAGAGAAAACCTATAAGGTAAAAAAGATACCCTAAAATAATGAATCTGATTATAAAAATTCAATCCACCTGAAACCCCTGGTCACCACGACTATACCAAGGAAATTACATAATAATGAATGGAAAAATGAGAGTTTACAAAGAGAATAAAATTATGTTATGAAATATAAATTAAATATTAAATAAAATACTTGAGATTTCCACACTGAAGAGGGTATGTAAGGGGAGAATCATATAAGGGAAATGGTGTCTAGTGAGGGGAATAATACCCCCAATGTAGGGTTAATATGGGAAATGAATTTTTTTTCAATTTTTAGTTATAAATATAATTCTAATACACATCATGATATAAAAATTTTCCCATTGCATTAAAGGTAAAGATCTTACATGTTATTGAAATTAAATCATAATTTTAGAGTTAAATCTAATAATAATAAATTTAAAAACTTGAAAATTCATGGATACAATAAGACAACCTAGAATTTTGACACCAATAGTCTATAGTAAAAAAGACTTACCAAATGACTTCTTAACTAAGAATAAATCATCCTCGATCATGACATGAATAGTATGTAGTCCATAGAATATAACGCTACCTTTAACACCAAAAAAAAATATTTGAAAAAAAATAAATATGTAAAATTAAAAAAATGACTTAAATTAGAAGAAAGTTATAAGGGAATGTGAGGTGATGGAGTGACCATAGATCCCAATAGTTTTAAATCTATAAATAATTTTATTCATTATTGATGACATCATTAATTAAATAGCATCCATCTTAACAAAACAAGGACAAATGGATGTCTTAGTGTCATCAATCACCTTTATAAATGTATTTGTGTTATCATTCGGGATATGTGCAATTAAACACAACATCAAATTTCTAGTAATTACTTACATTTTTATCATGGGTGTGCCATTAAATTGATAATAAAGTAGAAATTGGTGATATATCATCTGTTCCACCACACAATCTTTAGGGACAATAATATTTTCATGATGTTGAGATGTTTCACTATTATGGTTCCACACATCAAATTTGGTTTTAATTATATATCTAATGATATAAAAAAATTCATGATTTATGCAAGGTTTCCCTACAAAGATATAATAAGGGCTTCAGATAAGAACAAATTATGATGAATTATATCATTGAATATAAAAATATATTTCATCATTATTAAAAAAATAATTTGACACTTGATTGAGATCAAACTTGTGACTTCTATACATAATTTTTTTAGAAATATAATAATGTATATTGTAAAAAACGTATAATTTGAAATCAATTAAATAAAAAGACTATAATCATATTATAATATTATAAAAATATAAAAGTATAATTGGTAAAAGTATCTATGTATATATTATAAAAAATATATATATAATCAAACGAAATATATATGTTGTTTAAATATATATAAATTTATTAATGTATATAAAAGTAAATAAGTACATTAATTTAAAAAAACTATACAAAATTTATTAAATAATAAAATTTTATAATGTTATAGATGTATGTAAATATAATATACAAATGTAAAATTTATGAATGTGTAAATGAATAATAATTTATATTCATACAAAACTATAAGGATTTATAAATTTATAAAAATATAAAATTTTAATTGTACATATAATTCATGAAATTATAGATATAAATTATGTAAGTATAATTTGACACACCATAAAATTTATAAGAGTGAATAAATATATTATTTTACAAAAATATAAAGTTTTAATAATTACATAATGTTTATGTATAAATTATATAAATATAATAATATATATTATAAAATTATAAAAATGTATACATTTATAAATGTATAATACTATATTATTATAATTTTTTTATAATTGTTTATATGTAAATAATATTAGTCTAATGTGATATACTATATAATTAAAAATTATTTATATAATTATAAAAACGTACATGTAATAAAATACTGAAAACACATTACATATAAAAATATTATAAATGTATATTGAATGTTATATATAAATTTTAAAAAATAATGATTAACATTAATAAAATCAAATTAATACCCTAATTAAAAATCCAAATTATACACATTATCATTAAAACGATCTTTCAGAAAACTAACCATAATAAGAAATTATATGATTACTAACAATCCCAAATTAACATATGTGGAAATATAAATAGATCTAAAAGTAATTTAATGGTTTAGTAATTATATAACATCAATTTAAAATTAAAAATAAATGGTGGGAGTTTTGTTTATAATGTTGATTTTGTAGATAAAAGGAAATACATAGGATAATGGTTGATTACCATCAAAAGACTCGATGGTACAAAAAATCGGATGATTTCATGGGTGGATACGATAGGGGGATGCAATTGAAAACATTGGGATAGGTTGAGTAGATGTTGATATTTTACACAAAGGAAAAACTAGGGGTGGGGGTCATCTAACTATTTATATTTTTATTATTGTTGTTTTTATAAAATATTGAAATATAATATAAACTATTACATTTTTTAAAAACATAATTATAATCCCTCATATATCATATATAATTGATTTTTTTTTAAACCATAATAGTAGAGACCTATTTTCATGATTGTAAAATCCATGAAAATAACTCTATGATCATAAACCAATAATATAGTTATGTTGTTCATAATTTTATTTATTTCCAATATATCTCAGGTTAACTAAAGTTTTTTAAACTATAATTGGTTTTATTGGAGGATCCTTGATATCCAATTGTTTTATTATAGATGTTTTGAAAACAAAAATTTATTTAACTCTTCATATAAATTAAAAAATATTTGTAATAGAATGTTCAAGAAAATTATAGTGGGATTAACAAGTAATGTTATAAAATATGGATTATACAGTAACTTTTATTGATAGTATATTGAACTCTTTTCACAATTTCATTGATCAATTATTCAACTGTCCAAAACATATAGAAATTTTTTTTAAAAAATAATGAAATGGTACTTTTATGATCATACATAGATCTAATTAAAAAAATAAAATATATAAAATAATATTTAATTATTAAATAACAATATTCCAATTCATTACCCACTAAATATTTATAAGTGACATATACCATAAGAATATTTTTATATTTTTATTTTTATTATCTTATATTATTTAGAAAATAATATTATTTTAATGTTCATACTAATTATAGTTATGAGACCTAAAATGATAAAAATATCCCTAGGAAAAGATGAAAAGAATTTATATTCTTGATTTTAGATGATATATAAACTATATGTTAAAGAGATTTATAATTATTTTTTAATTAACTAAATCAATTTATATCATTTAAATATACTCATATCACATTTCATTTGTAATGTATAAAAGGATATTTAGATCCTTTCACTGATCAACAGAGATGATCTTACAGTTAATACAACTACATAAATAAATATGATCTTATTTATTGATTTATAATAATTATTTTTATTTCATATTATGAATAAACATATATATGGGGAGATATGTATAATAATTCATTCACTTGGCCTCTCCAAATATACCTAGAACTGAGACCACATATAGTATTAATAGAATATCATATTATTAATATACTATCTTTGTTAAGGTTTTTTAATGTGTGTTATAAATATATCAGTAATGATTTTATTTGGAATGAAAATATTTATTGAATGAATATTTATATTCTAATGAAATATATTAATTTCATGGTAGATAATCTAGTAGTTAAGAAAATCATGGTCCTTTATTTTTTGGTTTTTAGTGTAGAAGGTATAATTAGGGATTTTATTAGTAAATGACGGAGAAATAGATGAATATTATGATTTCAAATAATATTCATTATAGTTTTTCCTTAATATACCATAGTTTACATGACATCATTGGAGTTAATATTCTCATTAAGGTAGGGAGGTTTTGTTCAAGGAAGTGTATTTGAGTAGACATCATTCAGGATGTGGAAGTATGTCATCTTGGTTTTACCAAACATAATTTCATTTATGAAAACTATTTTAATTGAAGATTTATTGGAATGAGCTATGATAATAATCAAGGTTGTGGGGGTGAATTATTCTGACCATAAAATGATCAATTTGGATTTTTATCAAGTAGATAATCCTTATTTTAAAAGGATTCTGACCATAATTTTTTTATTCCTATGTCGTTATAAATATGAATAGCGATAGGAGAAAAAATATAATTCTGAAATCTATTAAAAAGTTAGACTAGAATATATGTCCAAAATTTGATCTGTATTTTTATATCAATCACAAGTTCCACCATGGTATGATCAAGTGAAAAACTTCATTCTTAACCTTAAATAACACTAAATGCACTTTAAAACTCCCTATAGAATTTGTAGTTATAAATATCAATGTTTTATCACATATCACCTTGTTAAAAACAACATTTAATTAATTATTTCTATACCTTTACATAATTTTAATCAACCATGGAATGGTTTAACTAATATCAGCTAAATAAAAAAACTATGTCTTCATTGAATTAATCTCCTTGAATCCAAACGTTCATTTTTCTACATTATACTCTACATATAACAAGTTATATGAGGATGTTATTGATACCAAGATTTAATAAATCTAAATAAATAACTCAAATGATCAAAACTTATGGTTTTTTCAACATAAATATATCATACAATTATTTTAATTTCCACCATTTCATATAAAATGTATTTTTCACATAAAATACTAATGGTGAAACCTTAATTTCATCCTTCATATTGACATAATATGAATAAAATTACAATAATATAAATCATACAACATAATTTAAGTGAATAATACCACATAATAATTTTGATTTTCTATGGTAACCATCCTAACATGAATTAAATATCAATCACAAAAAAAATTTAAAAATTCATCCATTAAATCTCTAAAACTTTCTAAACATTATCAACCCTATGTTGTTGAGTGTACAATGGAGTGAGTCATGTAACCTATGAATTTTATCACCAAATATACAACTAATCATATCTAAAATGTGTTATATCAATGCAACAAAATTTTTATAAAAACTACCACCAATAAAAATGTTACAAAGTCTTGATTGATTTCTCATCTAAATTAGTCATTATATTCTATAAATTTTTGAGTAACCTAAACACCACATTATAGAAACAGAAGAAATTTTTGAGGGTTTTATCACTCTTGCTGTAATGATAAATACTTTATTAAATCGATATCATTAGAGTCCTTCAATATCAACCAACATGTTATTATATAAACCCATGACTATTTTTAATCTACATTAGGTTATAAATCCCACTATCTCTGTGGACACACCAAACCCCACTATGAAATTTTTATCTATATGTTAGAATAATACAAGATATTTTATTAGTGTTCATATACCAATTACAAATTTCTCCCCATAAAAAATCTCCTTTTACATTTTCAATTTTTTCAAATCCCCATGGAATATGAGTTGCAACCTCCTTTCCAAGATATAACCTAAATAAATATCCACTATGTTAAAAAATGAAGAGGAATGAATGATGGAAAATGAGTATTAAGTTAATTATTTATTTTCAATATTATTAGCTCCCAAAAACAATCTCATGTGATGAATGATATCCTTTATTTGAGATTTTACCAATATATCTTATATATGTTCCTTTTATCAAATGTATTCAAACGAAGAGTTTACATATTTATCCTTCTCTAAATGAAAGGGTACATGATGAAAATAAAATTTGATATTCATTGTTGCAGCAGATTATTTGAAATAATTATTAGGATTTGATTAATATGATTAATTATAAATTTTTATGTTATATTAACCCATATGGTTTGATGTTGTGACTTAATTCATATCATTTTTTTGTGTTCTATAATTTAGTAAGATACTCATCTTTAATTTTTTCATAATATAATTTAATTATTCTTCGAGGAGTTGTATGAAATGATCCTTCCATTAATAACGAATTCGACTCCTCATGTTGGATTTTAGTCCAAAATATTACATACTAGATCATCACTATAATATCCCTAAATATGTAATAGAATTTAAATTAAATATATTATTTCATTATTTTATGTTTCCTTTATAAAAAACATTTTTTAAATTCTATAATATGTTACTCCGTAATATTAATTTGGTGTATTTAAAAATATTTAATGACAAATAAAATAGTCAATTTAAACACTGCAATGTAATGTAAGAATCTAAGTGGACATTGGAAATATTTTTCCAATAGTCCTCACGTTTTAATCAATATAAATATTATTCATATGTGATATAATAGTAGCAAAAACTCTTCATTATTCTATTCCAAACATATTTATAATTCATGAGGTTAATTTTCTTTTAAGAGAATGATAAATATTACCTTGCTTTAAATTTGAAAATCCAAAGGCAATGTAAAATTTAAATTCATTTAAATTTTGAAAATCTTTATCATTTTTTTAAAAAATTATTAACTAGTCTTATCTTTTTGTTAATTTTTATATATAACCACAATTGTTAAAAAACATTCATGTCACTTGATATTTAGAATTCATTAATTTTTTTTTGAAATAAATTATTATAAATGTGACCTCGATCATTGAATTATATAATTAAGAAACATATATAATCCCATTTAATTTTTTTTCAACCTCAAATATTCACAACTATCACTATGAAAAATAAAAATATCTCTTAATCAAATGTAGAACTGTTCCTTATGTTCAACATTCATGAATAATAATGATACATACATTTAAAAAATTTCTATTTATTTATAGTACAGATCACGGGAGCAATACATTTCATTTCAAGGGTTTTGGGAAGAATGATAGTATCATCGAATCCTATATCATCAATTTTATAGTATCTATAATATATTAGATAATATTGTCCTTGTTCTAAATACCCCTTATCATTGATTATATTTAAAAATAACCACTTTTACCCCATCATGTTATTATCTTGATGATGCCACATCACCTATATTTTTCATTATTCCCAAATATATTCAACTCTTCATATGTTATTAAAACTGAAGTCACTTATTGTATTGTTTAATTAACATTAATTAGAATCTTATTTAGAATTATGATTGAATGATTATAGTTTATTTGACTTTTCCATGTTTGAATAAACATTTTATTTTCTTCATTGATAATTTTAGACTCTACTATATGCATAAATCATTTAAACATGGAAACAATTTTTCTATGAAATTTTAATTACTAAATTTTATGAAATAAAAAATAAGACCATGGAAAAAAAATTCTTCTGTCAAATCTATCATGTGTTTTCTATATTATTTTCCTTAAATTTAATTAATCTCATAATTAATGTTAATTTTTGTACTTGGGGTAACATGTTTCTCCATAAATTTAACCATGGATATCAATTATTCTTTTTTAATTCTAATTGTAAAACTATTAATTAATCACATCGAGTGTTTGTCAAATAAAAATTACCTTATCATATCTTTTATTAAACATTATAAAAAGGCTTCCTTTGATTATGATGTAACCAGTAATTTTTAAGAAATTTAACTCTTAAAATTGGGTTTCATTCTAAACCATTGATAATGTGTATTGAAAATATTTAGTTGAAATATTCACTGATTGATATTTTGTATTACTATTGTGGATGTTTTTCAAAAAAAAGATTTCAAAGATTTATCATTCGATAACTATGTTAACCCCATGCCAACTAAAATATGGATCCTCCTATTAAACACACATGTTTTTGGAATATATATATATAACTATATTTATTCCATAATCCATTCTTCAAATGATATATCACAAACTAATATTTATTAAATAAAAATTCTTTACAAGATTTAAACGTTTATATAACACATCCATTTTATTTTTCCACATGCATTCATAGATATATAAAATTAATAATAGATTATTATTTAATAAAAATGAAATTAACATAATTTATATGTGAACAATTTTCACCAAAAGTAATAATTTACTTATATCCATTGTTTGATTTCAATATTGTTAGTTTTGACCCATTCAAGTGTATCAAATCAAGAGACTTATTCATTTTTATATCGATTAAATTATTAATTTTTTTAGAATTATTTCAATATAACACTAATAAAATATTTTATTTTATCATGAATTCCCTTTGGATGATTTATTATAGATACATATTTTAAAATTACATCCATTTCATGTGGTCAAAATGGAAAATTCTGAAATACAAAAGATAAATATCTTCTTTAAAATCATGAAATAAATATTTGTTTGATTAGAATTGAGATATATGGTTAGTCTTGTTAATATCTGAATCATGATGACTATCCAATCCCTAAACTTCTTAATGAGAAATAATGTTTTTGTAATAGCCACCTCGTTCCCATTTTCCCTTCGCAAAGAGACACTCACAATATTTTTTCTCAACCAATGAGAATGAGAACATCATTGAAATGAAACAAATTTTTAGTAATTTTATAGATTCTAAATTATTTCAAATTATATATACATCATTTATAAAAGTTAAATATCCTCAATCCTGATGTAGGATATGTTTTAAAATATGTTTTTTAATGAAAATTAGTGTTGGGATACAACGTAAAAAATACAATGATTTTTCCATTTCAGCACTTTTTATGACACAAAAACCACTATATATTACACTTAATTATTCATATTATTGATATACTAACATATTATATTATATTTTATCTACTAATATAGTATAATTGCTCACATGTTTGGTGGTTTATATAAGTTGATCACACCCACTATATTTTTCCTCATGAGAATCTATAGAATTTGATAACATTAATTTTTTCTAGGATGCTATCTTGGATGGAATCACCATTCATCAGCTCAACTCCCATTAAATTCATGTCATATATTTAATTAAGGGAGTTAAATAATAAAATAAAAGAGATTTTAATAATTCTTGTACACTATATAGTTCCGATATCTTCTTTTAAAATAAATTATCATCAATTGTTAATATATTATCTCAAAATATCATTCTTCATTTATCCATAATTATAATACTAACTAATTTTTATTGTTGTATTAAATATTAGTTATCAAAAACATAAAATTATATTTTATCATAGGACTATTTACAGAAACCATTTTATTATAAAATTAATTAAATTTTTTATTTCTTATTTCACCATGTTAAGTAACACTGAGTGATTCAACCTCATTTAGTGATGTAACAACCATACATCCATTATTTTCACTAATTCAATAATTATTATGATATGAATATATGTCCAATGTTATTAAATGAGGTACTATAAAAAAATAAGGGGTATTATAGTAGTTTTGAGAAAATTATCATCTAATTTGAACGAATCTTCAAATAATTTGATATAATTTTGAAATTCAAAATGAAAATTTCTCAAATAATTCACAGATACAATTGAATTCCCCATAATAACATGTAAAATTTCATTATTTGAAGTAAACATTTTCAATATAATATTAATCATTATGTCTCTCAATTTAATTATTTTATTATGTTCACCCATATTACTTCAAAACATTATTTCTATCTAAACAATCATTTTATTATTTAAATCATCAATATTTCTCATTAGTAATTACTTGTAATTTTTATATGCTTTATTTCATCCCCCTATAATCATATTTTATTTAAATAATGTTATATATTCTTAATTAAATTGGTTTTATTGTTTCATTATCATTTATTTACACATTATTACTTCATTACAATTTATTAGTGATATAAATGAATATTTTTAATTCATCCATTAAAGATTAAAGTCATTCAACTTCAAAATAATCTTATGCTCTTTCACTTTGTTCATCAATAGTTGTGATATATTATTTTGAGATAAAACTAAACATCATAATAGAATTTTATTTCTATTGAATTTAATTAATTTTCATGTGATACAATCAGTTTTTACCTTGTTTCTACTATATTATATTTTGGATTGATCATATTTTTCATCTCTATGTACCTTATTAAGGAAACATATTAGAATGAATCTATAATGTACATTATTTAATCAAATATAATGTAGTTGGGAATTGTATTCATATTTTTCTCAATACATTTCTTTAAGTGAAGAATGATATGAACACATTGAAATTAATCATTTACATAGATTCCTTCTCATGAGACCCTTTAATATCAATGCTTCAAATTCAATTTGTGTATTCTAAATATATCTCAATTATAAATTTTTGTTTCTTATTCACGGACATCCCCTTACTCATCAAAATATATATCAATATTTTTTAATCATATTCATGGTGTATCCTTTCAATTATGGATCCTTAAGGTAATTTTTTCAATTTGAATTTACAATATAATTATCATCAACCATTTTTTAACTACATAATATTAAATAATCTCAATATAAAAATTAATCAACCTAAAAATTGTGGTGACTAATATGAAAAAATAATCCACTCACTCATCTTATACCATTAAAATATCCCCATATTAAACATTAGGATTTCTTTAAATGACCACCACATTCATAATAATGATGAATCTTTTTTATAATCACATTTTCTAGGTGAGTATTAGTGAATCATATCAAATATTTCTCATAGAAGGATATATGTCGGTGCATTTCACTATATCCCTTAAACATTAAAATTCTTCTTGGTATAGAAATTGAAGGATATAATATATTAACAAATATTTATGAAATTTTACAAGAATTTAAGAATATTAATGTTAAGAAAAAAATATGGAACTATACTCTCTTTAAATAGTTTAATTCCTTTTACAAATATTATTAGAAACACCCTTATTGTTGAAAACATTCATGGTCTCTATATTAACTCATTTATAATAAGTGATCAATATGATATGCCATAGATATTGAAAAAAACTCCCCCTATTAATAATTTTATGTACTAGAAAATTAATATATAATTATTAAGATCCATGATAATAAACCAATTTTCATACATAAATAAAATTCACTGTAAAAACAAATTAATATCTAAGAGGGTGGGGTGACTCGATAAAAGTAAAAACAATTAATTTAATCTATTTCTATAAAATTTAATATATTACATGTATTTTTTATATATTATATGGTATCTTTTTGAGACTAGTCCAGAAGAAAACATGTAAATTTGAGGCCCGGTGTTCTTTGAAAAAAATAATAGAAAAATAGAAAAATATTTAATATCACCCACGAGTGGTTTTCTGGAAAAAGTTTAATTAATACTAAATAAATTTTCGGAATGGAATTGAAAGGGAACCCTTGGATTCTGATTGGAATTTTTACATTATGTGTGACTTAACAGTGGTTATCATAGGTTTTTTTTGAAAAAAAATTAGGTGTGTGAAGTTAATAAAATAATTAATTGAAAGATTTTTTTTTCTTTTTCATCAACATAGTGACTTGATCCTATAAAAGTACACAACTATAAATATTTTATTAGGAGTGGATATTAAACCCTAGAGCCTTATATTCCATGGGAGGAGGGAATCCCTGGAGTCTGAAAATGATCAGGATTGGATCATAGATCATCATGCTAGTATAGTTGGAGTATCTCATCAACGACGACAATTCCACAGTTCCTCATCAATAATCAATCCAAAATCCTAGTGGGTAATGTGTTTCAATTGATTAATTTCAGGTTATTAATTTCTATTATGATAAAAAAAATTGATAAACATATTGGTTTGCTGAATGATCACCTTACAGGAAGTGTTTTCTTCTGGGGGTTATGTGGGAGATTCCTCATGGTTATTCAATCATCTTCATTTATCATTCATACATAAATAGATTGATTAAGAAATGAATTATGCCCAAGGTTTTTTATGGGTTTTCGTTTTTACTTTTCTCCCTCTTTTCTCATTCATCATGGGTGACCTCTTGGATTGTAGTTCTACTCAGTATTGATGAATCAATTTTTGCATGACATATTCCTAGTGTAACAATATTAGTTTATAGAACTAGACTTTGTGAGATGAAAATGTGGTGTGAAAACAATGGTGGAAGTTAGATCAAGGGGGTTTGTAAACCCCCAATTTTTAATAACCAGCTGTTAAAGATAAACCGGATGAACACATTCAATTTTTGACCAGATTCAACATCCAGATTGTGTTTCTCATTGACAGCGAGGCTCGACTAAAGTAGATTTCTATATTTTATGTTGATTGAATCTAGGTCCAAAGGAGGCAAAATCCTGGATGTGGGATGAGAAATAACATGGGATTGTGGAAAATTCATAACAAATGGGTTGTAATCAGTTATTGCATAGAAGGTGGGGAACCCTGGCTTTGACACTGGGGTTTTTCCAGAATTAAATATAACAAAACATGTGACCCTGCCACATGATGTGTAACCCTCCCTAAATGACTTGTCATGTACTCTAGATAATTCACAGACATATGTAATAGGACACCCCAAGGTGGAACACCGTGTACTTAAACACAAAAATGAATTGAAATACACTGACCGGTACGTGGACACATATTCACTGCACAAACGTATCCATGTGACACATGAAAGGAATTTAGTGCCTCTACATGATGTTTAATAATCCTACATGTTTTGAGACTTGTGTGAGGTTTTCCACATGTAAAAAAATGTGATAGTTGGACACACTGTTTACTCCCACTGAGAGTTCTTAAGTCTCTTCATTTTCTTAGTTTGGACTAGAATAAGTTGAGCGTATTCCCTCGGTCCTTTTGATCAAGGGTACAATCTGGAATTACATCCACATCAATGGATTTGAATCTTATCTAGATGTTGAGTCTCAAATAGAGTTGTGGTATCCCTCTATGAGATTAGAGTGTGATTATCAAACATCCCTTGTGGAGTTTGGGGAATCAGTGTGACCTCCCTAATTTTGATATTGATCCTCCATCTAGCATGACACATCAGTAGGGTTTCTGGAATCATTGACATATGATTCCTTACATAGAGTATTGATCTATATTTTGTTCCTGGTGTCCCCCAGTGGTATTGGGCCTAACCCCTATCTATGTACCACGATCCCCTTTGACTAGTGGTCTTCCTTGGGAAAGGCCAAATGACATAGACCAATTCATCAAGTGTTTCTGATGATATCATGGCTCAATGAGTGAGTTCTTCCAGAACAAGCATGCATCCAACAGAATCACGTGGCTTGCAATTGGTTATGACAACCTGAGGGCATGGTGACACTCCTGATTATATATGGGTTTTCCTTCTTATATCTTTTACATCTTATATTGAGATGAAAATACATGGTGCTTTGTGTTTAGTTTTTTCAAGGTATCCTACTATGTATTGTTATAATCACCTATGCATGGGATGTTCCCATGCGTGTTGTGCCTTATACAGATAGTGGCCCTTTTATGGTGTCTTGGTAGGACAAGGAGTGGATGGAGAAAAAGTTGAGATTGATAGATAGAGGAGTCTACATGGATCATACTTTTGAATGAGGCTTTACACATGGGGAATTTTGGACTCCTTATAGCCCGGGAAAAGATTTTTCCCCTTTTCTATTTACAGTATTTCCACATTTATACTGTAGTTGTTGGATAATAGTTTTATCAAAGATTTTATCTAGTTTTCTATGTTTCAACATTGTGTTCCTTGGATATGTGAGCTTGTGTGCTGTTAATTTAGGTTAATGCTTCTAATTTCATGGATATTCCTACTTAGTTGTAGACACTAGCCCTAGTACTATTGGAGGTATGCATAGGGTACTCACAAGTCAAACTCTAGTGGGTCAGGTCCTGAAAGAGATGAGTCATAGTAAGATGTATTTATATTAAGACCTGATTCAGTGATATTGGTATGGGGAAATACTGTTAAGTGTTTTAATTTCATCTTTCAATCTAGGGACACCAGTGTTGATTTGAAAATTAATGTATCCATACACTAGGACTCTGGTCAGGTGTTTTTTGAATCAGTACACGAGAACACTAGTTTTAGAGAAAACAATAGTATATGAATTATATATGAATTATTGGGTCTTTCATGCCCTTTTTATGTTATCTCTCTAGATATACTCTATTGACCATGGTACACCTTGTCTTATTTAAGGATTTCTCCATGTAGACATCCAGCCACAATTCCACCACATGATCATGAGGTTGATATACCTAGATATGAGGTATACGTACATGGGTTTATACTAAAGATATAACCTCCATGTGGTTTTCTAACTATACTCACACTAATTGAGTAGTAGTTTGTACCAGCACTACTTGTCGAGGATGTACAAAGGAATAGTGCATTGCATGAGTTTTAGAGGCAGTGAACCCCTAGGTTTTGGGGTGAGCCAGACCCAGAAATGACTGAGCATTAACTGTATTCAGTAAATCTTATTTTATTCTTTTTGAGGATGCATGTCGATCCAATAGAATTTTTTGAAAAATGTATTCTCCAGGGATCTATGAGGGGAAAGTGGAGCTTGATGACTTAGTCACATGATGAAACAACTCTATTTGGGTAGGACTTCGAGTGTATCTTTATAGAGTAGTTATATCCTTCCATGTTGCAATTAACACACATACAAATTGTTATACATCCACACCATGAAATTATGACTATGGAAGTGTATTACGTGATTTTTTCAATTCCCTCACACTACCCATTTGATATTGTATTGGATCAATTCATCAGGGATCGAACATTTGATCAGATCTTGCACTGAGATATTAGGGCATCATGGGTATCCCTTAGTATTTCTACTTATGTTGGGGTACTTGACAAATCCCTATTACTGTAATGTTTTTTTAATGTGAAAACACTATTAGTGGGAGCTAGTAGTGGGAACCCGGTATTTGAGACCTCAGAAGATGGTATAAAATGATATTAAATGGGATCCAAGGGTTTTAAGAGCTTCAGGGTGATTTTAGGACTCAGGTACCGGTGTATGAGGCTCTTAGGGTGGCTCAAGTTTTCCAATAGACATGTAGTGTTTCTCTTGAGATGGATGGGGATATCTGGTATAAGATTTACAGACTCATCATATAGGTGATTAGAAGATGTCTGAGGGACCAGCAATATATATACCTTACCTCAAAATATTATATACTCTTGAATTAAATGTATAATTTACATTGAGGATATTTTCTGGATTAACGTGTTAGAGATTTAGGCCATAACATATTCCAGACGACTTAAATAATACATGTAGACATATCTACTTTGTTTGCATTTTTTTTCACAAAATAAAAACTCTTGAAAAAATGATTCATGTATAGTTCCATGTTTTAGACAGCATGACATTTCCATGATCCCATCCTTGACCCTATTCCACTTTACATCATGTGAAAAACATTTCAAAAACATGGGATGAGCATAAAAAGCTCAGTAAGGGATACAAAAATAAGGAAAACTATTAGTTTTTCAAAACAATAAGTAAACCAGGAATACTTTATCATATGTAATAAATTTCACCTTTATGAAGTAGTAAATAATCTTCAATGATTAAAAGATCATTTCTTACACTTTTGTTACCAAAATATTACCATAAACCCCATATAAAGAACACATAACATATAAAGGTAATTTGGGACATAAACATTGTTAAGTGTAGTAACCATACGGATGAATTCCACACATATCACTAAATGGAATAGCCATACGGCCAACTTCCATACCTAATTCATTAGAGGTTATAATGTAACCACCTATCTTGGTTTATCACAGCACCATCCTTCATTTGTTTTATCACGTAACCACCCGTCAAATGTCCAAGTACCATTATAACATCATAACACATAAAATATTGCAAATACAAACAATTAACTAATAACATTTAATTTGTAATAAAAAGAAATAATTTTAATATATTGAAATAATAAATCCATTTTCAATACCAAAACACCAAAAAACAAAATACGATATTTCTTTTAATTTTAGAAAACAATATAGCTTATAGAGGAAGCCAAATAACAATTACGAAGGCGAAGAGGTCATTAGCACCGAAAATGTTAAAAAAAATCAATTTGTTTTATAGTAAAATGATTTGTAGAAAAAAAGTCTCCTATTGAATGAAAGTAAAAGTCAAAGGGTTTTATTATACACTATGTAAAAGAAGATGGTATATATTATTGAAATATGCCTCAATGAAAAGAGATTGAGATGAAATACCTTGCCTCGTGTCCGACTTGACCTGTTTGTTCATTAATTTAATTAATAATAAACTAAAGTTAATTTATAATTTCATAATAACCTTTTTAAAGTTCATTATTCCTTTTATATCAATTATTAATATGTTATAAACATTATGTATTCATTTATGTTAATAACTGTCATTTTATCGACATCTTCTACGAGAATCCAAAATGAGCTTTTTATATTTAAAAGTTGTTCACGTTGTCAGAATTTCATGATATCCAAAGTTATATTAATGATTTAAATATCATGTATATAATATATATTCAGTACATATATTTATTTATAACAGTACATAATATTTGGAGATAAGAAATGAAATGTTCCATTCATGGAGACGGTAAGCCGTACGTACGCATGAACACTACTTTCATTTCTATTTCGTATTTAATGGAATGAAAACATAATTATACATAGGTATATTATAGTTTCAGTATAGTATCATATATTTTATCATTAACTCCATCCTTTATACGTACCACGTATGGTATGAACAAGTCATATCACTTTGAGTGGACGGTAGTCCGCACTTCCTCAAATGAAATTATCTCTTTTAACCATAATGGAAACCATAAGGGTATGAAATAAATGAGAAATAAAGAAGAATTAAGAAAACATAAACATAATATTTATCATATATAAATACAGTTCCATCTTAATGGCCATCATGAGAGGCGGTAGAAGATAATTAAATAATCATCGTTTTTTGACGCGTTAGTTTTCCATCCACAAAAACAGTATCTTCTTCTCCCATTAGATGGAGGTCTGTGTATGTGTAGTTCGAATCATTCTCATAACAATATACTAGTATATTGAGGATACTTGTGTTTTGATAAAAGATAGTAATAAAAAAAAATTTGGGCTGGTGAAGTAAAATAAAAGAAATGAACTTAAGAGAAATTGTTACCTTTAATTTGGGTAACATCCTTTGGTTTGAACCAAAATGACTTCTTGATGTGACTTATACCTAAGGTAAGTCTTCTAAGATGAGGAGAGGGATGTAGGGAGATTAAGTGTGTAGAGTTTGGACTATCCAAGTGGCTTTATAGGTGGGAGTAATCAGTTAGAAGTGGTGTCTTTTTATAAGGGGTGGAGGGGCTCTTTTGGAAAATTTGAAACAATTATTTTATTATATAATTATCTTTGGTTTCAAAAGGTCCATAAATAATTAAAGTAGAATATAATATGACTCATGGTCGAAATAAAATTATCCAATAATAATTTGATAGGTTTTGGATATTGTTTTTATATTTGTATTCTTATTTATTTAAATCATTTATTAATGAGGTAAGTACTGCATCATTTTGTGTCATAAATAATTTTATTTATTTTAGTTCTAAATTTTTTTAAAAAATACCATGATTTAGGAAATCGTTTTATAATTAAAATGAATATTTTTAGTTGATAATATAACATATATAACGATATATAAAATTAATTTATTAAAAGATATTTGTTTATTTCATTTGTGTCTTTACTTTAAATTAATTAATCAAAAGTGTCATTATCACTCTTAAGTGGCTCTATGGGGTCCCAAAATCTATGTAAAGATGGAAATGGTTGGAAATTACTCATCCAACTAGTATAGGATAGGTGTTAAGGTAAATTTTGTATTATTTTAATATTCTTTTTAAATTGAATTACCCTATTTAACTTTACTTGCGGTAAATAAAAGTGAAAAGTTATTATTCAACCAAAAAAAATTCATCTTATTAAACCAAATATAACTTACTAATATCAACCATTTATGATGAATTTTTGAAATTCAATTCACAGATGTGGTAAAATTTCATTTAAATGAACAAGTTAGTTTTTTTAACTACTACTTAGTGGTTTCACTATTCATCAAAAAGTTGAAATTTTTCAGAAAAATAACAAAAATTATTCCTTTTCTATATTTGATATTACGAATTGAAAAATTATGTCTATTTTACAAAATTCAAAACACATAACTGGAAGAAAATTATTTAAAACTAATTCTATCTTTCAAAACAAAAGGCGGGTTTTTAGGAAATAAGGACTATTAAATTATTGATAGTTGTTTTTGTCTAATTTCAAAGTGAAATATCTTCCAATGAACAAAAGTGGATTAAATGGTAAAAATATAATCTAATTACACTTTAAACACAATTAAAAAGATAATCTAACCATATAAAAAATTATATTAAAAGGTAGTTGTAAATTAAAATAATACATTTTTCATTTTTCATTAAAAAATGAATTATATTAGAAAGAACCAAAAATTTACCCAAAGTGAATTTTGATCTCCCATTTCAAAAGAATAATTTTATTTATTAAAATAGAACATATAAAAGTGACCAAAACTATATTTATGTATGGTTCGTTATTAAAAGGTGGTAAATCGACCTTTCAAAGTAAATTACGCTTAAAATTATATTCATTCACCTTTTAAGCCACTCAATTTTATTGGATAAATGTAAATAAATTTAACAAACATGTATAATCATATTGTAGTTATTTTTTTTCATTTCCCCCAATACAATGAGTAGGAGTTGACTACAATTTAAAATAATAGTATTTTATTATTAGTGTGCAACGTAAGATTTCAAGGAGACCCATTGTTGCGTATCAGGTATGTCATCGAACATAGAAACCCCTTTAAAGTAAAATTAATATATAAATCACGAAATATCAATAAAAAAAGAAAATATATTATTTATTTATTTACCTCGGATGTTACATCCTTCCCCCCTTTTGGAAATTTCACCCGCAAAATTTTATTCACTTATCAAATAAGTGGGGGTATTTATCCCTCATAGCATTTTACGATTCCCACATTGCCTCTTCAACCATATGGTTTTTCCACAAAACCTTTACCTGGTGATTTACCTTATTCCATTACAATTGCTCTCTATAGTCAAGAATTTTTACTTTTTGTTCCTCATAAGAGAGATTCTCTTCCAATTGAACAACCTCTGGGCTCAAAACATGAGATGAATCTGGAATACAATTTCTCAACACTGAAACATGAAAAACATTGTGTACCTAGAATAAACCTGGAGGTAAAGCCACTCTATACGCAATTGATCTAACATTATCAGAGATATCATAAGGTCCAATGAACCTTGGACTCAACTTTACCCTCTTTCCAAAAATCAGCACAATTTTCCATGGAGAAACATTGAGAATGAAATGGTCACCTACCTCAAAAGAGAGATTATTCATCCAGTTATCTGTATAACTTTTCTTCCTACTATGAGCTGTTCTCGTTTTCTTCTCAATAAACTGCACTTTTTCTGCCATCTCTTCTACCAATTCTGGTCCCATCAGTTTACATTCACCTACTTCATCCCAAAAACCTGGGGTTTAACATCGTTTTTTAAATAATACCTCAAATGGAGCCATTTGTATACTAGAATGAAAATTGTAATTATATAAAAATTCAACAAAAGAATAATTTTGGTCTTATCTACCCTGGTAATCCATTGAGAAAGAACGTAACATATCCTCCATGGTCTAAATTGATCATTCTGATTTCCCATCTTATTGAGGATGAGAAGATGTACTGAAATTTAATTCAGTACCCAATGACATCTGAAGGCCTTTCCAAAAGTTAGAAGTAAACCTGGAAACACGATTAGATACAATAGAGAGGGGAACACCATGAAACCTGACTATCTCATTAACAAACAACCAAGAAAGTTAATCTAGAGACAAAGAATATCGAATAGGAAAGAAAGGAGTAGATTTATTCAATTGAAAAATAATAACCCATATTGCATTATTACATCGAGATGTCTTTGATAATCCCATAACAAAGTGCATGGATATATTTTCCCATTTCCACTCTGGCACCGGTAATGACTGGAGCCTTCCTTTCGGTAACTACTGCTCTGGTTTAACATGCTGACATGTCAAATAGTTCACAGTAAAGTTAGCAATATCTCTTTTCATCCCATCCCACCAATAATACTCCCAATGATCTTTGTACATCTTAGTCCTACCTGGATGAACTGAAAATGATGAACTATGAGCTTAACGTAACAACTCATTCTTCAACTGTGAATCACAAGGCACACATAATCTCTTCCTAAACCTCAAAAAAACAATAAGTATCCATGTTAAAATCGAGAAACATACCTTTATGAAACAACTATTCCTTTTTCTGCAACTCACTATGTTCCTTTTGAGCTAGATTAATTCTTTCTGAGAGAGATGATTTCACTGACACATGAAACAAAACAGAAGAATTTCATGCACCAAAAACTTCAATGGAAAATTTCATCAAGCCTTTAATCAAACTATATAATTCCAA
Organism: Viscum album; assembly: GCA_963277665.1. Lineage (NCBI taxonomy): Eukaryota > Viridiplantae > Streptophyta > Magnoliopsida > Santalales > Viscaceae > Viscum > Viscum album. Next base: position 1,621,636,831 of record OY728150.1, read on the forward strand.
CCATAATAGGGTTAATGTTGCATTAATATTTAGAATAAAATCATCAACCACTTTATTTTTTTTCCATATGGTAAAAGATCGTGCAATCATAATACTTGATTAATTCTATCCATCTCCTCTGTCTCATGTTGAATTCTTTTTTTGTGAATATATACTTTAATCATTTGAGGTTAGTATATATTTCCCACATTACAACGTAAAAATGATGCCTCAAAATTATTAAATAAAAAACAATAGAAACTAATTCCAAATCATGTGTAGGGTAATTTAACTCGTGAGGTTTCAACTAATGTGAAGCATAAGCAATTAACTGATCATTCTGCATAAGGACACAACCAAGTCCTTTCTACGAAGCATCATTGTAGATAAGAAATTCACCATCTCGGGAAGGCAATGACAAAAATGGAGTATTCACCATTCTTCTTTTCAATTCTTGAAAACAATCATCACATTCATTTGTCCAGATAAACATAACAACTTTTCAAGTTAACTTAGTCATTGGACTAGATAACCGTGAAAAAATTTCAACAAACCTCTCTTAATAACCTTCCAAAAAAAGAAAACTATGTATATCAGTTATATTTTTGGGTCGCGGACATTCTTCAACAACTTTGGTTTTAGTATGATCAACAATTATGCCATATTTGGATACAATGTGACCAAGGAATGAAATTAGTTGTAACAAAAATTCACACTTGCTGAATTTCCCAAACAATTTCTTTTCTTTTAAGGTTTTCAAAAAAACCCATAAATGAATTTCATGATCCTATTTTCTTTTAGAGTAATCCAAAATATAATCACCAATCACAACCACCCTTTAACATCTGACTCAAATGATCTATCACTGCAACAAACTATTCAGTTCTAATTCCCCCCATCTCGGGTTGATGATTTTGAAGGTCATTTCCCTCTGTATGCTTTCCCATCACAACTATCCTGCTTCCTATACAAAAAACCATTCTGAACATAGAAATATCTTAGGTGAAGAAAAATGGTAATCTATAAATGCTATATCATTTAAATATTAACATAAATTTTGTTTATGGTCATTATTTTAACAATACCCGGACTCTTAAAGTTATCTAAACCGACCTATGATACCAACTATAAGAAACCATCCTTAAAACATTACATAATTTTGAAGTGAATGAATAATTCACAATGAGGATATTTTCAGGATTAGAGTTTAATAGAATTTGGCCATAACATATACATGACTACATGAATAATACATGTAGACACATTTACTCAGTTTCCATTTTTTCACAAAATAAAAACTTCTGAAAAAAGATTCAGGTCTAGTGTCATGTTTGAGAAAACATGACATTTCCATGATTCCATACATGACCTTATTACACTTTATATCATCTGTAAAACATTTCAAAAACGTTGTATGAGCATAAAAAGCTCACTAAGGGATACACAAATAAATAAAAACTATTAGTTTTTCAAAACAAAAAGTAAACCATGAATACATCTCCATAAGTAATACATTTCACCTTTATGAACTAGTAAATAATCTTCACTAAATAAAAAATCATTTCATACCCTTTTGAAACCAAAATATTACCATAAAACCCATATAAATAACACATAACATATAAAGTTCCCTTGGGACATAAACATTATTAAGTGGAATAACCAAACGATCGTCTTCCACACATATCACTAAATGGAATAGCCATATAGCTGACTTCCAAACACAACACATTGGAGGTTATAACGTGACCCCCCATCCTGGTTTATCATGGTACCACCCATCATTTGGTTTATCACGTAACCACCCGTCAAATGTCCATGTACCATTATAAAATCATGACAAATAAAATATTGAAAATATAAACATTTCACTAAAAATATTTAATTTGAAATCACAAGAAATAATTTCAAGATATTGAAATGATCAATCCATTTAAAAAACCACATTCAATACCAAAACACCAAAAATAGAATAAGGTATTTTTTTTATTTTATAAAACATTATGTTTTATAGAGGAATCCAAATAACAATTACGGCAGCGGAGTGGTCATTGTCTCCCCAAACGTTAAAAACATTCTGTTTGTTGTTTAGTAAAATTCTTCATAGAAAAAAGCTTCCCTTGGAATAAAATAAATATTCAATTTGTTTTATTATACACTGTGTAAAATAAGAAGGTATATATTATCAAAATATGCCTCAATGAATGGAAATTGAGACGAAGTGCCTTACCTTGTGTCTGACCTGACCCTGCTGTTCTTTAATTTCCTGAATAATAAGCTAAAGTTAATTTCGACTTTCTTAAGAACCTTTTTCAAGTTAATTATTTCTTTAATATCACTTATTACAATGTTATAAAGATTATGTAATCATTTATGTTAATAACGGTCGTTTTTTCAATATTTGGTACTTGAGTCAAAAATGAACTTCTTATATTTAAAACTTGTTCACATGGTCAAAGGTTCATCATATCCAAAGTGATATTCATGATTTAGATATCATATATATATAATATTTAATCAGTATATATATTTACTTATACTAGTACTTAACATTTGGAGATAACAAATGAAATTCACCGTTAATGGAGACGGTAAGCCGTACCTACGCAAGAGACTTTCATTTCAATTTCATATTTCACGGAATGAAAAAATAATGATACATAGATATTTTATAATTCTACTATAGAATCATGTATAACATCAATAAATTCATCCTTTACACATTCCATGTATGGTATGAACGAGTCATATCACGTTGAGGAGGCTGTAGTCCGCACTTCCCCAAATGAAATTATCACTTTTAACCATAATGGAAACCATAATGGTATGATATAAATGGGAAATACAAAATCATAATGAAAAATCATATACATAAAATATATCATATATAAATACAGTTTCATCTTAATGGCCGCCATGAGAGGCAGTAGGAGATAATTGAAAAACCATCGTTTCGTGAGGCATTAGTTTTCCATCCACAGAAACAATATGTTTTTCACCAATTAGATGAAGGTGCATGTAAGTGTAGTTCGAATTCTTCCCATAAAAAAATAATAGTATATTGAGGATACTAGTTTTTTTATAAAAGAAAGTAATAAAAAGAGTTTACGGGTTGGAGAAGTAAAATAAAAGAAACTAATTTAAGAGAAACTATTACCTTTAATTTGGGTAACTTCCTTTGGTTTGAACCAGAAGGACTTATTTACATTCCTTATGCCTAAGGTAAGACTTCTAGGAGGAGGATATGGATGTATGTAGCTTAATTGGGTAGATTTTGGATGATCCAAGAGGTTTGAGAGGTGTGAGGAATGGGTTATAAGTTATTTTGTTTTATAAGGGGGAGGAGGGGCTCTTTAGGAAAGTTTGAAAAAATTATTTTATAACATACTTATATTCGGTTTCAAAATGTCCAAAAAAAATTAAATTCTAAGATAAAATGACTCATGGTCGATATAAAAATATCCAATAAAAATTGTACCAGTTTCAGAAATTGTTTTAATACTTATAATCTTATTTATTTAAATCATTTATTTCCGGGGTAAATACAACACCGTTTTTGTGTCACAAATAATTTTGTTTATATGATGTCTAAAAATTATAAAAAAAATACCATGATGTAGAATAATTTTTTATCATTCCAATTAATATATATTGTTCAAATTATAACATATATAACCTTATGTTAAAATTAATTTACTAAAATATATTTGATTATTTCATTTTTGCCATCATTTTAAATTAATTAATCTAAAGTGTTATTATCACTCTTAAGTGGCTACATGGGGTCCACAAATCCACCCAAAGATGCCTATGGTTGGCCATGACTCATCCAATAAGGTTAAGTCAAATATTAAGGTAAATTTTGTATTATTATAACATTCTTCTTACCTTGAATTACCTTATTTACCATTAACTGCAGTAAATAAAAGTCAAAAATTACTATTCACCAAAAATAAATTTTATCTTATTGAACAAAATTTTAAATAATAATAACAAAAATTTATGTTGGATTTTATAAATTCAATTCACAGAAGTGGTAAAATATCATTTAAATGAAAAAGACAGTTTTTTAACGACTACATAGTGGTTTCACTGTTCATAAAAAATTGATGTTTTTCCGAAAATACCAAATATTCAGCCTAATCTATATTTGATATCCTGAATTCAAAAAAGATGACTACTTTACAAAATTCAAAACACATAAGTGGCAGAAATTAATTTAAAATAAATTCCCACTATCAAAACAAAAGGTGTGTTTTTAATAAATAATAACTATCAAAATATTGGTTGTTGTTTTTATCTAATTTCAAAGTGAAATTGCTTACAACAACCAAAATTGGATTAAATGGTAAAAATATAATCTAATTAAATTTTAAAATCAATTAGAAAGACAATATAACTATATAAATAAATTATATAAAAAGGTAGTTTGGAATTAAAATACAACATTTTTTATTTTTCATTAAAAATTCAATTTTATCAGAAAAATACAAAAAAATTACCCAAAGAGAATTTTAATGTCCTGATTATAAATAAGAAATTTTTCGGTCAAATACAATTTATTAAAGTGAACAAAACTATATTTAAATATGGTTCACCATTAAAAGGAGGTAAATCGACTTTTTAAATTAATTATGCTCAAAATTAGATTCATTCACATTTTAATCTTTTGACATTTATTGGATAAATGTAAATAAATTTAACAAACATGAATAATAATATTGTAGGTAGTTTTGTTCATTCCCACTAGTATAACGGAAAGGAGTTAACTACCATTTAAAATAATAATATTATATTATTAGTGTGCAACGTAAGATTTCAAAGAAACCCGTTGTTGCGTATCGGGTACACCATCGAACATATCAACCCTTTTAAAGTAAATTTAATATTTAGTTCAAAAAATATTAATAAAAAAATAGAATGTTTTATTTCTTTATTTACCTGGGATGTTACATTCTTCCCCTCTTTTGGAAATTGTGTCCTCGCAATTTTATTCACTTATAAAATAAGTGGGGGTACTTATCCCTAATAGAATTTTCAGATTCCCACATTTCATCTTCAACCATATGGTTTATCCACAAATCTTATACCTAGTGAATTACCTTATTCTGTAACACTTTCTCTCTATGGACAAGAATCTAGACTCGTTATTCCTTACAAGAGAGATTCTCTTCCAACTAAACTACCTTTGGGGCCAAAAATTGAGATAGATCTCGCATATACTTTATCAACATTGAAAGATGAAAAACATTATGTGCATGGGTTAAAATTGGACGTAAAGCCACTCTGTACGCAACTGATTCGACTTTCTCCATGATTTGAAAAGGTCCAATGAACCTCTGACTCAAATTTCCCTTCTTTCTAAAACACATCACACATTTCCATAGAGGAACTTTGAGAAAGACATGGTCACCTACCTTAAAAGAGATATCCTTCCTCTAGTTATCCGCATAACATTTCTACTTACACTGAGCTATTCTCGTGTTCTTCTTAATCAACTACACTTTTTATTCCGTCTCTTCCAATAATTCTGGTCCCATCAGCTTCCATTCACCTAATTCATCCCAAAAATATGGCGTTCAACATTGATTTCCATTTAATTCATCAAATGGATCCATATGTATAATGGAATGAAAACTGTTATTATATTAAAATTCAAAAAAAGAAAGATGGTCGTCCTAACATCCCTGGTAATCCGTTGAGCAAGCACGTAACATATCCTCCAATGTCTGAATTGTTCATTATGATTGCCAATCTGATTGGGATGAAAAGCTCTACAAAAATTTAATTCTGTACCCAATGACTTCTAAAGGCCTTTCCAAAAGTGAGATGTAAACCTGGGATCACTATCATATACAATAGACTGGGTAACATCATGTAACCCGACTATCTCTTTAACATACAATCGAGAAAGTTGATGTAGAGACCAAGCATATCAAATAGGAAAGAAATGAGTAGATTTAGTCAATCAATCAACAATAACATAGATTACATTATTACCTTGAGATGTAATCTCATAACAAAATCCATGGATATATTTTCCCATTTACACTATGGCACCAGTAATGACTGAAGCATTCCTTTCGGTAACTGCTACTCTACATTAACCTACTGACGAGTCAAATACTTTCCAGTAAAGTCAGCAATATCTCTTTTCATTCCATCCCAAAAATAATACCCTCAAAGATATTTGTACATCTTAGTACTACCAGGATTAACTGGAAATGGTAAACTATGAGAATCACATAACAAATCATTCGTCAACTGTGTATTACTAGGCACACATAATCTCTTCACAATCCTAAAAAAAATATCATTATCTGTGTAAAAATCAGGAAAATTACCCATCTAAACCAACTCTACCATTTTCTAAAACTCACTTTCTTCCTTCTGCGCTTTCTTAATTCTGTCTGAGAGAGATGATTTCATAGACACCTAAAACAAAATATAATAATTTCATTCACCAACAACTTTTATGCCAAAGTTCATCAATACTTTAATCAAAGGATCTTACTCCATATGTAACTACATTCTTGTACCATTACTTTTTTGACTCAAAGCATCAGCCACATTATTTTCTATTCCCGGATGGTAAAGGATCGTGCAATCATAATTGTAGATTAATTCCATCCATCTCCTCTGTCTCATGATCAATTCATTCTTAGTGAATATATACTTCAAACTTTTGTGATCAGTATATATTTCACACTTTACTCCATAAAGATGATGCCACCAAATTTTTAAAACAAAAACAACAATAGATAATTCTAAATCATGTGTAGGATAATTTAACTTGTGAGGTTGCAACTGATGTGAAGCATAAGAAATTACCTAATCATTCTTCATAAGCACACAACCAAGTCCTTTCAACAAATGAATACTGTAGATAAAAAATTCACCATATCTGAAAGGCAATGACAAAACTAGAGCATTCACCAATCTTTTTTTTTTCAATTCTAGAATACAATTATCACATTCTTTTGTCTAGATAAACTTAATAAATTTTCATGTTAACTTAGTCATTGGAAAAGATAACAGTGAAAAATTCTCAACAAACCTCTGGTAATAACCTACCAAACTGAGGAAACTAAGGTTCTCAGTTATATTTTTGGGTCTTGAACATTCTTCAACAACTTTTTTTTATAAAGATCAATAGTAATGCCATTTTTTGAAAAAATGTGACAAAGGAAAAAAAATTTGTATCCAAAATTCACACTTGTTGAATTTCACAACCAAATTATTTTCTTTTAAGGTTTGCAAGATAACACTTAAATGAATTTCATGATCCTTTTTTATTTTAGAATTAACCAAAAAATCATCAATAAACACAACCACCATTTGTCACCTGAGTCAACTGATCCATCACACAAAAAAATTGGTCAGTTCCCATTCTGACCATCTCAGGTTTCTGTTTTTGAAGGTCATTTCCCTCTGGATTCCATCCCATCACAACTGCCATGTTTTGTCATGACCCGTCCTCGGGATCCATGTTGTGACTACCCCAAGCCCGCCTCCCATAAGCCACGGGCTGGCGACTAGCATCAAGGCGTAAATCCCGACAAAAAGGGGAAGAAATTACATTTATAAAGTAAACAAACACCACAGAGTAAGAAAGAAGAAGTAATCACTAAGTAAAACTGGGTAAAATAGTCAGTGCGGAAAGTAAATGGGCCAGAATACAACCCAAATTGAATGTAAGGTACAACTGGAAAGAAGTACAGCAACTGGAAGTAAAGAAAAAATGTCGAGCTGTCCACTGGAATTCCCACCTGAAGGGTGGGTACATATAGCCTCCTCAGCTCCTCAGGTCCAGCCGTCCACTCCGTGTACATCCTGCCCAGTGGTCCACCTCAAGGTACCGGCTTGCTCCACAAACCTCAACCACAATTAGCGTTGTCTGTCGTCTGCATCCAACACAATGTAGTGTGGGCATAGCCCATGCAGGGGTGAGTATACGCTACTCAATATGGACCCCGAGACCCCCGAAGGTCTCCCAGAATCCAAAAAGGATAATCCACAAAGGAAAGATACAATCACGAAGTGACAACAAACACTACTTAGGTATATGCCCATACATATACCTAAATCATCAATTCCAGTTCGGCTCCAACATCCGAGCCCAAGTTCGATCACGTTCACACAGGATATTACAACCAAATCCACATAGGATAACACAACCCAATCCACTTAGGAAATAAAGTCAATCATATTGAAGATAATGATTCAAAGTCAAGACTCAGCTAACACAGGTATACTTTTTTTTTAAGGTGATAGAGATGATAAGATATAGCCACTGATTCATCTAAGCTGGGACCCACTTAGTATACTAAACCAGCTAAGCTGTCGGACAAACATAGGATACAGACCATCCACTCTGTCAGACCCACATAGGATATCAAGAACATAGTCAAACACTGCAGGACCCACGTAGGATACAAGAACAGTAGTCATCATCGTCGAACCCACGGGGGATTTTAGTACGGTCTTCATCGTTGCCGAACCCACATAAAATTTCAGTGCAGTCTCCATCACCGTCGAACCCAAAGAGGATTTCAGTATGGCCATTATCGCTGCCGAACCCACTTAGGATTTCAGTTCAGTCATCATCATCGTCGAACCCACAGATGATTTCAGTACGGTCTTCATCGCTGCCGAACCCACGTATGATTTCAGTGCATTCGTCACAGTCGCAGCCAGCTCTAGGGTTCCCGCACACAACATGCTCGATTCCGGGAGGGTCCGCTCCATGAGCCAAGGGTTTGATACATCAACTGAAATGTAGTCTGGGGTGGATATATCTCAAAGTTCCGTCTTGACAAGAGGAACTCAACGTGACAGATGGCGCGTCAATCGGACGCTCGGTCTGAGAGTTATTGGCCTTTTCGTTCTAGGGGCCCGGTTGGTTTTTCAGTCAAAACCAACCCGACCGCACTCCAAATGCATCGAAAAATCAATCGGATTATGCCAAAAGGTCCGTCTCATTTAGAGGAAACCAACAAAGTCGACGACACGTCAATCGGATGTCCGAAGCTCAAGTTATAAGTGTTTCCGCTCCGAGGGCCCAATTGGTTTCGTGTTCGAACCAACCCTGTCATACCCAAAGTTCTCTGAAACCTTGAGTGTAATATACCAAAACGACAGTCTCGATCAATGGATCGCTTCGCAACTGACAGTGCGTCGACCGGAGGTCCGTAGCCCAAGTTATGGTCAGAAGACCGAAAGTAGTCCCAAAATGGGTGGTCTGGGGCCGGTCCAACCCGACCCAACACCCTGGGTCGGCCCGAACCGGGTCGACCCGACCCAGGTCTAGGTCCGGCCCATTAGGGTGTGACCCAGCCCGGTGGGCGCAACCTGGCCTGGCCAGGCCGGGTGGCACGCTGGCTCGGCCAGCGGCCGAGCATGGGGGGGCGCGGTCCCCCCCCCCCCCCCCCCCCCCGTCTTCCTTTGCCAGCGGACGTGGTGCTGGTCACCGCATCTCCCCCAGATCCCGCGTGACCACGAGATCTGGTCATCCCCTTGCCGCCGTAGCTTCAACCGCGGTGGCTCCTACCGGCGGTGCACCGTTTGCACCTTCTGTGGACCACCGGACGTGCTCCGGTGGTCTGTTTTGCCCGACGTCTACGCCTCCAGCTCTCCCGGGACCTGTAAATTACTGTGAATGGTTCAAAACGCCTTTGCGGCCTGATTCGTCATCGCCCGTCGATCCGCACACCAAGAATAGAGAATTGGTGGGTTCAGACTTGTTCGTTGGTCTGCACCCACCGCGTTAGTGGTTCAAAGGACTTTTAACAATTTAAACACATGTCCAGGATTTAATCCACATCAAATAAATTAAACCAAACCCCCTACCTCGAAGAAGTTGTCGAAAGAGGATTGTCGTGGGAAAAGACATCACAGGAGATGGCTTCACGGAAGAGGATCGTGGGCATCGCAGTACACGGCGTCACGAGGAAGAGGATCGTCGGTGTCACTGTACATGACGTCGCGTCGTCGATCTTTGAGGAACTTGCGTTTTTCGGTGTCTTTCGTTGGAGGCCGGAATTCTTCATTGTTCTTCGCGTTCTTCTACGAGGAAGGACGTTTATTCAAGACTACTGTAATTCCTCCCCAAATCTTCTCACACAACACAACAACAATAATAAAATAAGGCTTTGCCTTATTTTATTACTCATGCCATCTGTTTTTGAAATTCAAAATTAAATCACGATTTAATTATCGAGCGTTGAACAATTTATGATGCGTTTAATAACCTAATTAAACGCGAGAGTTGACTTGGAATTTAAGAGGGGGGTGAGGGTGAGTTACCAAAATAAATGCATGTGGGAGGTAAAAAGGAAAAAAGGGGGTCGGGCTCGTGTGGGCCCCACCTCACTAATATCATACCTAGTGGAGTTAGGATATTAGTGGGTCCCACTCCAACCACCAAGCATAGTTTTAAACTACCTAGAATAAAAAGAAAATTTGTAGCACAATATTTTATTTTATTCTTTAGTTATCCCATTTAATTAATAACCTCACCCGAGAAAACACAACTCCGGAAAAGGTGTTATTAAGAAAAAAATGACGCTATGGTTTCATCGGTGCCCTCAGATTTCGATTCCAAGCACCGGTTCAAATGTTAGGAAAACACGCTCATTCATTTACTGAACGTACCCGAGCTAAACTTTGGAAATTGATTCCGGGCACACTGGGCCTCGGAATCTGGTGCCGTCAGAAACTGCATTCTTGTAAAATCTCAATGAAAATTTAGAAAAAAAAATTTCCCTTGAATTTTTTGGGTCTTTACAGTACTCCCACCTCAGGGATTTACGTCCCCGTAAAGATAAATCATAAACTATGGGAACAAATGTGGGTACTGAGCACGTATCTGAGCCTCCTACTCCCAAGTGCTCTCCTGGAGGTTCCCGTGCTGCCATCTGATGCGCACTAGAGGTATCGACTGTCCATGTAGGACCCGCTCTTGTCGATCCTCGATCTCCACCGAGACCTCCGGAAAAGTCTCCCCATCATCAATGTCCAACTCCCCATGGTCGATGATATGCGTCGAGTCATGCAGGTATCTCCTCAGCTGAGATACGTGGAAGGCGTCATGCACCCGGTGCAACTGAGGTGGTAGAGCTATGCGATAGGCCACCTCGCATATCCTGCTGAGGACCTGGAATGGTCCGATGAAGCACAGAGATAACATTCCACCCCGGAAAAATCTCTGTAATCCACGTCAAGGTGAGACCCGCAAGAAGACGTGGTCGCCAGCCTCGAACTCAAGTGGCCTCCGCCTCCAGTCATCATAAGACTTCTGCCGGCTCTGAGCTATCCTCATCCGCTCCTGGATGACCTGGACCTTCTCTATCGTGGCATGGACCATCTTCGGTCCCAGAAGTTCTGACTCCCTAGGGTCTGTCCAGCACAGAGGGGGTCTGCAAGGTCGGCCATACAATGCCTCGTATGGTGCCATCCATGTAGTGGATTGGTAGCTGTTGTTGTATGCGAACTCCACCACGGGTAGGTGGCCCTTCCATCTGCAACCAAAGTCGAGGACACAAGCACATATCATATCCTAGAGAGTCTGAAAGGTCCTCTCCATGTGACCATTCATCTGAGGGTGAAAGGCGGTGCTCATATGTAGCTGCATCCCAAATGCCTCCTGCAACCACTTCCAAAGCCAGGAAGTAAAGCAAGCATCTCGATCGGAGATGATAGATGATGGAACACCATGAAGCCGTACGAACTCATGAACGTAGAGGCGTCCCAATCTCTCCACTGAGCCCTGCTCTCTGATGGGTAAGAAGTGCGCCGACTTGGTGAGTCAGTCGACAATCACCCAAATAGAGTCGTGACCTCTAGAAGTACGTGGATGTCCAGTCACGAAATCCATAGATATTTCGTCCCACTTCAACTCTGGGACCTCCAAGGGTTGTAAGAAGCCTGCTGGCACCTGGTGGTCTGCCTTCACCTACTGGCAGGGGAGGTATCGAGAAACGAACTCTGCCATAGCCTTCTTCATACCCAGCCACCAGTGCTGTCGTCTGAGATCCTAGTACATCTTCGCCACTCCTAGATATACCGCTAAAGAGGAATTGTGAAACTCTCTCAGCACCTCCTCCTGTAAAGCAACTGGTACCATGGTACGTCCTTTGAACAGGACATCGTGATCTCCTCCTATAAAGAATCCATCAGGTGCCTGTCCTGAGTATATATGCGAACGCCGCGTCTCACAGTCAATGTCCCCACGTTGTGCCTCTCTGACCCGCTACAGTAGTGGAGGAGTGACTGTGAGTGACTAAAGGAAGGCTCCACCATCTCTATCCACGAAGGATATCTGCAAAGCGGCTAGCTGCTCTGTCACCTCCCCGAGTAGCTGAATGCCCGTCCTCTTACTGAGAGCATCGGCTACTACGTTCCCCTTTCCAGGAGTAGAGAATATCTCAAAGTCATAGTCTTGGAGGAACTTGAGCCATCGACGTTGTCTTAGATTCAGGTCCATCTACGTGAAGATGTACCTGAGACTCTGGTGGTTAGAGTAGACTGTAAAGAGCTCACCCATTAGATAGTGTCACCACATCTTCAAAGTGAAGACCACTGCTGCTAACTCCAGGTCATGTGTAGCATAGTTCTACTCATGCTGCCTCAACTGACGTGATCTATAGGTGATCAGGGCCCACTCCTACATCAAGACACATCCGAGTCCGGTCCCTGACACAACGCAGTAGACTATGTACCCTACTCCCTCCTCCAGTAGCCTCAAGATAGGTGCACTGGTCAATCTCTGTCTTAGCTCTTGGAAGCTCTGATGACATTTGTCTAACCACACGAAGGGTTTCCCCTTCTTCATCAAAGATGAGAGTGGTGCCACAACTCTGAAAAATTCTGGCACAAATCTCCGGTGGTACCCAGCTAGACCCCAGAAACTCCACACCTCTGTCATGCTCCTGGGTGGCTCCCAAGCTAGCACTTCCTCAATCTTCACAGAATCCACTGCAACTACCACCTCAGAGATGACATGTCCCAAGAAGTAGACCTCACGTAACCAGAACTGACACTTCGAGAGCTTTCCATAAATCTGGTTCTCTCAGAGTGTGTCTAGTACAACTCGCATGTGGTAGGCATGCTCCTCCATAGTGGTCGAGTATATCAATATGTCATCGATGAAGACCACGACAAATCCATCGAGGTAAGGATGAAAGATCTTGGTCATGAGACTCATGAACACCGCTGGAGCATTGATTACGCCAAATGGCATAACCAAGAACTCATTGTGGCCATACCGACATCTGAAGGCCGTCTTCTGCACGTCCTCATCTCGAACTCTGAGCTGATGATAGCCTGACCTGAGGTCTATGTTCGAGAACCACCGTGCCCCCTTGAGCTTATCGAAGAGGTCGTCAATCCTCGGTAGCGGATAGTTGTTCCTCATAGTCACCTGGATCAGGCGACGATAGTGGACACACAGTCGCAAGCTCCCATCCACCTTCTTGGCGAACAATATCGGGGTAGCCTAGGGTGAAACACTGGGTCGGATGAATCCCTTTCCCTTCAAGTCCTCCAGCTGTACTCGTAGCTCTCAAAGCTCAGCGGGAGCCATCCGATATGATGGAGTAGATATCGGGGCTATCTCGGGGTACAAGTCAATATAAAAGTCTACCTCAATGCGAGGAAGTAGTCCTGGAATGTCATCAGGGAAAACATCCGCATACTGATCCACCACTACAGGAAAACTCGGACTCCGCATGTCAACTAATCCTAGGATGAGGTTGGCCAACTGATGAATGATGGGATTTCCTCTCCTCTGTGAGACTCCATCCTATTCTGCAAAGGATCCATTCTCGCCGGTGAAGGTGAAATTGCTCCCGTCAGTGCATACAAACCGCACCCTGTGCCCAATATAGTCGATCTGAGTATGGACTGTAGATAACAAATCCGTGCCCAAGATGACCTCTTAAGGCCTTGGCACCGCTACAAGAAGATCCAAGTCGAAGCTATCACCTCCTAGAGTATGCTCACACTGCCGGCACCAGTGCGTAATCATCGAGTCTGCTTCCGTAGGAGTCTCTAGCCGTACGGATCGAGCCAACAGCTCCGTCGGAATCTCTGAGCTCCGAACAAAGGCAGAGGAAATAAAATAAGGACTCGCTCTTGTGTCTATAAAAACTGTAGAAAGAGTGGAGTAGACACAGATAGTACCTCGAATCATCTCTGGCGCGCCGTGGTCATAGGCCTCTGCTGCATGAAGATGAGCCTGTCTCTTCCCGCCAGCTCCCTATGGTCGGGGTGGACCTCCTGGTGGTGGTGGTTGTGGTAAAGCCTCAAAGCGTCTCCCACCACCTGCTGCTCAGCCAGCTCCCCTGCCTCGTCCGCCTGCTATCAGAAGACCACCACGGTCGGCCCTCTGCCTCTGCCTGGGTGGCCCCTCAACTGTCTACTTCCCCTTTGCATGGAGGGTTGGGTAGTCATGATCCATGTGGCCATGCCCACCACATGCGTAGCACTACATGCCCCTCTGAAGGCTGGCTATGCACCCTGTGCCCCGCACCTCTGAGCTAGTGTCCTGAGGTTGTCTTCCTAGTGGTCCGGTCCTCCTGGACCCCTGTTACATCCGTCGACTGCCAGATGCAGATGACTCTGCTACGTGCCGCCCTGCGGTAGGTCTCGCTGGTGGCATAGGCTCGGTAGGAAAGCTCTCTATGAGAAGAGATCGCTCTAGTACTTCTGTCTGTGTCAGAATGCTGAGGGAGATCATCGATGCCCTGATCTCATTCCTTAGTCCATGGTCAATGGTCCGGGCCCGGAAGAATGGGTCCCATACCATGTCTGTCGAATAGCGCGAGAGATCGGTAAATCTCACCGAGTACTGGGCGACCATCATGCTTCCCTACCGCAGCTGTAGAAGCTCCTGGATGTGTACCGCATGGAGGGTGGCTGGGAAGAACTCCAAGCGGAAGAGGATCTCAAAGTCCGTCCATGGGAGATATTCCTCATCGTGCACCTGGAGCATCAAGCTCCACCATCTGCTTGCTGCCGTGTGCAGGAGGCTTGCTGTGAGGATCACCATGAGGTCAGCTCGTGTCCCCACTAACCTGAAAACTCGCACAACCGCCTCCAGCAAATCCTCGGCTGCCTGAGGGTCCTTCTCCCCGCAGAACCTGGGCGGTCTATGACGCTGAAACTCGTGCATTTCACTAAGGCGACATGCACTATCAGCGGATGGGGATGGTGGCATCGGTGGCTCGGTGGGTAGTGGTACCGCCGGTGCCTCCACTGAAAAAGGTCTCTGCACCGAGGCCTCGTCGCTTGGAGGGATGTCGTCTCGCACAAAGCTCGGAACCCTAGCTGGCTGCTGTCATGGGGCTATCCTAAAAAGAAATAGGTGCACCACGGTCAAAACAGTATACCTAGTGAGCTGACACCAAGTAATCACAAAGAAAACTTTTGAAACACACATGCAATCAATTTTTTCGTGCATTGAGTCGGAAATCAGGAGTCAGGGTTCTAGTGTACAGATACATTAGCCACCACACCAGCACTGGACTCCCTGGACAGACAACCACACTCAACACCCTTAACACTATTGCTTCACATAGAAGAAAGATAACAGTCCTGAGTTTTGCCGTAGAACCGAACTCCTCTAATACCAATTTGTCATGAACCGTCCTCGAGACCCATGCCGTGACTACCCCAAGACCACCTCCCATGGTCCAGGGGCTGGCGACTAGCACCAAGGCGCAAATCCTGACAAAAAAGGGAAGGAATTGCCTTTATAAAGTAAACAAACACCACAGAGTAAGCAAGTAGAGTAATCACTATGTAAAACTGGGTACAATAGTAAGTGCGGAAAGTAAATGGTCCAGAATACAAACCCAAACTGAAAGTAGGTACAACTGGAAGGAAGTATAATAACTGAGGGTAAAGCAGCAACGTCGAGCCGTCCACTAGATGTCCCACCTGAAGGGTGGGTACAGATAGCCTCCTCAGCTCCTCAGGTTCAGCCATCTGCTCCGTGTACGTCCCGCCCAGTGGTCCACCACCAGGTACCGGCTTGCTCGACAAACCTCAACCAAGATCAGCGTTGTCCGTCATCTGCATCCAACATAACGTAGTGTGGGCATAGCCAGTGCAAGGGTGAGTATACGTTACTCAGTAGGGACCCCGAGACCCCCGAAGGTCTCCCAGAATCTACAAAGGATAATCCACAAAGGAAAGATACAATCAGGAAGTAACAACCAACACTACTTACTTATATGCCCATACATATACCTAAGTCATCAATTCCATTTCGGCCCCAACATTCGAGCCCAAGTTTGATCACGTCCACACATGATAGTAAAACCAAATCCACACACGATAAAACAAACCAATCCACATAGGAAAGCAAGTCAATCATATCGAAGATAATTATTGAAAGTCAAGACTCAGCTCACAAAGGTATACTTTTTCGTAAGGTGATAGAGATGATCAGATATAGCCACTAATTCATCTAAGCTGGGACCCACATAGGATACAAAACTAGCTAAGCTATCCGACCCACATAGGATACAGACCAGCCACTCTGCCAGACCCACATAGGATAGAAAGAACAGAGTCAAACACTGCCAGACCCATGTTGGATACAAGACCAGTATTCATCGCCGTTGAACCCACGGAGGATTTCAGTACGGTCTTCATCGCTACCGAACCCACGTAGGATTTCAGTGTAGTCTTCATCGCCGTCGAACCCATAGAGGATTTCAGTACAGTCTTCATCGCTGCCGAACCCACGTAGGATTTCAGTGCTGTCTTCATCACCGTCGAACCCAAAGAGGATTTCAGTACGGTCTTCATCGCTGCCGAACCCACATAGTATTTCAGAGCAGTCGTCGCAGTCACAGCCAGCTCTAGGGTTCCCGGACACAGCATGCTCGATTCCGGGAGGGTCCGCTCCACGAGCCAAGGGGTCTGTACATTAACTGACATGTTTTTGGGGGTTGATGTATCTCAATGTTTCATCTCGATAAGAGGAACTCAACGTGACAGACTACGCGTCAATCGGACGCTCGGTCTGAGAGTTATTGGCTTTTTCGTTCAAGGGGCCCAGTTGGTTTCTAAGCCAAAACCAACTTGACCGCACTCCAACTGCGTCCAAACATCGAGCGGAGTAATCCAAAAGGTTCTTCTCACTAAAAGAAAACCACCAATGTCGATGGCACGTCAAATGGACGTCCGGAGCTCAAGTTATAAGCGTTTCTGCTCCGAGGGCCCGGTTGGTTTCATGTTCGACCAACCCGGTCATACCCACAATTCTTCTAAACCTTTAGTGTAATATACCGAAACGACCGCCTCAATCCAGGAATCGCTATGCAACTGATGGTGCATCGATCAGAGGTTCTTAGCCCAAGTTATGGTAAAAAGACCGAAAGTGGTCTGAATATGGGGGGTCTGGGCCCTGTCAGACCCGGCCCAACCCCCATGGGTCGGCCCCATTAGGGCGTGACTCGGCTCGGTGGACGCAGCCTCGCTTTGCTGGGAGTGGGCCGGTCCGGTCTGTGCAACTCGGCTCGACCCAGCCGGGTGGCACGCTGGCTCAGCCAGCGGCCGAGCATGGGGGGACGCGGTCCCCCCCTTCCTTTGCCAGTGGACGCGGTGCGGGTCGCAGCGTCTCCCCCGGATCCCAAGCGGCCACGGGATCCGGTATTCCCATTGGCGTCACGGCTGAAGCTGCGGCGGCTCTTGAAGGCGGTGCGCCGGGGCGCCGCTGCCTCCGGGCGGCCTGCCGATGCCGGCCGCCGCCTTTAGTCGCCGACGCCGCCGCACCGGTGGGGCGCCCCGGCAGTTCCTTCCGCGGACCACCGCACATGCTCCGGTGGTCTGTTTTGCCCGCCGTCTATGCCTGCGGCTCTCCCAGGACCCGTAGATTACTGCGAAGGGTTCAAAACGCCTTTGCGGCCCGCTTCGTCATCGCCCGTCGATCCGCACACCAATAAAAAAAGAATTAGTGGGTTCATACTTGTTCGTTGGTCCACACCCACCGCGTTAGTGGTTCAAACAACTTTCAACAATTTAAACACATGTCGAGGTTTTAATCCACATAAAATAAATTAAACCAAACCCCCTACCTCGAAGAAGTTGTCGAACGAGGATCGTCGTGGGAAAAGACGTCACGGGAGACGACGTCGTGGAAGAGAATCGTGGGCTTCATGGTACATGGCGTCATGGGGAAGAGGATCATCAGCGTCGCTGTACACAACGTCGCATCGTTGATCTCAGAGGAACTTGCGTTCTTTGTCGTCTTTCGTTGGAGGCCGGAGTTCTCAGTCGTTCTTCGCGTTCTTCAATGAGGAAGGACGCTCTTCAAGACTGGAGTAATTCCTCCCCAAATCTTCTATCACAACACAACAACAATAATAAAATAAGGCTTTGCCTTATTTTATTACTCATGCCATCTGTTTTTGAAATTCAAAATTAAATCACGATTTAATTATCGAGCGTTGACCAATTAATGAAGCGTTTAATAACCCAATTAAATGTGAGAGTTGACTTGGCATTTAAGAGGGGGGGGTGCGGGTGAGTTACCAAATTAATTGCACATGGGAGGTAAAAAGGAAATAAAGGGGGTGGGGCTCGTGTGGGACCCACCTAACTAATATCCTACCTAGTGGAGTTAGGATATTAGTGGGTCCCACTCCAACCACCATGCATAGGTTTAAACAACCTAGAATAAAAATAGAATTTGTAGCACAATATTTTATTTTATTATCTAGTTAACCCATTTAATTAATAACCTCACCCGAGCAAACGCAACTCCAGAAAAGGTGTTCTTATGAAAAAACTGACGCTGCGGTTTCATAGGTGCCCTCAGATTTCGATTTCGAGCACCAGTTCAGAAGTTAGGAAAACCCACTCGTTCGTTTACTAAACGTACCCGAGCTAAACTTCAGAAATTGATTCCGGGCACACCGGGCCTCAGAATCTGGTGCTGTCAGAAACTCTGTTCTTGTAAAATCCCAAAGAAAATTATGAAAAAAAAATTCCTTTGAATTTTATTGGTCTTTACATGTTTCCTCTAAATATAATCCATTCTGGACACAAAAATATCATAGGCGGAGAAACATGGTAATCTATAAATGCTTTATCATTTCAATATTGACATAAATTTTATTTCTGGACATTAATTTAACAATACCCTAACTCCTAATTTTTTCTAAACCCACCTCTGATACCAACTATAAGGAACGAACCTTAAAACATTATATAATATTGAATTAAACGAATAATTCACATTGAGGATCTTTTTCAGGTTTATAGTTTTACAGAATTAGGCCATAACATATACATGATGGCCTGATTAATATATGTAGAGACATCTACTCAGTTTAAATTTTATTCACAAAATAAATGCTCTTGAAAAAAGAGATTCATGTCTATTTCCATGTTTTAGATAGCATGGATTTTCCTTTATCCCAACCTTGACCCTATTCCACTTTATGTCTTGTGAAAAACATTTCAAAAACTTGGGAAGATCATAAAAAGCTCAATATGGGATCCTCAAATCGGAAAATTTTTTAGTTTTTCAAAACAACAAGTAAACCATGAATACTTTACAATAAGTAATACATTTCACCTTCATGAAGTAGTAAATACCCTTCACTGAATAAAAGATCATTTCTTACCCTTTTGTAACCAAAATATTACCATAAAACCGATTTAAGGAACACATAACATATAAAGGTTACTTGGGACATATACATTGTTAAGTGGAATGAACATATGGTTGACTTCCACACATATCAGTAAAGGGAACAACCATACGACCAACTTCCATACCCAATGAATTGGAGGTTATAACGTGACCACCCGTCCAAGTTTATCATGGAACCACATGTTATTTGGTTTATCAAGTAACCACATGTCAAATGTCCATGTTCCATTATAAAATCAGAACACATTAAATATTGAAAATATAAACATTTCATTAATAACATTTAATTTGCAATCACAATAAATAATTTAAAGATATTAAAATAAACAATCCATTTCAAAAACCATTTTCAATACCAAAACACCAAATTAAAAAATATGGTATATTATTTTTCATTTTAGAAAACATTAAGGCTTATAGGGGAAGCTAAATAATGATTATGGAAACAGAGAGGTCATTGTCGCCGCAAACAAAAAAAACAATCAGTTTTTTGTTTAGTAAAATGCTTCATAGAAAAAATATTCCCATTGAATGAAAGTAAATGTCAAAGGGTTTTATTATAAACAATGTTAAAGAAGAAGGTATATATTATTGAAATATTCCTAAATGAAACGACATTAAGACGAAGTCCCTTACCTAGTGTCTCACTTGACCCATTTGTTATTTACTCTCTGGAATAATAAACTAATGTTAACTTCTACTTTCTTAAGAAACTTTTTCAAGTTCATTATTCCTTTTATATCACTTATTACCATGTTAAAAACATTATGTAATCATTTATGTTAATAATGGTCATTTTGTCGATATTTGGTACTTGATTTAAAAATGAACTTGTTATATTTACAAGTTGTTCACATGGTCAAAATTTCATTATATCCAAAGTGATATTCATGATTTATATATAATATATATTCGGTATATATTTTTATTTATAATATTACTTAACATTTTGAGATAAAAATGAAATGCACCGTTCATGGAGACGGTATGCCGTTCTTACAGATGAACGCTAGTTTCATTTCTATTTCATATTTAATGGAATGAAAACATAATGATACATAGGTATATTATAATTCTATTACAGTATCATATATAATATAATTAACTCCATCCTTTATATGTACCACATATGGTTTGAACGAGTCATATGAATTTGAGGGGGCGGTAGTCCACCCTTCCTCAAATGATATTATCGCGTTTACCCTTATTAGAAACCATAAAGAAACAATATAAATGGGAAATACAAAATCATAATGAAAACATAAACATAATATAAATCATATATAAATACAGTTCTATCTTAATGTCCACCATGATAAGTTGTAGGAGATAATTGAACAATCAACATTTTGTGAGACGTTAGTTTTCCATCCACAGAAACAGTATGTTCTTCACCCATTAGATGGACGTGTGTGTAAGTGTAGTTCGGATAATTATCAAAACAACATCCTAGTATATTTTGAATACTGGTTTTGTTATAAAATAATGTAAAAAAAGAGTTTAGGGGTAGGAGAAGTAAAATGAAATAAAATAATTTAAGATAAACTGTTATCTTTAATTTGTTTAACTTCTTTTGGTTTGACCAAAAGTAATTCTTGAAGTGCCTTTTTCCTATGGTAAGGCTTATATGATGAGGATAGGGATGTAGGAAGATTAATTGGGAAGCTGTTGGATGATCCAAGTGATTTGAGAGGTGTGAGGAATGGGTTAGAAGTGGTGTCCTTTATAAGGGGGGCGAGGGGCTCTTTAGGAAAGACATAAACAATTATTTTATTATAAACATAACTTCGGTTTCAAAAGGGTAAAAAATCATTAATGTAAAATTTAATATTACTAATGATCGAAATAAAATCATCCAATAATAATTTTATTTGGTTTAGATGTTGTTTTAATATTTATAATCTTATTTATTTAAATCATTTATTAAAGAGGTAAATATTGCATCAATTTTGTGTCATAAATATTTTTATTTATTTGATGTCAAAAAATTATAAAAATAAATACTATGATGTAGGAAATTTTTCTAGCTTTCAAATTAATATTTATAGTCGAAAGGATATCTTATATAACCTTATGTAAAAATTAAATTACTAAACGATATTTGTTTATTTCATATTTGTCTTCACTTTAAATTAATTAATCTGAAGTATCATTTTCAATCTTAAGTGGCTCCACGGGGTCACAAAAACGACCCAAAGGTGCCTATAATCGGCCATGACTCATTAAATAAGGTTAGGACAAGTTTTCAGGGAAATGTTGTATTATTATAGTATTCTTTTTACATTAAATTACCCTATTTAACATTAACCGCTTTAAATAAAAGTCAATAGTTACTATTCACCAAAAATTATTTTCATCTTATTTAACCACATTTTGAATACTAATAACAACCAAGTATGTCATTTTTTATAAATTAAATTCACACAAGTGGTAAAATTTCATTAAAATGTAAAAGTAAATGTTTTAACTACTACTTAGTGGTTTCAGTATTCATCAAAAATTAAAGTTTTTCACAAAAATACCAAAAATTCAGCCCAAGATATATTTGATATTCTGAATTCAAAAATGATGTTCATTTTACAAAATTCAAAACTCATAAGTGGAATAAAATAATTTAAAATTTATTCTCGTTGTCAAAACAAATGGTGTATTTTTAAGAAATAATAACTATCAAAATTTTGACAGTTTTTTTGACCAATTTCAAAGTCAAATTGCTACTAATTTCCATAATTATAATAAATGGTAAAAATATAATCTAATTACACTTTAAAATAAATTTAAAATATAATCTAAACATATAAATAAAATACATTAAAAGGCCGTTTTGAATTACAATACAACATTTTTCATTTTTCATTAAAAATTGAATTTTATAATAAAAATACCAATAATTTACCCAAAGTAAATATTGATTTATTGATTCTAAATAAAAATTAAAATTTTCCAAATAGAACATATAAAAGTGAGTAGAACTATATTTAAATTTGTTTTGCAATTAAAAGACGATAAATCAACCTTTTAATGTAAATTGTGCTTAAAATTATATTCCTTCACATTTTAAGCCTCTAAATTTTATTGGATAAATATAAATACATTTAACAAAAATGTATAATCATATATTAGTTAGTTTTATTCATTTAATCTAATACAAAGTCTAGGAGTTAACTACCATTTAAAATAATAATATTATATTATTAGTGTGCAACGTAATATTTCATAAAAAATCTCATTGTTGCGTATAGGGTATGTCACCGATCATAGAAACACATTTACTGTAAAATTAATTTTTAATTCCAATAATATTAATAAAAAGAGAGAATGTATTATGTCTTTATTTACCTGGGATGCTACAACCAAGATAGATAAAGAGATAGGAAAGGGGTGGTCTGTAGGGTGGTGGATGTGGAAGAGACTCTGAAAGGTTTGTTGGAGGTGCTCAGTGGTTTGAACTTTAGCCACCTCAACCCCATGTGGTCCATGCTAGTCTTAGGGATATGGTGGGTATGGATGCTTCTTGCTACAATCTATAAAGGTTTATGACAAAGAGGATCTAGAGATTATAAGATGTATGATCTATGTCTTTTCTTAAGAAAGGGAATTCCCCAGTGTGGCATTTTCGGACCCTCCACACAGAGAAACCCCCCTCCCCACGAAGGGGTAGTACCTGAATGAAACTCCCCAGCTTAGGAAGGGGCCATTTCCAGCCGAGATGGCAGAGCGTCCCAGAGGGTAATGGCCCCAAAACATGTTGTTGTGTAATGAGGTATTGGGCTGTCCTGACCACCTGTGCGCCACATGTCCCCAGCTAGGCCCAAGGTGGATAACCCTTGGGCTTGGGCCAGTTCCCATGGAGTCGATGGGATGAGAGGATCACTAGCGGATGGTTCACGTTGCCTTTGTGAGGACTCGAACCTGGAACCTCGATGACGGGACGCCACCACCTTGAACCAACTCACCCAGCCCCCGCGGGCACTTCCCAAACCTGTTGTTGGGTAACGAGGTATTGGGCTGGCTTGCCCGCCTGCACACCGCACGTCCCGAGCTAGGCCCAAGGTGGATAAACATTGGGCTTGGGACAGTTCCCATAGAGTCTATGGGATGAGAGGTTCGTTGGCATATGGTGCACGTTGCCTTTGCAAGGACTAGAACCTGGAACCTCGACGATGAGACACCATCATAGATTTAGTTTATATAGACACATGTTATATTTATTCTATGGTTGCCATGAATCTTGTTCAAGACTCAAATATTATGGCTGGAATATTGACTCA
The DNA here is from genome assembly GCA_963277665.1 of Viscum album. Classification (NCBI taxonomy): domain Eukaryota; kingdom Viridiplantae; phylum Streptophyta; class Magnoliopsida; order Santalales; family Viscaceae; genus Viscum; species Viscum album. The sequence continues at coordinate 1,621,660,750 of OY728150.1, forward strand.
AGCCTTATGCTTGGAAACTCTTATATGAGGATAATCAATGATTACACACTTTTTCTCATAGTGTCACCCGACTCTTGGATATGCGAGTTTTAGTTGGTTTCTAATAGTATCGGCATCAAGGCCTTATAACATAATTATTGGTATGGTTGGGGTATTCAAATTTCCTGCACATATTGACTATTTGGGTGAAGAGGATGGTGTGATAACAATGATGAAACCATTTTTTCAATTAATGGAGAAAAGTAAATATATGAAGCACCAGATGGTATGACACAGAAGAGGGTGCAAATAATCATATTAAAACATTTTTGGAGACCATTTTTAGAAAACTTATATTTGGATGAAAAACCGCTATTGATAAAAAGATAAATGAAGTTGGGTATTACTAAAAATAATTTCTCAATCATTTAAATAAACAAAGACTGTGAAATGGTATAATTACCTAAACACTTCATGAATAACAAGAGGTGGAAAAAATGGAAGGATTTTGTTATATAATTATCACTAATTTCTAATAATTGAAATTCAAACAAAAGAAATCCAGATTAAAATGAGATTTAAACATAAAACTTTACTTCTTGGGTAAATTTTGAATTATAAATCCCATGAATAAATTAATTGAATTATTACTTAAAATATCATAAAATATATATTATTAATGATATAATGTGAAAAGTGTAGTATATACACCATTGAAAATAAAATAGGTGTATAGAAATCCTCATGTCTCAAAGACAAATGTTTTGAGAAAAACCCTTACCTCAAGCCTAGATCATCACATACATTCTTTATCTTCCCAAATACTCTTATAGAAACCATCCATGTGATTTGGTAAAAAATGAATCACATTTCTTCGTGAGGTGTTAGTCTTCCATACACATGAACGACATTGTCATTTATTTAATAAATATTAAGATAATAAATTATATGATATATTTATTTTATATAATGGTTAAAATTTCATGAATATAATATATAAAAATAAAATTAATCCTTATTACCTTCTATGTAATTTGTAAGTGAATAGTTAATTTCATCACTTCACCAGGAAGTAGTTCTTCTTACACTTGAGCAGCGTTATCATATTATTTATGTGTAGATTCCTGATCAATTTGAGATCACTGAGAGGGTTAGGGGATGAATTCATATAGGTGTCTATTTATACTAAATCTCATAGTATGACTAGAATAAACACCGGCCTCATCTATAATTTTCACCAAATAATTATTCTCCTAAATTACACAAAATACTTCTTACTCCCATCTCTGATTGAGGGGAAATTATGAATAATCACATTTATTTGTATCCTTCATCAAATTAAAATACACAAATGATTCTTAGGTCTTTAAATTACTTATTTTAAATACCAAACTAGTGGGTATTTATTTCAGGCTTATTTGAAATACCGATGAATTGTGTTGGGTATTTCCTTCATGTAATGAATCTCATTTCAAACATCTGACAATTTCAAGTATTTTCTTCTTCTTCTCATGGCTTCAAACACGCTGCTTGAACCCTTTCATGCATTCATGCATTATACATAAATCATAAAACTCATCATTCACATAAATAAAATATAAAATACTTAAATTAGAGTCTCATTCAGAATTCCATAAGGTTCCCATCTTTATGTTTCTCCATGTAGATAATAAAATTCACACATCCTCCTCACTCAACATGAATACCCTAAAGTTGCAAGTTTCATGTTTTTTCAAACAAGAAATTAAATGAACAAATAGTCGAACATAACTACATATTCACCATTTTATTTATTCACACTTCATAACATGGAAAATAAATACTGGTGGCTTTGCATCAAGTGATATCTTTATTCAATTTTCATCATTGTAATGAAAAGTTTCATGCATGATCATTTTCATTCCAAACTATAAAATAATCTTGGCATTTACATCATCCAAGTGGTCAGATTTATTATGTGATCATCATGTATTGGAATACATCTATCTATGAATGGTAGTGAATGAATTTTTTTTCTAGTAAATTCTTTAGATTAGATAAGATCTCATGAGTTTAAAACTACCACATCAATTGTGTATATGGCCTCAAATTGAATATCATGGCTTCATAAATGGTGTATAACCCTCATTATATAGATGAATTAAAATGTGGAAGGAGGAAGTTGATCCCAACTATAATTTACCCTTTTAGATCAGTGCGATCAGAGGGAATAAGAAATATTTATTTCTTTTCAAGTTGAAAATTTGTATTATTATGCCACTATCTAACATCGACCCATGAATCAGTTTTATGACTCTTTAATAAACAATGCATTCAATTATATTTCCTTATGTGAGTATAGGGTATATAATCATCCATTTCCTAATCGCACTACCACCTCTATAATGTGTCACATCTCAATTAATAGGCAAATAAATGGCACATGCCCCCTTATATATGGTTTTTCTGTCCTCTGGGACATATAAAAAATCCCACACCTCTTACACCAAGTGGAATACCAATGGAATCCCCTACCATGAGGAAGACCCTTTGGTCCCGTGAGAGTGGTTGAGGGATATCCTTGAAGGATGACAAAGTTTCTTGCCTTTTTAAATATAAGTCACATTCAAACAGTTAGCCAAATATTCCATTAATACTTTCTCAAATAATATTTCAAGAAAAATCACATCTCAACCATCTCCTCTTCCCCAAAAATTATCATTAAAAAATATAAGATTATATTTTTTTATGGCCTTAAATTAAATCATCTTCAATTCTTTTTCAAGAAAATATATTTTTCATGGACATCATTTATTTTATCATGCATATAAATTATTTTTTTCATGGGATACTCTTCAAATCCTCAAAAAATAGAACAAATGTTTTGGAAATATTCAATCATTATTCATATTTTACTAAAAACTATCATTAATTATATAATTATTTGGAACTTAAGATGGATTAAATAATTTTCAGACTTATACCATATACATATTGACTAAATGATAACAAATGCAATAAGGTATAAACATTTTGAAATAGAAAGTAGGATGGTATATGTACATTTATAGTCAAATAAGTATAATTATACCATAGATATTATATATAAACATTGAATATATCATTATATCCAATAATGAGAAGTGTTGTTGGAAAACAATTGGTTTATGAGGTATTAGTTTATCGTACTCACTATCAATGGTTTTGTTTCCCATTTGGGAGAAGAGGAGATAGATTTAATCCATTACCTTAGCATAAAAAATTCTATATATGGATGATACTTATGTGATTATATCATCATGTTGTTGGAACTAAGGTTGTTCTTTGCTGAAAATGGAGAATGGTTTGTGTTAGTTAACAATCCAAAATGGGTTGGTCAAGGTGTTTTCATAGAATTTGGTCTTACTATTGATGATGAAAATATTATTGAAGGTGTCGTTGTTTCGTAGTGTTTTCATAAATTTTGGGCCTCAAAATCATGAGATTTTTTTTGTAAAGGATGCATTTCGGCAAAGGAATGGTGGACCCCAAACCATGTTATTGGAACAGTTCATAGATCAAGAACTTTTGTGTGCCAAATGACAAACCAATAACAATAAAGCAGGAATGGAATTTGGACTGCCTAGGAGTAATGGTTCATGAAGTGAAGGAGGTTCATGGGAAGACCTATGATTCACGGAAGGAAAACTATTCACGGGATGGTGTATCATTTATGAAATCATGGTGGAGTTTTGAGAAGTTATCAAGGGTGTCATTTGTAAATATGAGTATGTTATTTGTTCCATCGTGTAGGGAGAATGGAGGTATGTGGACCATGTTGGGAATTGGTTCATGGGAGATGCATGGTACATTAAAAAGGTAGTGTTTTGTCGAAGATTTGGTTAATCATGATTTAGTAGATTTTTTAGGTCTATTTTCCTATATAAGGAGCATTAATACCTTAATTAAGAGGCTTGGAAGAGATTAATAAAATCCAAGAGGAATTCAAAAGGACTATAATGGTTCATAGAAAAAAACATATAAGAGAGAAGAGGTTTATGAGGAATATTTTGTGACGGTATAAGTGGTCCGTAGAGAAGAAATGGTTCGAGGAAGAAGAAGTCCATTAATGGAGGTCTTACATGAAAGAAAATTCTATATTTGGAAGAAGAACATTGTCTATGGTTCTCTTGCAGTATGCAGAGGAAGTGAGGTGGTACATAGAATAAAGCAATGCGTAAAGGAAGGTGGTATGTGAGAGTAGAATCATTGTAAGTTCTCAAACATGGTATGTCAAGGTGGTACGTGGTAGTGGAATGAAGAGGCGGTACGCGGTCGCAGATTATAGAGGCGGTATATGGAGGTTGTATGCATATCACTACAGTACATTGAGGAAGAAGTCCAGTACAAGAAGGAATATTTTGGGATTGAATAGTACAATGAAAAAAAGATTACATCTATTGGGAAAACAGGACTTCAATAAAACGTCTATCTATAGATAAGTATTCATGATTTAATGTTAACCCATTGAAGTGATCTTCAAGTCGATAAACTAAGTTAATATTATTCCCAAAATGGTGAGTAAGGGGGGAGTCAATGGAAGTGATCTGAGTGATGCATTATGCCATCCCTAAAACCGTGTAATGGAAGTGCACCTGGAAAAGAGTGATTGTACTAAACTATTATAATCCACAACTAATACAGATTAGTGTACTTTGGTATGACTGAAATCATGATGTCATATACTCCTTATATATATCCTTTAGTGCTAAACAAAGTTAAATTGTTGTGTCCTCACTCTTCCTTTGATTGTTTGTTTTCTGGACTTTCTCATCAGACAGGTTTAACAAGTTCCTACCAATGTGGGAAAAGGATCCATTATATTAAAATAAAAAGTTGACACCCTAATTATTTCATCTCCACTTAGGGTTTTGCAGGGTTCTTCAAGTGGTATCAGAGGTGAGTTTGATGGTGTTAAATCTTCCCTTCTTTTATATAATAGAGAATGCAATAAATATCATGGGTGTAGCCCTCTTTGATGGAAGAAACATTCAAATCTAGAAGAATATGATGAGATACCATCTACGATATCTTGGAATGGAAGTCAAGTTTACCACAACATAAGGAATAATGGTCACTAATACAACTATTATATACATAATTGATAAATATTGTAAAATGATTGATGTAGATGCCAAATTATATAATGCCCTCACTGCGGCTCTTTCTAGTCAGATATATCTAAAGGTGAAAAGTTGTATGTTAGAAAATTTTATGTGGGAAAAAATATAGAATATTTATGAAGGTGACAACAAAGTGAAGGAGGTGAAATTAGAAGTTTTTCACATGAGGTGGGATGATATGAAGATTTATCTTGAAGAAAATGCAGGTAACTTTTTCAATATAATTACTAAAGTTGTTTGAGAAATATGAGGACTTGGTGAAGAAATCAAAGGAATTAATATTGTAAAGTAAATCTTGATAATAATTCCACCTCTTTACAATGAAAAGGTGTCATCCCTTGAGAAAAGGGATCTTTCCAAACTATCTCTACAAGATCTTCTGAGTAGTTTGGTGGCATATAAGATGAGATTCAAACCAAAATATTCAACAACACAAGTATGCAAAGAAATGGAATTAAAATCCATAGATAGACTAGAAGATTAAATAGATAGTATTGATGAAGATAATGACTAAAAAGAAAGGATTTTTCTCATTTCCAAGAAATTCAATAATGGAAAAGGGATATTTGAAGGCAAGTTAGCTCTGGCTTGTTTCCATTGTGGCGGAGATGGGCACACAACCTCTTGATGCATGAGAAAGTTTTATGATGAAGAATGTAAAGCTAGAGACAAGAATAATCCTTATAAAAGGTTTTTTTAAGAGAGATTTCAAGTCCGGTAAGAAACTATAAATAAAGGTATTTTTCTATAAAAAATTAAATGGTGATAATGAATTATTTCAAGAAGAAGAACCAATGTTAAAATCTAGAACCCATGCATCAATGATGGCTATCGTATAATAATCATAACCATTGAGAGATGATGTTAGAAATAATTAGTTGACCACTGTTGTCTATCTCAAGTTTTAACATAAGAATTCTTTTGGTCAGATTTAGAATCAATACAAAATATGAAAAAAGTGGAAATAAATTATGGAAGATTAATTAGAATATATTGATATTCTGGGAGATTAAATTGATCGACTTGAGGAACTAGTAAAATAACATTCAATGAATTTTGAAATCTCAGAATATATAGTGGAACTAGACCTTAGAATTGAATAATTTGTAAATTTCATTAATGACCTTACATCTAGATAGGAGAATAATTAAAAAACTATTGAGAAAATTGAAAAAGAATATGTTACTCTTAGGATTAAACATTAAAATTAATCAATTCCAAAAGAAACAAAGAAGAAAATTTAGTGTGGAAAATTATCAGATGTTGAGCTGTTAGAGAGAGTTAAGCATGGTTCTGATTGATTTGAAAAGGTTCTGAATGATCAAATACCCTCATGCATGGGAAACACAGTAATTGGTTTTAATTCTAGAACGTCGAATGCTGGAAGTAAAATGGGTCAAAATAAAGTAAAGTTGTAAGCTATACATATCACAAAGATACCTGAAGTTCGAACAATGAATGTCTCAAATAATATTGAAAGGATGAATGAAAACTATCCTTGAATTTCCCAATATGGTAGACAGTCAAACTACCCTTCAAAGATAATTTACATAAGGAGTAATAAAAGTGAAATGTCATTTCCACTTATGCAATGTTAATTATGTGCCTATCCGGTCCAAACCATGTCATACTATAAACAGTCAAGGATTTATCTGAATGGGGAAGAGATAGGAAGTCAACAAAGGATAAATAATTCATATAATAATTATTATAGAAGAAATGGTTTCTATGGATATTTTTTTTATTTTATTAACTTTCGCTGTAAAGTTGTTGACTGCAGGCAAAGGAATGGAAGTAACAATTCATATAGAACTCAGATACAAGTCAATACATTCCATCAATATGGTGTTCTTCTTACAAACATGTTCCTTCTAATGGAAAGAGAGTGTGAGTATGATGAACCCATGCACATGGAAAAGAGATTTGAAAATCTATCTTTATCTTTCACTCAAACTAATATTTCATGGAATGAAAAGAAGAAAATTAAAAAATCTAACCATACAGAAGTAGATCTGAAAGATACAAAGAACAGTAACACATGGATTCTTGATAGTTGTTGTTCATCCCATATGATGGGAAATGTAGACTTGCTAACGAATGTCAAGAAAAATGGTCTATGGAATTGTGATATTCTATAATGATTGTGCTTTGAAGATCAAAGGTAGTGGAAGAAATGAACTGGAAAATGGTGATATGAATAAGACTGGGGTTCTTTATGTGGATAGTTTTCATCACAATATCTTGAGTGTGAGTCAACTCTATGACCCAGGACATTTAGCGATAATCAATCAAAATGGGTGAACTATAAGAGTAAGAATAAGGGATTCTCTCAAGAAAGGTTATAGAACAGATGGAAAACTATATCAAGTTGATAGTAGAGAGAACATTTTCACTATTACTGTTGAAGAACAAAACAACTTGTGGAATCAGAGTTTGGGTCACATCAATCAACAACACATGGAAAAGATATATAATTTAATGATAGTCATCGATATCACTAATCTGAAGTGTGAATGGGAAAAGACTTTTGATACTTGCATTCGAGGGAAGTTGGTTCGTAGTTCATAGCATCCAAATAAGGAAATGTAATCAAATCTTCTTGATCTCATTCATATAGACAAATGTTGTCTGATAAATTTTTTTGGTACTCATGGAGAAATGAACTTCATTGTTTTCATTGATGATTATAGTAGAATGTCTTGGGTGGTGGTTATACGCAGGAAGCGGGAAGTGCATTATTGGATGAAAAATTATCACCAAAATGCTGAGAATGATACTAGATGGACAATAAAATTTCTATAGTCTGATAATGGTGGATAATATACATACATTGAATTTGAAAACTTTTGGTAGAAACATGGGATACATCACGAGGTGGTTTCTCTGAGAATTCCACTGTAAAATGGAGTTTTTGATCTCCAGGATTGGTAGGTGAACATTATAGCCAGAACACATTGATTATGATTAGTATCTCTCTCCATTACTAGAAATAGTTTTTTCAAGATTCAGTTTATATTTAAAATCGAATAGGACTTTATATGGGGGAAACAAAGACACCCTATGAGTTATGGAATGGAAGGAATTCCTCTTTGAAGTATTTTTGTGTTTTTGGAAGTAAATTTTTTATCTGAAACAAAGAAGAAAATCAAGGTATGTATAGTGAACCTATCAATGAAGGAATATTCCTTGAATATTCAATTAATATAAAACCCTAAAAATGTTTTAATAAATATCTTGGAAAATTTTTGGAATGTAGTGATGTGAATATCATTGAAGATAAAATCATGAATGGCTTAAGGAATTTTCCAGCTGATGTGATAAAATATGAGGAAGAATATGGGAATGAAAAAGATCCAAATACATATGAAGAAGAATGTATGGAAAATATCCAAGAGTCACATCATGATATTGACTCAGAGGATGAATCGGTACAAGAAACCATGGATAAATAAAATTCTTCTTAACCTCATAGAAAAACAGAAGATCATAAATTCATTAATCCAACATCATTAAAGATTGGAAAACTCCCACTCAAACTATGAGAATAAGGAATAGTTCAAAATCTTTATTCACCTTAATTTTGAAACCATCCGCATTTGAAAAAGCTACAAAGGATGAGGGTTAAGGCCATACATGAAGAATTGTATCATATCGATAAGAACCAGACATGGGATCTAGTGAAGTGACCCAAAACCCACAATGTGATTGGTACTAAGTGTATTTTTCAAAAATAAATTTTATGAGCATGAAAATGTGATCATAAATATGGCATGGATGGTGTGTAAAATCTATTCAATGATTGAAGGTGTTGATGTCGAAGAAACATTTTTCCATATGGATAGACTAGAGTAAATCATGATATTTCTTTTGATGGAAATTCAAAGAGCTACAAAGTGTATCAAATGTATGTCAAGACATCTTTATTAAATGGTGTTCTAGAAGAAAAAGGATATATTTAACAACCAGTGGGATTTCTTCTTGGTAATGATGAAATGAATCTATTTAGATTAAATAAGGCTCTATATGGTTTGGAACAAGCACCACAGGAATCGTACTCTCGGCTGTATTCTTATCTGAAAATCTCAAATTTAAAATAGGATTAGTGGATCACAGTCATTATGTGAATAATTCTCAAAAATAATAGTTCGTGGTATTGGTGTATATACATTATATTATATTTGGAGTAAGAAGGAAGGGATCAGTGGATTAATTTTTCAATCACAATAAATCAGAGTTTGAAATATCTATGATTGGAGAACTCACATAATTCTTAGTGTTTCAAGTGATTCAGATGAAATACTACAATTTCATTTCTCAAGAAAAATATGCATGATAGTTGTTGAATAAATTAAATATGCATGAATCCAAACTAATGTCAACTCTGATTGAAGTTGGAACTAAACTTGGAAAGAATGAGGATGGGATTTCTATATATCCCACACTGTACGAGAGAATCATTGGGAGATTATTTTACTTGACTGTGACACGACCATATATTTTCTTTACAACATACTTTATGAACCACTTTCAAATTAAACTAAAATATGAACATATAGAAGAAGTGAAAAGAATCATGAGTTACATTCATGGAACTCAAAATTATGGCTTATACTTTTCTCTAGGATTATATAGTGAGCAATAAGCACTTTTTGATACTGACTGGGATGGATATGTCTTTGATAGAAAATACACAAGGGGTGAAACATTATTTATTGGGAAAAAACTTGTTGGATGGTTGAGTAAGAAATAAGAAATTACTTCTCTGACTACTACTAAAGCTTAGAATATCTCTAAAACAAAGTCTTTCACTTAGCTAATATGGATGAAGCAACAACTGATTGATACTGGTGTTAAGTGTAAACAACCAATGGTGGTTCACTGTGATAACAATAGTGAAATTGATCTTACTAATAATCTTGTTCAGCATTATCATAAAAAAACACATTGAAATCGGAAATCACTTCATCAATGAAATATTTGAACAAGGAATTATTAAAATGGATCATGTTGGACCTGATGATCAAGTGGTTGACATACTGACAAAGACATTTTCAGCACATGTGTTTGAGAAGCATCGGCTGAACCTCAGTGTTCAACTACATCCTAGTGCATGATGAGGTTAGGATGGTTCCCCTCCCCCCATCTATATTAATTGTTTAATCTGTTTGTGAATGTGTTGTTGGCTTATGGGGGTGATATGATCTAGGGGGGAGTGTTCTTAAAGATTTAAAAGTCAAAATTAATTTATTTGTGTTTATTTTCATAGGGAGATAATGGTTAAATTCAATATAGATAATGGAGAAAAGATGAGAATGAATTTTTTAATATTACAGGTTAAATTTAATGAGTTACAATGGTGGAGAATGATAATGAAAAATAATCAATTCGGTGATATGAGAAAATTGATGGAGCTTATTTTTATATCTTTATAGAATTCCAAGACATGAGAGTTCACTTAATGCTTACCCTATTGTTTTCAATAATTAGAATTGATCACATATACTTAGAGTTTTTTGGGATGTTTTGTTTATTGAGTATCAGTTTTTTATTCTTGTGGGTGCTTCATTGAATTTATCTGTGGATTTCCAACAAACCCAATGGGGGAGATTGATTGAACCAAGGTTGTTATTTTTTAAAAATAGAGTATTTTTTGTGTTTTTTTTCATTACACATTGGGTTAATATAGGATTTTTTGTGGAATGTGGTCTTATTATTAAGGATAAAAGTAGTATTAAAGGTGACGTAGTTTTTAAGTGTTTGCCAAATTTTTGGGCCTCAAATTCAAGAGTTTGTTTTTTAGAAAAAGAATATTTTTGGAAAAGGAATGGTGGACCACGAACCATGTTCTGGGAACATCTTACAGATCAATAATTTTGGTATGTGGATTTATGATCCATAAATCATGATGTATAAATGGTATGCGTGCCGCTTAGGAGGAACAATTCGCAGAGTGTAGGAGGTTTGTGGGAAGGCATGTGGTTTGTGGAAGGAGAATAGTTCATGGGATGGCGTGTTATTTGAGAAATCAAGGAGGAGTTTTGAGAAGTCGCAAAGGGTGTCCTCTGTGAAAATGATTTGGTGATTTTTGTCGTTTCTTGGGGATAATGGATGTACACGGAGCACTTAGGGAAGTGATTCACAGAAGATGCACAGTATGTGAAAAATGCGGTTTTTTATAAAATATTTGGTATATTATGATTTAGTGGATTTCTTAGATTTCGTTTCCTATATATGGATAATTAATCCCTTAATTAAGAGTCATTATTGAGATTAATAAAATCTGAGGGTAATTTGGAGAAGTCTAAAATAGTTCACGAGAAAACAATCCAGTAAGAAAGAAGAGCTTCACAGGAAAGATTTAGCGAGAGGAGAAGTGGTCTATGGAAGATAAATAGTTCAAGAAAGAAGAATACCACTAAATTAGGTAGTATAAAGATTAGATTCTACACATAGATGAATAACTAGGTCCATGGTTATCTTGAAGTATGTGGAGGAAGTTAGGTGGTATGGGGAATAAGTCAGTACGCAAAGGAAGGCGGTATGCAAGAGTAGAAGGGTATGATGTTCATGAATGTGGTTTGTGAAGGTGGTAAATGGTCTTATCTTGTAGAGGTGTTATGTGGAGTTTGTATACAGAACAATCTAGTATGTTGAGGAAGAAGTCTAGTACATGGACAAGTTTAGGAAAAAATAGTATTCAGAAAATTAGATTACATTCGGAGTGGAAAATGGGACTTAAATAGAATATCTATCTATAGTTGAGGATGATTGATTTAATTCAAACCCATTGAAGAGACCTTAAATTCGATAAAATATGTTCTGATTCTTCACAACATAAATACCATGAGGGATTCAACAGAAGTGATATGAGGAATGTATTGTGATAGCCCTGAAACCTTGTAAAGGTAGTGTGTCTAGCATAGAGTGATTGTGATAAACTTTTGTAGTCTGCAACTAGTAAAGGCTAGTGGACTTTTGTATGCCTAAAAACCTATCGGCATATTCTCCTTGTATATATCCCTTAGTGGTTAACCAAATAAAATTTATGTGTCCTCACTCATCCTATGATTATTTTCTTTCTGAACTTTCTCATCAGACATGTTTAACAGGTTCCTACCAATGTGGGAACAAGATTCTTTAGATTAATAAAAAACATAGACACTCTGATTCACCCCTCCCCTCTCAGGGTGTTTTGGGGTCCTTCACATGTTTTAATAATATTTTAAATTGGTGGAGGAAGAAATAAAATAAAATTCTTGGTTTAGGATGTTGTCTCTTCTTCAGGGAACATCATTAGGTTTGCACCAAAATCACTTTTAGGTTGTTTTTCTGATCAAATCAAGGATTATAATATTATTTAAATTAAATAAGGAAGATATTTGGTTATGTATTGTACAAAAAAAATGGTTTTTTGATGTTTTTAAAGGACAGGATAGTGGGTGGCCTTTTATAAGGTGAGAAAAAAATATATTTTAAATTTTTTAAAAGAAAGAACTCCTCCCATTTTTATTCTCAAGACACAAGGTTCAAAGATAGACCACCATAGAATATTATTGTAGATAAGGTCAAACTATGACTATAAAATATGAATTATATGGGTCATGGGTTATTGTAAAATCTTATGTCTTTAATTTAACCCCCAGTAAACTTATTTTTACCATAATTGTGGTAATTAATTTTTACAATTGTAAAAATTAATTATTGAAAAAATTTATGTTTATATTATTATATATTATATATTATTTTGATTAAAAATATGGAATCAATTTTTTAAAATTAAATTAAACAATGTCGTAGAATTAAATTTAAAATCAATCCCATAAACACATCAAAAAAATATTTCTAAAGAAAAACATTAAAAAGTTCATTACAATTATATCATAATTCAATATTAAAGGTATTAAAATTTCTTATACTAGTTTTATTTTATTATTATGAAACAAATTTTACATTAAATCTAGTTATTATAATAATATAGCTTTGTATATAATTTAAATTAAAGGTATATTTAAAAAAATCATTATTTTTCAGTATTCATTAAAAAATATTCTTTTCATAAATTTATAAAAAATTCTACCAAATATGATTTTGAGATGTAGATCCAAAAAACAATATTTCACCAAATTAATTTTCTATAAGTGGTAAAAATTAATTTTAAATTATGTGTACAAAGCCTGGCTAAACAACTTTTTGGGAACTAAATTTTAACATAAAACATTTATTTTTCTTTCAAATGGTTATTATTTTATATTCTAATAAATATATAACCATTATATTGATTTTATTCATAATTAAGCCATATAATTTTAATAATTATTTTTTTCTTATTCATACCCACAAACTAAATAGCTTGGTGATAATGCTCATGTTTAGATAATAATATTTTAATAGATTATCATGTTTCATTTAAACCCAATGTTTTGTGCAACATAATATATCAAAGAGATTAAATTCAATTAAATATAAATATATTCTAAAATATTAGAGTGTGACAAAATACCTACCCTGCTAAATAAATTTATTCCTCACAATTTTAACTTTTACTACATAATCAAGGGTTTGGGATTCAAAAATTATTTAGTGTAAAACCCACGTGTAAAAAAGGGTTAATAAAAATTCCACTTAAAATATGTAAAGGTAAATACAAAGGTCATCTAGAATAACACACATCTAAGGTTCAAATATGGAGTACATTTGTGGGAAGTGATAACATGGCCATTGAATAAAACCATAAATAATTATGGAGAGTGTTGTAGATCATTGATCATAAGGTATTGAATGGTCACGAAAAAGTCAACAATGGTGAAAGGATAAATATGTGATGAATTAAAAGACCATTAATTCATAATATATAAAGTTAATAGGATTTAATTTTTTATCAATTTGATTTTCCTAAAATTGAGGAATTTTATTTCTATCAATATTGAGAACACCAAAAAATATACTAACATAGTATATTTTTATTTCATAAAAACAGTTTTTTTACCTTTAATTATGCTTTCATAAATTTTCAAATTACCTATTTATCTAATGAAATGAATATCCAATATGAATTTTTTATATCTGAATCAATAAAATTAACTTTTTTCAGAACCGAAGATCCATAAAAGTGTATCAAGTTATTCCTCCTATCTTTACAAAAACCAAAATGGATAGCACAAGGTAAGAAAACACCTATAATTAATATAAATTTATTAATATCTCAATTTCTACAATGAAACCAAAGGTTTAACATAGATAATTCCTTAAAAAATAACATTATTTCCTGATTAACTTCAATAACCTCAACATGGAAGAACTTCTTAACCTCAAAGATTAAAGCACACACTTTCAATATACATTTCCAAAATCATGATAGAATTCTTCTAAAATAATCGTTTATGTTAAACCTATATGTTATATGTATATCTAAACCCAATAAAAAGTTTCTCAAATTATAATTCATCGCCTCAAAATCCTAAAAATTCAAAAATATTGGATCCTCTCATATTTTTCCCAAAATCAACATAATATTTTTCGACCAAATCATTTAAATATATACAATGTTATACAAACTAGTACATTACATATACATGTGGTATTAAGTACACCCATATCATCATTCGGTTGTTGGTTTAATTCCTATGGACTTTCTAGGTGTGAGTGGTTGTCATTAGGATTATGAGTTGTCCTTTTTCTAAAATAGTATTAATATACTTCCTATAATGTTCCCAAAAATATGGTGAACATCCTTAAAATAACATTAATCATAATATAACTTTTTAATCACTAATTTTTTCTATACATATTAATCTTTTCCAAAAAAATGTCAATTTATCATTAAATCTCTTTTTATGCCATTATTACCATTTAATATACTCTTGCAACTCCTTAATGAAATACTAAAGCATAATGATCCTTAAAAGTTTCATGATTCTAATAATGAAAACATCATTGGTAAAAAATAATTTGACATAATATTTCTAGTATCCCAATACATAAATAATTCACCTCAATGATTGCTATAAAAAATTGTTTCCTTATTCTATAGTATAACAATTATTTTAGAGCGTTGAATTGGATAATATCCATGTTCCCTACAAAAAATACATTAAATTCCTTGAAAATTCATTTCTCTATGACATTTATTTGCACATAAAAACATCTTCACCTCCAATTGATATATTCTTCTATATGTTTTTCCCAAATTTTTGACATATAGGAAACTGTATCATCTTTTATTTATCATATTTAACAATTGAACTTTCATGATAGGCCATCCTTCTCTTCTTTGATTTATTTTTAAATTTTAATATGTTTCAGTTGTTTACTGTAATTCAAGATATCCCATTTGGAATGATTACGTGATGTCTAACTTCAATTCCTATTAGTTTAGTCATCCCATTAGGGAAATCATTACATTTACCATCATGTTGGTCATTAACATTAATTCTATTATTTCTCAGTATTATTTAAAAAGATTAAAAGAAATAAGATAAGAATGCATTAACATATCCAATGGAAACTTATAAACATATCAGGAATAAATTAAAAATGATAATTATGTCTTCACTTATGGGACACTAGGTTTAAATATATCTTGTCTATGCTAATCATTCCAATTAGGTTTTTTACCCTATAAATTCATTCAAGTCCTTTATTGTGGTTCATACAGTGTTTTTGAATTTACAAAGCATATCCTACAGGAGTGTCAATCTTGGTGTGTAGTAAGACCTTTTTTCGAGTACTTGGTAATACATGAGTCAAGCCTAACATGCCTTTTATTAGGGTTATTACCCCTCATTAATTTTTTTCCAGAACCACGTCCACCTGTAGTATCTATATATGGATGTTACTTCTTAGAATAGACATTATCTATACTTCACCAATATTTTATTATATTTTTTATACTTATTCTTATTCTTATACATATCACTAGGGTTATCACTAAATTTTTCTCATCCTAGTTTTCAAAGGTCAACTAAACCTTTTATCTAATACTATCTCTAGAGACCTAATTATTCTACACACAATATTGAATTAATTTTAACATAAATTTCCATTAATTATAACACAAATATCATGAAACCTACTGTCTTTAGAAAAATATGATCATAGTACATCAAAGGAAACAAAAACATGGAATCCTTATTTTTTTATTTTCCATAGTGAGATTATAAATGAAATTTAGTTCCTAAAAATATATAGCATAACCTAGGGAATCCATATAAGAAAGGGGTGATCTAGAAAGAATAGTAAGCAAGAAAAAGTGATAAGGAAACATAACATGTGATTTGAAGTTATAACATGAAACCATAAAAGTGAAGGCCCATGAGTAATCACATTGAAGCATAACAAAAATATAAAAATTATTAAAAGATCATAGAATTATTGGAAAGTTGAAATGAAAAAAACTTGAAATAAAAAAATTGAAGGCTAGCTTCCAAGACAACATCACATGGTGGAATGTAATGACCCGCTAATTCCCATTGTCTTGAGACTTCAAAGAGTCATTACTAGGCCTTAAGCGACATTCCCAAGGCGCCAAAGGCTGGCAATAAATTCTGGAGGGTTTCAATGAAAGTGGGGGATAATTTACCCTTTAAGAAATAAACCCATCCATTAACCATTCACTATATGATGCATGAACAAATTAAAGACCAAACAACACATTCATTTATGTTAAACCACATCAGAGTACACAACAGCGGAAGACAAAACCAAACATCAAAATACACAGCGGAAGAACAACTCAAGAATCTCAAAAGGCACCACGACTCCATGGTCCACAAGATCCAAGCTCCACAGCATCTCCCAAACATCACCATGAGCCACTAGTAACGATATGATTTACCTTTACCTGTGTCTCGGAATACAACATCTGCAAAAGCACCAAAGTTCCAAATCCGGGGTGAGTATAAAACTCAGTAGGTTTTCCCCAATGACTTCCCTACTCACTCCACTAGGATAAAAGAGTTAGCAACATTTATATAAAAATAGTTTACATAAACCAATTTCACCAAAGTAGTTTATAAGTAAATATAAACAAGTTTTCCAAAACATTCCATGCTCAAAAGCATCTAAGTGAAAGTTAAAGAAACTTTTCAAAAACGTTATTTTTCCAAAAAAATAACCAAACAAATTTCCAAACCATTTTACAAACATCCCATTTTGACATACCCAACCATTTCACAAACCTATGAAATCAACCATTCATGCTATGTTATGAAAGTTTAATACTCATTAGTGGTATCTCATTGATCTAACAAGTCGTCAAAAGGTAATTATTTCCCGTGTTCCATTACACCTTTGGCACCGAGCACAGGGTCATATTTCAACCAAACCTGGTACTTAAATGTCTCATGTTCCATTAAATGTTTGGAACTAAGCCCAATGTCATATTTCAACCAAGCCTCGTATATGAAACATTAACACACACACCACACATTCCCAATAATCATGTCAAAACCATCCTTTCAATAAAACACCTTTTATTGAAAAGCATTTTCCATCAAAACCAAGTGTTTTCAACCAATTCAAACCATTTCAATAAAACTCCCATTTTATTGAAAACCAAATCCATAAAAGTCATTTCAACCTCAAACCATTTCAATAAAACATCCTTTTTATTGAAATCCCATTTTTCATCAAATCATTTACAATTTCATCAATTTCATAATTTAAAATCAATATTTTAAATTCAAATAACCAAGTCACTTTGCAAAACAATTCACCAAGATTTCTCAATTTCATCAAAACCATAAATCATCACTCCAGAAGATTTATTCCATGATTTTTAGAATCAATACCATTAAAATAACCAATTTGAAACTAAGCCAACCAATTCTAACCAGAGGAGTCGAGAGTGAAGACACCTACCTCAACAAAATGGTGAAACCAAGAAACAGATGAAGAACACTTAAGAACACCGGGTCAAACTCCACAAATCCTCATTAGATCTCTTCTCCTTACACAACAAAGAACAAATATCAACATATTTTGCATCCACATACTTAGTTATACCCATAACAGGGATAGATACAAGAAACTGAGAGAAAGGGAGAAGTGGATATAAATAGATCTAAGAAACCATTCAAGAACGAAGTAGAACAATCACATACCTCAAGAATGCGTCTTCGATTCGCCAAGAGAAGCCTTCAGATCACCTCTAGAATGCTTGGGATAAGTTTTCCAACCTTCAAGGAAGGTAATCCTGAGTTATGGCCACTTAGGATATTTAATGAGACAATTAGAGGCAAAATGAGTTAGATCCACAATTTAAGGATCAAATTTAAGTGACCGCAAGGTTAGTCCGCACGGTTTGACAAAACGTGTGCTAACTGTGTGTTAGCTACTACCTCGGACACCCTTCTTGCACGGCCTCATCGCATGGTTTCCCTTAACTGTGCGCCAACCATGCGGAAGCCACTGCCTCCCTAGTCATCCATGCATGGTTCAGTCGCACGATTTAGACAAACTGTGCACCACCCATGCGCCTTCCCCTTTGCTTCATAATTCAATCCAGGATCTCTCGACTCTCCCATACGTCACCCTTAACTTTTAAAACCAAGGAAAGCATCAAGTAAGGGTTATATACCAGAAATTGGGGGTACTACATTTTCCCCACCATTGGCATTTCCGTCCCCGAAAAGTAGAAAACCATTTCTTGTCTGAACAAGTTCTGGCCACTGCTCTTTCATTTCTTTCTCATGTTCCCAAGTCTCTTCTGGAATCTGACCATGTTGCCACAAAACTCGTACGAGACCGAGGATTTTTCACACAAGACTTTATCCTGCCAATCCACAATCTGCATCGTGATATGTACCAATGAAGCATCTGGCTCTAGGTCAACGTGTTCCCATCTGATCACATGGTCAGGATCGGGTTGATACTTCTTCAACTGAGATACATGGAACACATTGTGCACTGCACTGAACCGTTGTTGTAATGAAAACCGATATTCCACCTCTCCAACCCGTTCTAGTATCTCAAAAGGGCCTATATAATGAGGAGATAATTTTCCCTTCTTCCCAAAACGATGATTTCACAGCCTCGGAGAGATTCTCAAAAATACATGATCACTCACCGCAAACGATAATGGTCTTCGACAATGATCCGCATAAGATTTCTGACGACTTTGTGCCATCTCCGTCCTCTTTTTAATCATCTTAATCTTCTTTGTTGTTTCTTGGACAAGGCTCATCCCAACTAGTGATGTTTCACCAGTTTCCACCCAACATAGTGGAGAACGACATGGACGCCCATACAATGCTTCAAACAGAGCCATGCGTATCGAGGCTTGATAGCTATTATTGTATGATAATTCCACTAAGGGTATATACTCCTCCCATCAGCCACCAAAATCCATTACACAAGCCCACAACATATCTTCCAACTTTTGTATCATCCGCACGGATTGCACATCCGTCTAAGGATGATACATTGTGCTCACTATCAACTGAGTCCCAAGGGCTTTCTTTAATGATTTAGAGAAATGAGATGTGAACCTTGGATCTCTATCTGAGATTATAGACCCTGGTACACCATGCCTCTTTACCACTTCTCAGATATAGATTTTTGAACGATCTTAGACCCTATGAGTTTCACAAATAGGGATAAGATGGGTCGATTTGGTTAAACGGTCCACTATCACCCAAATGGCATCGTGTTTCTGGACCTTTATTGGATTACCTATAACAAAATCCATTGCTATTTGATCCCATTTCCACACTGGGATCGGTAAAGACTGTAACATAACAGCTAGTCTCTGATTCTCTGCTTTAACCTGCTGACAAGTTAAGCATCACGAGACGAACTCGACCACTTTCCTTTTCATGCCACTCCACCAAAACTGCACCTTCAATGCCTTATACATCTTCTATGTACTCGGATGTACAGCCCATCTCGAATGGTGGTAAGCATGAAGGAGTTGTTACTAACAAACCATGGGTACAACCATCCAATCTCTGAAACACAAGACTGAACTCCCATCCAGCTTCCATCCCTCAATAGTCTCCCCACCATTGAGTTTTGAACTCAATGAAACGTAGTCTACATCGGATGCATGTTCCTCATTTACTATCTCCACCAAATCTAGAACAAGTGTAGCAAAAAAGAAAACAACAACATCACCTCGGACTTCACATTCCACATGCATGTCGGCTAAGACCGACTTCAACTTCCATTCATCTGAAGCTTCCTTTTCCCACTAAGCATATGAATTCCTTCTTAATGCATCGGCCACCGAATTTCCCTTACCCGATGTATAAATTAAGTCAAAGTCGAACATTTGAAGATACTCCATCCATATCTTCTACCTCAGATTCAAATCTCGCTGTGAGAAATTGTGTTTTAATATTTTGTGATCCATAAACACGGAAAATTTCTCCCCAGAGAGATAGTGTCTCCATGTTTTCAAATCAAGGACAACTGCAGCTAACTCTAAATCAAGTGTTGGGTAATTATTCTCATGTTCCCTCAACTGCCTTGAACCATAAGCAACAACATTGTCTCCCTACATGAGAACACAGCCCAACCTTGATCCTGAATCATCACAATACACCACGTATCCTTTCCCGGATTCTAGAAAGATTAAGATAGGTGTTGATGTAAGTGGAAGTTTCAACTCTTGAAAAGATCTCTGAAATTCCTCAGTCCAATGAAATGCACTGTTCTTCTTTGTCAATATTGTCATAGGTGAAGCTAATCATGAGAATTCATGGAAAAGGCATCAGTAATAACCAGCTAGAACAAGAAACCTTCATATTTCAAAGACATTCTTCGGCAGTTGCCAAGAAAGAACAGCTTATATCTTTTCTGGATCCACTAAAACACCTTTTTCAGAAACAACATGGCCCAGAAAACATACCTCTTGTATCCAAAAATCGCACTTTGATAATTTGACATACAACTGATGGTCTCTCATGATTTCCAACACTGTCGCCAAGTGTTGCTCGTGCTCATCCCTTATTCTGGAAAATACCAATATTTCATCCCCAAAAACCACAACAAAAGAATCCAGATATGGTTGAAATATTCGATTCATCAAAGCCATGAAGACCGCTGGTGCATTCGTAAGACCAAAAGGCATGACTACATATTCATATTGGCCATATCTTCTTCTGAAGGCTGTCTTCAGAATATCCTCCTTCCGAACTCGCAACTGGTGATATCCTGACCGCAAGTCAATCTTGGAGAACCAATGAGCTCCCCTCAATTGATCAAATAGGTCATCAATTCATGGAAGTGGATATCTATTCTTTATTGTAACATGGTTCAGTTTACGATAATCCACACATAGCCTCAAAGTTCCATCTGCTTTCTTTACAAACAAAACGGGTGCTGCCCACGGAGACACGCTTGGCGGAATAAAACCTTTTCTTTCCATTTCTTCCAACTGCACTTTTAATTCATTTAACTCTGTTGGTTCCATCCTATAAGATGGATGTGAGATAGGACTAGTCCCCGGAAGGAGATCGATCGTAAAATCCATTTCTCTCACAGGTGGTAACCCTGAAAATTTTTCAGGAAAAAGATCAGGAAATTGATGCATGGCTAATGGAAAACTATTATTCTCGATCTCTTCCATCGATTATGAGTTTAATGCAGTCAACTAGTAGGAGATCATTTCCACTACTGGTGCCAACAAGCCCATTGCACCTGCCTTCACCACTCTTTCTTCTCTAAAAATATTCTCGATGCCATCCTCAATCACAAAACTGATAGTTCTTCTATAACAGTCGATGTGAGCCATGAAATCTGTCAACCAATCCATACCCAGGATTATATCATAGACATCCATCTCCAGCACAGAGAAATCCCATTTCAGTTCAGCTCCATCAACTGTTATAGAACATGCTTTAAACATGAAGGCTCTACATTCTATTTCAACGAGAGGAGTTTGATGTTTTATCACAGAAGGCATCATTTACAGTTTTAAGTTCAGCAAATCATCAATACGAGAATCAAGAAAATAATGTGATGCACCAGTATCGAACAACACATGTATGAGGGTAGAATTTAAAAGAATCGCACCTCTCACCGTAGATGGTCCAGCCTGATCATCGACAATCATCTGCCTAGCTCCATACAATTTTTTTGTTTCTGCACTTTGATCCTTATTTCCTTGTTGAGATTTCCCTACCTGAGGAGTCATGGTATTCCTGGAATCACCATAACTAGCTCTGTTCTTCTAGAGAGACCAATTTTGTTTTCCTCATCCTATGGAAGCATATGATGCTTGCGACACCTGAGAAGTGTCCCAAACACCCGACCGTGGAGCACTGCGACATTGTCGCTGAAGATTCCCTATCTTATTGCAATTGTGGCATGCTCTTGGTGGTGTTGTATATTCTCGTTTCATGTGATCATTCGAACCACACGGAAAGCAACCTACTTTGTTCTGGGGTCGTGGAGGAAGGTTGACTGATCCCGCCATCTGGTTCTGATTCGCACTCCCACCGTGGAAGTAGGTGTCCGTATTTTACTTGTTCCTAGCATTGGAGTTCCCACCCATTCCCATGTGTATCATCATGCCTCCTCCTATCGATCATGAGATATCACGTTCAGCAATCGTTTCTCTATTCACCATCTCTGTATAATCCGTAATACAGAGCACCACAATCTTTGATCTAATCACCTTCCTTATCCCCGATTCAAAGATGTGTGTCTTCAAAGAAGCACTTTCCGCAACCTCTGGTGAAAAGCGGACTAAATTTATGAACATAGCTGCATACTCTGTGACAGAGAGGCTCTCCTGTTTCAAGGTGAAGAAATCCGTCATTTTTTGGATCTTGAACGTGTGAGGATAGAATTTTTTGTTAAACAATTCTTCAAAATACTCCCATGTAAGGCCTTCATCCAATTTAGTTTGCACCGCTAAATCCTACCACTGACATGAAAGATCCTTGAGAATATACGTCACCAGCTTTACTTTCAACACTACTGGTGTGCCGATGAAATCAAATATATGATTCATCCTGCTTAGCCACACCTCCGCTTTCTGGGGTTCAACATCACCCCAAATGTTCGGTGGATTCTTCTCCATAAATTGGATGGTATGATCCACATGTCATGGCTCATTCCTCGGGTTCCCCGTATCCACAAATTGAAAATCTTCGACAATACTCTAAACCATCTCTTGGTTCACACGTGGTTCCGGGGCAACCACATTCTCTACAGCTTCTTCGGGTTGGTTTCAACGACGCCTACCGGGTGCCATTTTCTAAAACAACAACAAACTCCGTCAATCTCACTCTCTAGAAACTGTTGGCTTAGAATTTCAAATTCTATCACATCAACTATCACAACATTGTTCTCAAACAACCCTTTTTCCATGTTCAAACATTTTTGAAAACATTCAACATAATTTTTGAAAATCAGTCCATTTTCAAAATACACCAAATACCCTGTTTTCAAAGCCTTTCGGTTGAAAACAATTCCTGCATTTTTCCAAAATTGTCACCTTTCACAAAATTCTTACTCATTCCTCAAAATGAGATATTCAATCCTAGTGGAAATTCATTCCTCTACCATGAATGTTATGCTCCTCTTATTGGCTAAACCCATGACAATGGGATTTCCAAGACTCTAGAAGTGTATCAAAAACACATATGTACCCAACACCCTGGTAACATGAGGTTCAGCATAAATGGGTTAGCTACGTCCTTTTATGCTATACCTTTCAAGTTCTGAAAATCCTAATCCTGTCTAATATTCTAACTCAAGGAATAGATGAAAAGGAATTTCAACTCCATGACTGGGAACATCGATGATAATTTGTTGGGTAAGGTCCGAACAGGCTGATACCATTTGTAATGACCCGCCAATTCCCATTGTCTTGAGAGTTCAACGAGTCATTACTAGGCCTTAAGCGAAATCCCCAAGGAGCCAAAGGCTGGCAATAAATGTCGGAGGGTTTCAATGAAAGTGGGGGATGATTTACCCTTTAAGAAATAAACTCATCCATTAACCATTCACAATATGATGCATGAAAAAATGAAAGACCAAACAACAACTTCATTTATGTTAAACCACATCAGAGTACAGAACAACAAAAGACCAAACAGAACATCAAAATACACAGTGGAAGAACAACTCAAGACTCTCAAAAGACACCACGACTCTGTGGTCCATAAGCTCGAAGCTCCACAGCATCTCCCAAACATCACCACGAGCCACTAGTAATGAGATGATTTACCTTTACCTGTGTCTCAGAATACAACATCTGCAAAATCACCAAAGTTCCAAAGTAGGGGTGAGTATAAAACTCAGTAGGTTTTCCCCAATGACTTCCCTACTCACACCACTATGATAGAAGAGTTAGAAACATTTTTATAAAAATATTTTACATAAAACAATTTCACCAAAGCAGTTTATAACTAAATATAAACAAGTTTTCAAAAACCGTCCATGCTCAAAAGCATCCAAGTGCAAGTTAAACCAACTTTTCCAACACGTTATTTTTCTAGAAAAATAACCAAACAAATTTCCAAACCATTTTACAAACATCCTGTTTTGACATACCCAACCATTTCACAAATCTGTGAAATCAAACATGCATGCTTCGTTTTGACAGTTCCATACTAATGAGCAGTGTCTTGTCGATCTACCAAGTCGTCACAAGGTAATTATTTCCCGTGTGTCATTACACCTTTGGCACCGAGCACGAGGTCATATTTCAACCAAGCCTCATACTTAAAAGTCACATGTGCCATTAAACGTTTGGCATCGAGCACAAGGTCTTATTTCAACCAAGCCTCATATATACAACATGAACACACACACCACAGATTCCCAACAATCATGTTAAAACCATCCTTTCAATAAAACACAATTTATTGAAAACCATTTTCCATCAAAACCAAGTGTGGTCAACCAATTCAAACCATTTCAATAAAACTCCCTTCTTATTGAAAACCAAATCCATAAAAGTCATTTCAATCTCAAACCATTTCAATAAAACATACTTTTTATTGAAATCCCATTTCTCATCAAACCATTTACAATTTCTGCAATTTCATAATTTAAAATCAACATTTTAAATTCAAATAGCCAAATCACTTTGCAAAACAATTCACCAAGATTTTGAAATTTCATCAAAACCATAAATCCTCAATCAAGATGATTTAGTCCATGATTTTCACAATCAATACCATTCAAATAACCAATTTGGAACTAATCCAACCAATTGTAACAAGAGGAGTCAAGAGGGAAGCCACCTACCTCAACAAAAAGGTGAAACCGAGCAACATATGAAGAACGCTCAAGAACACCGGGTCAAAACTCCACGAATCCTCCTTAGATATATTCTCCTAACACAACCAAGACCAAATATCAGAATATTTGTAATCCACATACTTAGGTCTACCAATAACAGGCATAGATCTAATAAATCGAGAGAAACGGAGAGGTATATCTAAGTATATCTAAAAAACCATTCAAGAATGAAGGAGAACGATCACATTCCTTAAGAATCCGGTTTTGATTCTCCAAGAGAAGCCTTCGGATCACCTCCAGAATGCTTGGGAGAAGTTTTCCAACCTTCAAGGGAGAGTAATCCTGAGTTATGGACGCTTAGGAGCTTTAATGAGGCAATTAGAGGAAAAATAAGTTAGATCCACAATTTAAGGATCTAATTTAAGTGACTGCACGGTTAGTCCACACGTTTGAAAAACCATGCGCTAACCATTTGTTAGCTACTTTATCAACCACCCTTCTTGCATGGCCTCATCACATGGTTTACCTTAACCGTGCGTCGACCGTGCGGAATCCACTGCCTCCCCAGTCAGCCACGCATGGTTTGGTCACACGGTTTAGACAGCCTGTGTGCCACCCGTGCGCTTTCCCCTTTGCTTCAAACTTCAATCCAAGAACTCCCAACTCTCCCATACGTCACCCTTAACTTTGAAAACCAAGGAAAGAATCATGTAAGGGTTGCATACCATAAACCAGGGGGTACTACATGGAAGGAGTCTTGTAATGGATTAGGTTCACTCCATATTCTTATACATGACATCTCATAAGACTAAAACATTACCAGATGAATTTTAGGTATATATAACTTCGGGCTGACTAATCACTGTAATTTAATGTACATGAATATTTCTACAACATAAAGAAATCAATAATAAGTCATAAACCTAATAATTACCCCATGAAATAAATGGGTTTCATAATCTTGTCACATATCATAGTTAAATAGAGCTTCATAATGGAGTATTTTTAGAGAAGATCATAAGGCATGAATTACCCCTCGAAGTAAGGGAGAGTGATAAAGTTATACGTGTAAGATATATATATAAATTATATATTATAATTCCCTAAAATTAAAGGTTTTTTTCATTGATTAATAGAAACTCCATTAAAATATCATTTAAACTTTTTCAAGAAAAATAAACTTTTAACTTTGAAAATAAATTTTTAAACAATCTAACATAAAATATCTTACGGAAAAAAATTCTTAGAAAAGAACCTTATAAACTTGTAAAGTAATATTCAAATAAATGAGTTTTTGTGAAAGTAAAATGGTTCAGTTCATAATGAGTACATTAAAAACAAATATTACCTTCACATTTTTGTAATAAAAGTACAAAGTACCTTATTTAGAAAATTATAAAAAGATTACATTTTAAAAAAATTGGAAAATTTTAAATTATTGTTAAAAATGAATTTAAAAAATCATATTCAAACATTTTTTAAAACCACTTTTAGAAAACATGGATTTTCAGTAAAAAGGAAAGTCAACCAAAAAGATAAATAATGTCATATTTTATTAAAAACATTTTCTCAATAATTTTAAGTTCCAAATTGATTTAAATTATAATATTACCTAAAAACTTCATGAAAACCCATAAGAGAATAAAATTAAAGGGTTTTATTATACAATGATAAGATAATTTCCAATACTGCAAATTCAAGCATAAGTAATCCTAAGTAAGATGACATTGAAACATAAACCCTTGACACATTGGTTACTTTTAAATCATAACTACCATGAATAAAGTAATAGATTTATTACTTAAAGTATCATTAATTTTATATTATTCCTGAAATAATGTGTAAAGGGGTTGTATATACAACATTTAAAAGAAATTAGGTGCATAAAAGAACATGTGTCTCAAGGAAGGATGTTTTGAGACTAAACACTTACCACAAGACCAAATCGTAATGTGTGTTCCTTATCATCCTAAATAAAAAAATATTTTACTAATTTAAATGATTTAGAACCATTTTCAAATTTATTATTCCATTTATTTTATTTTTAACCATAACTTATTCTATTACTTAATGAATTAATTTCACAATGGTTGTTTTATGGATAAATGGATCATATGTGAAAAATCACTTTAGTAAGTTGAATAAAGTAAAATAGATTATTATTTAATCACCTACAGAATGTAAATAATGAAATAATTATAATTTTTATACATAAATTATACTTTTAAAACCATATATGATATATGGTTTTGAAAAATAAACTATGTTACAATCAGGGAGATGGTATGTCATACGTATGCAAGAGTAACGTTTATATTTTTCAACGATTATGATATAAATATGGTAATTCTTATTTTATATATACAATAAGATAATGATATCATAAATATTATATTATTCCTTTATATACCCTTAAATATAACATTCATGTTATGCAGAAAAAACATGTCACATCACTTCATGATCTGGTAGTTCTCCATACACACGAACGATGATATCATTTATTCAACTGATGGTAAGGTAAGAAAGTATATGATATTTTAATTTTCAATACTCATTAATATGAAATTAATATAATATATGAACACAAAATCAATCCTTGTGACTCTGTGTTTGATGTGTTGGCACATAACTTTTTTTATGAGGGAAGTCGACGAGAGGGGATACCTCAACTTTTTTTCTCCTCAAATATGATAATCATGAGAAAGTGATTTCTTTGAGATCAATGCATCGGAGGTTCTATAGTTGTTAAGTAAAAGTAATTATTATGATTTTAGGTTTCATATGAGTGACACCTTGAGTTCTAGAGATTTTGGTATTAAGGTTGTTTTCAAATGGAAATATTGTATGGTTACCTAGCCCTATTGACTTTGGATGAATTTTACCACATGGGGGGATCATAGGTGCACTCTCATGGATGGGAATGGAACTGGATGGTGGATAATATTTTCAATGAATGAGACTTACATTCCCTAGATTATGGGAAACCTATTACAATTGTAATAGCCCGAGATTTTATGAAAAATATTCTTTTTTATTTCACTAATGTCTTGTGTTGTACGCTACACCAAAAGGAGTTTCACAACACGGATCCTTGACTTGCCTTGCATTACACGCAATCGCGACCTTCCTTGATAGCGTGTGTAGTACGCAATACCGAGTTTCACTAAACAACGATATGCTATTAAAATATTATTATAACTAGCCGTTATGAATAGTAATAACCACCTTTTTAAATTTTAGAAATTTTAGCTCTCAAATTGGACTTTATTTTTGGATTCGTAGTATCGAATTTAGCCTAAGGTGAAATTTTGGTGATTTTCGGATAACTTTCATATTTTGATGAATAGTGAAAATTACTAAATTTTAGTTAAAAACAATTTTTTCAATCGAAATAATTAATAGTGATAAATTATTAATTTGAGTGGTTTTAAAGTATATTTAGAATATATTTTTACAATTTAATACAATGTTGGTCATTGGATGTAATTTCACATTTAAACTAGACATAAACAAGTGTCAATCTTTTGATAGATATTGTTTCTTAAAAACACGCTCTTTGTTTTAACAGCGGGATTTAATTATAAAATTAATTAATGCAACTTCTATGATATTAATTTGGTAAAATAGACTTCATTTTTGAATTTGGAATATGAAATATAGCTTAGGATGAAATTTTGGCATTGTTCTGAAAAACATCAATTTTTGATGAATAGTGAAACTACTAAGTGGTGGTTAAAAAAATTAATTTCTTCATAAATCTTAATTCTACCGCTTCTGTGAATGGAATTTCAAAAATCCAAGAGACATGGTTGATGTCAGTAAGTAAAATGTGGTTCAATGAGATGAAAATAATTTTTGGTGAATAGTAACTTTTTACTTTTATTTTCCACGGTTAAAAGTAAATAGGGTAATTAAGGGTAAAAATGATATTATTATTACCCTAAAACATGTCCTAATTCTATTGGACAAGTGTAATTCGACCAAAAATAAGCTTAGGAATAAAATATGACCATTTAGGCCCACTTGGATTAGATTAGGACATTTATTATTATTTAATTCAAAAAAGAGTTAAAAGAGTCAAAATCAAAGTATATTTACTAAAACATTTTTAATATAGGGTTTTACGTAAGATAAATTCTATTGTAAATATTCATTAGAAAGATAAAACGATTTCCTACATGATGGTATTTTATTTGTAATTTTTAGACATCAAATAATTTAATTTATTTATGACACAAAGATGATGCAGTAATTATCTTATTAATGAAATATTGACATAATTGATATTATAAATACCAAAATAAATGTAATTTGAGACTTTTTATGAATTACACTAATTTTATAGGTTACTATGATATATTATTGTTGATTTAATCAACTTGGTTCGAACATATAATTCTTTTATGACTTTCACAAAAATCATGTATCAAATAGTGTCAAAATTGACACAAAATAGTTTTTAAATCAAATATTATATTATTAATTGTTATTTTATTCCTAAAAATCAAAGGTTCCGTAAAATGACTTATATAAGGATATATGTATTAATAATATACAATTTGGGGTTCGTTTGTCATGTTATAGTAAGTTTATTAACCATATAGTGAAAGAAAAAAAAAAAGACACGGTAAAAGTTAAATTATTTAACTTAGAGTTAAATCTAATTGATAAGGTTAAAAAAATACCCTAAACTTGTCTAAATCTTATTGGATGATATGATTTCGACCCATCCCCACTTTAGCTTCGAAATAATACCCTTTGGAACCATTATAAACCGATTTTGACTTTAATATAAAATAATATTTTGAGATATTCCTAAGGTGCCCCTCTCCTCCCTTATAAAAGGACACCTCCTCCCCCTCCTCCTCACACCAATTTGAGCACTCAAGCTCGGCCAACCCCTGCCAAACTCTCTTCTCCACTTCCCTAGAAACATCCTAGAGGTTCTGGTCTTCCTCAAAGACCAATTTTAGTGCCCTAAGAGGAGGTCTCAAAGAGGCGCTTCAAAGAAGAGGAGGTTCGGACACATACGAAGCAAATCGGACCTAAGGTAAGGGAAATATCACAATCTCACTTTTATCTGATATTGTTTTTACCTTGGTAATTATTGGGGTGTATTTTATCATCCACATCCATGTTTCCTCAATATTTAATATTATTTCCATCCAACTACAATTGTTTAAATCTAATTTTACCCTTCGGTGAGTTTTTAGTAAAAGATATGAAAGGAATCTTTTGTCGTTTTTCGTACGAGGTACTTTTTGACTTTTCCGACAAAAGTACGAAGAATGTTTTTTTTAACTTATACTGCATGAATGGATTTTTAAAACATTATTTCCAAGAAGCTTCCTTTACAAGTTTTCAAGTTTATTTTTAATCAACTTCTTTTAGTTTATAATTTTATGAAATTTTAAGAAAGGAAAAGTGTTTTTAAAGTAGAAAAGATATT
The DNA here is from genome assembly GCA_963277665.1 of Viscum album. Lineage (NCBI taxonomy): Eukaryota > Viridiplantae > Streptophyta > Magnoliopsida > Santalales > Viscaceae > Viscum > Viscum album. The sequence goes on from OY728150.1 coordinate 1,621,691,518, forward strand.
TTCCTCAAAAATTCATTTCATGTGTTTTATCAAAATTATTTTCCATCTAAGATAACATAGGGTTCTGTTTTTATCCCTATTGTTACATTGATTTGATTATGTTGTGATGGAATTATTTTTATGAATTCCTTTATCATATATGAATTGTTTTATGATGTCATGATGTTTAAGAATCCCATTTTTACTATATGGGTTATGCAATGATGTATGATATATGATTTTGTGGCACACATAAGAAAGGATTCATTATAAGATGGGTGGGACCTATATCTCCCTCCAATGCATTGGGTAAAGATTTTATATCTCATGAGATAGACATGGCTGGAATGGTAGGTTATACCGGTTCAGTGAAACAGGACTAAAACGAGGGTTACTCGATTCAGAAAGGGACTTTGTCCACTAAGATAGTCTTGGGAATGAGTCTTGACTAACAAGAAATGATTCTCTATGAATATGTGTGAATGCCACAAAGTTTCATGTTTTAAGTTATGATTATTGTGATTACATTTCACTACCATGATTTATCCCATGTTATGAAATTATGCTCTCTTTTGCAGGTTATGATTTTCAAAATGTTATGTTCTTATGAATACGATGTGATTGATATTTCTTCTGTTTACCCTTACTAAGCATTTGAGCTCACCCTTTTATGTTTTCTTTTCCCCAGGATATAAAGAAAGGTTTTAGGGAAAAAAAGTAAGATCTTTATGGGAGATGTTGAAGATCTTTCACCACGATTAGAAGATTTTATTCCGAGTTTCCAAATACACTAAACTATTACGATCCTTGTGTGTGTGTTTTTGTTATGTACCAAGTATTCCGCAAAAGTAATGTAATGTCCATGTACGTCAAGCTTCGGGTCTCTACAGTTGGTATCAGAGGAAAGGTTTAGTCAACCTTTGGAAACTAGGATGCGAGAACTTTAGTGAGATCCCTAGAGATATTTATAAGGTATGTCTAGGGATGTCCTTAAGGATAAGTATACGTATAGGATACAGTCCTAGAACTACGGTAACGATCATAGAATTTAACCTAAGATGTTAGATATTGAGGATACTCCACCTTTATTATGTTGTTTTCCCAAGCATGATTTTTGCCTCTCACACTATTCTTTTTTTTGGGTTTTAGAAAATGGTTGGAAACAAGATGAATCATGATAATGGAGGATATGATGGACAATGGAATGATATTCTTCATAATGAAATGGGATTTGGAAGTCCAAACATCATTATTATGCTGAATCAACAATCTCATAATATGATCAATAAAGTAAAATTTGGTAAGTTTCCTGACTCGGCTAATAAGAGAAAGATGGAGTTTCATGATGATCATAGAGGAAAGAAAGTCCAATTTCCCCTATGTAAATCATGTGGGGAGAGGAATCAAGGAGAATGTTTCAAAGGAACTGGAAGATGCTTTGGGTGTGGAAAAGAAGGACACAAAGCAAGTAAGTGCAAAGGAAAAGGTTCAGTTAACACCATGGATGAGGATAATGGTATTGCTACGACATCAACAATGGTTAAATGTTTTAAATGTGGAATGTACGGGCATTATGCAAACCAATGCCCTAAGGGAAAGTCTCATGAAGATAATCAGTATGGTCGTATGGGAAGTATTTATGTTGATGATGATGAAGAGACTACAAATGATATGTGAGATGAAATAATTGTTGAAGCTCGGTCAATGGTTTAAGAATGTAGTGGAATGATTACATGTTTATCATGTGTAATGTTGTATAAGAAATCTCATGGTACTATGGAATAAAGAGACATCTAAGGATTGTTACACTGTTGTCTTTCCTTGAGTTATGAAAGTGTATGATTAATGGTACCACTATCCATGAGAGGTTATTCAGATATTTTTGGAATTTAGATGATATGCGCATAATGAAGGAATAATAAGATAATGAGGTGTTTGATTATATTCATGAGCTCATGACTGATATAAGGAGAAGGTTATATCATGGTTTGAGTATAGAGAATTTTTGGATTTTGGTATGTGGAAAGAGTTAACTTTTAACTGCATTCATGTTTTCACTAAGGTTCAATGGGTACTCAAGAGAATACATGATTAAGGCCTTTGAATGTTTGGAATATGACCAACAAGACATATCTTATGATATATGGGGATTAACGAGAGTATTAAATCTCTGGTAATCGTTTTCACTATATTATGAGAGTGGACTGTAGTATTATGGATAAGCCTAAATATTGGAATGGATTATGTTGGACATAAGTTAGTATTGTTTAACGATAGAACTTTTTTTTCGATATTATTGATGGGATATTATAGTAATATAGTTTTAGAAAAAGGACAACCTGCAGGACGGGCGACAACCCATCGTGTCGGACAAGGCCGTGGGAATCGAACCCACAACTGAAGTGCGACTGGCCTTTATCGCCTACCACTAGACTACAGGAAGTCCCTGTTTAGTATAAACTAGTTTTATTTTATTAAGCGGTATGATATATGAAGTATAAGTCCATTTTAGGAACCATATATGATTAATCTCACTATAGATCAACTTATGTATATAATTTTTTTTTGCTAACCTTTTGTCTGAGACAGATGGAATGACCCGTCATTCTATCACATGATCTGCTAACACTTCACGAATAACAAATTCAACTTCATTTATTTAAGAGATGAAGTGGAAATTGTTAAAGGCACGAAGAACAGTGAGATTGTACCAAAATAAAGTAAGTATTTATTCTAATTCAAATTCTTTAACATTAGGGAAACGATATTGAAAACCAAAAATGTTTTCCTAGTGATCTTATATCTGATGAATCAGATGGTACCTTAGATCATCACAAATTTATGGCTTTGTGATTGCTGGCTTTTCCATAGCCATGTTCTCTACCACTCTCCATCAGAACATGATGGTTAGATTTCTCTTCCATATCCATATTTTCACCTATGTGGAAACCCAGTGATTAGTTTATTTGGGTAACCGTTACATTTCATACTTTTGTTTTTAAAGATAAGTTTTGGTATTCCTTTTTACGATGTGGGTTTCTATTAAAGAAACTTTCAAATAGTAAACAATTTATAACCCCGACGAATTTCGAGGGCGAAATTCATTTTAAGGGGGGTAGAATGTAACAGCCCGAGATTTTATGAAAAATATTCTTTTTTATTTCACTAATGTCTTGTGTTGTACGCTACACCAAAAGGAGCTTGCACAACACGCATCCTTGATTTGCCTTGCATTACACGCAATCGCGACCTTCCTCGATAGCGTGTGTAGTACGCAATACCGAGTTTCACTAAACAATGATATGCTATTAAAATATTATTATAACTAGCCGTTATGAATAGTAATAACAACCTTTTTAAATTTTAGAAATTTTATCTCTCAAAATGGACTTTATTTTTGGATTCGGAGTATCGAATTTAGACTAAGGTGAAATTTTGGTGATTTTCGGATAACTTTCATATTTTGATGAATAGTGAAAATTACTAAATTTTAGTTAAAAACAACTTTTTCAATCGAAATAATTAATAGTGATAAATTATTAATTTGAGTGGTTTTAAAGTATATTTATAATATATTTTTACAATTTAATACAATGTTGGTCATTGGATGTAATTTCACATTTAAACTAGACATAAACAAGTGTCAATCTTTTGATAGATATTGTTTCTTAAAAACACGCTCTTTGTTTTAACAGCGGGATTTAATTATAAAATTAATTAATGAAACTTCTATGATATTAATTTGGTAAAATAGACTTCATTTTTGAATTCGGAATATGAAATATAGCTTAGGATGAAATTTTGGCATTGTTCTGAAAAACATCAATTTTTGATGAATAGTGAAACTTCTAAGTGGTAGTTAAAAAAATTAATTTCTTCATAAATCTTAATTTTACCGCTTCTGTGAATGGAATTTCAAAAATACGAGAGACACGGTTGATGTCAGTAAGTAAAATGTGGTTCAATGAGATGAAAATAATTTTTGGTGAATAGTAACTTTTTACTTTTATTTACCACGGTTAAAAGTAAATAGGGTAATTAAGGGTAAAAATGATATTATTATTACTCTAACACATGTCCTAATTCTATTGGACAAGTGTAATTCGACCAAAAATAATCTTAGGAATAAAATATGACCATTTAGGCCCACTTGGATTAGATTAGGACATTTATTATTATTTAATTCAAAAAAGAGTTAAAAGAGTCAAAATCAAAGTTTATTTACTAAAACATTTTTAATATAGGGTTGTACATAAGATAAATTCGATTGTAAATATTCATTAGAAAGATAAAACGATTTCTTACATGATGGTATTTTATTTGTAATTTTTATACATCAAATAATTTAATTTATTTATGACACAAAGATGATGCAGTAATTATCTTATTAATGAAATATTGACATAATTGATATTATAGATACCAAAATAAATGTAATTTGAGACTTTTTATGAATTCCACTAATTTTATAGGTTACTATGATATATTAGTGTTGATTTAATAAACTTGGTTCGAACATATAATTCTTTTATTACTTTCACAAAAATCATGTATCAAATAGTGTCAAAATTGACACAAAATAGTTTTTAAATCAAATATTATATTATTAATTGTTATTTTATTCCTAAAAATCTAAGGTTCGGCCAAATGACTTAGATAAGGATATATGTATTAATAATATACAATTTGGGGTTCGTTTGGCATGTTATAGTAAGTGTATTAACCATATAGTGGAAGAAAACAAAAAGACACGGTAAAAGTTAAATTATTTAACTTAGAGTTAAATATAATTGATAAGGTTAAAAAATACCCTAAACTTGTCTAAATCTTATTGGATGATAGGATTTCGACCCATCCCCACTTTAGCTTCTAAATAATACCCTTTGGAACCATTATAAACCGATTTTGACTTTAATATAAAATAATATTTTGAGATATTACTAAGGTGCCCCTCTCCTCCCTTATAAAAGGACACCTCCTCCCCCTCCTCCTCACACCAATTTGAGCACTCAAGCTCGGCCAACCCCTGCCAAAATCTCTTCTCCACTTCCCTAGAAACATCCTAGAGGTTCTGGTCTTCCTCAAAGACCAATTTTCGTGCCCTAAGAGGAGGTCTCAAAGAGGCGCTTCAAAGAAGAGGAGGTTCAGACACATACGAAGCAAATCGGACCTAAGGTAAGGGAAATATCACAATCTCACTTTTATCTGAGATTGTTTTTACTTTGGTAATTAATGGGGTGTATTTTATCATCCACATCCATGTTTCCTCAATATGTAATATTATTTCCATCCAACTACAATTGTTTAAATCCAATTTTACCCTTCGGTGAGTTTTTAGTAAAAGATATGAAAGGAATCTTTTGTCGTTTTTCGTATGAGGTACTTTTTGACTTTTCTGAAAAAAGTACGAAGAATGTTTTTTTTAACTTATACTGCATGAATGGATTTTTAAAACATTATTTCCAAGAAGCTTCCTTTACAAGTTTTCAAGTTTATTTTTAATCAACTTCTTTTAGTTTATAATTTTATGACATTTTAAGAAAGGAAAAGTGTTTTTGAAGTAGAAAGGATATTTTCCTCAAGAATTCATTTCATGTGTTTTATCAAATTTATTTTCCATCTAAGATAACATAGGGTTCTGTTTTTATCCCTATTGTTACATTGATTTGATTATGTTGTGATGGAATTATTTTTATGAATTCCTTTATCATATATGAATTGTTTTATGATGTCATGATGTTTAAGAATCCCATTTTTACTACATGGGTTATGCAATGATGTATGATTTATGATTTTGTGGCACACATAAGAAAGGATTCATTATAAGATGGGTGGGACCTATATCTCCCTCCAATGCATTGGGTAAAGATTTTATATCTCATGAGATAGACATGGCTGGAATGGTAGGTTATACCGGTTCAGTGAAACAGGACTGAAACGAAGGTTACTCGATTCAGAAAGGGACTTTGTCCACTAAGATAGTCTTGGGAATGAGTCTTGACTAACAAGAAATGATTCTCTATGAATATGTGTGAATTCCACAAAGTTTCATGTTTTAAGTTATGATTATTGTGATTACATTTCACTACCATGATTTATCCCATGTTATGAAATTATGCTCTCTTTTGAAGGTTATGATTTCCAAAATGTTATGTTCTTATGAATACGATGTGATTGATATTTCTTCTGTTTACCCTTACTGAGCATTTGAGCTCACCCTTTTATGTTTTCTTTTCCCCAGGATATAAAGAAAGGTTTTAGGTAAAAAAAAAAGTAAGATCTTTATGGGAGATGTTGAAGATCTTTCACCACGATTAGAAGATTTTATTCCGAGTTTCCAAAGACACTAAACTATTACGATCCTTGTGTGTGTGTTTTTGTTATGTACCAAGTATTCCGCAAAAGTAATGTAATGTCCATGTATGTCAAGCTTCGGGTCTCTACAACAATGATGTGCAACTCACAGGATTATGAATCGAGTTTTGGTGATTGAGTGTAATGGGAGAATGCAGCTACTTAATTTGAAATTATATTGAAGTAGTTCATAAACTGGTTATGTGCGGTGTTTTTTAAATTATAAATCAGTGAGTGGTTGTGTGGGAATGAAAGTTGATCATTTAGTAAAATACAATAGGTGCAGTGGCCCAGGGTTTTGGATGAGAATTTAAAACTTATCTTTGTGGTAGAGGGGACATTAAAAATGACAAAATGGATATCGGATGATAGACTTGAGGGTGGGCCTTAGTGTATATTGTTAGGGAAATTTGGTTTTAGGAGTTGGTGGTAGATAAGTGTAGCTTAGGAGGAGAGACATGCATCTAGTTAGGGAACCTTTTGAAGTTTCACTCAATGAGACTTTTAAGGAATTACTATGGTGGAGAGTAAACCATTGGATAGTTGTGGGTAGTGTACCTTATTGTAATTAAATTCTATGGATGTAAAGGGTGGATTTTATGTGGTCTAGGAATACATCACATGTTTTCTCTCAGAGTGGTTCTAATATATGAGTACTTTTGACCACATTTAGTCATTAAATTTTTTAATAAATAGACTTTGGACCATGATGACATTGAATTTAGTTCAGTATAGAAATGATAAAGACACCCTATAAGGGGGCGTTTCATATCGATCATAGTGACCTGAAAATCATAAGAGAATGGACATGGGTGTGGATAAATATATTCTTAGATAATAATTTTGGTAATTTAGATGATGGCGGGTTTTGAGACTAAACATAACAAAATTCTATAGAGAAAGACAAGTATGAATTGGGATGTCATAACAAATGGAGTCCAAGCATTGGCTTTGATCACAGCATAATTTTGAAATGCTCTAAACATGATCAGGTAAAACAAGATTCATGCCTATAGTAGGTCATGCCAACAGTTTTGGTTGAATGGAGATTCAAACAATACAAAAAACACCAATTAGTGTTTCTTTCTTTCATTAGCGATGTTTATAAATGTCGCTAATTCATTTATTGATGTTTCTGAAAAAACGTGTCCAAATGAAGTGTCTTTAAATTTGTGACCATTATAAATGTTGCTAATTTTTAGCATTTATAACATCCCTATTTCACTACACATCATTTACTGATGTCTTTCAGAAATGTGGGTAAATAAACATTGCTAAATTATTATCATTTATAAACATCTTTACTTAGTGACACCTCATTTAGAGATGTAATTTAGAAATATTGTTAAATAAACATATTTAAATATTACTCATTTACTGATTTTATTTTAGAAATGATGATATTTTGTTCTTTTTAAATTTCTAATTTTATGAAAAAAACTAATTTTTTTAGTTTTCCATTTTTCATTTTGAATTTTTTTTTTGAAATTTATAGTTTTTTTACTATAAAAAAACATTTTGGTGCCTCAAGGCCTCCAGTAACCTAGGTGGATTACCTTGCCTCTCTGGTACCCCTGGAGGATGCTCTCGCCTCTCCAGTGCCTCGATCTGAACCAGCCCTCATGACTCAACTCGTACGCCATGGCCTCGATCTCTAACTCGCCCTCCTCCTCTCCATTACCTAATACTATCGATCCTCCATTACCTCCATCACAACCCACCACACCCTCATTCTCTTTATTTTTATCTAGTACTTAGTGGACACACTTGCACGACCAAACCGCTCCCCTCCTCTCCATTACCTCGGATTTTTGATCCCCCATTTCCTTGTCCTCAACCCACCCTGCCCTCAAGCTCTATATTTCTCTCAAGTGCTCGTTGGATGCCCTCACACAACTCAACCTCCATGCCCCGCCTCGGAAAATATGCAACAATGTGGAATTGAACCCAAAACGTATGGCTTCCAAGAAGATCATCAAACCGACTAACTTATTATAATTCAGATTTTTTTATTGTATTATGTGATATTTCTATATATATATATTAGTATTTAAAAATTAATATTATATACATATATATATATATCTCTGTGTGTGTTAATATTTTATATTTCATACTTTATATTTATTTATTATAGATATATATTTTTCAATTTTATGTTTATATATATGTTTATACATGTGTGTGTTTGTGTTAATAATATATATATTTTTATATATTAATATATTTATATTTTTTATATTTATATTTTATGTTTATATAAAAATATAAATGTATTTATATTATATTACATATAGATATGATTATGTTTTACATATATGTTTATATTATGAATATATATATACATATATATATATATTATTTATATTTTATATATTTATGTTTATATTTTATGTGTATATATATATGTGTGTGTGTTTATATTATATTTATATATATGTGTGTGTGTGTGTGTTTATTATATATATATATATATATATATATATAATATTAAGATGGTACAGATGTCAAGGGCGACTCACACACACTGCAAAAAACTGGATCGGGGACTCGACCTCGAGACCACTGCCCAAAACCCTAACCCCCTCACCACCCCAGCCACCTGTGGGGGGATATATATATATATCTGTGGGTGTGGGTGTGTTTATGTTTTATATTATATATGTATATATTTATATATATAATTATGTTTTTATATATGTTTATATTAGATATTTATATTTATGTTTATGTTTATGTTATATATATGTGTGTGTGTGTATTTCTATGTGTGTGTTTGTGTAAATATATATGTGTACGTATACTTATATATAATTATAATTATAAATATATATATATATATATATATACACATATAATTAGTCATGTTGTAAAACACTAGTAAAATGTGACTAAATTTAAAAAATATATGTGTTTTTATATATGAATATATTTATATATATTTATATATTTGTATGTGTGTGTGTGTCAATAAATATATTTTTATAAATATGTTTATAAATATGTGTATGTGTTTATATATATATATATATATATATATATATATATATATGTTTATATTTTATGTTTACATTTATATATAAGTTTATATTACATTTTATTATATTTAACATATATGTCTATATTTTATTATATATATATATATATGTATATATGTTTATATTGTAAATTTGTATGTGTGTTTATATTATTTGTATATGTGTGTGTGTGTGTGTTCATCTATCTATATGTATCACGACCCATCCCGGTGGGTCCCGTGCCACTACAATCCCAAGCCCGCCTCCAATAGACCAGGGGCAAGCGACTAGCGCCGAGTAGGCATATCTCACAAATGGGAGACATTCTTGTAACGCCTCGACCCCAGCTACCCAGAGTCGGTGCATTACTTCGTAACATTGGCATGATCACAAAAGATCAAGTCTTGAAAGACCGATTAGTTTAGTAGCCTTGGAAACACTAGATACATTAATAAGTCTTTCATTACATCAAAAAGTTAACAAACTACAATAATATGGTCTTCATAGTCCACACTCATATCCCTTTTTGACTACCCCTGCAGGTCATTCATAAAATACTTCGTCACATCCGGGAAAAATATAAAAACATTGAAAGGGGTGAGCTCAGATGCTCCGTAAGGATAACAATATAGCGGAAACTTTCATAAATAAACACAAACATTTAAGGCAATGTATAACTAAAACAAAAGCCTTTTAAACTTGAAAATCAACATAATATGGCAAAAGTAAAATGAGATAATGTCATTTACTTATTCACATGGATATTCTACTCATCGAATAATCACATGTAATATCAATAACCACTTTCATAATGATGGAATGCATAATGCCAAACATTCTGAAACATTTTGTCAAGGCCTCGGCCAAGACGTCTAAAATGATTAAGGCCTCGGCCAAAACCATAAATCAAATTGGGAAAGGGCCTCGACCAATTCCATGTCTAGTTGTCTCATGAGACCTACCGATGCATCGAGGAGCTATAGCGGGCTCCACCCGTCACTTAATAAGTCCAATGCATTCCTCATATGAATAGGTTTAAACATATCATAAACCATAACATAATCGTATCACATAAAACATGCATAAAGGAAACATAGCATTTCCACATTTCAATCACAAGATATCAATACAACACATTGATATAATAAAAACGCTTTCAAAACCATTTTCAATACCAAAATAAAAGAAAATTATAACATGGTATTTATTTTTAATTAAAAAAAAGTATGGCTTGTAGAGGAAGCCGAAACTCAAATAATGGTCACGGCGGTGGAGAGGTTGTTGTTGCTGCATATGTACTGAAAGAAAAACATTCACTTTTTGTCATTTAGTAAAACGCTTCATATAAAAAAGATTCCATTAGAATAAACGTAAAAGTCAAAGGGGTTTATACACCGTATAAAAGAAAGTTGTGTATAAAACCAAATATGCCTCAATGAAAGGATATTGAGACGAAGTCCTTAAAAATATCATTTTTAAAATAAAATATATCTATTATGTGTATTCACTATAGGTACACATAAAGAAAGTAAAAATACAAAATAGGACATAATAATATCATGACATAATTTGAAAGTAGGAGATTAACCCAAAGAATGGAAATTGGGTTAAGAAGTTCCCTTACCTCCTGTCTGACTTGACTCAACCGTTCTTTAACATCCTGAATAATAAACTAGAGTTTATATATATCTTATTAAGAACAATTTTCAATTTCATTATCCTTTTTATATCACTTATTACAATGATATGAACATTATGTAATTATTTAAGTTAATAACGGTCGTTTTGTCGATCTTTGGTACTTGAGTCAAAAATAAACTTCTTATAATTACAAGTTGTTCATGTGGTGAAATATCCATTATATCCAGAATTATATTCATGATGTAGATATCATATATATCATATATATACAGTATATACATTCATTTATAATATTACATAACATTTAGAGGTAAGAAATGAAATGCACCGTTCATGGAGACGGTAAGCCGTACGTACGCATGAACGCTACTTTCATTTCTATTTCGTATTTAATGGAATTAAATCATAATTATATAAAGGTATAATATAGTTCCAGTATAATATCATATATAATATCATTTACTCCATCCTTTATACATCTCACGTATGGCATTAACGATTCACATCACTTTGAGGGGGCGGTAGTCCGCACTTCCTAAAATGAAATTATCGCGTTTACCCATAATGGAAATAATAAAGTATTCCATAAATGAGAAATACAGAAGCATAAGTAAAACATAAACATATTATATATCATATATAAATATAGTGACATCTTAATGGCCACCTTTGAAGGTGTTATATGAGTGTTGAACAATCATCGTTTCGTGAGGCAGAAATTCGCCATCCACAGAAACCGTATGTTCTTTAACCATTAGATGTAGGTGTGTGTAAGTGTAGCTCGAATAATTATTAGAAAAACATCCTAGTATATTGATTATACTGGTGTTGTTACAAAATAAATTAATAAAAAGAGTTTATGGGGTTGGAGAAGAAAAATAAAACAAAACAACATTAGAGAAGACATTACCTCAAAATCGGGTAACTCTTTTTGATTTGAGCCAAAGGCTTCCTTGGGAAGTGTTCTGCCCAAAGTGAGGCTTCTAGGAGTAAGGGGGGAAAGTTGGGAGAGTATTTTGGTAGAGTTTGGCCGAGACAAATGGCTTGAAAGTGATAATGAGGTGGTAGAGGTGGGGGCCTTTTATAAGTGGAGAGGAGGGGCACTCTTGGAAATTAAGGAAAATTTACATTATTATACAATTATTTTCGGATTCTAAAGGTCCCACACTTATATAATTAGTGTCTAAGGTGATAAGGGTTCGAAATATACCCATCCAATAGTCTTTGGACAAGTTTAAGCCTTGTATTGTACATTATCTTTTCATTTTGTTAAAATCGTTAAATAATGAGGTCATCGCTGCATCATAATGATGTCATAAATAATTTAATTTATTTAATGTCTAAAAATTATAAAAAAAAATACTATGATGTAGGAAATATTTTTATCTTTCCAATGAATATTTATAGTCAAAAATATGACTTGAATAACCCCATGTAAAAATTGTTTTAGTAAAACATTTCATGTTTGTGTCATTTTTTACTTTAACATTAAATAAAAGGTATTTATGTCATTTTCTAACTAAAGTGGCTCCATGGGGTCCCAAAGTTGACCCATGGATTTTCTTGGTCGTCCATGGCACATCAAAGGAGGGTAGTACATGTGTCAAGCTCATCTCATATTATTAAAACATTATTTATACCTTAAACTACACTAATTACCTCTAATCGCGATTAAGAACTTAAAAGTTACTATTCACCAAAAATTATTTTAATCTCATTGAACCACATTTTACATCTTAATGACAACCATTTATGTCGTATTTTTGAAAATCAAATCACAGAAGTGGTAATATTTCATTTAAACGAAAAATCAGTTATTTAACTACCACTTAGTGGTTTCACTATTCATCAAAAATTGAAGTTTTTCCGAACAATGCCAAAATTTCACCCTAAGCTATAATTGATATTCCGAATTCAAAAATGATGTCTATTTTATGAAATTACAAAAATATAAGTTGAATTAATTAATTTTATAATTAATTCCCGTTGTCACAACAAATAGCGTGTTTTTAAGAAACAATTTATATCAAAAGATTGACAATTGTTTATGTCCAATTTCGAAGTGAAATTCATTCTAATGAACACCATTGGATAAAATGGTAAAAATATATTCTAATTATACTTTAAAACCACTCAATAGTATAACTTATCACTATAAAGTATTTTGATTAAAAAAGTTGTTTTAAGTATTTTTCACTATTCATAAAAATTTGGAAGTTCTCAGAAAGTTACAAAAAATTCAACATAGGCTAATTTCAATATTAGGAATACAAAAATGAAGTCCATTTTGAAATATAAAATTTCTATAAATTTTAAAAGTGGTTATTACTATTCATAACGGCTACTTTGATTAGTTGCGGTGTGTTAGAACTCGAAGTTGCGTACAATGCAAGCTATTGCATTATTGAATGAGAAGCGTATCGTGGAAGCTCAGGGTGTTACATTCTCACCTCCTTCAATAAATTGCGTCCTCGCAATTTGAAATTTTTCTTTGAAAATAAAAGGTTGAAAATAGAAAATACCTTTGTGGAAAACCCACATCGGAAATAAGGTTAATAAAAATATAACTTTAAAAGAAAGAAAGATAAGTAAAAAGGTCACCTGAGATAGCCTATACTAGGATTCTGCGAAAATATGGATATTGAAGAAAAACAAACCATCAAGGTCTGATGGAGAGTTGTAGAAAACTGGATTAGGAGAAAGTTAACAATAAGAAAATCACAAACTTGTGATTGGGTAAACGGTCATTGAATCCCCAGTTGGAAAAGTTAACCGGCAACGTTTTTGTTTTAAGTTACCTTTTATAAAGTTGAAGAATTTATTTAGGAGATTTACTAAGAACGTAAGGGAATATACATACTTGTCATGTAGACTTTCATTCTTTAATAAATTTTTACCAAAAACCCATCTTTCACTCTAAAAGGTAATAGAACTCAAAAATATTCTATTTATCCTAATTGTATAAGGTTCCAAATATTAACACATACCATTTAGATTAGTAAAACTATTTTGTAATAACCAGGGACTTCCTGTAGGCTAGTGGTAGGCGATTAATCCCAATCGTACTATGGTTGTGGGTTCGATTCCCACAGCTTTGTCTGACGCGATGGGTTGTCACTCGGTCTGCGTGTTGTCCTTTTTATAAATATCCAAAAATAAACTTAACAATAGTATCCAATGTAAAATATAATCCATTACAACCTTTATAGTTATCCAAAATACTTCTGTCCAACTCACAGTCCAGATTTTATGAGGAAGGTAAACATAATGAAGCTCCTTTTTTTCCTGCGTAACAACAAGTGAACAAATTCATCATGTATTCTTTTAAAACACTACAACATACTGAATTACCATAAATCCTTATTGATTACATTCATTATCCCTTATTCCTTATAGAAAACTAGATATACTCCTTCTATCCAAAAATGTATACAAATCATTAATCAGTTTGAAGGATGTTATGAATATCCAACATAATTTATCCGAATCAATCATGTCTTATTCCAAAATCACTATCTCGATATCAGAACCATATTATGGTTTATCTTTCTCTCAACCATATATTTTCCAAAAATTTAACCTACTGTGGAGTCACTTTTCTTGGTTCCACACAATCTCAAGTCCTAGATGAAATAGTACTGCAGTACAATCCTTATATACTCCATAATTATTATAACCCGTACATCATTGATACAACACTCAAATTACAAAATTCTTTAATAACAACATAAGAACTCTAATCATTCCTCCTCATCTGTGGTAGTATCATAACTTGATTATTATCCAATAACATCATTTGGGGAATACTCTGATGATTTGAACATTGGTTTGCGTAGTGTCCCCACTCCTTGCAGATGAAGCATTGTACATTTGAAACATTTTTCTTACCCTTGCAGTCACGCACTTGGTGTCCTTTTTCTCCACACTTATAACAAACTCCCATTCCCTTCAGGCAAATTCCAAGGTGTTTCTTCCCACAGTTATAACATATTGGAAAATTCCTCTTTTCCCGCGTCCCTTTATCCATCATTCTCTCTTCCATCGTTTTCATCTCTTTCATCCCTTCAAATACATAAGACTCAGAGAATTCTCTACTGATCTTATTAACACATGATATTATTTCATCATATGTTGATAACACATGGGAGAAAATTTCCCTTCTAAATGTTGGCTTAATACCATGAAAGATATGATCCTTCTTACTCTTTGGATCATACGTATTGATGGAGTTCACATTCCTTATACTGGGCGCCATTTCTATACAATGTCATAAACTAGGTTAGTTTATGAATTGAAATACATAATAACAAACTTGAAAACACTTATAATAAATTGAACTATTTATGGATATAATCCATAATCATAAAAATGTTTTCTTTGAGGAAGTATATAATCATAACCCTTCATAGTGGTTTGTAAAGAAAATGAGAATTATCCTAAGCATATCCCTCGAGAGTGTCGTAAACAAGAGTGCAGCAAGGCCCGTTGTCATGCACCAGTTCCCGTTCGAGTCTAGCTCAAAGCGGTGTTTTCGGGTTTCACCCCTAGGTACATTTGTGCCAGAGCCGCCTCTACCTACTCGTATCCAGACAGGGATGTATTACTCGGAAAACTCACAAAATCTCTATAATACCAAAATTCTAGGAAGTTCTTCTATACTAATCCTTAAAGTCTATCTTTGGGCTATGTGCTCTAATCAGAGTTTATCTAAATCTAGCTTCCAAGGTTAGTACTAAACTGCCTCTGATACCAACTGTAACGCCCCAACCCTAGCTACCCAGAGTCGGTGCATTACTTCGTAACATTGGCATGATCACAAAAGATCAAGTCTCGAAAGATCGATTAGTTTAGTAGCCTTGGAAACACTAGATACATTAATAAGTCTTTCATTGCATCAAAAAGTAAACAAACTACAATAACATGGTCTTCATAGTCCACACTCATATCCCTTTTTGACTACCCCAGCAGGTCATTCATAAAATACTTCTTCACATCCTGGAAAAATATTAAAACATTGAAAGGGGTGAGCTCAGATGCTCAGTAAGGATAACAATATAGCAAAAACTTTCATAAATAAACATAAACATTTAATTCAATGTATAACTAAAACAAAAGCCTTTTAAACATGAACATCAACATAATATGGCAAAAGTAAAATGAGATAATGCCATTTACTTCTTCACATGGATATTCTACTAGTCGAATAATCACATGCAATATCAATAACCACTTTCATAATGATGGAATGCATAATGCCAGACATTCTGAAACATTTTGTCAAGGCCTCGGCCAAGACGTCTAAAATGATTAAGGCCTCGGCCAAAACCATAAATCAAATTGGAAAAGGGCCTCAGCCAATTCCACGTCTAGTTGTCTCATGATACCTACCGATGCATCGAGGAGCTATAGCGGGCTCCACCCGTCACTTAATAAGTCCAAAGCATTCCTCATATGAATAGGTTTAAACATATCATAAACCATAACATAATCGTATCACATAAAACATGCATAAAGGAAACATAACATTTCCACATTTCAATCACAAGATATAAATACAATACATTGATATAATAAAAACGCTTTCAAAACCATTTTCAATACCAAAATAAAAGAAAAGTATAACATGGTATTTATTTTTAATTAAAAAAAAGTATGGCTTGTAGAGGAAGCCGAAACTCAAATAATGGTCATGGCAGCGGAGAGGTCGTTGTCGCCGCATATGTATGGAAAGAAAAACATTCCCTTTTTGTCATTTATTAAAACGCTTCGTATAAAAAATATTCCTTTTGAATAAACGTAAAAGTCAAAGGGGTTTATACAGCGTATAAAAGAAAGTTGTGTATTAAACCAAATATGCCTCAATGAAAGGAGATTGAGACGAAGTCCTTAAAAAGATCATTTTTAAAATAAAATAGATCTATAATGTGTATTAACTATAGGTACACATAAAGAAAGTAAAAATACAAAATAGGACATAATAATATCATGACATAATTTGAAAGTAAGAGATTAACCCAAAGAATGGAAATTGGGTTAAGAAGTTCTCTTGCCTCGTGTCTGACTTGACTCAACCGTTCTTTAACCTCCTGAATAATAAACTAGAGTTAATATATACCTTATTAAGAACCATTTTCAATTTAATTATCCTTTTTATATCACTTATTACAATGATATAAACATTACGTAATTATTTAAGTTAATAACGGTCGTTTTGTCGATCTTTGGTACTTGAGTCAAAAATAAACTTCTTATAATTACAAGTTGTTCATGTGGTAAAATATCCATTATATCCAGAATTATATTCATGATTTAGATATCATATATATCATATATATACATTATATACATTCATTTATAATATTACGTAACATTTAGAGGTAAGAAATGAAATGCACTGTTCATGGAGACAGTAAGTCGTACGTACGCATGAACGCTACTTTCATTTCTATTTCGTATTTAATGGAATGAAATCATAATTATATAAAGGTATAATATAGTTCCAGTATAATATCATATATAATATCATTTACTCCATCCTTTATACATCCCACATATGGCATTAACGATTCACATCACTTTAAGGGGGCGGTAGTCCGCACTTCCTAAAATGAAATTATCGCGTTTACCCATAATGGAAATAATAAAGTATGCCATAAATGAGAAATAAAGAAGAATAAGTAAAACATAAACATATTATATATCATATATAAATATAGTGACATCTTAATGGCCACCTTTGAAGGTGTTATATGAGTGTTGAACAATCATCGTTTCGTGAGGCAGAAATTCGCCATCCACAGAAACCGTATGTTCTTTGACCAGTAGATGTAGGTGTGTGTAAGTGTAGCTCGAATACTTATTATAACAACATCCTAGTATATTGAGGATACTGGTGTTGTTACAAAATAAATTAATAAAAAGAGTTTAGGGGGTTGGAGAAGAAAAATAAAACAAAACAACATTAGAGAAGACATTACCTCAAAATCGGGTAACTCTTTTTGATTTGAGCCAAAGGCTTCCTTGGGAAGTGTTCTGCCCAAAGTGAGGCTTCTAGGAGTAAGGGGGGAAAGTTGGGAGAGTATTTGGGCAGAGGTTGTCCAAGCCAAATGGCTTGAAAGTGTGAATGAGGTGGTAGAGGTGGGGGCCTTTTATAAGTGGAGAGGAGGGGCACTCTTGGAAAGTAAGGAAATTTTACATTATTATACAATGCTTTTCAGATTCTAAAGGTCCCACACTTATATAATTCGTGGATAATGTGATAAGTGTTCTAAATATACCCATACAATAGTCTTTGGACAAGTGTAAGCCTTGTATTTTACATTATCTTTTCATTTTATTAAAATCGTTAAATAATGAGGTCATCGCTGCATCATAATGATGTCATAAATAATTTAATTTATTTAATGTCTAAAAATTATAAAAAAAATACTATGATGTAGGAAATATTTTTAACTTTCCAATGAATATTTATAGTCAAAAATATGACTTGTATAACCCCATGTAAAAATTGTGTTAGTAAAACATTTCATGTTTGTGTCATTTTTTACTTTAACATTAAATAAAAGGTATTTATGTCATTTTCTAACTAAAGTGGCTCCATGGGGTCCCCAAGTTGACCCATGGATTGTATTGGTCGGACATGGCACATCCAATGAGGGTAGGACATGTTTCAAGCTCATCTCATATTATTAAAACATTATTTATACCTTAAACTACACTAATTACCTCTAACCGCGATTAAGAACTTAGAAGTTACTATTCACCAAAAATTATTTTAATCTCATTGAACCACATTTTAAATCTTAATGACAACCATGTATGTCGGATTTTTGAAAATCAAATCACAGAAGTGGTAATATTTCATTTAAACGAAAAATCAGTTATTTAACTACCACTTAGTGGTTTCACTATTCATCAAAAATTGAAGTTTTTCAGAACAATGCCAAAATTTCACCCTAAGCTATAATTGATATTCTGAATTCAAAAATGATTTCTATTTTATGAAATTCCAAACATATAAGTTGAAATAATTAATTTTATAATTAATTCCCGCTGTCACAACAAATAGCGTGTTTTTAAGAAACAATTTATATCAAAAGATTGACAATTGTTTATGTCCAATTTCGAAGTGAAATTCATTCTAATGAACACCATTGGATAAAATGGTAAAAATATATTCTAATTATACTTTAAAACCACTCAATAGTATAACTTATCACTATAAATTATTTTGATTAAAAAAGTTGGTTTAAGTATTTTTCACTATTCATAAAAATTTGGAAGTTCTCAGAAAGTTACAAAAAATTCAACATAGGCTAATTTCAATATTAGGAATACAAAAATGAAGTCCATTTTAAAATATAAAATTTCTATAAATTTTAAAAGTGGTTATTACAATTAATAACAGTTACTTTGATTAGTTGCGGTGTGTTAGAACTCGAAGTTGCGTACAGTGCAAGCTATTGCATTATTGAATGAGAAGCGTATCGTGGACGCTCGGGGTGTTACAATTCTCCTAAGTACCTATACTGACACACATATCCAAACCCACAAAGCTAAAAAGTGAAAATAAGAAACACCATGCATGCATACACTAATAACCAACCAGAGAGTACAAAAAGATATTAAAGTATAGGAAGGTAAACCTAGACAGAATACAAGCCTACCAACAGAAAGAAAACTGCAAAGTCTGTCCAACAAACAAGGGTACTGAAGATCTAGAATAAAGTTACGAGAAACACCTCAGACCATCTGACCTCACAAGTCACCATTCGGTCCTGGTCATAGTCCTACTCCTCCTAGGAATCCGTTGAAGCGTAGTTAATCTTCACAAGACATGACACATGCAATCAAATCTTGTGTAGGGGTGAGTAAAATAATACTTAGTAAGACACACCAAAAAAACCAAGAAAAAAACCACAAAAGAATGAACAGTCATCTCTACATATTAATACGCCCATACACATACTAATAACATCTAGATATACTCATAACCATACATAAATTAATAAGGATAATTCACATCCAATCATCAGCCACATGTCTCTTCTCAAGGCATGCTCGTTTTAGGAGAACTCACTCTACAAGCCTTGATGTCATCAAGGACTCTTACAAGAGGTCCTGCTAATTTGGGCCCCAACCAAAGATAAAATGCGGGTCAAAGATCCTTATATACATATAGGGTATTCTCCTCAGACAATACTATGAATTGAATCTTTATTAACCCTCAACGTAGTGGATTCTTATCACATAATACCATGAACCCTACCAATGCAGCTCATAATGGAGGGGATTCTCCTCAGAGAATACCGCAAACCCTGCCGATACGACCCACTAGAAAGAGGATTAACACCTTATTCTCAGAGGTCACATAAATACCCAAGTAACTCCATAAAGGGTGATAGAGTATCACTCCAGTCCCAAAGAGGATGTCACAAATCTATCTGGGACTCTATCCACTCGAGGGGATTGATGCCCAATGATCAGGATGGAATGTTGTATCAAACCCTCAAGGAAGGTACCAAGGGTAAGATTCACACCTACCCCGGTCCTCACTAAACGCCCAAAAATCCATCTCAAAAGTACCACCTCAACACGAGGGTCCCAACACCGCAAATAGCTTGTCAAACGGACTTACAGTTTGAAAGTTATGGGTCATTTAATGAAAAGGGGCAGGTTGCATATAGGCCCTATCCGACCATGTCAGGCCGACCTGACCGGACCCAGCCCGACCACACCTGGGGACTGATAGCTGACTAACTAAGTCGACCAAACCCACTGGGCCCGGCCCGCTGCATGCGGGCTGGCCCACCGGCACCGGACACAGGCCGGTTGGTCGTGCCCCATGTCACGAACTGAATCTGGTCACCGCCAAAACCGGCACCCGACCCGACCCGTGGCAAGTCCCGAAGGGCATTCCCGATCCTCATGGGCTGGCACAAGTGCCTGGGTATCAAAAAATAGAAAATTGGGAATGATTTACTGGAGTTTTTATACTTAAAACAACAAATGAATCCAAGAAATCAAATCTGGATTTTTCAAACCAAAATATATTTTAATAAAATTCAGAACTGAATTACACAATTTTAAACAATATTTGAAGACCATTACAAAGGTACAAACCCAAGAAATGATTGCGCAAGAACCTCCACATGGAAAGAAGAACCGCCCTCAAGCCATCTCCACGACACTGCATCACTATGGACCGCTAAAACCCCGAACCAAAGGCATAAAACCTGTACCCAAACTTGTGACATAAAATAAGCAAGTATACTTACACCCAAATGTGTAAGTATGGTGTGTGAGAAATTCCAGTAGGATACCACCACTAAGAGATTCCATTTGATAAACATTTTATGACAAAAAGCATTTCATGTTTTGTAAATAAAAAATGCTTGTTACAATTTTCTAAAGGATTCAATAATAAATGAAAACAGTTTTCATGTGGGATAATTTTAAAGGACCAACAATTTTAAAATAAATAACAAAGATACTAAATTTTCCAGCCAACAATACCGCATACCAAAGGTACGTACAAAAAAACTAATGAGCACAAGTAAAATGGAAATAACCCCTAGGCACTAGCTTGTTGTGGGTCCTAGGTACCTCATATCTCGGTGAGAGTAACCACAAAAAATATATGTTCTCGTGCACGAGCCCCTAGTAGGGATCATACCCATAACCTTGTGGTCCCCAATCATCATCATCATAGTTTAGTTAGAGTTTTAAGTGTCAATCCTACTAAGTGAAACTGAGGCCAAACCCCACGGATTCACAAGCATACTAGTACATGTCCACCCACCTAGATACCCGGGTTTTCTCTTTGTGCTCAAACAAGTTCAACAATCCAAGAAATATAGTTTTCATATTAAAATATCACTTCCACATCACACATTAACCAAACAGCCCCATGTACATCACAGAAGTCACAAATTCCACTTTTCATTCAAATGCATTTTGAAATCAAACTCACACCAAAATTGCCTACAACACATTTCACATTTCTTTAACACTTCCACAAATCCTTTAAATAATTTTATAAAACCATTACAAGATATTCAACTCACATAACAGCCCACACACATGTCACATAATTCCCTTCTCACCTTCATAATTTATTCTATCAATAAACTCACGAAACATCCCACACCCATGTTTCGCACACAAAACACAATTTAGTAAAACATTTCAGCAATTTATAACACATTCTGAAAACTTTTGACATCTCAAATCACCACTTTACCATTCCAAAACCCACATTAGGTGAACAAACTCACCCAAAGAGTACAAATACACACATTCCCAACTTTTTTTAACCAAATAAAACATTTGCAATTTTTATAAAACAAACCCAAGAGGTATAACCATTGTTTTCACACTAAACCCATTTCAAAACCCTCATTCAAAACTGAAATCATACCAATACCGATCCAGAACAGAATTTTCAGCCATAAAACAATTATTAAACCACCCCCAAGTGTTATAAAAATACATCAAATAATACCACAAAGATACACATGAAAAACACACATTTTCATAAATCACCTTCAAGAAGTACAACACAGTTTTACACCTTAAACTCATTCAAAAACCTCTTTTAAAGGCCCACATGACAATAAAGAATTAACAAACCAGAATTGGCATCCCCTTTCAAGACTAATAAATCACTTTCATATGTTATAAACTAAACCCAAACATTACCCCAAGAGTCACACATGAAAAGTACCCAATTTCAAGCTAAAATACAGCTAAAAATTTAATTTTTAACCAAATCCATCAAAAATAGTTTTCAGAGCACACAAAACAGATTATAAACATGCTTAACTAATAAACCAAGCAATCTAACTCATCATAAAATGGCTACATATGGAATCACCTACCCTTTTGAGTCGAAACCCTCAAAACTTGGTGTGAAACCTTAAGCGCACCACTGCTGCACCACAAGGAATATAAATCCACACCTAAACAACAATAATTGACCCAAAATACCCCAAATCAGACCTTAGTATCAAACTCCAACTTCTGAATATGAGGAACTTCAAGAAAGTGGAAATAAAACTAAAAGAGGATGGAAGGTACCAAGAAGGAATTCTCTTACTTGAAAAAACTTGAGGAAATCGGCCCCAATCCACCAATATTTGAATCTTGAAGTATCCAAAACTGGTATGGAGGATTGAAGGATTTATATTAGGTCATGTTGGGACCGAATTTGGAGAAAAATACTGAAAATTTATGGAGTTATGAAAGAATCATTTTACCTCATCAAATCTGGTCGATTTGAGAAATAATGAGAAAGATCGCCATAATCCGCGTGGTATATGAGCTCCAAAGAAGAAAAGTCGATAAGGGGGGTGAGCCTAAGGATTTTTGATTCGAGTGGAAGGTTAAATCACTAAAAAACAGTAAAAAACGAATGAGATATTGAAATTTAAAAAAATAATTTAAAGCAGGAAATGGGCTTACGGGCAGGCCCATTACCTTAATCAAACACCCAAATCGATCATGATTTTGGATTTCTATGTGGTTCAAAGGGATATGGTGATTTTAATATATCAGGGTATGCCAATTGGGAAGTGGAATGGGTATAAAAAAGTAAAAATTGAAGGATTTATAGAAGAAACGAAATTTGTTTTTAAATCTGGAATTGGGCTCACGGTTTGGCCCAAATTTTCAAAACAAACCATTTTCACCAAAATGAGTGGTAAACCCCCAAAAAAATCAGGAATGAAAATTAAATGAATAATTATTTTAAAAAAAAGGTCATGGGTGTGACACCCCACCCTTGTCACACATCTTCCCAACTGTGTGTCTGTCAGTCGCCCCGATCAACATGGCTAGTCCACGATCCACGTGGTTGTTCTGCGGTCTACATGTCCAGTTTGTATGACCAGTGGCCACCCACTGATCTTCTGGGGGTCCTACGTCGGACACGGCTCTCGCGAGCCGCATCCCTCCATCGTAGTCGTGCCTCTACATGCTTCCACCACCGGTTGTCGAGCCAGCGGACTCCTCCACCTACACCTGGGAACCGATGCAACTCATTACTGCATCCCGATCACCACCATTGTGGCCTCCAACCACATCTCTCTCCCTCCATCGTGGTCCCTCCTAAACCGTGGGTCGCCACCCTACCAGTTCTTTTTTTACCGGGACCACCTAGATCATTGCGCCATGAAGAACGAGAGGCGGATTTGGGGGATACAAGGAATAAAAAAAGAATGAACCAAGTGGAAAAATTTGGGCCTTGTTCGTGTCATCCTTGATCTGTCCATATTAGAATTGAAGAATGGATGGTCAAAAACTAAATCAATTCTAACATAGATTCAATTCCCAATAAACATCTTTAAATCCAAAACCCTTCCCAAAAATAATACGCACAATCCGTGAATCAATTCATTCATCTATTGATTCATGTCCATTGCAGGAATTCAAAAATAAAGAAGGAAATAAAATCAAACCACACACCCTACCTAGGATTGGATCATTCGCTATCATGTATTTATTGTCAATGATGATCTGTTGAAGAAGGATTTTGATCCGCGTCTCTATCATCGTTTACTGTTGAGAGGAAAAACAACAGGATTATCTCAAGAGTTCTCAGGTATTTATAGGGTTGGGAATTGTAACCCTAAACCCCTTCCTCTAGATTTAATAAAAATGAAACAAAGTTGTTCCACCTCACAATTCCAAATTAAAATATTTTTTATTGAATATTTTAATAATGTTGACATCCAAAATTTAACTTTCACCCTCGACCCACATAGGTCGAGATTAGGCATTGTCTAAGATAAAGTCGATGTTCTGGACATA
Source organism: Viscum album (assembly GCA_963277665.1). Taxonomy (NCBI): domain Eukaryota; kingdom Viridiplantae; phylum Streptophyta; class Magnoliopsida; order Santalales; family Viscaceae; genus Viscum; species Viscum album. The sequence continues at coordinate 1,621,716,318 of OY728150.1, forward strand.
ATGGTGCCCTCATATTTTTTATTTGGGGATCTGTTTAGAAGTTATTAATGTTCAAAGTTATCCTCTGAACGTTTTTAATTTAAAAATTGAACTTTATTCAAAGATTCATTTTGTTAAAATAGGGCCTCAGAATCTTGAGTCGTCTCAGTGTATGGTCTCAGTATTTTCCTAACTAATTTATTAAAACAAATTTGAAAAAAATATGAGTCCTTTCAACCTCTCCACCTAAGGAATTTACATCCTCAAAATCCAAAACAAGGGCTACTCAACCAAAAATTATGGTATTCAGCATGCATCCGAGCCTCCTACTCATAAGTGCTCTCCTGGAGATTCCTGTGCTGCCAAAGAATGTGCACTAGAGGAATCGACTTCCCATAAAGGATATACTCCTATCAATCATCGATCTCCATTGGGTACTCCACAAAAATTACCCCATCATTAATTTCCATCTTTCCCCCATTAATAACAACAGATGTGTCATGTAGGTACCACCTCATCTACGACATGTGAAAGACATCATGCACATGGTGTAACTATAGAGGTAGAGAAAGGTGGTATACCACCTCGCCAACTCTGCTTAGAATCTGAAAAGGGTTGATGAACCATGGAGATAACTTATCGCCCCATAAAAATCACTACAATCCCCATCGATTTTACACTCTAATGAAAACATGGTCTAGCCCCTCAAACTCCAAAAACCTCTATATCTAGTCAACATACGAATTCTACCTGCTTTGTGTCGTCCTCATCCGCTCTAGGATAATCTGTATCTTCTCGGTGGTAGCTCGTACCAACTCTAGGCCCATAAGTGTTGAATCCCATGGGTCAGTCCAGCATAACGGTGATCTTCAAGGTTTCCCATACAAGGCCTCGAATCGTTACATACCAATGGTGGTGTGGTAGTTTTTGTTGTATGCAAACTTGGCCAATGGTAGGTGGTCCTCCCAACTGTGACCAAAGTCCAAGATGAAGTCACATAGCATGTCCTCTAGAACTAGGATAGTCCGCTCTATTTGGCCATCTATCCGGGGATGAAAATATTTGATCAAACACAACTAAGTCCCAACATCCTCCTGTAAACCCCTCCACAACTGGGAAGTGAAACAATAATCATGGTCTGAAAGGATCATCAAGGTCACCCCGTGAAGTCAATCTATCTCATGAACAAATATTCATCTCAATCTCTCTATGAAACTCTACTTCTATAAGGGTAGTAAGTAGTACGACTTATTGAGACAGCTGACGATCACCCTGATTGCATCATGTCCCTGGGACGTGCGTGGTAAACCTATATTGAAGTCCATCGATATCCCATCCCACTTCCACCATGACACTTCAAGTGGCTGAGTCAATACTATTGTATCATTATGCATTGTCTTAACTATTTGACAAGTGAGACACTAAGAAACAAATTCATCAACTTCCTTCTTCATCCATGGACACTAGAACTGACTTCAGAGGTCCTCGTACATCTTCTCCACACCTGGATGTACCGCCAAGAGGCATGTGGGGAACTCCCTTAGAACCTCCTCCTGAAACGCTACTAGAACAACCATGTGACCCTTAAAGAGTAAGACATGATCTCCACCAATCGAATATTTATTTGGGGACTACCATGTGGATAACTGAGAATGTTGGGACTCGCAATTGACACCCCCAAGTTTTGCCTCCCAGACTCGCCGTAATATTGGAGGGGTGACAACCATAAATTGGAGATATGATTCTACACTATCATCCATAAAGGATATTTGTAGTGTGACCAACATTTTTTACGCCTCAATCAACAACTATAAGCTGGATATCCTGCTAATTGCATCTTCCACCACGTTCCCCTTCCTATGAGTAAATACAATCTCGAAGTCATAATCCTAGAGGAACTCTAGCCACCGCCTCTATCTCAAGTTCTATTCCCTCTGAGAAAATATATACATGATGATATTATGGTCTGATTGGATGGTAAATCGATCCTCCATCAAGTAATTCTACCACATCTTCAATGAAAATACCACTACTGCCAGCTAAAGATTATGGGTCGCATAGTTCTACTCATATTGTCTCAAATAGCATGAGACATAAGAAATCACTGCTTTCCCCTTCATCATGACACATCCAAGTCCAGTCCCAATGTATCGTAGAACACTACATACCTAATAACCTCCTCTGGTATCCTTAATATGGGAGCGCTTTTCATCCTCCATCTCAACTCTTGAAAACATTCTTGGCACTTTTTCTTCCACATAAAGGGTTTTCCCTTCTCTGTCAAAGCTGTCAAGGGTGATTCTACCCTATAAAATTCAGGCACAAAACTCTTATGGTACCCAACCAAACCCAAGAAACTCCTCACCTTGGTCACACTCCTTGGTGGCTCCCAAGAAAGCACTGATTCAATATTCACCGGATCCACTACAACTCCAGCCTTTGAAATGACATGTCCGAGAAAGTGGACCTCCCAAATCGAGAATTGACTCTTCGAGATCTTCCCATAAAGATGGTTCTCTTGAAACATTTCCAGGACCATCCTCAGGTGTATCGCGTGCTCCTACTCAAATGATGAATACCCTAGGACGGCATCAATGATGACCATGATGAACTGGTCAAGGTATGGCTGGGAGGTCCTTTTCATGAGTCCCATAAACACGGTTGGGGAATTGGTTACACCGAACGTCAAAACCAAGTAATCCTAGTGGCCTTACCAGCATCTGAAGTCTATCTTTGGTACATTCGCATCCTATACAAGAAGCTGATGATAGCTAGATATGAGGTCTGTATTTGAGAACCACCTTGCTCCCTTCAGTTGGTCGAAGAGGATGTCAATTATCAACAGGGGTTACTTATTCTTCACAAACACCTATTTCAGTAACCTGAAGTCCACACATTGCCTCAAAATCTAGTCTTACTTCTTGGAAAAAAAATTGGGGCTATGCAGGGTGAAATGATGGGTCTCACGAAGCCCATCCTTTACAAGCCCTCCAGTTATACCCTCAACTCATGAAGATCTGTGGGAGCCATCTGATATGAAGGTGTGGATATCTATGTCATCTCGGGGTATAGATCAATCAAGAAGTCAACCTATCTAGGAGGATGTAATCTTGGTACATCCTCAGGGAAGATGCCCTCATACTCATCCACCACTGCAGAAAATTGGGGACTCCTCACCTTCACCGCACCAAGGGTGAGGCTAGGAAACTGGTGAGTGATCAGCTACACCCACCTCTAAGAAAGTCCATACTATGATGCATGCATTTCCTTCAGTCTGTTAAAGGAAAACCTTGTCCCATATCCATAGACACACCATGCTCTTCACTTAAAATAGTCAATTTGATCATGAACTATGGATAACGAGTTCATACCCAGAATGACGTCATAAAGCATCGACACCACTACTAAGAGATCCCAACTGAAGATATCACCTCCAAGAGTAAGATCACAGTGCCAACACTAGAGTTTGATCATTGAATACCACCCCGTGGGTGTCTCTAAATGTAAGGATCGAACCAATGTATCCACCGAAATTTCAGAGCTCTGAACAAGGTTTGTAGAGAAAAATGAGTGATTGGAACTTGTTTCTATAAGAACTAAAACTAGGGTGGAAAAGATAAAGGTCATACCTCTAATCATCTCTAGAGAACTAGGGTTATAAGACTCCATCGCCTAAATCTACACCCACCCCTATCCACCGACTCTGAGAGAAGGTCGTGGACCACCAAGTGGTGGTGGTGGCAGTACCTTGAACCTCCACCCATTTCCTATTACTCTACCTACTACCCTACCACGTCTGACTTCCTACAGACAACCCTTCTTGAACCTATGCCTCTTCCTCAACGGTCCCTTGACTATCCACTAATCATCTATATGGATTTTTGGGCATTCATGAGTTATGTGTCCCCGAATGTCGCACATGAAACATAGTTTGTCCCTCAACTATCTCGCACTTCCCTAGGAGCCTCGTACCGATGTTCCTATATCCATGTGTTGTCTTTTGAAGAACTTGGCCCACTTGGGACCCGTTATCTGATGTTGGATACCCACCATCGAAGACTCAGCTACATTGTACCTACTGTTAGATCCCACAACTGGCGTCTACTCTTCTAAGAATATCTCCATGAGCATAGGTCGCTCTATTACCCCATCCTAACTAGGGATTCTAAGAGAAACCATGGACACCCATATCTCCCAAAATAGCCCCTTCTCAAGATCCTGAGAAATAAAAAATGGGTCTCAAACCATATCTATGGAGTAGTGAGAAAGCTTGGTAAACCTCACAGAGTACTCTGCTACTGTTTAGCTGCCCGACTATAGATATAGGAGCTCATGTATGCATATTGAGTGAAAAGTCACTGGAAATAACTCCTCCTTGATGAGGTTCTCAATTTCATACCAAGAGGGATTCATCTCTCCATGTTTTTATATCATTAAGTTCCATCATCAACCCATTGATCCGTGAATAAGAATCACGGCTGGGAATTCCATCTGATCATAAGGTGTCCTTACAAGAAGGAAGACACATGTAACCACCTCCAGGTAATCCTCATCTACTTATGGATCAGTATTTTTCCTAAACCTAGGAGGTATCTACCTCTAGAACTCATGCAACACACCCATCTTGTGTGCATCCTCTACCAGTAGTACCGGCAAGAACTACTGGTCGATGGGTGGCACTACAACATGAAAACCACATAGAGGTACCATATCTTACAAAGGCCCATGTAATGACACCTAATTTCTAGGAGGATCATACTAGAGATCACACATTGGAATCTTAGCTTGCTATCTACACGGATGCATCCTGAAACTGATCAAGATGAACAATGGTCAATAGTCTATATCTGGAGAGCTGACTCAAAAAAGACATGGAAAACATAACCCATTCCTATATGATGCATTTACCATTCATTTCCCTACAATTAGTTTTTTTCATGTCTTGACTCAGAAAGCAGGTGTCCAGAGTCGGAGGGTTTGGAAATGTCAGTCGCCGCACCAACATAGGACTCTCTGGCCTGAAAGCTGATCTCGAAATAGTTAGCATTATTTCCCCAAACCAATCTCACAAGATCTCGGACTCAATGTGTAACTGACCACTCTGATACCACTCTATGATGACCCGTCTGAGTGGGACCCATGGTGCGACTACCCCAAGCCCTCCTCCAATAGGTCAGAGGCTGGTAACTAGCACCGAGTAGGCATATCTCACAAATGGGATGTATTTTCCTATGTACTTGTATGTAGGCACACATCTCCATGACCACAAATCTAAAATGAGAAAGCACAAAAACCCTTTCATGCATACACTAATAACAAACCACAATGTACAGCAAGAAAGAAAAGTATGGGAAGGTAAACCAGTCTAGAATACATGTCCACCTAAAGAAAGACAACTGAAAAGTATGAACTACAAACAAGATTATTGAAGCTTCTATAGAAAGTTATTGGAAACACCTTGTCCCGTCTAATCTCACTAGGAACCGTCTAGTCCTGGTCCTGGTCCTACTCCACCTAGGACTCCGTCGAAGCATCATTTTTCTACACAAGACATAAAATTTGAGGGAAAACTCCATGTAGGGGTGAGTAAAACAATACTCAGCAGGACACCCTGAAACCACAAAGAAAAAAAAGAAAAAATAATGCTCAGTCATATCTACACACGTATACACCCATACACATACCAAGAACATACATATATACTCACAACCATCCATCAATAAAGAGAGGATATGTCACATCCAACCATAATCCATGAGATTCTGCCCGAGGCATTCTTGTTTCCAGAGAACTCAACCCTAGGGCCTTGATGTCACTGAGGATTCCTACAAGAGGTCCCGGCTAATTTGGGGCCTACCCAAATAAAATATACTGGTCAAATATCCTAATATACATATAAGGGATTCTCCTCTGTGAATATCGTGAACCCAATCTGTATTTACCCACAATGTAGGGGATTATTCTTAGATAATACAACGAACCCAACTGATGCGGCTAATAATGTAGGGGATTCCCCCTAGATAATACCGCAAACCCTACTGATACCACACACTAGATGGATGATTAATTTCCTACACTCAAATGTATTTTCATTACCCAAGGAAATCTATTAGGGGTAATAGAGTATCACTCCAGTCCCATGGAGGATGCCACAACTCTATCCAGGACTCTATCCTCATGATGGGATTACTGCCCAGTGATATGGATGCAATGTCATACTGAACCCTTGAGGAAGGAACCATAGGGAAGCTTTTCTCCAATGATGGTCCTCACTAATAACCCACAAACACATCTCAAAAGGACTGCCTCATCATGAGGGTCTCAACTCCACAAAATTCTCACCAAGTAGACTTACAGTTTGAATGTTATAGATCTTTTAGTGAAAAGGGGTTGGTTGCCTCTGGGTCCGATCCGACCCAGGAGGTCCTACCCCACCCTCTAGGTCGACTCGTTCCGTTGGGCCCATCCCGCCCTGACGGGGACCATCCCACCTACACCGAACAGAGCCCGGCTGGCTGTGCCCCACCCTAATCACACGATCACCCGACTGCAGTCCATTCAGTCAAAGAAGCAATTCTGTTATCCACGCAGCTAATCCATGTGACCAGTTCCCACCTGTGGCTCTATTGCGGGACCTCCATCATGCATTGCTATGACGACTTTCATCCTTCTGATACAGCCTCCTTTAATGGCTGTCGAACTGGCGGCCTCCTCCTCATACACCCGAGCACTGACGCGGCCTGCTGCGGTCTCCCAATCACCGTTGTCATGGCTCTCAGCCACCATCACAGTCCCACCTAGACATCGGGTCGTCGCCGCTGTTGTTGGCTACCATGTCAGCATCTCTTCTTCTAGCACTGCCTGGATCATTGTTCCATGAAGAACGAGAAGCTGATTTAAGGGGATGGAGGTGTACCCCAATAATGCACAAAGGGGACTGATCTGGGTCTTCTTCTTGTCAGCCTTAATCCATCCACATTAGATTTGGATAACGAAGGTCCAAAAACTAAATCAATTCTAACTTAGATTTAATTATAGATAAACATCTCGAAATCAAAAACCCATCCTGAAAATAATACGCACGATCCTTGAATCAATCTGTTCCTTTATTGATTCATGTTCATTATAGGAATTCAAGAATGGATAAGGAAATCAAATCATAAAAAACACCCTACCTGGGATTGGATCATTCTATATCTTATATTTATTGTCATTGATGATCCATTGAAGAACGGTCTTGATCTGCATCTCCTTCATCATTCTCTATTGAGAAGAAAAACATCAGGCTTCTCTTGGGAGATCTCAGGGAATTCTAGGGTAGTGAATTGTAACCCTGGACCCCTACCTCTAGGATTAATAAAAAAGAAACAAAGTTTCACCGCTGCGCAACGCCAATTTAAAATATTTTTATTGAATATTTTAATAACATTCACATCTAAAATTTAACTTTCATGTTTACCCACGACGATCAAGTTTAGGCCTTGCCTAAGGTAAAGCTGTTGTTTTAAATGCAACGATGCCCTTGGATTTTCTATCCGATCATGATTTTAGAATTTATTAAAGTTAAAAGTTAGATGTCGAGCATTCTTAATTTAAAAACTAAAATTTATTCATAGATTCATTCTAGTCACACTAGGCCACGAAATCTCGAATTGTCTTAGTGCTTGGTGTCAGTATTTTTCTAATTAATTTATTGAAATAAATCAGAGGAAATCTTGATTCATTATAATATATTTTTATATTTTATATTTTATGTTTATATTTAAGTATAAGTTTATATTATATTTAATTATATTTTATATATTTGTTTATATTTTATATATTTGTATTATATATATATATATATATTTGTCTATATTTATATATTTATATTTTATATTATATATAGGTTTATATTTTATGTTTTTATATATATATGTTTATATTTTATATTATATATATATATGTTTATATTTTATATTATATATATATAGTTTTATTTTATGTTAATACTTTATGGTTATATTTTATGTTTATATTCTATGTTTATATGTATGTTTATAAATATGTGTGTGTGTGTGTGTGTGTGTTTATATTTTATATATATGTGTATATATATAAATATGTTTATATTACATTTACATGTGTGTGTGTGTGTGTCTATATTTGTTTATATATATATATATATATATATGTTTATATGTGTGTGTGTGTGAGGGTGTATACATATATATAATTATCCATGATTTAAAACATTGGTAAAAATTTCACGAAAATATGTATGTTTTCTAAATATCGCTATAATATTTAAAATAAATATATGTGTTTTTATATATAAAATATGTATATATATATATATATATATTTGTGGGTGTTTATATATATATATGTGTGTGTGTGTTTATATATGTCTGTCTATGTTTATATATATATATATATATATATAAACATATGAATCTCTTTTTAAATATGTTTATATATGTGTATCAGTATTTAAAAAAGTAATATATTATTTATAAAAATAATTTTATATATTGATATACATATATATATATATATATTTATATTTTATATGTTTATATTTTATATTTAATATATATAGGCTTATATTTTATATTTATATTTTTATGTCTATATTTTATGTTTATATATATGTTTATATTGTATATATATATATACATATATAAATATATATATCTATGTGTGTGTGTTTATATTTTATATGAATATGTTTATATATGTTTATATATATATAGTTCTATGTGTGTATTTGTAAATATATATATGTGTACATATATATATTTATATAATTATAATTATAACTATATATATATTATTAGCCACATTTTAAAATTCTGGTAAAAATATCACTAAAATACCCGTTTTTTCTTAAACACGTGGTTAAATTTAAATTATGTGTGTGATTTTTATATAAATATATGTATATTTATTTATTTATTTATATTTATATATATGTGTACGTGTTTATATATATATATATATATATATATTTATATATGTGTTTATATATATTTGTCTTTGTTTATATATATATATATATATATATATACATCAATGCGGGAAATTTAACTATATAAATATAAATTTTTTAGTGATGTTTTTCATGAAACATTGTTAAATTAAATACATTTTAATGAAACATCAATAAAATATAGATGTTTCATAGGAAACAAGACTAATTTAATGTTTTTTGTAGTAAAAAGGTGAATCACATTGAGTATCTGTTATGGAAATATGTATAGTTCTTGGATGATAGAGAAATGAGTCATTGGAAAAAGATATCAATGTCAAGAGTTTAGAAATGTTCGTTGATGGATTTAGATGACGGTTTTGCAATAGATTGTTCATAGGAGGTCTGACTGGTGGTTTTCGTGTAATTAGATGAAGTGATCTAAAACCACATTTATTGTATAATTTTTTATATGATCGGTGTGTCTGGGGAATTAGACCTATCTTTTCAAGGAAAATACAGCATATTTGGGAGTATGTCTTTGATGATTAACACAATTTTAATTCATCATGTAGTGAAAGGAGAAAGTGTTTGGGTGCATAAACTATATTCTTATGTATGTTTAGGTGTGTAATGTTATGAACTATGTAGGGTGTGTCATTAAAATGCGAATGGGGTGTTTGTGTGGTCTATTAAAATGGTGTATAGAATCAAGGTATGGGATACATTGTTTTGAGATAATTCATATAGTGGGTAGCGCCAAAGGATGGATAATCCATTTGATCGTAACATGATTGTTCCTTCTTGTGTACTCGATATAGGTATAGCGTCATGCCATTAGTTTTGTAATAGTTATGAGAAATGTCTTGTGGTTTGATATATTAAGTGTCTTAATTTTGATGCTGTTCTTTAGAATCATGTTTGGTGATTCGAGTTGGGATTTCTTCATTCAAAAATGAACTGACGACCCATATAAGTTAGGTTGTATGGTTGAATGACCACAAAGACAGTTTAAGGATACTTTGTGTTTTTTAGGAGTTTTCAATGGCAATTGTCTATTTAAGAATTTGAAATTTCAGAAGGAAAATGAATTTTGAATTCATAGAGGGATCAAATTCTAAATTGGACCTTATGATGATATTCTGGGAGTTTGAACAACTCAAAAGAGGATTTTTAGAAGTTCAACAAAGGTGGAATGGTGTTCTAAGGCCACATGGGAGTAACAAGAAAGATTTCGAGTAGGTATTTCTATCTTGGTCTTCATGCTATTGTTGGTGGCCTAGATAGTGACACCCACAATCTATAGGTGTCAACTGGACACCTAGTTGACTTGTACCGGCTAGCAGATGGAATCAGGAAATGGAAGGATCCACTTATGTGAGGAAATATAAATATTGTATGATTTAAGTAGGGTATATTGATAATTATTTACCTAGGAATTTTATGGGGATCATCCCCCACCCTTCCCCCTATTTTATTACACATACTAGAGGTTAATTCCCCCCCAACCCACCCTCTCTTTTCCCTCTTGGTTTAGGTGTACTATTAGTGTATTTTTTAGATGTGTTTTGAGGAAATCCCTATACTCTAGTGGTCTTTTTACTCCCTTTTTCCTTTATTTTTTATTTTTCTTTACTCTAGCTGGGTATTTGATTCTTATTCCACCAGAGTTTGGTAGAATCAATCAAGCATTAGTGGTAAATCATTCTACTTGTGATGAGGTAATTTCAAGACAACATCAGCAATTCATTGCATGCCAATTCAATGGAGTTATCGTGTACCACCAAAATTTTTCAGTTTTTTCAAGTAATTTGACTCTAGTTGTAAATGTTCTGACATTGATTCATAGGTGTTTTACTTGGATTTCTCATGAGGGTAGGATATAGTTTATCCCTGTGTGGTTGATTTGGGTGAGAATTTGGAGCCCAAAGAGAATTTAGATCTTATTCATATTTTGAAATAAATTATTTAATTAAATTTAATTGGATATAATTAATTAATTTTTATTCTTTGGTGTGAGATAGGTTTTTGGATTTTTGGTGGTGGATATTTTAGCCAATGTGATCTTGGTTGTGGCCATATATAGAGTAGTCTGACTATGGAGTTAATTATAAGTGCTTCTATTGATGTAGGTGGTCCTATTACATTCCATATGGCCTTATGCATGATTTTTATCAACATTTTTATGTATGGTTTAATCATTGAGTCATAAAAATACTTTAATTGATTAAAATGTATAATTTAACTCCAATAGATAAATCGATATTAAATTATTAAACATCCCTTATCACCTAATATTAAATGGAACATGGTGACTAAACCACTATGGACCTAGTACAGTGGCTTGAAATCTTGGTCACCAATGCTCAGGGATCAAAATAATAGTAAAAGCCTGGTTCTTAAACACCTAAAAGGGTGTGTAGTGATTCAAATTAAATGGATGAAAGGTGTTTTATCTTATTTTAGTTGCCGTGGGAGACCTCACTATAGAGGTGTCTAGTTACTTGGAGTGAGTGGCCTAAGGATTATCCTTGTGGGGCCTTTAGTAAAAACCATAGTGCCTTAGGGAAAGATGATTCTGGTTAATTGAACATACCAACTTAGTGACTATTGGTAGTGAGAAGGGCCTTGAACCATATCTCAATACTAGTATCAATATTGCTTGAGACATGGGTCATGGATATGATAACCTTAAATTTTGGTCCTTCAACATCATGTCAGTTTGTTTTAAAGGTACTCGACATACAATTCTCTTTCTTTGTAATGATCATATGAATACAAATAGTGGTTCACTACTAGAAAAATAGGTATTTGTGACGGGTCATTTGCGACGGAATCCCGTTGCGGAAAACGTCGTCGCAACAACAATTATTTGCGACGGGCCCGTCGATAAAGATATTATTTGTGATGGGGATCCTTCTCATCGCAAATATTACTCCGTATATTTGTAAAAACTTTTAAAATAGTAATTGCGACGGGCCCCATCGCAACAGGTATTTGCGACGGGCCCGTCGCAAATAGTAATTGCGACGGGGCCCGTCACAGTTACTATTTTAAAAAAAAATTAAAACCATTATTAAATTATTTTAATGAATATAATAATAATACTATTTGCGACGGGCATAGTATCTCGTCACAAATACTATAAAAAAATAAAATAAATAAATTTTTAATAAATTATCTGAATTAATATATTCATAATCCAATTATAATTCAAAAATAAAAAATAATAAAATATTAATAAATGATTTTAATTAATATAATAATAGAATTATAATTCAAAAATAAAAATAATAAATTATTAATAAATTATTTTAATTAATATAATAATAATAGAATTATAATTCAAAAATAAAAAAATATAATATTAATAAATGATTTAATTAATATAATAATATTAGAATTATAATTCATAAATAAAAATCATATTAATAAGTTATTTTAATTAATATAAAAATAATAGAATTATTTTACATTCAAATATTAAAATAATTCAAATATTAAAAAAATATAATTAAATTATAATATTATAAAATTTTAATATATATATATAATTTAATATTAGAAAATATAAATAATATTATTATTCATATTAATATTGTTATTTCAAAATATAATATTGTTAATATTTTATAATTAGACAAAAACTACGAATAGAAAAAAATTCATATTTTGATTTAACAAACTTTATAACATAAAAACAAACTCTAATCTGAAGGGGGGGAGGGGGGATCTGCAGATGCTGGTGGAGGAAACTCCATCCCTAAAGCATGAGTGAGTTGACGCATGTACTCCATCTGCTCCTGGTGTTGCTGCTACCACCGACTCATCTTCTCCCCGTACAGCTGCTGCTGGCATCGACGCTCCTCCTCATGCTGTTGCTCCTGCTGACGCATCTCCTCCTGCTTCTGTCGGAGACTCTCTATCAGTGCAGTCTGAGATCGCAACTGATCCTCATACTGTGTAGCATAAGAGGATGCACGAACTCCTCTCGATCTGGACGTCAACATCTCAACACTGCCATAATAATCTCTGGGAGTCAGTTGAGAGCTAATACCAACTACTCGGCCCTTCTCGAAGCCATACTGGTTGGCATGCATCCATGCCGCCTCATCAAACTGACGGCCAGTGGTCTGATCTGATGACTCGGCCTGACTCTCAGGCCAGGTCTGTGACGCTGCGGCCTCATATGACTCTTGTAGTTGCAATTTAAAATTAAAATTGTGAATATATTATTTGTAATTAATTTTTAAACTTGAAAACAAATAATACTGACCACGATGTGATGCTGACGATCACCTCTGAGCTCCCCAGTAGCAGGATCACTATACATCCTCTGATATAAGTCGTACTCCGTAATATCGGGGTGCTCGATAGCCTATAAGAATAAAAAATAAACTGTTAATATTTATAGTTATATAAAATATTTATAAATAATGTACATACCAGATGATGTCTATGAGTACTGAAAGAACGACTCCCAGCTCGATGATTCACCTCCTGCTTCCCCCGATTCTACCTCCCCACTGATGATCTCCTCTGAAAGGCACCACTCAACTAGTGCGCACATAATCCATCCCATACATGGGATGAAATGTACTCTGGTCAGTGTGCTCTACATGACTCGTCAAAAACTAACACTCCTGCTTTCTTCGTGGTAGCTTTTCTTAAATTGTGCAAAAACTGAAGAAAGCGATCACGCATGGCCACCTCCCATGCCTTGTGGATGGCGTCACGCATGGTATCCTCGATCGGATACCATAAACCCTACAAATAAATCAAAATATCAAGTTAGAAATGAAATAATTTTCAAAATAAAAATTATTTATTTACGTACGTACCAACCAATGGCCGAACATGACCTGCTGCACATCAATGGGAATCTGCTCCCATGTGGTCCACGGATGAGAGAAATAGTTGCGCAAAATAGCGATACCCTGCCCGACTGCTATATGTGGAAAACTGTAAAAATAATAAACATTTATTATGTGAATAGATTAATGAAATCTTAGTCAAATCCACATATTATCACACAGGTTATCACACCTCAGTGTGCGTGGATCAAACCCAAGACGTGGACGCCGCTCGGGGACGGGGTCAGGAATCATCAATCGTGCAAGACTGCGCCCCCTCCACGTACTCCCTGGAGCGCCTGCAGGCTGAGGGTCATCTGTCAGCAACTCATCCGCATCGAAAGGCAGGTCAACATCCGCCAACTCACGAAATGTGTCGTCGTCCATCTGAAACAGAAAATGTTAATGTTGTTAGCAAATAATTGATAATTACTATTATATATACATATATATATATATTATGATTGTATATAACTACCATGGAATTCTATCAGTGTTAATCTTCATCATCATCTTCATATATGTCAATGTCATCTTCATATTCCTCCTCAACATCATCGATATCTATTCGAGTTCCAGTTGCTTCATCTCTTACCATTTCAAATTCATATGTGACATCATTAACATCATCGTCATCACTGACTCTTAAATGTGGGGTGTCGTCATCACCAACTCTTAATTAGGAATAATTACCAATAATTAGGAATACTAACATTATTAGTATATTTTATTATTAATATTAAAATAATATAATTTTCTATATTATATACAATTCTCCTTTCATCTGTGTGTTTTCTGTCTCCACATAAAAATATTACATGTGGAGACAGAAAACACACAGATTAAAGGAGAATTGTATATTATATAAAAAATTATATTATTTTAATATTAATAATAAAATATACTAATAATGTAATAATGTTATTATTCCTAATTATTAGTAATTATTCCAAATTATTGATAATTCTTACTAATTATTGATAATTATTACTAATTATTGGTAATCATTACGAATCATTACTAATTATTGGTAATTATTCCTAATTATTGGTAATTATTCCTAATTATTGGTAATTATTCCTAATTATTGGTAATTATTCCTAATTATTGGTAATTATTGGTAATTATTGGTAATTATTGGTAAGTATTGGTAATTATTGGTAATTATTGGTAATTATTGGTAATTATTACTACTTATTGGTAATTATTACTAATTATTGGTAATTATTACTAATTATTACTAATTAATGGTAATTATTACTAATTATTACTAATTATCACTGACTCTTAATTAGGAATAATTACCAATAATTAAGAATAATAACATTATTAGTATATTTTATTATTAATATTAAAATAATATAATTTTCTTATATTATATACAATTCTGCTTTCATCTGTGTGTTTTCTGTCTCCACATACAAATATTACATGTGGAGATAGAAAACACATAGATGAAAGGAGAAATGTATATAATATAAAAGATTATATTATTTTAATATTAACAATAAAATATACTAATAATGTAACAATGTTATTATTCTTAATTATTGGTAATTATTCCTAATTATTGATAATTCTTACTAATTATTGATAATTATTACTAATTATTGGTAATCATTACGAATCATTACTAATTATTGGTAATTATTCCTAATTATTGGTAATTATTCCTAATTATTGGTAATTATTCCTAATTATTGGTAATTATTCCTAATTATTGGTAATTATTGGTAATTATTGGTAATTATTGGTAAGTATTGGTAATTATTGGTAATTATTGGTAATTATTGGTAATTATTACTAGTTATTGGTAATTATTACTAATTATTGGTAATTATTACTAATTATTACTAATTAATGGTAATTATTACTAATTATTACTAATTATTGGTAATTATTATTAATTACTACTAATTATTGGTAATTATTATTAATTATTACTAATAAGTGGTAATTATTGGTAATTATTACTAATTATGGATAATTATCAGTAATTATTACTAATTATGGATAATTATCGGTAATTATTACTAATTATGGATAATTATTGGTAAGTATTTCTAACTAATGGTAATTATTGAAACTTATTGGTAATTATTGGTAATTATTATTCATTATTGGTAATTATTACTAATTATTGGTAATTATTACTAATTATTGGTAATTATTACTAATTATTGGTAATTATTACTAATTATTGGTAATTATTACTAATTATTGGTAATTATTGCTAATTATTACTAATTATTGGTAATTATTATTAATTATTACTAATTATTGGTAATTATTATTAATTATTACTAATTAGTGGTAATTATTGGTAATTATTACTAATTATTACCAATTATGGATAATTATCGGTAATTATTGGTAATTATGGATAATTATCGGTAATTATTACTAATTATGGATAATTATCGGTAATTATTACTAATTATCAATATCCATTCGAGTTCCAGTTGCTTCATCTCTTACCATTTCAAATTCATATGTGACATCATTAACATCATCATCATCACTGACTCTTAAATGTGGGGTGTCGTCATCACCGACTCTTAATTAGGTATAATTACCAATAATTAGGAATAATAACATTATTAGTATTTTTTATTATTAATATTAAAATAATATAATGTTCTATATTATATACAATTCTCCTTTCATCTGTGTGTTTTTTGTCTCCACATACAAATATTACATGTGGAGACAGAAAACACACAGATGAAAGGAGAATTGTATATAATATAAAAGATTATATTATTTTAATATTAATAATAAAATATAAAAATAATGTAATAATGTTATTATTCTTAATTATTGGTAATTATTCCTAATTATTGATAATTCTTACTAATTATTGATAATTATTACTAATTATTGGTAATCATTGCGAATCATTACTAATTATTGGTAATTATTCCTAATTATTGGTAATTATTCCTAATCATTGGTAATTATTCCTAATTATTGGTAATTATTCCTAATTATTGGTAATTATTGGTAATTATTGGTAATTATTGGTAAGTATTGGTAATTATTGGTAATTATTGGTAATTATTGGTAATTATTACTAATTATTGGTAATTATTACTAATTATTGGTAATTATTACTAATTATTACTAATTAATGGTAATTATTACTAATTATTACTAATTATTGGTAATTATTATTAATTACTACTAATTATTGGTAATTATTATTAATTATTACTAATTAGTGGTAATTATTTGTAATTATTACTAATTATGGATAATTATCGGTAATTATTACTAATTATGGATAATTATCGGTAATTATTACAAATTATGGATAATTATTGGTAATTATTTCTAACTAATGGTAATTATTGATAATTATTGGTAATTATTGGTAATTATTATTCATTATTGATAATTATTACTAATTATTGGTAATTATTACGAATTATTGGTAATTATTACTAATTATTGGTAATTATTACTAATTATTGGTAATTATTACTAATTATTGGTAATTATTACTAATTATTGGTAATTATTACTAATTATTACCAATTATTACTAATTATTGGTAATTATTGCTAATTATTACTAATTATTGGTAATTATTATTAATTATTACTAATTATTGGTAATTATAATTAATTATTACTAATTAGTGTTAATTATTGGTAATTATTACTAATTATTACCAATTATGGATAATTATCGGTAATTATTGGTAATTATGGATAATTATCGGTAATTATTACTAATTATGGATAATTATCGGTAATTATTACTAATTATGGATAATTATCGGTAATTATTTCTAACTAATGGTAATTATTGGTAATTATTTCTAATTATTACTAATTATTGGTAATTATTACTAATTATTACTAATTATTGGTAATTATTACTAATTATGGATAATTATTGGTAATTAGTGAATTATGACTAATTATTCGTAATTATCGGTAATTATTACTAATTATGGATAATTATTGGTAATTAGTAAATTATTACTAATTATTGGTAATTCTTGGTAATTATTGGTAATTATTGCTAATTATGGATAATTATTGGTAATTATTACTAATTATGGATAATTATTGGTAATTATTTCTAATTAGAGATAATTATTTGTAATTATTACTAATTATAGATAATTATGTGTAATTATTACTAATTATTGGTAATTATTACTAATTATTACTACTTAGTACTAAATATTGGTAATTATTGGTAATTATTACTAATTATTGGTAATTATTACTAATTATTGCTAATTATTAGTAATTATTACTAATTATTGTTAATTATTAGTAATTATTACTAATTATTGTTAATTATTAGTAATTATTACTAATTATTACTAATTATTGGTAATTATTGGAAATTATTGGAAATTATTACTAATTATTGGTAATTATTACGAATTATTATTAATTATTACTAATTATTACTAATTATTGGTAATTATTGGTAATTATTACTAATTATTGGTAATTGTAGGTAATTATTACTAATTATTGGTAATTATTGGTAATTATTACTAATTATTCCTAATTATTGGTATTTATTTCTAATTATTAACATTTATTCTTAATTATTGGAAATTATTACTAATTATTCCTAAGTACCATTAACTATAAACAATGAATACTAATAATTTAAATTTATTAAGTAACAAAACAATGTAAACATAATTAAATTACAACTAATTAAGAATAATTGAAATTAATAAAAAAATTAAAATAAATATTTAATTAAAATGAACATAAATACCTTTAAAATTGATCTGAGGTTGATCTCTGATCGTTGTTGAAAACTTCAATATCAACTCCGGAAAAAAAAAATTAAACTAACAAAACGCTGAACTCTAAAAATAGAGTTTTGAGAGAAGGAGAAGATCGAGTTTGAGAATGAATGGAAAAAAACGGATGGGGGGTTATTTATAGGTTAGATCATTTGCGACGGGTCTATTTGCGACGGGATACCCATCGCAAATAGTATTATTTGTGACGGTATCCGTCGCAAATACCTTAGCCCGCATTTATTACGGTCAACGGTTAAATAGTTATTTGCGACGGGGCCCATCGCAAATAATGACCTGCCGACATACTATTTGCGATGGGGGTATATTCCCGTCACAAATAGCTTTTACCGCCAGAGGTTATTTGCGACGGGTGGTAACCGCCCGTCGCAACTAACTTTCCCGTGATTTCCTTTTGCGGCGAGGGTATATTCCCGTCAAAAATAGCTTTTACCACCGCCGGTTATTTGCGACGGGCGGTAACCACCCGTCGCAACTAACTTTCCCGCGATTTGGGGCGCAAAACGCGCTAGTCTTTTTGCGACGGGGAAAGCTAGCCCGTCGCAAATAAGTTTCTAACAGGACTATTTGCGACGGGATTTATCCCCGTCGCAAATAACCCGTCGCAAATACCCATTTTTCCCGTAGTGGTTCCTTACCATGTTTTCACTAGGAGGTCCCTAAAAAATGTTCCTTTACATTGATGCACCATAAGGGGCCTCCATGGGTTCCCTAGTGATAAACCATCCTAGAATAAGTATGTATAGGTATGAGTTGAGATACTAGTGAATATCACCTTAGAACCTATAATAAAATTTATACCATAGCATATATGGAATGTGGTAACATATTAATCCATTTTTGAAGACCTTGTTATTTTATTAATTTATGTCGTTATTTGGTATACTCCCTCATGGTTTTTTCTGAGAAATTTAAAACTACTATAGGGGTTATATTTTATTATTTATAGATATTTCCCTTAGGGACATTCTTTATTATGAATGGAACACTTGAAAGATCCAGACCTTCTCTGAAGATTTCTTGATCTCATTTACAGGAACTATTTTTTCATTATTTTGAGTAATTATTATTTGGGTTTTACCATGGGGAGTTTTTGGGTAAAAATTATAGAATTTTGGAAGAAAGAGAGGAAGTGCACGGTTGGCGCACGGTTTTCCCAAACCATGAACCCAGCCTAGCTAACCATGCGAACCCAGGCAGAGGGGAATCACATGGCCAGTTCATGGTCTTCCAAAGTTTTCACCCTATTTAAAGTAACGTTGTGACACCCCTATGTGAGGTGCACAGTTAAGGACAACTATGTTCCCCGTACAGAAAATTGTGTGTGCAGATTTACTTAACTTGAAAAATTGGATTTCAAATACCTAAAACCACATTATTAAACACAAACAATCACTAGATTTACCATAAAGGATTTATATCATTTTTTGAGGCTTTAGGACAAATTTCTAAGGCTCTCAACCTTTATTATTGATGATTCAAAGTCTGATTTGAAGATATGCACCTCCGATGATAATAGATTTTTATCCCATTTGGTTTTCATCCATCCATCATTCTCTCATCCTAGGGTGTGGAAAACTACACTATTATTGTGGATATATATCAGGGTTTTAATAGATCTAAACTTTTTAATTTTAGATCTTGGTTTTGATCTAGATCTCATCCATCATTGTACAATTAAATGCTCTTCTTAATTAGAGATTTCCATTAGTAAACTTTTGTCATCAATATTGAGGTTGGTGGTCTAAATTCATTTACCATAGTCTTTAATCCCAATTTATTTTATGTGTTTTTATATTTCAATTGGTGTTTTTTCAATTGAATCATTAGTTGAATAAGATAATTTATAAATTAATTTATGGAAACATAGAAATTGGATAAATTAATTATTGAATTAATTTATAGAGTATTTTGATTATGGAATTGATGTAATATTGGAATTGTGTAATGGGATTAAATAATTATTGAGTAAATAAATTATATATTATGATTATGGAATTTATTGAATGGGATTAATTAATTGGTGGATTAATTAATTGAATTTTTTTTATTGTGAAATTATGGAGTTGGAAAAATTAAATGAATTAATTAATGGATAGAATGTTATAATTTTTGAATTTTATTAATTAATTGTGAAATTAATTAAGGGACTGTTGTGATACATTTGAAATTGTGATACATTTTATTATGTGATATATGTGTGTGGGACGTGGTCTGATTCATTAAAAGACCATAGTGATAAACATATATTCATGTGTGGGACATGGTCTACTGCATCAAAGTCCCATAATGATAAATGAGTGTGGGAATTGGTTTGATGCATTGAAATATCACTTGTTTGATTTTTTTAATAATGAGTGTGGGACATGAACTACTACTTCAAAATCCCACGAGGTCCTGGGCATGGCGATCTAGACCCAAAATGTTGACATTGGACTATGGTTTAAATGCACCAAAAAATGAATTGATTTGAATTGATAAATAATAACCATTGTATTATGACAAGTTATATCCCTAGGGATAGTTCAAACTTTGGAATGGACCAAATAAGCTATTGAGAACTTGGGTGTCCACAGAAACCTAGATGTCTATGTGGTTAATTAAATAATATTTGAAACTATGATAACAGTTTTCTTCTACATTTTAATTTATTATTTATACAACCGCATACACTTTTATTGACTGGAAACTATTTATATATTGTCGGTGGTAGCCTATTGAGTTGTAATCATACACTACTCAGGCTACCTGATCAATAACTAGATAGACTTCATTTTTTCAAGACTAGATAAGGGAAAAGGCCTAGTGATAGTTGGATTAGGTGGGGTATAGCATGGATGAGGGAGCCTGACCTGGTGTTGAGACCCATTTGGAGTTGTTAGTGTATGTATTTTGGGTATTTCACTTGACACGTGACACATATTTTTCATTTCGTATCTATTGCTTCAGTTTTGGATATTGTATTTTAGTTTGGTTCATCATGTGATACTTGTATTATTCTGGTAAGGATTTATCATTTGTCTGTTGTTTATTTATTTTCATTGTATTTTTAATCTGATAAAAAAGGTATTGCCTACCCATTATCGATATTAGACTCTCACTATTAGTTGGAAACCTCTAGTATATGAGGAAGTTCTCCTAAGTTTATATGGCCAACAGTCTCGGGCCACCCATGAGTGGCACCTGGTCTAGGACATCACAAAGTAGTATCAGATTCCAAATTTCTTTTCCTTTGATTTTTTTCTATTGGGGAAAGGTAAATAGGAAACTAGAAAGAGTTGGTCCTTTATTAAGATCTCATTCATGGGAGTTACTAGCCCACGTGTGAGGGTAAAATCCAAGTACCTATGGTGAGATTATTGTTATTTATATGCTTTGTTATAGTTGGATGTTATTTTACCTTTTGTGATGAACATGTTTTGTAATGTGATTATTTTTTATAATAATTTATGGTATTTGACACGAATCATTTTTAGGCACATTCAGAAAATCCAGATTCAGATAATTTGTTGAATTGAAATGCTTTTCTTTTCATGGAAAACAATAATGGAAAAATGTTCCTCATGAGAAATTGAGTATTTTAAATGATGAAAAATGTGAATAAATGGTTTTCTAATGAAATTTTAGTGATGAGAATGTGTTTATACTTTTTTAACCATGACGTAGATGTAGGATGGTTAAGGGTAGTGTCAGTGCCTTTTTTTGACAGTGTGGTGGGGGTAGAGGGAATGATTTATTATATATTATGAGAATCCCTCTTTTTAAAAAGGTTAATATTGTGTAATAAGTAGTGAGATGTGTGTTTGGAATTATAGAGATATTCCTCCCTGATAATTCTTATTGAGGGGACTATAGGAGGTTATGGATGGAAATGATCCACTAGTTATGGAACCTAAGACATCAATAGTGCCAGTTGAGGAAGTTAGGGAGTAGTTCTGAGAAAACATTTCTTGGTTTATAAAGTTTATAGAAAGATACCCAGGAGGGGTTGTGAAAAGTAGGTCTGACCTAACATGGGAGTTCCAGTTGAATCACCCTATTACATTTACCGAATAGGGTGGACCTGAGATAGATGAGTTCTAGATTGAGTCACTCTTGACTATAATTGACAAATTAGAGACTCCTACTGAAAACAATGTTAAGATGGAAGCTTATATCCTATGTGGTCATATGAATCATTGGTGGGATATCTAGAATTGATGCGGATAATTGGAAAATATGGAATGTGTTGACTTTTAGGATAAGTTCTTTGAAGACTTTTACACTGAGATGATCATCCAAGGGATAGAAGCTGATTTTATGAGGTTGACTTAGAGAATCATGTCCATTTTGGACTATGTGGGACACTTCATGTATTTGTTTCACATTTCTCCAATGTTAACAGGAGATGAGGATGCGGTGTGAAAGAATTTTAGGATGGGATTAAATGAAAAATTAAGTACCATGTGAATATCTTTAAGGTGAGAATGTTTTCGAAAGTGGTAAATTGGGTTCTCATTTCTTAGGGAAACTTGAAGGATTCTTTTGGTGGGAAATAGGTGGATTCTACTGGATAGTTAGGATATAAAAATTCATAAATAATGATGCATCATTATTGGAAGGTAAACTAGACCAGGGGAATGTAGAGTGGCCAGGGGGAATGGTCAGTTACACATGACCATACTTGAGTAATCGGTCACTAATGTTGCAGGTCGGGACACATACATAGATGATTCTTTCAACCATCAATAGAGTTTCAAGCCTTTGGAAGGATGGATTATCTATATAGGATCTATAAGAACCTATGATAGATGGGTAATGATGGATTTTCTAGGAAGAATTAAAATGCATGAAGGGAATCTTCAACACCATATCAGTTAGGTAGATGTGGTTCTTCTAGTTGTGGTGGTAGAGGTAGTGGATGTGGTGCTTCTAGGAAATAGTGACCATATTAGCATAGTGTTGTAGCTCAAAGCATTCATATTTCATCGTTAGAAAGAGGGGTAAGATAGTTGTATGTTTTTCATCCTACATTAGTGGATAGAGAGGTTGGTCATCTAAAGTTAGAAATTCTATTATTTTAGCTTTTATGGTTACTAGCAATCTATTTGATACTACTGTGTCTAATTTTTTTATATCTATCCAACTTGTGAATGGTTTGAGCTTGATGGTGGAGTTCATGAGTGGGGTGATGATCATAGATACACCTTTGGGGGTATAATCTAAAGATATCATTTTATGAATAGGGTGTTACCTCGTGGTTGGGGTGTATCATTTTAGTATGTATTTTTACATCCTTGACATGTCAGGCATTGACATAAATATGGGAATAGACTAGTTAGTAGGATACCAAGACCACAATTATTTTTACCTAAGGATAGTGACATTTGTGTCCCTAGAGTGTGACCATTTCATTCACTATGGAGAGTGGGATATCAAGGAAGATCATGCGGGGTCAGTTAATCTATAAAAGGTGGATCTAAACGCAAAGGTTTCTAGTATTTTTCTATATGATGGGGTTAAAAGTATGATGTCTTTCCACCAGTATTGGATTAGTTTAATGATTTATTTTTTAAATAATTATCTAGGATTCCACCTAAGAGAGGTGTAGAATTTACAATTGGGATCATATTAGGGGTTGATCTAGTTTCTATTCCACTATTAAGAATTGAACCAATAGAGCTCCAAGAGTTAAATAATAAACTGGAAGAGTTTATGGATAATGGGTTTATCGATCTGAGTATGTCACATTGGGGTTCACTATTTTTTTCTAAGAAATAATAAATGAGTCTACTCTTGTGTGCCGATTATAGGAAGTGAAACCAGATGATAATTGAGATCTGGTATCCTCTTCTATATATCGACAATCTACATAACTGGTTGATAGGAGCTTGTGTATTCTCCAAGATTGACTTGAGATCAGGGTGTCATTATTTGAGAGTTCAACCTTCTAATATACCGAGGACATTATTAAAAATAAGGTGATACATTTATGTGTTTTTTGTGATTTCATTTAGGTTAAAGAATTATCCTTCTATTTTTATGGGCATGATTAACAAAATATTCTATCCATGGATGGATTTGTTTTTAGTAGTTTTTGAGGATAACATCTTTGTGTACTCTATAACTCATGACGATCATGCACAACATCGTAAAATTGACTTATGTTCATTAAGAAAGAATTATCTATACTTTATGATATATTAGAGTTAGTTTTGGATCAATCTAGTACACTTCTTGGATCACACCATCTTAGATGAAGGTATGTTAGTGGACCCAGAGAAAGTGTAGGCAATGGTTTCTTAGGAGAATCCCAAGAATGTTTTTGATATCTCTAGATATCTAGGACTAGTAGGATATTATCAAAGGTTCATCTAGTATTTTTTCCATTTGGTAGCACCACTTTTGGGATTGACCAGGAAGGGGATAAAATGTGGATAGTATGGAGCATGTGATAATTCTTTCTAGGATCTGAATAAGAGGTTGAAATATGTACCAATATTGATCATAATTGAGTCGGTTTGGGAGTATATTGTGTTTTGTGAAGCTTTTTAGAAGGGACATAGAGCAGTTTTGATATAGTAAGATAGAGTTTTGTGGTGTGGGTATTGACATTTCAGGACACATGAATGGAATTACCTTATGCATGACCCTGAGTTGGTTGTAGTGGTCTATTATATGAAGTGTTGGGGGCCTTATCTTTTGGGTGAAAAGTTTACTATATATACAGATTATAAGATCATAAAGTATATCTTTTCATAATGAAATTTTAATATCTAGCAGTGGATGTGGGTTCAGTATTTTAAATCATTCAACTTTGATCTAGAATATATGCCTGAGAAGGAAAATAGGGCTACTAAAACTTTAAGAAGAAAAACTATGACTTAAGCAGTTCAAGATTCTAGTGCTAAGTGGAAAATGATGATTTTAGAGGAAGAAATTCATGTTGTGGTTCAAGAGGGTCAGGAGTATATGAATCTCATATTAGTTTAAGCGGGTACTATATTTTTGAGCTAGATTAAATATAGGAAGTATGAAGATCTGGAATGTTTAACCTTAAGGTAAATCCTTGAAGGTGGGGAGTCACCTTCTGACTGAACTATAGATGAAGATGAGGACTTATTTATAAATAGTTAGGTTGTTGTTCCCACGATCATGAGGGAGGATCTTATGTGTGAACTTCAGTCCACAAAATAGGTGGAATATCCTAGTGTGATAGAAATTTATAGTTACCTATGACGATTATTTTGGTGGAAAGGCATGAAAAATGATATAATAGGGTTTGTGACACGATACTACACCTATCAACAGGTGAAGGCTGAGCATCAATGACCTGGTGGTTTTATATAGTTTTTTCCCCTTCCAAAATGGAAGTGGGATGACATTAGTATGTACATTGTGCTGAGTATCCTAAGGATGCCTCAAATGAGTGATGATATTTGGGTAATTATTGAATGGCTGATGAAAGCAGTTTATTTGTTACCTATACAATAGAATTTCTCAGTGGATTGGTTGGGAAACTTGTTTTTTCAGTAAATAGTATATTTTCATAGGGTTACATAGAGAATTGTTGTATAATGTGACTCACACTTTATTTTTCTCTTTTTTCATGGCTTGTAGAAGGCTCATGGTACCTTGGTTTTAATAAGTACTTCTTTCCACCCACAAACAGATGGGCAGTCGGAGCATGCAGTATAGGTACTTGGGGATATGTTGTGATCATGTGTCATTGACTTCAGTGGGTATGTTGAGAGTCACATAGTGATTGTTGAGTTCGCATATACCAATAGTTATCATAAAACAATACAGACGACACTATACAAGGCACTTTATAGTAGGTCATGAAAATCACCTACTTTTTGGATGGAGGCAGCTGAGTTAGAGTTATTTGGAGTGAGTCTCATGTATGAGACGTCAAAGAAGGTTCTGCTAATTTAGAATTGTATGGAAATGGATCAAAGTAGATATAAGTAATATGATAATATATTTCAATGAACCCTAGAGTTTACAAATGATTATCGTGTATTCCTTTAGGTGTCACCTTGATTGGGTCACTATAGGATACGAAGACAAGGAATGTTTGTGCCCAGGTTTGTTGGACCGTTTGAGGTTTTTGAGAGAACCAGACTAATGGAATATTGATTGGCACTTCCACAGAGTTACAGTGTTATGCATGATGTATTTCAGGTGTCACAACATTAGTGGTATCACCCTAACCCTTTTCATTTGATCAATGTGGTTGATGTTAAACTTGAGAAAGATGTTTACTTTGAGGATCATCCAATACGTGTGTTGGATCATAGTGGTAATGTTTTTTGGGGAAATCCCATTCCAATAGTGAATGTATTGTGGAAACATGGTAATGTGTAGGAGGAAAAATTTGAGAGAGAAGTAGATATTCATGATCATTTTCCAGATATTTTTTGATCATAATATTAGAGACTCTTGGGAGTATACCTCGGGGAAGAGCTACTATAAGGTGTAGAGATTTAACATATTGACCTTTTCTAGGGATGACTCAATATCATTTATAGGTAATCATTATTCCTTGTTTTATGTACTTATTATTTGAGTTTTACCATGGGTAGTTTTTGAGTAAAAATTGTAGAATACTGAAAGAAAGAGGGGCAGTGCATAGTTAGTGCAAGTTTTTCCCAAACTATGCACCCAAATCACCTAATAGTGTGAACGCAGGTAGAGGGTATTCATAGGGATAGAACATGTATTTTGATACCTTGAACCCTCTTAAGAGTAATTCTATGACACCCCATGGTGAGGTGCACAGTTAGGGAAAATTGTGTTCCCCCTATAGAAAACTATCCATGCAGTTTTAATAAACCCAAAAATAAGATCTTAAATCCCTAAACCCCCAGTATCAACCCCAAATTGACCCTAGCTCGACCCTAAAGGATTTCTCTCATTTTTTAGACTCCTGAACTAATTTCTAATTCTCCCGACTTCTTTTACTGATGATTCAATATCCAGATTGAATATCTACGCCTCTCCCAATATAAGAATCTTATCTCATTTGGTTTTCAACCTTTTTACTTCTATCATCTTAGGGTGGGGTGTTTTCCTCTATTGTTAGGGATCTTTATCTAGATTTTAATATATATAATCCATTTGATTTTGGATCTAGGTTTTGGATTGAGATATCATTTATTGTTGTGAGATTGAATGCTTCACTTCAATTGGGGATTTATATTCATGAATGTTCATCATCAATCGTGAGGTAGGTGGTCTCAATTTAATTTTCATTGCCTTTAATCCCAATTTCTTGTATGTGTTGTTATATTTTAATTTTATATTTTTAATTTAATCATCAATTGAATAAATTAATTTAAAGAAACATGGTAATTGAATAAATTAATCATTGAATTAATTTTTGGAATATTTTGATTGCGGAATTGATGGAATATTGTGATTGTGTAATAGTAGTAATTACTTGTTGAATTAGTTAATAAGATGTTTTAATTAGAGAATTTATTGATTGATATTATTCAATTGGTTAATTAATTAATGGAAATTGTTTTGATTTTGAAATTGTGGAGTTGAATAAATTAAATAAATTAATGGATGGATGGGATGTTAAGATTAATGAATTTGATTAATTAATTGATGAATTAATTAATAGACTATTGTGACACATCTCAAATTTCCATACATGTGATTATATGATATACATGTGTGGTACATAATATTCCATATTAAAATACCATAGTGATAAACTGATACTCATGTGTGGCGCATCGTCTGCTACAGAAAAATCCTAGAGTGATAAATGTGTGAGGGACATGTTTTCTGCATCGAAAGCCCAGTTGTGTGATTTTTTGGTAATGAGTGAGGGGCATGGACTACTTCTTCGAAATCCCTAGGGGTCCTAGGCCTGGTGATCTAGAACCAAAATGTTGTAAATGGACTTTGGTTCCAATGGGACATAAAATGAATTGAATTTAATTGATAAATAATAACCATGGTATTGTGACAAGTGATATTCCTTGGGGATAGATTAAACTCCGGCATCGGCCAAAGTAGGCGTTGATAGTTTGGGTGTCTGCTGGAACCTAGAGATTTATGTGGTTAATTCAAGAATATTTTTTAATGTGATAAACATTTACTTATTAATTATACCTTATTATTCATACAACTTCATACATTTTTATTGATGGGATATTGTTTTAGACACCGTTGGTGGTGTCTAATTGAGTTTTACTCACACCCTACTCGGACTGCCTGATTGGTACCAGAATAGACTTCATGTCTATAGAAAAAGATAAGGGACAATTCCCTGTGTTAGATGTCGAAGCTAGGATGGAGCAGAATGAGGAAACAATACATATTTTTGGGACCCGTTTGGAGTTGTCATTGTATTTATTTTGGGTTTTTCATTTAATACTTGACTCATATTTATCATTTTGTATCTATTCCATCAGTTTTCGATATTTTATTTCATTTTTTTTCATCATGTGATATTGGTATTATTTTTGTTATGTAAAATCATCCGGATATTGTTTATTTATTTCCACAGGTGTTTTGTTCTGATAAAGATGGTATAGTCTCCCCAGGATCAACATTAGACCCCCACTGCTAGTCAGTAGCCTCTGACATATAGAGAGTCACACTTAAGGTGATGTTCCCAACTAGCATAGGGAACCAGTGTGTGGTACCGGGGTCCAGATGTCACAACACTCCCATAGGGATTTAGTTTTTTACTAATTGATTAATCCCTTATAGGGGAAGCCTAGGATTCTTATTTGAGAAAACACATGTTGGTGTGGTATGTGTTACTGTTGGTTGTGATTATATAGAAAAGGAGTTGGGGATGATGTGTTATACTAGGATGGGGCGTCCTAAGATAATTACCAAAGTTTTTGTTACTATTATAAAATAAAATTCTCTTAGAGGTGGTCCATGTTACATGTGGACATATTCCTTGGCCGAGAGAACTACTATAGGGGGTCCATGCATAACAACCCAAAATTTTATTAATGATAATTCCGCTTGATCGAATTAAATGTATTATTATGTAAAATGGTTATATAAAACATATTATATTCTTTGGTTTTATGTTTTTGGATGTTTAAAATACTGTTAAGAATTTTGACTATTGCTAATATAGTTATTTAATAGTGGTCACATGATTAGTATAAATATAAGGCTTTAACAAATCCAATTTACTCAGACAAAGGAAGCGATGACCACATCTAGTAGAATTGATCTATATGAATCCCATTGTTTAGAGCACGAGAAAGAGGTAGTGTCACTGGGTTTCTCTCTTTACCAAGCCCAAGCTGAGATTCAACATTCTAAGATTGAATGGAATCACCTATGGTAGAAGTGGAAGTTAATAGAGATTACCAGCTGAGTGATGTTATCTGAGCCACCCCAAGAGTCTATCACCATTGGAATCCTTACCCTTTGGAATTATGCATGTCTTATAATGGGTTATGTAACAGGACCCTAGCACTATGATTATGTGCATTATTATTTTATAAAATAAATAATCTACATTCATTTTATTATTGTTACTTTGTAAATAGTTTTTTTAAATAATATTTTTAGTTAATATTCAATTAAGAAATCTATTTTAATGAATTAATGGATCTTTTTATTAAATAACATTTTAATAAAATATTATTACTAAATTACTTTTTATTAAATATAAATGATAGTATAATTTTTATGAATACAAATGTAATTTTTATTAAGGTTTGAAAGCCGTTTTTGTCGAAACCCATGAATTTTCAATAAATGTAAGTTTTTATTTTAAAAGTAAAAATTCAAATATTTAAAAAATTATTTAGATAAATTTAATATCATTTTTTGATTTAGGACATCAAAAAATTTTAATGGTGAATTTTAAATAATTTTCTGAGATAGTTTAATTTTTGAGTAAAAATTAAATATTGTTTAAATACATAATGTGATTTATGACATCATAATGACCCAATAAGGATGTAATAAAATAATATAAAAGGTATTTTATGCCAAAATATATTTTAACTTTAAAATAACGTGATTTTATATTTTTTATCAATGTTAGTGTGCCTTAGTGGACCCTCTATGACTTATAAAACATTTTAACTTTTAAAATGATTTTCTTGAGAGTGTGACTCACCTCCACATAATCAATCCTAATATTTTTATAACATCCCCCATTTGACTTATAAAATGATGTTTTTAAACTTCAATTTTTGAAAAAACATGGTCAAAAACTGTGGTTTTTTTTAGTTTTAAATATTTCGTTGTATAGATTCCAAAACCTAAGTTTGTGAAATATTAAAGAATTCTCCTCTATTTTCCTATATAAACCCACCCAATATCCCAATTCTCTTTACTAAAAACACTTTTTTCACGGCCTTAATCTTATCTCATATCTCTATAATCCCCTCAAGGCAACCCAAGCTCTAACTAAGCCTCTATCAAGCCTCTCCCAGGCCATTGGGATCAGACTTCCAAGTAAGGGATTTCTTCCTTGATCATTTTTGTCAAAATTTCTTAATGTTATTATAACCTTTTATTTTAAATTAAAATTGTTGGGGTATAATTTTTCACCTCCCTCATACTTCCTTAATTATTCTTTAATGATTATATACCTCTTTCTCCCTCATTAATTCCTCCCACGTACACCTGGTACCATGCTGAAATTCCGCAAGGAATTTCTCTCTCTTCATTTACATTCAAGGGATTCTTTTATATTATGCATCTAAATTCCATCACATATGTTGGGATACTATGATCCATTTCCCCATTACTATCCATTTCATTTAAAAATTATAAGGGACCCCTTTCCCTTTCATCAATCCATTTTACAATTTCTATTTGACGTTGTTATGCTGCTCGAGTTACGCCAAACATTTCCATGACAAAATCATCGTGTAAGTGAATACCATACCC
Organism: Viscum album; assembly: GCA_963277665.1. NCBI lineage: Eukaryota > Viridiplantae > Streptophyta > Magnoliopsida > Santalales > Viscaceae > Viscum > Viscum album. Next base: position 1,621,747,777 of record OY728150.1, read on the forward strand.
ATTTCTCTATAAAGGGTTTTCACCTTTATGCACATGTATTTTTTATTTATTAATTACACTTATGTAATCCAAATATATTAATTATAGAATAAATTATGATTTTTAATGAATCCATGTTGTATGTGACACACTTATGCATTAAATGAAATTATTAAGAAGGGTGTTCCCTAATAGCACTATAATGAATTGGGTAAATATTAGTATCATGATACATCAATTTCAATGAGGGTTTACTCATTATCCAGGTTTAATGAGCTTTGGATGATGCTAATATCATTTAAAATGTTGTTTCCATGTTTCCATGTTATGATAATCTTGCTATATCATGCCTTTATGTTCATGTTTCTCTTATACTCCATTGATATTCCTATTTCATAACATATACTATATTCTTCATGTTATTCCTTTAATATTCCCTTACTAGGATTTATAGCTCACCCTTTTCTTATGCATGTCCTCAGGGTATCCCATGCAATGTTAAGTATGAAGGAATGTTGTGGTCATGTTAAAAAATTCAATAACGATGTGGTGTTTTATGTTCTATGTTATTATGTAATGTTCCTAATTTACTAAGACACTAGACTTATCGATAATCAGAGCTGTATTAAGTTAAATTTTATGTAATAAATCATGTTTATGTGTGTAATAAAGAGAAGGGTTGTTATACCATGATATTTGATATGTATAATAGGGAGACTCAGATCAGTTATATTAGGAGGCATGGCCACTACGACTTGATCAAATAGAACCCAACACTATAAAAAGTAGGTATGTTTATTCAAGGTCACATACCTAAGGATTGAAAATAGTATGTTACATCATACTTAGGTTTAATGGTCCTTATAACGTTCCCAATGATATTCCAAAATCGGGTCAAAGCATAAATTGATGGTAGTTTTTTCTTACATATTCTAAGTTGATATTTATTTATTCTTAGCATATCACATGAACATATAACTACATTGCTAGTTTAGTATGGGAATTTATGGGTGTTGACAAATTGAGTTATGTACTCACACCCTGCTTGGGCCTCCATTTCACTCAAGTACTTGAGAATCCTTCACCTGTGATAGTTTCAAGTTGGATTGAGTCTTGGGACTATGTTATTGAGATAGAGTAGATCAAATGGGACTCAAAGTTTGGGATCTGGTGAGTCTCAGGAATTATAGTAGACCATTTCATATTTTTTTCATTTATTCATTTAGTTTTTTTTATTGTCCCGGTGGGAGATATGACTTGTTTACTTATATTTGTTTATTTCATTTTGAAATATCATGTTTAGATTATTTATCATTATTTCATACTATGATGTTTATTTTATTGGTTATTTATTTATTTACTGTGCACTATAATATATAAGGTATAGTCTCCCCATGGTAACTCCTTATAAACTCACTCCTACCCATTAAACTTTGATGTATGGGAAAGCATGCCTAAGGTATAGTAGAGACCACCAGTCCAGGCACCAATTAGTGTTTTGGGGTAGCATGGTGTTAGAAACCTATCATTGGATTATTTGAAGGTATAGGTAAATCAAAACTTGTATGGTATGTTGGGATATCTATTTTCATGGGTAAATAGATTTCTAGTTTTTTGGGGTCCATTACTTGATGTTATCTTAGAGTGGATCTTTGAAACAGAGGGTTATGTCACCAAACATCCTAGAAATTATGGAAAATACTTATATTTAGATCTCATATGAATTGAAAATAAGAAATATAACATTAAATAAACTGACATTGTTTGTTATACCCCTGGTAATAGTCATGATCTATTAGAATCCAATGATATATTTTGGATGGATACTACCACTAAACCAGTCTCTAAGGCTCATTAGAGGGAGTAATATGAAGAATACTTCATACCCAACTCATAAGCTATATTGAGATATTCCATTGAAGAAATGATTTAGAATAATATTCCTATATTATTGGGTGGTTAGAGGTTTGATCCTGAATCCTTTTTCTAAAATTGGGTTATAATAAAGTGGTCTTAGTGCAATTTCCAAGCTATTTTTATTGATACTCAACCGGAGGATGTCAATAATAAGGAACAGATCCTCCAGTATCTTTTTTAAATTTTTGTATATGTGGATTTTATTATAGGAACCAATATGCATAGAACCTATAATCCTTGATTATATGAGAGAAATTTGTGGCTCAATAAAGAGGCCTCCATCCATTTGACAATACAAATTACCATGTTAAGTCAATTGAGAGGGATACCAAAGAACTAAATTAGATATTCAATAATGAATAATATTTTTTCAATTGGGTGGACAATTAAACAGTGAAACTTCAAAAATATATGTCCCATGTTGCAAAGGTTAAAGTATAGATTTTGGAGATGATAATGGAACTTTAAACTTTTGAGATAAATAGAAAATAATTGACTTCACAAATTAGAAAAATTAAGTCCATTACATGAGGATAAAGCTATAAAGTGATTGGATATTCATCAACCAATTAGTGCTTCTCATCAAATGTTATCTGATTTGTTAATTTGGGATAAGAAAATATTATTGTACGCGTATTTGTTTTAATATATTTTAATGTAAGAACAGATAGAGAGAGAGATAGAAACTTCAGAATGGGTATGTTCCTCTACCTTTTTCTTAATGATTTAAAATGGGTTTTTTTTCTCAATAAAAACTCAATTATTCGACCCTTATTTTGTTAAAATTATCAATTCATTGTAACTCATGAAACCATGAAATTAAATATCAAGATAACTTAAATACATTTGTATATTTAATTTGGGACACATTAATTCATCATGGTTTATAAACACTTCATTCTAAAATATTTCCTGCTTGGCATGGATCAAAAATGGGTACAAGAAAAAATAATCCCATCATAAAACCAGATTCGCTCAATTCAAATATGATATGATTTCTTGCTTGGAATGAATCATAAATAGGTATAGGTACATGTTTAATCACTATAAAACTAGAGTTATACCATTAATTTTTGAGATGACTTACACGTTTATGTGGCTCATGGATCTGTATAGGAAGAGGTATCATCTCTGTAACACTAATGTTGGCCTATTTAGTTATGAGACAATTTCTTAATGGGAGTAGGTCATGGATGATTATATATATACGTATCATTTTGGTAATGATATATTATTACTATTCATATGTTGAGGGGAAAACACAATAACATGAGAATAACAAAATATAACTTGTTTTGGAAAGTGTATTCTAATGTTCAAATGTGAACAAGATCACTAAAGCAACTTCCTCGTATATTTTACAGAGATATTTTGAACCAATTTATTAGGAAAACTGAAGGATGTTATAGATTTTCCTATGTCAAGGGATTAATAAGAATGGTTTGGGTTTTTTTTTAAGATTATATGGTGGTTATCATAAAACTTTATATCTCTTAATTATTAGAATTAACTTTTAACTAAATCTCATATAGGAGAGACTTAGTGGGAAGGAACATAGATTTTCGTCTATTTTCCCATGAAATGTTTTCAGACCTTACTTGTTTTATGTGCTTTCTTTTCAAGCACTCAATATTTTCCAAGTTATATCAGATTCATATCCGTTGAGTAGAGACTCAAATTTTTCTGAATCCGTTATTTTTCTGTTTTCAACACGAAGAGTGTTATTTATATTTCCTTGATATGTTTAAGGTCAATCATGTCACAAAAATGTAGTTGATGTTCAAATTCAGTTAACATTCACAAAATATGAGGTGGTATATATAAAAACATGGGATAATCTAACCTTATATGAATGGATATCCCAATATTAAAGATACAAAATAACTCAATTAATAGTGCACATGGTTTAAGGCCATAGTGCTAAAACCATCATGTTATGTGGTTTAAGGTCACAGAGGGATAGCCTATAAAGGATTAATATTTGAATATTATTTTTTTACCTTAAAAATTAGTATTATTCGAAACTTTTTACATCAATGTTACTCTAATACACATGAATGGAAGGATTAACATTTTTCCAAATCATACCTTAGAGCATCTTAATTAGTTTTTTGAAGATATGGGATTGGTACGTTAGGGATGACCACTGAACACATTCGGATGATGGGTCTTGTTATGATGTTTCTAGGATGTATGTAGGTCAATGGAAATTTTCCTTAGGAAAACATTTCTCAAGATGTAAGGGAAAATATTGTGGAACTTATGATCATTACCATGCAAATGTTTCACATGAAGCCATATACACATATTACTAATATTCATGGAAGTTTTTCAATGACTCAAGCACTTGATTAATGATATATTCTTATATAAAATGCAATATTTAAGAAGGGTTTAGGAACCTTAAATGTTATGCCAAAATGTAATAAACACATATCTAATTCAAAGAGATACAACATAAAATTGATCTTACTTTTTCATTGAACAGTGGTCCAGTGATCATAGCCTAACATTTTTAAGGGTAATATGATGGGATTAACAATATTTATATAATCTCTTATTTTAACTCTTACTTTTTACCTAGGTAATAAAATATGTGACCTATAAAGTAGATATTTTCATTTTATTATTATTTGCTTTATGTATTTTATTCCTAATAATTTTTTGTCTCATTCATTTTCAAATGTATTTTAAGGGTCACAAAAGTTTTACTATTATAAGAAAGAGACTAATATAACAAAAAAATTGAACAATTTTTATTCGGATTTAATGTTTTGCAACATTGACCAAAAGTGAGAAAATCAATTTACTTAGATTAAGGAAAAATCATCATAAATGGAGAGTATGATGGTACTATATACCATATTAGGAGAGTAAAAACACAATTTAAGGTAATACTTCTTGTAAAATAAATGGTTAACATTTAATGTTTTATAGCATTGAAAAAATAAACCAATTTGTCAGTGTACCTATTGATGAGGGAAAGTTTGACCTAACATGAATAGAATACCTCACCCATAATGTAGATGTCCTAGAGGAAGGTACCCACAATTTATAGTCATGGTAATCAGAACACAAAAATAGTTATACAATTTTTCTAGAAAGTGAAAATTTGTACATGACATGAATGAAGTTTCCATTGTTGTAATGGACTGTCTCATGGAGATAGTATGTATTTTATGGTCATAATTATATGAATATTGGATATGGGTTATATAATAACATATATTAGGCTCAAATAAAAAAATAACTCCATAACCATTTAAAGAGGAGTAAAGAAGATGTAAATCATACTATAGAGAATTTGAATCAAGAATTAAAGATGGGACAAGTACATTGGGGATGAACTCTAACTAATATTGGAATAACTTTTTCAACTGTTATGTTTCTATAGGATTATGTATATTAGAGGATATTATCCTAAACAAGAGGATGCCTCTAAATAGAAGATCCAAATATTATGACCCCAATGATCATTTTCAAGCATAATTTTCCTTTGGAGTCAAATTTACCTATTATCAATAGCCATGAAAAGATTGTGGTGATTCAAACACTTTAGAAATTAATTTTTACATTTTGGAAGAAGTATCCTAAAGATGTTCAAAGATTACCAATCTTGAACTAAGTAGTATTAGGAGGTTTAGGGATTATGATAGAGTATAAATGGATGAAAACATGTAGCTGGGTATGAAATATGTTATTTATACATCACTACATATCTTGAAATAATATGAGATAATCCAATGTAGTTCTTATATTATGAATAGAACCTAAAATTATCTTACTATAATATAGGGAAAGCACACTTCAATATCCTGGTATGGGATTAAAAATAGAAGAACCCACAAGGAATTTTCTAAGGAAACACATTGATATATGAAAAATAAAATATTAGAGAACTCAAACACCAAAAACATTGGGGATAAATTGGAATTACTGTTTTAGGGCCCAAAAAATCATGAATTATAACATCGATATGGATCTTGAGTAGCGAATGTGAGTTTTGTATAAAATACCACTCTATATAGTTTAAGGCTATGCATGATGGATCATATGTCACATTGTTTATCACTATATAATAAATATGAAGGTTTTATATAGTCTAAGGTCGTGCATTGATGATCCATATGATGTAGTTTAACGTTAGGGGATAAGGATGTTTTCACATTCCTATTGAGTTGATAGGAAAATTTTTTGGGGGAATATTTTTTCTCTTATCTCAGATGAACCATGATATATATAGAAAAAAATGTGACCCATTTATGTAATATCATTATAGGAAATGAGATATTATAAATGGTCAAATTTTTATAGCATAGGTATAGGGATAAGGGACTCTATACTGATGGAACCTACATTGGTATGGATATTATATTTGATAGGATCTATTTTGAAAAATAAATAGTATAATAAATATATAACCATGCACCTAAGGTCTTTCACTGGACTAGATTTTGAATAGAACATGGTATTTACATTTCATGATCGAACTTGTTTAAGTAAAATGTGATAGGAATAGAGATGATCTAAGTATCAAGACGGGGTAATGGATTTGATTTGAATTTGCAGTTGGGACCGATATATGAGATTCTTGTGTTATTATGATTCTTATGTTAATAGGAATCATGTCATGTGTAGTTTTGATATTTTTTTACTCTGTATAATTTTGGATTATATGAATGATAAGATGAGTGAAATGAGAGCACTGGTGAGAGAAGGAAGTATATAAATAAAATTCAGTTAAGAAGGGTCTCATCATAGGGTACACAATAACTACAAGTATGATCTAAAATAGGGCCTAGAATATGAGATCCTGAAATCACTATATATCCATGGAATGATAAATAATACACACATAGTTATTGGGATATGAGAATAAAATAACATAATCTTGCCATAGATTCATGTATGGAGAGGTAACATGATATGAATAAAATTTGGACCTAGAACCAAAATAAAGTGGAGAATTATTAGAATTGAGCTTGTGGATGGGCTCAAGAATGAATATTTGGGAAACACTACATATCATTTGTTGGATGGAATCAATCCACACATAGTTATTATATAAAGGAAATTTTATCTCATTGAGGATATATGGATATACTAACAATAATTATAAGGATCTTGATCATGTCTAAAAATAATGGGTATTACAAATAGGATGAACCAATTATTTTGAGAGGTTATAAATAGAATAATTTATGTCACATATTTTAACATATTTAAATGAGGATGAGGGTGCTCTATAGCTTAAGTTCATGTAATGAGGACTTGTTCCATTAAAATTAACATTATTTTCTAAGAAATAATATTATATGATGGATTTTTTTTCCTCGGTGAAAAGAAAAATATGTGGAAAAACATAGATGTAGAATTATTATATAGATCTGGATATCATGTATGATTAAGGGTGTTGAATGTGATTTATATTCATGATTGGACGTGAGTGAAGATATTTTTTTATCACTATATATCCTAAAAAACATAAATCAATCCACATGAAGTTTTTATTATTCATCCATATATAGAATAATCTACTGAATAATGGGAATTATTTTTGGTGTAGGATAACGAATGGAACAAACCATTCACCAATTATGCCTTTAAAGATCTAGCTCTCATGTAGGGGAACGAGGCCATTAAAAGAGTCCCATTATGAGTAGCCTAAATTAATACAAGGTGGTATCAATACTATATATTTAATATTTATATATCTAGGACTTGGATCCCTACTCTTGAATATGATACCACCTAATCATGCTAACTGATAGAATCAAACAAAACATTAGATATCACACTATTCATTCTCATTATGAGAAAAAATAAGTGATTATAAGATTACTTAAATCCCATGAGAGTTCATGCCAGTGGTGAAAGTCAACCATTCAATTTATCGACATGTGGTAAGGACCTATCAAGACACTATATATCATGTGATGAGAATCTTAGTGTTATATAGTTTAATTTTATGTTTTTGAGACATGTATTTTATTAATTTTACTTTCATCCAACCAAGATGAATGGTAGTTTATTGTCTAAATTAATTAATCTGGTACTATATGTTGTGAAGTTTAAGGTATTGTGAAAAAAACCATGACTATGTAGTTTAACATCTTATAGTGAGGAAATTGATCAAATAGTTTGACACAATGTGGTGCAGATTGAAGAGATTGTGTAGTTATAGGATTTGTAGATATGACTAGATATAATGTTTTTTAGCTCAAGTGAAAATGGCCAATACTATGAAGTCCAATGTCTTGCTGTGAGGATATTGATCACCCTGTTTAACTTTGGGTGGTGAGGATGAAATAGATTTTTTAGTTTCAAGTCATGCATCTTGGAATAGGTTGTGTAGTTTTGAGTCATTAAACTATGAAATTGTTAACTAAAATAGAGTTCATGGAATGTATATTTTTAAATAACCTTTTATTAGGGGGAGGGTTGATTCACTCCACGTTCATCATGACTAGGAAAATTCTTTGTTGGAGTTGATCTTGTGTTTGGTAAAAGGTCAATCTCATTTGGGTTTAAGATTCACGGCCTTCTTTCCTTATATCATTAGAGTCCTATGATATATAAAAAATTCCATATGAATAAATGTGAAAAGGAAAACTATCATATTAAATTCCCACATAATACAATTAGGTTAAAATTTTGATATTTTATAGTAATGAAACCTTTTCTCATGAAGCCACTCTAACTCATCTTGTCACTTTTGTGACTGGTCATCCTTATACAATGTTTTCAAAAAGAAATATCAAATGATGGTAGATCTATCATAAAGGGTAATACTATTTATGTCTTATATAAAAGTGAATATATAGTAACATTTTTAGTAGTATAAGTCGACATGAAATAATCCCATATATTATATAGTAGTTTATCATGCCAATACATCTTCACTATGTCAACTTTTTTCTGGAGTATATTAGATAGATTCTTATTAAATGATATATATGTCTATTTTTTATGGAATGGTAATGGGATGAGTGGTTGGAATAAATATTATATTCCAAATTTATTCTTTTCAATTTTGTAGGATAGAAATTAGTTCCATTTTAAATCAGTATTGTATATAGGACACAAAATCTAGTAATAATGTTGGTATTCATAAAACAAATGAGATTTTGTGTTCTAAATTAATTGAAGGAAATAAAATCATCCTACTTAGATAATAACTCGATTTAAATAAGGAATTTCATGACCAACCAAGTTGTGGTTGGTGGATATGGCCCCATGACATCTATTCACCCAATAGAAAATGACCAAGAGTATTTAGTAGAATGTAATAGATCCAAATTTTGATAATTGAAGTTAGCATTAATTTGGAATTAATGTAATTTCCTTGTGAATCCTATGAAACCTTATTCCATAAGTAGTAATAAATTTCCATAAGTCCTAATTTGATGGGATAACTTTCTTCCTGAATAGTAAGAATTTTAAGTTTCTACATGTACTTCATGCATAAAATCATCCATCTATATTACATCAGTTCATTTAATAAGTAATCCCTCAAATCATCATTTGTAGAATACTTTCTCAAATTCTTGGTCTCACATAGGATAAAATTCACTTCTCTTCATAAAAAATTTTCCATTATGGTTCTGTCGAATGGAATAATTTCACTTTGGAGGTAGTCTATTATGGATGGAATAAACCCCATAGTTTAATTAACGAGTGATAATATTGTCTCACCTTGACCAATAGTAGTGTTAAATTTATTTATCTCTTATATATCATTTCCAAATGGAGAGATAACCCTATGATGTGTAATGTTGATGATTGTTTCATCATATTATAGATATTCCAGAGTTGGGGCTAAATTATCTAATGCATCAGAGTAGGAATTTTATGATTTTAAAAATTGATAGAGTGCTGGGTTACCTGATTATTCTTTCATCAAACATCATATGCAACTTCCTTTATTAGGGTAATGAGGAAAATTCCTAATATAACTCTATTAAGATTTGGATTTTCCATCTTACCTTTAGTTCGGATTCTAAAGGCTCTAAAAAAATAAATCTCTTATATTTTGGATGTTTCCTGAAGAGACAAAACTTATGTATTGACGATCTCTATATCAAGTTGTGACCTCTCTGGGATATGGTGTTATATGAAAGATTTACTTATTTTTCTTCCTTCTAAGATAGGAACTTAATTTAATATTTCTAAAATACGACCACCCACTATTGAAAACCACCAATTTTCTTTGGAAAACTAAGGATGTATTTTAGATAGTCAATATAAGAAACTAAATAGATATCATGATGGTTTAGGTAGTTTCTCAATATCTAAACCAAAAATATTAATGTAAAATAATTATTTTCAATGTCATAGTACTTGGTCTTAGTAGCTAGGATTGTATTACTAAGATAATATGGAATATTCTCCTTCCCAAAATTTTTTATTTTAAAAAATAAAGATAGAAATTTATTTTTCTAAAGTTACCACATGCATAATGAGTGGATTTAATTCTATGGGTATCATTAATGTTGATGAGATCAAAGGTTATTATTTTATAAAAAATTGGGTACAACCACGAAAGTGGCACACAACGCAAGGAAGAAAATTACATTAAACCATAAAAATTAACATTTAAAATTTCATGGAATAAAAATTATAATTATATATTATTAGTACTTATTTTGAACTTACTATGTCAAAATAAGCCTAGAATATATCTTTTGGAATTCTCTCTTGGAAGCAAGTATTTATGAATAATTGAGAATGTAGTTTTTAATAATTACTCATTTTATTTATAATAATGTTTTATAATAATGATAATAATACATGTATTGATTATCAATTTTATAGAAATGAAGAAAAGATAATTTATAAGAAAAAAAGGATATATATTAGAAAACTATTCATATGTTCATAATGATCATTCATTTTAATTAATTAAAACAATCCTTAGTGATGAATGATTTAAATGATATGTAAAAAAATTATAATAAACTATATGAATTAAAATTCATATAATTATTAGTCATATTTATAGAGTTACTCAAATATCATTTTATTATTGAAAATTTCATTTTCATGAAAAAAATATTTTTTTGTCATATTTTTACTGGTTAATTTTAAAATTAAATTATACCACATCTATGAATTGAAATTATTTAAATAGATTCAATATGTTTATTCAACATAATTAATATTATTTAAAAATTTCAAATTAATTTTTGGTTATAATGAAGGGTAAAAAACAATAAAAACGTATTTACCTAGTTAAGGATAAATTAGGTTTACTGTGGAGTCAATCTAAAAACATAACGATTAAAATGAACTTCAAACCTTTTTAAATCTTATTGGTTGTGTTTATATAGAAAATAAAATTATAATCATAAAATATGAGTCATTTTTTATCCATATTTTTAATAAATTGACTTAATAATATGTCAAAACATTCAAAAATTAAAAATGTGCCACTCACCTCAATTATAAAAGGGTCCCTCTTTAACACCCCGAGATTTTATGAAAAATATTCTTTTAATTTCATTAATGTATTGTGTTTTATGCTACACCAAGATTACCTTGTGCTATACTCAACACCGTATTATCTTGCAGTATACGCAACACTATTCTTGGATCGTGTTACACACAATTTTGATAATAGTTATTCTACACAACATTGAATATATATATATATATATATTCAATGTATAGATGAAATATGGTTGGATTATGTTATACGAAACAACGAAGTTTTCTTGCACAACACGCAACCCTGACTTGGCTTTCATTACACGCAATCGCGACCTTCCTCGATAGCGTGTGTTGTACGCAATACCGGGTTCTACTAAACAACTATATATTATTATAATATTATTATGAACTAGCCATTATGAATAGTATGAACTAAAATTTTAATTTTATAACATTATTATTCATCTTACACATTTTCTAGAACATGGTATAAGAACAAAATAAATTTTTCGGGTAAAATTAGTATTTTTCAAAAAATGCAGTTTTGCCGCCTTTTGATGGCGCACCCACTTTAAATCTAGTTTTTGACATGTTTATAAGTTCCATTTGAAAAAATAAAATTATTATTTGGAATCAAGAAATAAAAAATTACTTTGGATAAAATTTTCATTTTATTCTGATGACTTTAATATTTTAATGAATAGTAAAAACACGCTATATTTTATTTAAAAACAACTTTTTTCATTGTAATATCTTATATTGTTCAATTATAATATTTAATGGTTTTAAAGTATAAATATAATATATTTTTACCATTTAATATAATGTATGTCATTAGCATTGATTTTACCTTGAATTCGTAGGTTAAATCAATTCAATCTTTTGCAATGTTTTAAAGAAAAACTCGTTTTCTTTCGACAACGGGATTAATTTTAATTTAATTTATGCAACTTTTGTGTATTGAATTTGGAAAAATAGATTCCATATTTGGAATCAGTGGGTCCAAATTATGTTAATAAGCTACTTTTTATTTTTGGGCATTGTGAATAGTAACTACGGTAAATTTTATTTACTATAGTTAAAGGTAAATCGGGTAATTAAGGGTAAATATAAGATTATAAAATTACCCTAACACTTGGAAAAATCCTATTGGATGACTAAAAGTTGACCCATATCACCTAAGGGTCGGATTAGATTCATTTAATGGACTTTTTTTCATGAAAATAATTTAATTATTATTAAAACCAAAGAAAGTGACAACATGTCACTCTCTTAAATACTATAAGTATAAGTGATAAACATCATGAAACTTCAAACATTAATAATCTACAGAAATATAACAAAATTATCTACATCATGAGAATTTATTTATATTTTTTTGGGATTAAATAATTATCATTAATTGTGACACAATAGTGATGCAGAAATTACTTATCTTGTGAAAAATCAAGAATATAGTTTTTATTAAACTAATAGTGACCATAAAAGGCACAAAACCCTGAACAAAACTTATTGGTCATGTAAATTTAAGCTATAATAATCCAATGGTAGAACATTTGACCATTTGGAGTCTTATACAAGCAATTATGACACTTATATTATTTTATTTTAAATGATGCCAAAGTTGTCACCTTCATAATTTAATATATAACAATTTAAATATTGTGATTTTAAGATGATAAATTCGATTATAAGTATTATTGTGAATTTTAATAGATTTATCTTCATCATAGGATTTTATTTTAAATTTTTATGCAACAAATAAGTATATTAAATAATTATACAAAAATGTTGTAGTAATTATTTTATTAAGAGATAAACCAAATAAATGGTTTTAAAAATAATAAAATAAATATTATATGAACTATTTAATGTGATCCACTAATTTTATAGACACATATGACCTTTTATAAATCTATTAAAGCTTTTAGTTCGAACATATCTTCTGTATATATTTTATTTAAATTCAAATAAATGAATAGTGTCAAAATTGGCACTATTGTTTTTTTATAGAAATAACATATTATAAAATTGTTTAAAAATTACAAAAATATTTAAAAATTATTTATTTAAATTTATATGGTATATAATGTTATAAAGTAAACAATTATGGAAAATTCACAACAAATAAGTAATTATTTTTTATAATTTAAAATTTTGAATTTTATTACCACAAATAAACTTAAATAGATTAAATAAGGATAAATCAAAATGATAAAGTTTAAAATAAGATACAAACATGTCCAAATTTGATTGTTTGATGCTATTACAACTCTATATTATCTAATATTTGAATATGAGTCATTTTTGGAGGTTTTTATGTTGGGTAAGACTTATTATAAATTAATATTTTTAAGAATTCCAAAGGTGCCCCTCTCCTCCCTTATAAAAGGGAACCTCCTCCCTCTCCTCCTCACACCAATTTGAGCATTCAAGCTCGGCCAACCCCTGCCAAAATCTCTTCTCCACTTCCCTAGTATCATCCTAGAGGTCCTTGTCTTCTTCAAAGACCATCCTTAGTTCTTTAAGTGGAGGTTAAGAAAAGGCGCGTCAAAAAGAGGTAATATCCATTACCGACCTTTTTCAATTTCTTTATTCTTCAACTTCTTCTTATTTAGTTGTTTCATGATAAATTAATAAAATCAATATTTATTAAATACTGATATGTTATTATAAATATGAAACAACTCTAATTAACTTTCTATACATCCTACGGAAAAAGGAAATCACCGCGCGTGCGTACGTACGGAATACCGTCTCCATGCCGTGGTGTAATCTATTTTCCGCCACCAACTTAATTGGATGGGTATAATGGTTTAATGAGTAACTATATATGATTATTATAAATTAATATTGATACTGAAATAGTATACATACACTTCAACACAAGTTCACGATCATGAGAACGATATCATCGCTAGTGCGTACGTACGGACTACCGTCTCCACGACGCGATGAGATTCATTCTCCATGTTAACCATTTAAGAATGATTATAAAGTATATATAAGAAATAATAATTAAATATATGACATTATAAAGCTACTGTATTTATGTATATATGTATGTCATCTACTTACTTCCATTCAAGACAATAAGGAAAGGAAAACAGTGTTCATGCGTACGTACGGACTACCGTCTCCATGAACGGTGTGTTTCATTTCATTTATCTATCTATTATATATATATATACTGAATATATATGATATATAAATCATATTTTATATTCTAGAAGTAAGTAAATCATGATATAAGTAATAATAATGTCAAGAACAACAAGTCCAAACACCTACGATAAATGAAACGATTTTACCCAAAACGCTTCTTTAACAAGGAATTTACAAAAGAACGGGTAATATAAAGCCATAAGTGAACCATATATGATATAATAACAATTAATATGATTCTGTAATAAGTTAATGACATTATTTAAATCATTATACAGGAGGTTCGGACACTTACGAAGAAAATCGGACTTAAGGTAAGGGAAATATCACAATCTCATTTTTATCCGAGATTGTTTATACTTTGGTGTTTACTGGGGTGTATTTTCTCATCCACATACATGTTTCCTCAATATGTAATGTTATTTCCATCCACCTACAATTGTTTAAATCCAATTTTACCCTTCGGTGAGTTTTTAGTAAAATATATGAAAGGAATCTTTTGTCGTTTTTTGTACGAGGTACTTTTTGACTTTCTGACAAAAGTACGAGAAGAATGTTTCTTTTAACTTATACGGCATGAATGGATTTTTAAAACATTATTTCCAATAAGCTTCCCTTACAAGTTTTCATGTTTATTTTTAATCAACTTCTTTTAGTTTAGAATTGTATGACATGTTAAGAAAGGAAAAGTGTTTTTGAAGTAGAAAGGATATTTTCCTCAAGAATGGAGTTCAAGTGTTTTATCAAAATTATTTTCCATCTAAGATAATATAGGGTTCTATTTCTATCCCTATTATTACATTGATTTGATTATGTTGTGATGGAATTATTTTTATGAATTCTTTTACCTTATATGAATTGTTTTATGATGTCATGTTGTTTAAGAATCCCATTTTTATTACATGGGTTATGCAATGATGTATGATTTATGATTTTGTGGCACACATAAGAATGGTATCATTAAGAGATGGGTGGGAAATATATCTCCCTCCAATGCATTGGGTAAATATTTTATATCTCATGAGATAGACATGGATGGAATGGTAGGTTATACCGGTTCAGTGTAACAGGACTGAAACGAGGAGTGAACTCGGTTCAGAAATGGACTTTGTCCACTAAGATAGTCTTGGCAATGAGTCTTGACTAATAAGAAATGATTCTCTATGATTATGTGTGTATGCCACAAAGTTTCATGATTTATTTTATGATTATTGTGATTTCATTTCACTACTATGATTTATCCCATGTTATGAAATTATGCTCTTTTTTGCAGGTTAAGATTTTCAAAATGTTCTGTTCTTATGATGTGATTGATATTTCTTTTGTTTACCCTTACTGAGAATTTGATCTCACCCTTTTATGTTTTCTTTTCCCCAGGATATAAAGAAAGGTTTTAGGTATAAAAAGGAAGATATTTATGGGAGATGTTGAAGATCTTTTACCACGATTAGAAGATTATATTCCGAGTTTCCAAAGACACTAAACTATTACGATCCTTGTGTGTGTGTTTTTGTTATGTACTAAGTATTCTGCAAAAGTAATGTAATTTCCATGTACATCAAGCTTCGGGTCTCTACAGCCTCATCCTCGCAATTATTTAAAATATGAATCAATTAGGATCATCAAAACGCATCCAAAATCTCTCTCCAATATCTTTATCCAATGTTTTTAGGTTCTCATCTTCCCAAAATAACAACCATATTGTCTTTAATAGTATATCTAAAGAAGCTATTTGAAAGAAATAATAACCATCTAAACCGAACACTTTCATTTTTATAATTTTTTTATCACCATAAATTATGCCCTCACCATTATAATATGATAACATTATTATATACCATATAATTATATTTTATTATGTTTATGTCATAATATTTATCCAAATCACACTCTATCAATTGTAAAAAAAATAATCCCTAATGTATACAGCAAAACACCGCACCACGAATCGTTGTATTTTTTTCACTTGAACAACTCATATGGATAGTAAGAATTATAGAACCAATGAATATATATTATAATTGGTTATAAATCATTATTATTTAGATTTACTATATCATAAACCTGTTTACCCTTCGATATATAAAAAAATAAAAATGTTTCACAAGAAAACATGTAGACTACTGCCTCCATGTAGGGATGTGATTAATTTTTTATATAAGATTTTCAATAATTTTTATAAATATGTATATGGGGAATATGTAATAATTTTATATAATTATTTAAATTTTATTGATGATATAAACATGATAAATATGAAAGTACCATGATTTTTGAATCAAAACATACATGAAGAATGAGGCAGATAACACTTGTAAACATTATAATAATAAAATATTGTTAACAAATGGGTGATAAACATCACTCCATTGAGCCATATTTATTATTATACATGGTGATTAATGTTTAAATAGAAGTTTAAACTTTAAAGGGGTCATAATTTAAATGTTTTCAAAGAGGTAAGAATTTATTTTACCATCTCATTTTTTACGATTAATTAAATTGTTTTTGAAATGAATTTTATAACCCACACTTCTATTTAAGTAACCTATTTATATTTATGAAAATTCTATGATTTATTACAAATTTTCCTCTCTTCATAACTTGAATAAAAAAATAAATGATTAAAAAAATTGATCTTATTTATCATTTTTATTAGTATGTTATTTTTCCATGTCAATAATTTTAGAAAATGTTTTACAATAGTTCTTTTTATTTACTCAAATGGTTTGTTAAGGAAATTTAATATTATACATGTATTTTTACAAGGTTCTTAAGTAATATTTTTATAGTTTCCAAAAATTATCATTTTTAATATAGGGTTATTTTTAAATTTATTTCTAAAAATTCAAAATGATTTTTTTAACATATACAATGTTAAAATATTTTTATGCATAAATAATTGTTTATTATCATCTATAATATTGGTTTGAAAAATAATTCTATTTAAGGAAAAAATATTTTTAATGATCCTCTTCTATTTTCCACAATTCAACAAGAAACATAATTTTAATACACAATATAATTTTCTAGATGTTTGAATTTTATCTCTTATTAATCTTGTGGTCATTAACTTTCTCTTAAAATATTCACTTTCCTATGATCATATTTCATTGGGCATTACATTTCTATTCCATATCTATATTATTTGTATCATGGATATTCTTATTACCTAAACCACATACCGCCTATACAAATAGCTTTTTACTATTAAAGGTTTTTCATTAAATGGGTAAATATTGATATTTTATATTATTTACCCAACAAGGATATTTTTAAGAAGGCGTACTATTTTTGAATAAAATTGATCGATCAATATATATGGAAAGCATTGGACATGTAGTCATGGGTGGACCCATAATTATATATCCCATAAATGAGCCGACATGTATCATGGGAGAAATCAGTTAGCCTGCCTTATTGAATGGTTTTTTGGTGTATAACTTCACATTGACTTAAACTATCATGGAATAAGGACTTGATTATAATATATCATGATGTATGAGATCATGAAGTGCAAAATTATTAATTTCATTCATTTATAATTCAATTATTATTATCCATGATATTATTACATTGATATTATCCATATATTAATTTTGTGCATAAGTTATATATTAAATAGATTTTTTTTTTAGATTTTTACCCTTCTATATTGATTATTCCTTATTTACACATGATAGCTTTTGTTGTATGCAATCCTTACTGAGTGATTGATATCACTCTTATTTTTCTCTCATTTCTCGAAGATTGAAATAATAAAACTTTGAATTCATCCAAGTATAATTAATTTTTATTATTAATTTATTTTAAATTATATTTATAATATAAAATATAATTCATCTATGCATCTGGTTCTTTGAGACTACTAAAATTGTTGATCCTTGGTGATATTTTTCCCTTTATATGAGGATAATGTGAAAAAAATACTGAATCTGGAATACTATATTTAGGGTCGTTATAAGTAAAAAAATTTCTACAATGTTATCTATGAAGTTTATAATATTGAATATTTTTTCCTAATACCCTCTAAAATATTTATGTTTTTGAGTCATTGTATTGTCAAGCATGGCCATTTTCTTCTCATGTTTAAATTTAATACCTCTATGTAATATCACAAAACAAGAAAATTTTCCCATTGTTACTTTCAAGGAACATTTGATTAGATTCACCATTTTTTGTTGTGGTTTATTGAAAAATATTTTAATATTGACATGATGATCATAAAATTATTGTAATTTGAACACTAGGTCATAAATGTAACATTCATTAGACTTCATCGGAATGGGGATGAAGATATGAATCATGTAACATCGGTATATAGTACCAAAATTCTTCAAAGGGAATTAAATTACTTGATAGAAAAATAACACTTAGGGTTACTGAAAAACAACAGCCTATCTATCTTATTGTATCATACAAATAATTTTTTTTATGAGTATTCAGCCATGAAATAGAGGTCAAAGAAACTAACAATTTCATTGAGTAGAACCTCTATGCTCAGAATTGGGAAATCATTCTTTGGGACATTTTAGTTGTGATCTGGGAAGTAAATGAAAACCCTAATTTTATCATTTATATCCTTGATAGTGAAAATGTTATGGAGTTATTTTGGTTATTATAATTCCCAATAAAGTTATATTTGAAAATATTATCAACTTCAGCTTCAAAGTTAGTACTGTGGGTAGGATGCATTCTCTTAGCTGCCTATTTATAGGCATGGTGATCCTCAGGTAGAACCAAATAATGAGTTGACACATTAGGATAACATTCATCAATTTCAATGGAATTACTCATAATTATATCATACTGATACTTTAGGAATGAAATGTATTGGTATCTTACGCTTCATAATACCAGTTGACATTAATTAATGAATTCCATAGATCTTCCATTTCATAGAGATTCATACTTTTAATTTTATCAATGATGGTTTAGATGCCTTCCAAAATACTGGAGGGGAATTTCCAAAAACGTTTTAACCATCTTCATCTAACTTAAGACCATAAAAAGTGGAAGATGAAGTGTATTTTTTTGGATCCAAAAGATGGAAAGAGAATATTATTCTCATAGGAATGAATGTGATGAATATCAAACCCCTGAGGGTGTTGATTCATGGGAATCATTATATGATGCATCATCAATAAGAGAATTTAGTATATATTGACAACAGAGGCACCGATATCCTGATATTTATGAGATGACATAGTGTTATTCTCCAACACCATTAATAATAAAGTATTATCGCTAGGTCAAGAAAAGTATTGTGTGTGGGAATCCTTGAATATAGAGGAAAATAATAGAATATCTTAATCAACAGAATCATTATTTTCAATGTAATTATAACCCTCCTTGGTCTGGGGGGGTTAGTCAAAAACAAAATATAGCAATAATACTGAGGTGAACACCACAAAATTTGGAGTTATTTCATCGATTGGATTGGTGGGAAATATGTAATCATCATATATATTTTTGAACAAATAGATAAGAATTATTTCAACCATTTTTTATTAATTAATTTTAATGGAATTATTTTTCATTGATTATTTTCCATACCTTTAATAGAATCTTGTGTCAATGTATTCAGATTTACAGGGCTTGAAATGGGTGTTATCAACAAATATAAATCCAAAATTTCTATTGATGAGATATTTGTGGAATTTGTGATTTGATGGAGGAACTACCTCATCTAAATGAAGCCATGGTATTCCTCAAAAGGCATTTATTGTTGTGTGTAACAAACTAGAATATAGAAATTTTGGTCTTGTAGAAATATCACATTATCTGTATATTGTACCAGAGTTCCCAAATGATCCAATAGCTTATTAGTCACAGAATACTAGATACATACATCCATTTCAAGTGAAATTTTGAGATATATTGTGAACACATTGTGGGAACAATATTATCCCTTTTATCATATCCTATAAAATTACACATAGTTATCTTATAGGTTTCCGAGGGAATGGAAACAAACAAGGGTGATCCCAGATGCTTAGTAAGGAGTATAATACTATATAAGATATCATAAACATGGAACAAGTGATATTTAAAGAATAAATAAACAATATAAAACCATAATAAACTAAAATTGAGGGTGTATTATATCCATTATAATAAAATAAAACACACACATATATAAATATCAATCTTATAATAATGGAATGCAAAGTGTTAGACATTAAAACATATTTTCAAATCTCTATTCAAAGATACAATGCTAATATGGTGATAGGTATACACCAAAACCCCTATTGTTTTTTCTCATGAGACATGTAGATTCATTGAGGATAAGTATAATTCCAGTCCACACCTATCACTTGATTACGTCCAATGAGTTCACTATATGAGTTAACAATACATTTCATACCATTATCCAATGAATCAATGGCTAGATAAAAATAAGGCTATTTATATAATGAGAAATATGGGAAAACATACTTCCTAATTTATTTGAATAATTTATATCCTTAATAAACTTATAATTTATTAGGTTTTATCAATGTAACATGAATTATCCTTATCAATGAAATATAGTTCCAATGGTACTTTTAATGTGTTGGTCTATCTATAAAAGATAGTACTTGGGTTCTATAGTTTTCATTGGTATGAGAACAAGGCAATTCTAGGAAAAATACATCATCATGGTTCACAAAAAGCATGTAATATTCCAAAACATAACTTCTAGGAGTTTTTATCCATGTGTTTAGTCCTCGGACCACTCATCCTTCATTAAAGTGGATATTTTTTTAATTCTTAGACAACACTTTTGGGGTGATTAACCATTAGTAAAACTCGGCCACAAACTAATCTACATTTAATTATCTATAAAGGGATGTTTATTCTTGGAAAATACACACACATTTACTTTACCAAAACCGTGGATGGTTTTTTAACCCTGGGAAATATTTATTTCAACAATAGTTTTGGTAAGTCTTAAATCAAAATAATATGAGGTGGGTAGAATATTATAAACATATAAATCCATTGAAATTCAGGAGTAATACAGTAAAAATAATTCATGGAAATTTTTACACCACAAAAATTGATCTTCAAATATCATGAATAACATTAATTTCATGATATAACTTCAAAAATGGGTAGTAATACACCATATATAGGAAATTAGGTGCATAACACCAAACATGTTTGAAAGAGAGGAATTTCAGATTGAAACCACTTACCTCTTATCCTATCTTCATGAACATACATTAACCTCATATATCATAAAAAATCTATGTTAATCACTAAATTTAGAAACATAATCAAATATCTTATCATTTATACTCTTCATATATTGTCATTATCTATAGTAATTCTAATTATATTTTTAAAAATTTTCCCCCATCTGGTGTTTAAGACCTTTTTTATTTATTTTAGTTTCATAATAATAGTGTCTCTATTCATTATTATTAGAAATTTAAGGCCATTAAATTTATTTTTATTTATTATTTATAATAATATACATATTTTCAAATAAATTTCATGATTTTTTATCCTTTATCTTAAAGATGAAATCGATAACAACCATGTTTCAATGATTCTTGATGATCAAAAGGTGTTTTCAAAATTAATTAATTAAATATTTATTTAAAATCTCCAAAAAATGATTTATTATTTATGAATTTATATCAGGTTATAGAAGTAATTATGTCCCCATAGATATTCATGAAATAAATTAATAGTATTGTTTAACTTGGTGGATAAACTAAACCAGACATAAAAATTTGTTGATTTAAGGAATGATCTTGACATATTTTAGTTCTAATTTAACTTTAACCAAATCATAATTACTTTATTTATGTTTATTATTTTGATATATAATAGTAATAAGTAATAAAAACAATAAGTAATGGATATGAAAATATTACATTATATGAATAGAAATATTTTCAATATACTATGCTTGTTCAAGATGGTTTATTTTATCATATTTTTTTATTACTGATATCCTTAATTGGTTATTGAATGTGTATTCAAAATACATAAATATCGAAAAAAATCATATTTATCCTTTAAATCCATTATTTATTCCATTCATTAAATGTGAAAATGTAAAAAAACTTAATTCACCATTCCACGGAGACGGTAGTACGCACGTACACATGGGTGGTGATTTCATTTTACACTGAATATAAGATTGAAATAGTATGGTTAATTATATAATAACCACAAAAATTTTATATATAACATTATTAATTACTTAGTTCCCATTTTCTACAATTCATGTCAAGTGGTGAAGAAAATCAAAACATGTTACTATGTAGAGGCGGTATCCTACACATCCACACAAATCATATCTTATTCTTAAGGAAAAGTGGAAGGTAGTTTGATTATTATTCCCCAATAATAATATCATTAATTATATAACTAATAATTATTTTAACATATAGTTATGATAAAATTATAATTATAATGGAAATATTGAAAGTAAAAAAGGGTTACTCACATCGAACACTTCAAGATTTCTTTGGAGAGACTGTTTCAAATAGAGGGACTGTGTTAAAATCCTATGAATGGTAGATAATGGAAGAAATATTTGATTCAAGGGAAATGAAAGAGGGTTTATTTTTATAAGGAAATATAATTTCATGAGTGGTATTCAATTGGTGGTAAGATGCCCCTTTTATAAGTGAAAAGTGATGTTAATTATTAAAATACTCATATCATTTTAATAAGGGAAGTCACTCTCTATGAAAGTGGCTCCAAACATAAGAAATAATGGATAGGGTAAGAGATAAAGTTGATAAATCCTATAAAATTACATTTTACAGATGTTATAAAATAAAAATAAACTCTTCACCTGTAAATTTTTTCACTTTTCCATTTTAAATTTTAAAGAGGAAACTAATTTTTTCATTTGTAATTTATCCTTTATTCATAGAAATAAAATGGCCATTTTACATTATTTATACCCAATAAATCAAAGTTTTAAATAAATTTTATTAACATTAATTTTATAAATGTGATATAATTTAATTTTAAAATTGTAAATCTATAATTTATTAAAATAGTTTTAGTTAAAATGTGACTTAATATTTAAAATACTAAATATAGGTCTATGAATTAAACATATTATTTTAAAATGTATGATTTTACATGTAGAAAATATAAATTTTATAATAATATTTTTAATTTTATTTCATTATTGAATCCAAGTGATGTCATAATATTTATGGTTTTAACAAAAATGATATGTGCACTATTCACCTTGAAATCATCCTTTTCTGAAAAAACCCAAATTATCATATTAATATAATATATTTATGATGAATTAAATAATGAATTTTATTTTATTAAAATAAAGTTATAACGTTTAGAATATAAACTTTGAGATATAATAATGAATAGTGTCTCTTTAGAGTGTGCAATGTGTGATAGTTTGGA
This sequence comes from Viscum album, assembly GCA_963277665.1. Lineage (NCBI taxonomy): Eukaryota > Viridiplantae > Streptophyta > Magnoliopsida > Santalales > Viscaceae > Viscum > Viscum album. The sequence continues at coordinate 1,621,771,654 of OY728150.1, forward strand.
TATGATTTATAACTGCTATAATAGGGTCTCAGGTATTAAATTATCCAATTTAAATAATTTCATCCTCAATGTTTTGGTATATATTATAAATTGAACAAATTTTTATATTCCTCCCTTTTAGCTTATGCAGTCTCTTAGAATTCATATTCTAGTTTTCAGAATCCCCAAAAAATATTCACCAACTGAGTTTCCTAGTTCTGCAATAATTGTTCATTGTTTTTAAGAATATATACAAGCTCCTAATTATATAAAAATTTATTCTAAAAACATATTCCCTCATAAATGAACACGTATACTAGGTCTATAATATATTTAATCAATAATTTAAAATGGAAGAATCCATGTACTTTAGAAAGGATGGGTGATATTTCTAATCGGTATGCTATAACTTCAATTCCTTCTAGTATTTCAAATGGCCTAATATAAAAAGGGCTTAAAATCCCCTTATTTAAAAAATAAAAACTCCCTTCTATGGAGAAACCATCAATAATACATGATCCCCTACTTGAACTTCCAATTCTTCCCTGGAATTAACAATTTATGTTTTTTTATACTCTATGATACATTATATCTTCATGAATAGTCCATACACTAACAACAGTCACCTTCACAAGCTCTAGGATAACTAGATTTATTTCTACAACATCTTCCAATTTTTTTTATTATAACATCAATTCTCATGAAATTATTCAAATACTTATATCTGGATGAAAAAATAAAAGATATTATTGTAAAAAAATCCAACTAATATAGATTTGTATCTCACATGTATTTTGAGTCAATAGAGCAATAATTTTGGTATATTACATCCATGAATGTCATTATCTTGGGTATGATAGGTTTTGGTTCAATATATTTTAGTTTCAAGATCCATTTTAAGACACTTACATACTTTTTATGTGAATAAAGGGTCATGATTAAAGATAATTTTTAGAGGATCCCCATAAATTCTTATGATTTCATTAAAACAGAGTCATGAAAGGTGGTCAAGAGGTTGATATTCTCATATTTCTAAGAAATGAGAATAATTATTAAGAATATCAACAGTATCCCACAAAGAATCATTCTTCCTTGGAGATAATGGAAGTCTAATTAAAAACACCATTGAATTATTTACTCACTTTCATAAAGTTATAATAAGATGTTGATGACTATATTGGGATATTTTCTTTCATACTTGTCCTACTATAATACTATTTATCTATATAAATAGTTAAAAAAAATTCACATTATATCAACCCAAAAAATTCTCTAAAATCCCTATACATATTTGTGCTATGAGGGTGTGCAGATATATTTGATCTATACATTTCATCTACAACTTCCCTCTTCAACTCTATTATGTATGGATCAAAAAACATCTTTCCAAATATCAACACTACATATCAATAGTTTAATTATATCAAATTCCAATCACTTACTACATTAATAATCATTTCAATGTACTAATCATATAGATTTTAATTCAGTTCCTTTTTTAATAAGGATGACTCTAAATTTTCTTAGAAAAGGAATGATTAATCCTCATTTTAAAAAAACACCATATTCATATTCACTAGATATCTATATATAGGATCCTATTTAAACATCATAATCTTCATAAATCTATGATCCATATTAATCAATATGTTATCCACCTTTTTCCCTTCCTAGAGTTGTAGTACATCAAGAAATTGAAGTCCTTTATTAGTTCCAACCATCATCATTGCCTCATGTTGAGATCCTTCACAAATAATATACACTTCAAAATTTTGTGCTCTATATATATATGTGTGTGAAATATTTCACTATAAAGGTATGTCCCTAAATTTTTAAATAATATATTGTGGTCTCTAACTCAAGGTCATGTGTTGGATAGTTCTACTCATGGATTTTTAATTAACTTTATTTATAAGAAATAATGCAATCATTCCACATAATTTAGGGTTTTGGGCATAGAGTAAGTACTTATTATGTCTGATCCTGACTCAGAAAATTTCATATTCAATGGATCACTATCATATATTACAAGACATGAACATCATTAATAATGCAATTTTTTCAAATAAAATTGATAGTTAAATATGACAAAACCAAGAGTATATATTTTCACAATAATTTTATAATAAATTTTAGTGGACCGAAAGAAATAATACATCAATCTTAAGATCTTTCTTTGGTGATTTTTTTTATTTTTCGAAAAACATTTCAGTTTACCACAATTTTTCTTGTAGGATTCAAGTATAGAATACATCGGGTAGTTATATGTATGTATTCAATTGATCATCAGAAAACACTAATGGATTTTCAAATTCTAACATGGTGGATCAATCATATTTCATTTTTCATCTAAATCATTATGAAAATTCGATAGACCTTGAAGTATCATCTTTGAGCTATCATTCATAATATGATGGAGGAGGCTAGAGATTCTCTAGAGTGTTCTTCAACCTTGAAAGGGAGATCTAGATTTTTTGGGCATAATCATTCTCAATGTCAAACAATCTCAATCATCCTCTACCCAATATACGCAAATATCAATTTATAGGGAGTGGTTTAGGGATAAAATATTATTTATTTGAACAACGGACCATAAATAATATAATAATCTTTTTTACCCCATTCCATGTAATAATAATTTTTTTCATAGCATGCATAAATTGGAACAGTGATAAATATTATTTTTAATTGAATAAAAATTAATATTTATAATCAGACAAATTCATGGTATAATCATCCTCCTTAGTATTTAACAAATACCAGAAAAAATATTAATTAAATATTTACTCTTAACATAAATATTTTATTTATAGTTTAGGGAATACATATCTATTAAATATTAAATAAATAAAATAAATATTTTATTCATTTTATGGAAAATATATATTTATTAAATATTCATTTAATTAAATAAATTATTTAATAATGAGTAAAAATTATTTATTACCTTATGAAAAAAAATTGATCTATAATCTCAGAATAAAAGTACTCTTTATCCTTGAGAATAATATTTGTTCCAATAATTAAATTGAAATATAGTTTAACTGGAAACCCTTAATGTGTAACCTTCTTGACTTCTTTCTCGTTAGCATTAGTTCAGGTTTCTAAAAATCCAAGATCACTGTCTAGTAATGTGTAAAGGAAACCAAAATAAATATGTTAATGTTGCAATGTTGATAACCACGTTTGATCACTTTTTTGTAATGCAATACCATTGTCATAATATCTCATCAATTAGTTTGCGCACATATTTCATCAACTTATATGTTATTTAAATCATTCCTTAACTATTAGAAATAAACATAATTACATCATATCAATTTAATTTAATGCCATACTAATATTAAAATAGAAGGTAAGAGATACCAACTTCCATAAAAATAGAATGGATAAATCCTTCCTCAACTTATTCAACATTTACTTGTCATTCATGACGTACCCAACATGCTATATTTCCCATGAACATATATAATCATGGTTTTGGTCAGTAAATATAAATCTATGAGTCATGAAATGAATTAATAATAATCTGGAAGACCAATTATCACTACATACACTCGGAAACAAGAATTTATGATTACACAAAAAAATGTGGAATTTCTACCAGTGGGTTTGTTCTCACAATCTCTTAGCATAGATATTACCTAGTAGGAACATCTGGAGAAGAATTCTAATATTCTTACAAGTACACTCACCTAATAGTCATCATACAATGTTCCCCATCCTATAATTTTAACGAACCATAGAACTAGGTTTAAAAATATCATCATCACATTTCAATGTTCTCGTTATAGTGGAGAACTATTATAAATATTTCATTGTGAAATATACTCAAAGACATTATCACATTAATGTTATATAAAATATAAATAAATTTTGAATAATCTATTAAAAATAATACTCACTTATTTGAATATACATGACATATAAAGTACAAAGTAGTTTTTTAGGCCACCAACTCCAAAATAATCCCACTTATACTAGATTAAATTGCTAACAACTAGTTATTTTCGCATGTTGAACATGCTTCTGTAGAATATAACTATTGCTTATGGGATTACCATGTTTTTATGGTAGTTTTGGTGAATCCATGTGTCTATGTGGTGAATCTGATTACTAAACCAGTAACATATTGATAAAATATATAGAGTGGTGATATAACTGACTTCCCACCTCTTATTCCCTTGTCATAATCTTAAAATCCAAATTAAGTCTATAGTCAAATATTATCATAATAATGACTAATTTATTTATTTTGGTATAACTCAAAATAAAAATAGTATGTTTCTAAACCACCCATTAATTTTCAGTAGAATTCTCAACAATATCAGAATATTATATATATGGAAACAAGTAGTTGTAATGATTTTTTATTTCTTATTAACTTAAATTTTCCTAGGGTACTAAATGAAATTGAAATAAGGTAATAAAACTGTTTAATTATATTAATTTTCAGTATTCTCACTTCTCTAGACACTTGGAAGTCATCCAGTTCTCCTTTTAAAAGTGTTTTCCTAGGGTACATTTTTTATTTCTAAGTCATGTTTGATTGTTCTAACTAAAATTTGATTCAATTATGTTGGATCAATTTGATATTATACTACTTTTCATCATGCATTATAAATATAAATATTTAGTACATATCACAGAATGTGTAATTAATTCATAGAACTTTAGCTTTTGAAATTCTTCTATTCTCAATAATCTCTTCCAAGTCCCACCCATGTTCTACTAGAAGGATTGTCTTTCAAAAAAATTGGTCTTGAATTGTTTCAACTTGTATTTTTCAATACATTATTAATATATTTATTATGGTCCCAATGTGGGGTAGTTAAACTATTTTTCACCTTTTGTGCCTATGGAAGTGTTTAGGGAGATATTGATTTTGAGACTCCCTAGAAACATGTAATAGATATTTTTGTTGAGTTTTACACCCTTCCCAAAATTAAATGATGAGATACAAAAATTGTCTTCTATATGTTTCCAACATATCGATCTTGAAAAATTATAGTGCTGCCAGAAACCAAATAAAAAAACATGTCACTAATTTTTTCCAAGTTAATATTTTATGATCAATTTTCATGATTTATTCATAAATGTGTTTATGTAATCTATATATCTAATTGGTATTTTTTAATTTTACTGCCCCTTTCCAGTTATTCCTTCTAGGCATATACCATAGTTTCTTCTTTTGGTTATGCCATATAGAAAACTTCGGTAAGGATTCCCCCAATGAGGTGGCCTTAACTATCATTAGACCAATATGATGACCATATAACTATTCTTTTACAAGAAAAATACTAAAATAATTTTTTCACGATAATTGATGTATAGGTTTTTTTATAGAATAAACCTTTAGAAATCAATCATGATTTATTGGTGTCATCTTGTATAATCAAAGTATACTTTCTCTTGAATACTCACCAGTGGTATCAATTCCTTGAAATATTCAAGATACAAATTCCTTTAATCATAATTCATTGTGTCCATTACTTGAGTTTATATATACATATCAACCTTATCAATTTTCCATATACTCTTACTTTGTTGGAATATTTATTTTGAAATAATATTATATGTATCACCCACCATAGGGAACATAAAACACTACTTTTTTATGAATTACTACACCATATGTGTCTCTGTAATTACACCTCCCACTAAGCTTAGGGTATAATAGTATTCTTATGCCAACCCTTGTGCATCGAGAGTCTTAACCCAAATAATTTAAGTATTCTCCCAATATCTATAAACATATGGGATTACTTTGAGGAAATATATCCACTCTTGACTATATGGTAATATCCTTAGTGAATATAGGATAATTAAATTGAATGAACCTTAGTGTTTTATGTTCATTTAAATCGAAATAAAACTTTTAAAAAAAGTTTTGAATAAAAACTTTTAGTAGTGTCCTAAAAAATTCGTATCATATCGCAACTAATATGATATCCATTAGACAATATATTCTGTATATGGTGAGTCATTGTACTACTATTTTTCAAAAATTCCTTATAATGGATAATGAAAGATTACAAATATATATAATACTCATCATTGATCTTCCTATTACAACCATCATGATAATGATGTATATAACAATACTGGAAAATTTACTAATACCCATGGTTTAAAACCATGGGTATAGCCCCCAAACTGTGGGTATATTCTATTCCCACGGTTTTGTGAACCATGGGAAACCAAGGTGTCGGGATATGTCCCAATCCTATACCCACAGTTTTATAAACCATTAGTATCGCTTTTTTTCCACGCTGTAAAATCCTCATACCCATTTCCATGCTGTCAAAAGCTCTACGATGGTTTGAAAACTGTATATATTAATTATAAAAAATGCTACTGGCAGGTGTTGAACCCGCGACTTCAAACACCTGTGATTTACCACTGATGAAACTTACCACTAATATACAACACTTTTGATTATATATATCATTATTTTGAAAAATATATTAATTATCAACGTATCAGGAAACAAATATGCTCGCGTGTTTCTATCCCTGACTATTCTCCTGAAATTAGCCATGACTAACCAGCCCATCTACACCACTTTGCTTTAAATAAAGCTAAATTTAGTTTAATATATTAAAACATCTCACTGTATCCGAAATTTTTTTTGATGGATTCGATCCTCAGACCAGGGGGAGTAACAAAGATCGCCTCACCAACTGGACTACAGAGTTTATTTTTCAAAATATTTTTATTGCTTTAGATATATTAATTTAAATCGTGGGTATAAGAGGGAAAACCGTGGGTATATGTTTTCCCGAAAAAATAGTTTTTGTTTCCCGCAGATTTTTTTCCCTGCTAAATCTATACCCATGTTTTTACAAAACTGTGGGTATAGGTCTTCGGAAAAAAAAAATTATTCCCACTATTTTCATAAAACTGTTGGTATAGGCCTTGAAAGAAACACATATTCCCAAAGTTTTGGAATACCGTGGGTATAGGTCCTCAAAAAAAATATACCTACGGTTTTCCCCAAAACCGTCAGTATAGGTCTGTATACTATACCTATACCCACAGTTTTCCAAAACTGTGGGTATAGGGCACACCTATGCCCACAATTTTAAGCAAAACCATGGGTATAGGTCTATTTTCCAGTAGTGTAAGGAAATGTTATTTTTGGATTACCTTTACTCCACATGTATGTTAATGAGTACATGGATAATATGTTCTTCGACAAGCAATCTCAAATATTCTAAAATCTTTACCAAGTTCACTCATTTACTTCACTAATAATTTATAAAGTTTCTTAAAGTAATATCATGAATTTTATGAATTTTACTTTAGATTTAGAATAGTTCAAGTTTCTATGTTGAACCAACTCTAATTTTTTTTGGAATACCTTTATTTTAATGATTTTTTTATTTAAAACATGATAAATAGTTTTTTTATATATCCAGTATCTTAGCTCAATTTAGACTAAAACACTTTCATGGGAATAAAAAATTTAATACAATTCAATTTTAATTGAAAAATAATAGTCTTTCCAAAATTGGGTAAGAGTCTTAGATTTTATATTCATTAGTCATTGTGATGGATATATATGATTCAAGAGTTACCAAACCATTAATTTAGTATTTAACATTTATTAAAATGGTGAAATAATGTCTAATTTTTTCTAGATAGACACTGAGATAATTTTTTTTATTCTCAAACTTAAGTCAATCCATTTTGGCAATGAGAAGTAGTGACCTGCTGATGGCTGACGTAGGAATCTCCCAATCTATGATATTTTTTGAGTTCACTCTATAAATTTTATATTATTTCACATTTCCTTCATTTAAATACATTAATTTTTTAACAAGATTTAATTTAATGCTCAATTGGTTAATAGAAACTTTATGAATAAACCATTAGTGGATACATGTTCTTGCTTCTTCAATTTATTACAATTTCTTTTCTAGTGTTCATACATTCAAAAAAGATGAAAATAAACTCTTCTTCATTCTTATACCTCTAAATAAATCACCTTTTTTAATGAATCTAAAAAATATATTTTTAGTTTATATTAGCCATAGTATATTCATCTTTTCTCTAAAAAATTTCACCATAAGGCATGGAGAATCATGTTTCAATAAATCCTTATCTACATGGTAATGTATGATCAAAATATTTCTGAGTGAATTGTCCATTTCATTCATCCAAGAATAGATGAATAAGTATAACCATGGTGGTAAGGATAATTAAATAATATTTATGGATAATTTCTCATCTAAGTGGAAACCTAATTTTTATAATTGGTCAAAATACCCACAAAATTTTGAATTCACGATAAGTATCCAAATTACCATCTCTCAGTTTATGTTGATATGGTTCATTAATAATCTTATCTATTTTAAGACTTTCCTTATCAAAATTAAGTAAAATAAGATGATATATTATGGTGTAACAATCCATTTTGTTACGTTTTATCATCAACTCTCCATACATAGTTGATAATATAATTCAATGTACATATAAAGTATCCACTATATATATCTTGTAGTCATTATTTTCACCTTTTATAACCCTCCATGGTGTCAAGATACAAATAGGTAATTCCAATACATAATAAATATTTTTTGATAAAAATTTATTATATTAACGATTTTACCATATCTAAAAATTTGTATTTGTAAGGATGTACCCAGAGTGAAGAAATGATCTCAACGGTTTCATGGTTTCTCTAACCATTTTTCTATAATAATTAAAATAGATAGTTGGTACTTTACTTGATTACAAATTATATGATACATATTTATTTTAAATTTATTAAGACTCCCACTATTTAAGAAATTCCTAGTAACCATCACCAATAGGCTCATAATATCTAGTTTATTGGCTATTATAGTGAAAATGATACATATTCCACTTCACATAACCCAAGTGAGTGCTCATTAAATTACATGAAGGTATTATTCTAGGAATATATTTTCCTAAAGTAGGTTATAGCTCATTTATCCATTGATTAGACTCCCCAATTTAGAAATTATGACTCTAATTTTCTCACCTCCTGCCTCCAAGTTACATAAATTATAGCATTGGTTTCTTCTCTTCCTGTGAACTGGTTAAGTCAGCCCAAAACTTTTATAAGAACTCTATAATAAAATAATGTGTCCCAACATGGGTTCTTCAAATACTTATTTCTATGGTTTAAATTCCTAATAATGTAATAGAAGGATGATTCTGACTTAATATTAAGTTGAGGAATATTATTTATTACACATAAATTGTTTTTATTTTATCTTTAACATGTCTTCTTGATATAAAATTTATTTTAATTTAGGAATTAACTTTGTTCCAAATTTAACATTTATGAATAAGACATTTATTATAATTATATATTTTCATGTTAGATTATTTATTTACATGATTTTGGTCTACTATACTTAAAATTAATCACCCATAAGATATAAATTAAATGAATAAATAAATAAAAAAATAACAATCTTATCTAATGGTTGATATATTAAGCATAAAATAAATCAATCTATGACCCCAAGGGGAAAATCCTTATGTCCATCTTGGTATGATTTGTATCATTCCACTCATCCACCTATGTATCATCCATATTGTTTTGATCTTTATTACATCTTCAACCACCTCTATTCACCTTGGGATAACTCCTTTTATTGCATATTTTGTGTTTCTCAAATATAAGTGAGAGGAACCAAAGAATTAATTAAGGGGAATTGCATAAAAAAGTGTTATACACACAGGTCGAGTATAATAAAAGAGGGAGGGATGCCTTATAGGCCATCATATTTAATTTAATAATTAATTATTTCAAAACCATGAAAAAAAATAAATTAAATTAAACCAATACATGCATAGGTCTAATAAAATCTCATTATCAATCATATGGATAAAATTATTATGCATTTAAAACATCTAACTAAAATTCATTTATATTTATTCTTTAATAAGATAAAACTTGTATGAATTAATATGATTTGTTTTCTTATTAATAAATTAATTCATTTTATCTTATTTCATCAAATATTCTTGAAATTCCCATATAAAAATATTTTTTTAAAATAAATTAGTTTATCTTATTTATAAACTCAATATAATAGCACAAAACTTAGTACTTGCCTGAATATTCTGAAGGCCTTATTTTTTATTGATTTTTGATAACCCCTTTTTCAAGGGATGAGGGGGAACCCTTAAAAGGCCCTTAGGCTTTAGATATTAAGTTTCACATTGGCTTGGAGACATTACAGGACCAGTAGGTCTTAAAAAATCATACATACTATGAATAATTGAAACTGACCCTCCCTAACATCTATATCGTGATCATATATCCACCTTTGCATGGTTGTTCGGCTAGTTGTCCTGTGTAAAGATGCATAGGCCTGGTACCGATGGAAATTTCATACCCTTCCATTCTTCAAAATCATTTAGCCCTGCTCTCGTGAATGAATCATTCTCTGGAATCATCCTCTAGAATGTGTAAATGGAATGTGTCATAATTTCACATTGTTTACTTCTAATTTAAATTTACATAGAACACATGGTAATTTCATAGCCTGTATTTTTCAATATTTGAGTGTTTAGTATACAATAAATATATATGATTAATAGTTTTTAATATTACATGGAATTTATTAATAATTTAATAAAATATAAAACTTATCAACCAGTATGAAATATCAAATTATTGCCCAACGAAACAAGGTTCCATGAGGTTTAATGGTGTAATTTATTAAATTTAATATTTAAAAGTAAACTGATAAGGTACGTGGTAGGTGCAATCTAACCACATAGTTTGTACTTCTATTCACCAAATATCTAAAGTACAGGCTTATCATCTTTGCATGTACTTCTCATAGATATTTATGAAGTACATAGAGATTAGAAAGAATACACAACATATAAATCTTGTTATAGAGTTTCCAGTCTTTACACATCATGTATTAAATAAAATTGGTTTCTTAATTACATGACGTGATTTGAATCCATGTTTTACACCTTGAAAACACATGTACTACAAGGTATGTATTCAATCTAAATACCATTAACTCTAGAAAAGTTTTGTTCCAACCTAGATATTCTACATGTGGTATAATTATTTCATGCGACATATACTAATTACATTATAACTCAGAAACCACATGTGAACCCTTTTTAAATGATCATGTATATATAGAAAGTGCAAATGGATAATATTTCATGTATTTTTTAATTCTCCATAAAAAATTCTTGGCACTTCTAGATGGTTCTTCATTAATTATTAACTAATTTTGGTAATATGAGTAAGAAAACAAGAAGTATAATAAAAGTTTTTTACAACAGATTAAGAATGAATTAACATGAAATTAATTTTAACTTTTAAATGTGTAATGATCAAAAATAAAATATATATTTAAAAATTTGAACATGACAACTCTCATACCACTAGAAGGTTTAGAGTGTAACGTAAGTGATTAATGGTGTGAATCTCCACCCAAAAAATATCACATTTAATGTATCATTTGAAAACATTACAAGAATTGAATGTCATGAACAATAAAGTTTTTACAAATAATATTCTCAATGAAATACATTATAACCAAGATGAGATATTTTCATGTTAAATTTTATAATTAACAAAAATTGGTCATAAAAAAATAATACCTCAATCTAGGATCCTTATTTTATGGTTTCATAGATCATATGAAACGCTTTTTGGTTTACTATTTTTGTGATTGTAGGGTCTATGTATAGAATCCCTCTAGAGGTTATCAATATGTTTTACTTTGATCTATGAACAATGCCAATAGATTTTTGGGTACCAGTGTGGTAGATCGGTCATCTTGAGTTGTTCATATGGATTATCTAAAAAAATCATTTGGTCTTCAAGATTCACCTTTTCACTCTAATTCATTAGAGGATGGATGATGGAGGATACTCTCTAAAGTGTTCTTCAATCCTAAAAGAGATCTCTACATGTCTTGGTGCATAATGATTCTAAATGTCTCTCAATTTTGATCAAACTATAAACAATAAATATAATCTTATATTTATAGAGATAGGGCTAGGGGTAAAAGTATTTTTTAATTGCAAAATGACCCTTAAATAATATATTAAACCTTATTTGACCTTATTCCTAGTAATATTATTATTATTACTATTCATATTGTGAGTAAACTAGAACAATGATAAATATTATTTTTAATTGCTTGCAAATTAATATTTATCATCAAAGAAATTTTTGGATCACTCATCTTCTTTTTAATTTATAAAATACCTGAATAAATATTTTATTAAATATTTTTTGGGAAAAAATATCATACTCATAATGTAATGAATAAATATTTATTAAATATCCAATTAAATTGAATAAAATCACAGTCTAGAGAGTAAATGTTTATGAATTACACATGTAATTAAATAAAATATTTATTAATGAGTAAATAAATATTTATTACCTTATGAGTAATATTTTATATTGGTAAATCTATAATAAAATTATTCCTCAGTCTTTAGAACAATATTAATTCCAAAAATTAAATTCAAATAGATTTTAATTAAGATAATTGGAAACAATTTGTGTTTGAACCTATCCAATTATTTCTCATTACCTTAAGGTAGGATACCCTAAAGAACATGATTATTATCTAGGAATGGGTCATGGAAACAAAGTGAAATATGTTAATCTCCAAACATCTACAATCACATACTCACACTCACTATAAAATATAATATCTTTATCACAATATCTCATCAAACAGGTTGCACACACATGTCGTCAACCTATATTCTTGATACTTTACTTCATTGAATATATAAAATAAATGTCATTACACCATGTCAATGTAATTTAATGGAAAATTATATTTCAAAAAATGGGTTGAAAAATCAACATCTATAACTATGGAAGGGGCAAACCCTTTCTCAACTTATTCATTAATAACATTCCATTTGTGATATACCCAATAAACCCTATTTCTATTGAAAATATAAAACATGGTTTTAAGTTAGAAACTAATTGAGTGTGAGTCATGAAATGAATTAATAATAATCTTCAAGTATTAGGATAATCACAAACATAGAATTGAATATATAATGACACATAAACATTCATAATTCCTATTGGTGGGTAAGTTCTCATAATCTCCCATCATGGATATAACAAAGTGAAATCTTCATGAGAAGAAGGATCATCTACTTAAAATTTCTCAAACCAATTAGTCAACATATTGTGTACCCCATCATAGAATGATATATAACCACCGAACAAGTTTTAAGAATATCATCTTGTAATTTCAAAGTAATCTTCATAGAAGGGAGAAGTTATAAACTTTTCAATGTGAAAGATACTCTAGGAAATTGTCACGTTAATTTTATGTAGAATAAAAATAAATATGTGATAAGATATTTAAATTATTATTTAAATATCTGAATATATGTGTAATCTAAATGACATAGTAGTTGATTTTAGGGAAATAAATATAATAATAGTGACACACCCAACTCCTTTATTCATTGTATCACTATATATTAAAAACCCTTCCTTACCTAATGGAAATTTCAGTACTAGTGTGTTAATCAGTCTTCTCTCCATCACTTCAAAATATTCCTCACATTCCCTTAAACCATGTGAATTTAAACCCTTTACATGTTAACTTGGAAAATAGGTTTTCTAAGTTGGAGATATATTCAACAAACCACTGATATACACCTGCTAAACCCAAGAAAAATAGGATCTTGGTTATTTTCATTTGTGTAGAAATTTTTTTAACTCACATTATTTTTAAAGGATAAATATATATTTCCCCCTTGGAGATAATATATCCAATAAAAGAAACTCTATTTATCCAAAATTCAGACTTACTATATTTCACATATAATTTTTTAGGGTCTCCTAAACTATTTATAAATAACTTTCATTATCTTCATAACTTATAGAGTATATAAATATATCATCAATGAATACCACCACATAGTTTTGAATATGATACTGGAATAATATATTCATCATATCCATAAATATAAAATGTTCATTAGTCAATCCAAATGGAATTATCATATACTCATAATGTTCATACCTTATTAAAAATGTTTTCATTGGTATATTGTCCTTATTTACCCTTAGGTGATAATAAATATATAAAAGATTGATCATCAAAAAATTAAAAGCATCCCTGAATTTCATCAAATAATCTATCAATGTGTGTCAAAGGATATGTATTCATTATATAAATAACATTTAACACCTCATAGTTAATACACAATAACATAGACCTAAACTTATTTTCTATACATAAAATAGGGGCTCCCCATGATGAAATGCTCGGGAGTATAAATACCATATCACAAAACTTGAAATCTATTTCTTTAATCCCACAAACTTCGGTGGTTACATTAAATAGAGATTTTGAAATATAGGTCTTCTATCAGAAATTATTTTTGGATATTACTCTAATTTAACCTTATGGGGATGAATATGTAATTATTCTATAAAAACATCAACAAAACTTTATACCCTAGTTACATCCTCTGTTAATTGGATAACTTCCTTATCACATATCTCTCTTTGTATTCCCCTATTCTCAAAATTTATTAAGTACATCAACTGGGGGAGGATCCAAACATTATTTTGATGATGAAGTCTCCCCTCTAGAGGGAAAATATCCCTCCTCACCTTCATGAATCATAATCTCCTTCTCTTGTAAATAAGTTATTTCATTAATCATTGAAATAAAATCAACACCAATAATCATATTAACCATGGGTATAACAACAAAATTCAAAAATATGGTATTTCTTTGAATCATAATCGGAAACAATATATATATTCATTGGAATAATATTTACACTTCGTGTATTTATTATAAAATCCTTTATTATAGTGCTAAAGAAGTATTTTATGTTTTCTGAAAACATAGATGATATAAAAGAGTGTGAGGATCTAAAAAATAGACCATTAGTTAACATTTTGTCTATAATCAAAGAACCTGATACCACAAAATTAGAAACAAGAACATAAGAAGTGGTTATCACATAATATTAGCCTTGATTACATGAACTTTTTAAAGGTAAATTTCCTTTATGTTTGTGGAATTGGTTCGCATAATATCTCTTATCCTTATAGTAAAATAATTTAACATCAATTAATTCTTCCCTATCTTTAAATTCATGAGGTTGATTAAATTTTTTTCTACACTTATAAGAAACTCGTGTACCCACATATAATTCCTAGGGTGTTTTTACCCATAGTTATCACAAGTGGGAAATCACAACCTTCCATTCTTCCCCTTTGTCACACTCTTCCTTCCATGATTCACATTAATCATGTTCTTATCTTTATTTATCTTTAATAGAGCCTTTTGGGTGAGATCATTGTATTTCATGCTGTAATTTGAGACTATATCCTAAAATAATGATTAATTTTGAGAGACTAGTGCCCTTTTATGGATCGACTTTAACCCAGTAAATAAAAAATCAATATTCATTTCTGGTATAGGTATATTTTCAAAAAAATGTAAATCAAACCCTAAAACTTTTTCATCAAACTCAACAACATATTCCTTTTACTTTTGATAAATATTGATGAACTACCTTTACATTTATACTCTTTACTTATGAGGAAAGTATTTTTAATAGAATAAATCCTAAAATGTTACCCATTCCATTAACTTTATCTCATCTTCCTCTTTAGTGGTATGAATTAGAAACCACCATTATTCTATATATACCTTCAGATAGTATATGGAAATAAAGAATTTTTTCTGTTCATTGATTCCCAAAATAAGAAATATCTTATATAAGGACTTGATCCATCGTTTAGCTACCAATGGATTGGTAGCTCCACTAAATTAAAGATGTTTTTGTCACATGAAGTAGTCGAACATGGTTACATTATCTTGTGGATCCAAAATCAAATCTATATATTGATATTAATTTTTATAACTTGGGTGAATTGACCTAATATAGTGATAATTAGATTAGCCTCAATTCTAGCTTCATTGACTCGATTAGGGAGAACATGTCTATATTGACTATGGGTGTTGATATGGTTCTCATTCCTCTCATTGTAAAACATATCTCTATAATGGAATACACATAATTATCTCATGATATTGAACTATAAAAAATAGTTCATATTAAGTTTTTTTCGATCATTTGGTAAAAATCATTATAGTTTTTCATACTGATTGCCTTATCTAACTAGGTTCCCCTATATAATGTCTCCATGGTTCCTAATAAGCCACCCTTTGACACCACCTATAACAAACCAATATCTAGAAATCTAGTTCTATTAGGTATATAATATTATTGTTTTAGAATATAATATTTACTCAAGTATCCAATAAATTAATTGTTATATAATACAGGGTACACACACACACACACACACACACACACACACACACATATATATTATTTATGAAAACATAAGTTACAACATGAACACATTTTGAAAAAATTATTATAACTTATATGATATCCTTAAAAATTATACATATTTCTCCTCTATGTTTCCTAGCGAATGGAAAAATAATAATGGTTATATATAATGATTAATGAGGGGGAGTATATAGGGGAAGCTATCATAAACATATCACAATTGATATGGAAGGAATCAATAAACAACATGAATCCCTAATTAACTAAAATTGAGGGAATATTATATTACTGACAATATATGAAAACATCGATAACAAATTATCAATGATCTCATTGAGATGAAATGAATAATTTTGAATATCAAATAAAATTTTTAGGGACTTGTTCCAAGGAACTATATGTATATGGGTATAAGTATAAAACACACTCAAACTATTTTTTATTATGATACATACAAATTCATTGAGGGGATATATAATTTTGGTCTACACCTTTAACATGATTAAGTTGAATTAATTCACAATAAGATTCAACAAGACGTTTCATACCATTCCCAAAGAAACCTCCAACTGAATAAACACACAACTATACATATAATAAAAATATGTAAAACTAATAATTTTCCACTCTATGGAATAATATATATGTACAATACAACATTATATAATTAACTAAAAATTCATGGTAAAATTTCAAGGTAATTAGAAGTATCCTTATCAATGGTATATTGAAGAGATGGTACTTTCATTTTGATGGGTTATCCATGAAAGATAGTAATTGAGTTCAATAGTTACATTAGTAGGAGAACAAGACAATGGTAGGAAAAATAATTCATATGGGTTTATATAGATCATGTGAATATCCCAAATCATATACCTAAGGATTATCTATCTGGGTGTATATTATTAGGCCCAATCTTCTGGTATAATAGTGATTATTGGGGTATTGAACAACAAACCTTTTGGAGGTGATTTCCCATAGGTGCATCTATTCAAAAGTTACATAAAGGTTTTAGTATCTATATGTGGATGTATATTCAATGAATTTACACACTCTTTTACTTTACCAAAAATTAAGACTTATTAGTTAGAGTGGATACTCCAGAGGGGGGGGGGGGGTTAATTGAGTTCCAGTTAAAATTTTTGTTAAAAACTTTGAGATTAAAAACCCAAAATAAAAACATCCAAGTTAATTAAGGAAGTACAGATGTATGTGTTTAATTTCTCAAAAAGTTTCTAAAAGGTTGATTATTCCTCAGTTTAATCAGTGAAAACACTTATTCATCTTTTGAAACAGATTTACTAAATCAAGCATATATATACACTATCAAAACTAACTATCAGAGTGAATGAAAAAACAGTTTTTTGTTTTTGAAACGATAAGAAGAATATAATTGAAAAATAGAGAACTTAAAGTAATTCACACAAAAATTTAAACAAGAGCTTCAGTCTCAAGCCAAGACTCAATCCTTTTTACTTGGTGATCACCAGCCACCAAGAAGTTTATAGAAAAACTTGATACACATCCTATATCGAGATTTACAATACTTTTAGAAAACTCTTCAGGTTTTCCAACCTTTGCCACAGTTCTTTGTGGGAAAACAACAAACCAAGACACACTAGGATTCTTCCACTATTATGCATGGGAAATAATAGGTAAAGACAGTTTGGAGTGAGGATTTTCAGTATCCCCCATATTAAGTACAGGAGACAGTGTGTGTGTAACAAGCACACAATGCTCAGAAATACAAAAAGATAAAAAAATAGAGCTAAATATACTTAGGTAGATTTTAGAATGATCTATATATTTTCATATCATCTATGGACTTATTGGGATGAGGAGATAGAGGTTTGAGTCCTTCTCTGCAAGTTGCCTTCAGAATAGAGAGTCACAACTCTGGGTCCAGGTACTGATATGTTCAACTTCTTGGTTTAGGGAGTTGATGAAGCACAGCAGGACAACATTGAGTATGTTATTCAATATGATCTTTGTGAAGCCCTTATATTATCAGATTGAGAACTTGGAGAGTTCTTCTTGCTTCCCTTTTGTTCATATGGTGTATCATAACAAACATTTATTAGCACCTTGGCATGCTTTCTTTTTTCTCAGTATTCATTTTTAATTGCATAAATCCCTCAAGAGGAATGATCACACCACACACGGTCTTCCTCATACCTATTTTAGTTCCCAAAATGTCTGCAAATAATATTAATGAATTTAAAACCCATTAAATTATCCATATGTGACCATTATAATATTCTTAAGACAATTGAAAAAGTAAAGAGTATGATATCAGTAGACTGGTAATGGTAGACCCGTAGTAGTAGCCTTCTTAATGGTTGACTTGTCAATAGTAGGCTTCTCCAATGGCGAACTTATCAGCTATAAACTTCTAGTGGTAGACTTCCATCAGCGACCCTGTACCAGTAATCAGAAAGCAATAACTTTATACTAGAAGAATTCCATCAGTAAGTCCTTCAGTGGTAGACACTCAATGGTAAGTCTTTCATCAGAAGACATCCAACAGAAACTTTCCATAACAGCAACCTTGTTTTATTAGGCTGGCAACAGTTACCTTCTGATAGTAACTATGAATCTATGTACTTAGATAAGTATCCCAATAGTAGGCTTCATAACAGTAACCTTGTACCGATAACCTTCAATGGTAACTTTATAATAGTAGCTCTTGAGCGATAAACTTTCAGTAGTGAACTTGGAGTAATATTCAACAGTAATGTCTTAAATGGTGACGTTCTCAACAATGACCACTATCAGTAAGTTCTTGAATGGTAACACTGACAGTAACCCATACCAGTGACCTTTCTACAAAAGGCTCCTAACAATAATGTTCGATAGTAACCCATACTAGTGACCCTTCAACAGAAGGCTCTTAACAATAACATTCGATAGTAACCTTTACTTAGAAAATTTTATATTGTAAACTGACTCTAGTAGAGTCATGTGCTTGAAGATACATGCTTTGCACATGATGAAAACTATAAAAATATGATCATATAATTTATATATTATTATCAAGGAATGAAAACATTATTTGGGATTATACAAACAGGTGAGTCCAAAAATATCCCCATTTTTGATAATCACAAATTATACCACTAAAAGTAAGAACAATTAAAACTGTTTTAGATATAAAGGATCTCAAAGATAAGTTAAGAAAAGAAATATTTTTGGAGGGATAAGCACATGGTATCACAGATCATGATCACTGAAATACTTTTGGTGGATTGTCTCCCCCTTTGTGAATAGAAAAAAGAAATAAAATAAGAGGCAAAATAGATGTGGTTTGTATTAATGAAACAAGAGTACAAGATACAAAAAAAAATTCAAAATCTCTATCAAAGATACAGACACATTCAATCCACATCATATATGTACATTGGAGCTTTGGCTTTGGAAGATGAGGATGCAGGTTATAAAGGTGGAGGGATAGGCTGAGGGATGGCAGTTAGTAGGGTAGGAGGATCTGAAATAGATGCATCAGTAGACCTATAGTGAGTAGATGTCTGAGAAATGGTAGCGGTCAAGCTTATGATGGCCTGTGCAGGAGTCATCATAGGTGAAGCACTGGCAGATCCTAAGGCACCGAAGGTAGAGTGAAAGGCTGGAGGGACAGTTATGGGAGTACATTACACATGAAGTAAAGGAAAGAGAAGATTCCTAAAGTCTATAATAATACTGCCTCCTCTTTTTAGGTTAGAGATGAAATCATCCTTATTCTCCATAAATTTCTCCAAAGTAGGAGTCATCTCTCGAAGCTTGATCACTTGATCATTAAATTCTCGAGTGATAGGTGGAATCCTCAAGTTCTCCAACATGAAATTGAAGTGGTCATACATCTGATGCTTAGTGTATACCCTTTTGTAATAAAATACAACTTGATCCTTGATGTCCTTATGATCTTGGGCATATTCCCATAAATAATTTCCCACAAGGTTATGAATTTCCATGGTAAGGGAAATGAAATGAGAGTATAAGGTACTAGCACCGTATATCTTTTCCACTTCTTCTCTTACAATGGATCTTAAAGCTTCAATGTCAATTGGAGGAGAGACTGAAGTGGAAGCAGATGCACCTAGAGGTGCTAGAGAGAAATCCTATATCTCCTTAAAGTATTTAGTCAGGCCACTGATCAGTCTTGTCATTTCATCATCTTGATTGTTCACATGCGTTTCGATAGACTTCTTAAAGTCCTCAAACACAATTACCAACTGCTGAACCACTCTTGATATATCTGATATCTCTATCCACTTAAACCTGTGAATCCATATAAGATTCTAGAATTAAAATTGACTATTTCACATTTTCCACAAACTCTGTCAGCTCACTCATTTGATTTTGACACTACTTTACTTCTTGGGGTAGATTAGATTGAATGTTGGATTGAATTTTAGCCAACTCAGATGTTGAAAGATCTTGAATTAGAGAAACAACCTTCTCAATGTCAGAGTACCTATCCTTAGACATTCTTTACAGGTCATATTTCAAGGATTCAAGTTCTAACTTACTGACATAGTCTTGAGGGAAGGAGATTACTGGAGGCACAAAAATGAATTCTGAAACAGAAGTCACTGAAGGTATTCTATTGGGAATTTCATCTTTTGAGTCTTCATAATCTAGACCAAAAACCAGAAACCCAGGGTCCTCAGTCCATCCTTCAATGTCATGCACAAAAAATATTGATCCTTTGGAAATAGGATGCTCCCCCTCATTTGGAGCAACCTTATGGACAACTATATCAACCTCTTTCAGCCTGGAATCCTCGACTGTTGTTGTTGCTTGATCAACTGAATCCCCAACAGAGTGATCCGTTGCTTCTACTGAGTCATCCACAATTTTCATATCAAGGGTAGTAGATACAACTTCTTCTCCCTATTCACTTACTTCCCTTTCAGTGACTCCAATAATAGGACTCAAACTGAGTTCCTCTCCTTCATTATCCTTATCATCAGCAGTCTCATATTCCTCATGGTCAGAATGACCAGACTCAGCCACTTCTCCACTTATGAGGTATCTCTAACAGTGATATGTGCAACATCATTCTCTTCTTCACTGGTTTCTTCATCCTTATCATCCCTTAGGACATATTTTCTTCTGGGAAACTTTCTTGGAGTACTAGGATCACCGCAATCCACAACTCCAAAAATTGGACTAGGTGGTAGATCAGGGTCACTCCTGTCATTTGTAGGGGTATAATATCTATAATGCGCCATATCCTTTTATATTTCTTTATCAGAATACTCAGGATATTCATCATCATGTTTCAGACATAGATCCCTCTTATAATTTGGCCTATAAGGATAGGTAACAAGGTTGAAATCTTCATAAATCTTTCCCTCACCATTCACCGATTCTCTTTTCTAGGGATTCCTGTTTATATTCAGGAACTTACAAATTAGCTTTGAGATACAGAAGCTATTCTTGGACACTATGGTTTCCTCTTTATCTCTAGCAACACCCTTTACTTTTAGAATCATCAAAATTAGCTTTGCATAGAACAAAGAACTTGACTTAAAACTTGGCTTGGTCATATCTTCTAACTGAACCATCAGCAGTCCGCACAAATTGATCTTATGCCCATGTTTCAATAGATGCATTAGAAACACATCTGGATACTTCATTATAGCTAAGTCCCCTCTCCTGGGACTCACAACATGCTGGATAAACTTAAATAGTAATATTTCCTCCCCGTTCATTTCAGTAGTAATACCCTTCCTAGGGACTCCATTCCATGTTAGTTCAGTCAACGCTACTTTATAGCAAAAAAATCACTATCCGGAGGAACTAATCTAGAGTATAACTCAAGGATTCCATCATGCGGGGCACTCAGATATTTATCCCATTATGCAAATGAGAATCTTACTTCAATCCCATTTACTCTAGATAGAATTCAGTTCTCTTCATCAGACTCCTCAAATCTCAGAAACTCATAAAATTCTTTGACCATCTTCGGATAATATGGCCCATTGTTTTTTATGAAACAATCCCCCCACCCCTGGGTTTCTAGTGCTTCCAACAACACAAATTTCTCAAAAGATACCATTCCTCACTCAATTCCTTCTCTGGTATGATCTCCCTCTTTGACAGATGCAGATTAACCAACTTCTTTGCAGTACTGCTTCCACCACTAGGCTCGACTCGAGATCTCTTGGGGTATGGTGCATCTCTACCACCAACCATCAGTTGTTTTACTCTTTCCATTTTCAAGATGATGCAGTTAGAGGGATTCATAGAGGGTTATGGTTTAAGGATTTTGAGAGAAAATGTTTGAGAGTATATAAGGGAGTGGATTGAAATGTGCTTGTATTCTGATTTTATAATTTAGGGATTGAAATGAAAACAAATCGATAAAAGGAATAAAACAAAATGGTTTAGATTTTATAGAAATCACGAAGTAAAATAATGGTAAAGTCCAACAGTGCAGTATAATAGTGAGGTGTTCTAATAGTGAGGTCTAACAGTGAGGTTTATCGGTGAGTTTTTCTAACACTGAGGTGTTATAAAAGTGAGTTTTTCTAACAATGAGTTTTTCTAATAGTGAGGTTTTCTAAGAGTGAGGTTTTCTAACAGTATGGTTTTCTAATAGTGAGGTTTTATAACAGTGAGGTTTTCTAACAGTGAGGTTTTCTAGTAGCGAGGTTTTTAAATAGTGAGGTTTTCTAACTGTGAGGTTTTCTAACTGTGAGGTTTTCTATTAGTGAGGTTTTCAAACAGTGAGGTTTTCTAACCGTGAGGTTTTCTAACAATGAGGATTTCTAATAGTGAGGTTTTCTAATAGTGAGGTGTAATAGTGAGGTGTAAGAGTGAGGTGTTGTAACAAAAATTAATCATACCTAACTCGTCTTTGACAAAATTTAGTCTCTCAGAATTCAAAGGATTTGTGAATATATCGTCCCATTGATGTTAAGTAGCAATGAATTCAAGAGTGATATCTCCATTTTGATAATGATCTCTCAAAAAGTGATTTCTCACATCAATATGCTTTGTCCTAGCATGAGATACTGGATTTTTAGAGATGTTAATAGCACTTGTATTATCACACTTTTTAGAGACATGTTTAAATTGAGATCTGAAATCTAGAAAAGTGTGATTCATCCCTAGAATCTGAGCACAACAACTACCAGAAGCTATATATTCATCTTCAGTAGTAGATAAAGTAACAGAATTATGTTTCTTACTACACCATGATACTAGTGACTTGCCTAAAATGTGACATGTTCTATAGGTGCTTTTTCAGTCTAGCTTACAACCAGCAAAGTCAGCATCTGAATAACTTATCGGATCAAATGATTGTTCTTTTGGATAAAATATTCCTAAGTTGAGAGTATACTTATGATATTTAAAAATCTGTTTAATAGCAGTTAAATGAGATTCTTTGGTATTATCTTGAAAACGAGCACACATGCATACACTAAACATAATATCAGGTCTGGTAGCTAAAAAGTAGAGAAGACTACCTATCATACCTCTGTAGTTGGTTTGATCCACTGGTTCACCAGTTTCATAAGTATAAAACTTAAAAGTGGTGCTCATAGGTGTATCACTACCTTTACTACTATCTAAAACAAAAAGTTTTAGAAGATTCTAAATGTATTTACTTTGATTCAAAATAATTCCATTTTTTATTTTTAAAAATATGAAATCCAAGGAAAATTTTATGTTCCCCCATTAAACTTATTTCAAATTAATTTTGCATTATCTTTGAAAAATCAGTACATAAAGTGTTTTTAAAGTATCGAAAAATTATATCATCGACATAAATTTGTACTACTAAAACATCTTTAGAAATCCTTTTTATAAACAAAGTAGGATCTTTTATCCCTTTAGTAAAGCCTTTTGAAATAATCAAGTAACTAAGTCTATCATACCATGCTCTTGGAGCTTGTTTTAGCCCATATAAAGCTTTAGAAAGATTAACAACATGATTTAAAAAATGGGGATTTGTAAAGCCAGGGGGTTGTTCAACAAACACATCCTCAACTATATACCAATTTAGAAAAGAACTTTTAACATCCATTTGATAAAGTTTAAGATTCAGATGAGCTGCAAAAGCAAGTAGTATCCTTATGGAATCTAACCTATATATAGGTGAAAAGGTCTTATCATAATCTAATCCTTCCTATTGACTATACCCTTGTGAAACTAATCTAGATTTGTTTCTATCTATATTTCTAGACTCATCAAATTTGTTCCTAAATACCCATTTAGTGCCTATTGTCAAAGTGTCCTTAGGTCTTTCAACTAATTCCTAGACTTTTTTATTTCAAACTGGTTTAATTCTTCTTTCAAAACCATCATACAAAATTCATAATTGACAGAATCATTGGTATTTTTGGATTCAAATTGTGAAATAAAAGCTTGATGTTCAACCTGGTTTCTTAGAGAAGCCCTAGTTTTTTCTCCCCTATTTAGATCATCTACAAAATCATCTAAATGATGACTCTTATGATTCCTAATTCCTCTAGAAAGGGTTGAACTAAATTCCTCAAGGTTGTTTGTTGGTTCAGACTCAATAGGTGCAGATTCTGGAAGATCGCTAGAACTGGTTACTTTTACAGGGGGTTCACTATCTTTATCATTAAGGTCTAGTACTGACATATCTTCCTCAAGATATTAAAGAGAGGTTTTAGGTTCATTTGGATCATTCTCATCATATTTTACATGAACTAATTCTTCCACTCATTTAGATTTCTTATTTAATACTCTATAGGGTCTACTCGAGATTGAGTAACCTAGGGAAATTCACTCATCACTTTTGGGAGAAAACATGTCACGATTATCTTCAGTGTTAAGAAAAAAGACTTTAAAACCAAAAAATCTAAAGTAATTAACCTTAGTCTTCCTATTATTCTAAATCTTATACAGAGTCTACTTAAGAACAGTTCCAATTAAGACGCTATTGGTAATGTAACAAGATGTATTAACAGCATCATCCCAAAAATATATAGCTAGATTATACTCATTGATCATAGTTTGGGAAATCTCTTGAAGTGTCCTACTTATTCTTTCTACAACTGCATTTTGTTGAGGTGTTCTAGGAGCATATAAATTGTGAGTATAACCATTTTATGAGCAAACATATTCAAAGTCCTGATTTTCAAACTCATGGCCATGATCACTTCTCAAGGTCTTAATTCTAAGTCTAATAAGATTTTCTATAGACTTTGTATAATTAATGAAGTAGGTGCATGCTTCACATTTGTGACCTATAAAGTATACACAAGTATATCTAGAAAAATCATCTACAAGAACATAAACATAGTGCTTCCCATTTAAACTTGAAACTCTTGATGGTCCAAACAAGTCCATGTGAACCAACTCAAGTGGTTGAGAAGTAGAAACGTATTTCTTTGGTTTGAAAGAAACTTTGGGTTGTTTGACCTTTTGACAAGAATTACACACTTTGTTAAGAGGGAATTAAAATTTAGGTAAATCTACAACTAAACATTTCATAGTCAGTTTCCTATGTGAGTGCACATTGCAGTGTCCTAATCTTCTGTGCCACAACTAGGATTCCTTATGAAATGCATTTAAACAAGAACCATTTTTCTTAGCTAAATAATATAAATCAACAACATATACATTGTCATTTCTAAGAGTAGTAAATATTATATCATTTTTAGAATTAAAAACATTGCATGCATCATTTTAAAATTTAAAAATGAATCCATCATCACACAATTGAGAGATACTTAGCAGATTTTATTTTAACCCATCAACAAAAATAACTTTTTAATTTTATATACCATCAGGGTTACTAATTTGGCCTAAGCTGACAATCTTCCCGTTATCATTATCACTAAATGTGATATGTCTTCCATTCACTTTAATTATGATTTTGAAACATGAATATTATTCTATCATATTTCTTGAACATACATTGTCCAAGTACCATAGATTCTTATAGGATCTTTTCAGATAGTTTTCCTACAAAACAGATTAAATGTAGGGTAACTTTGGTAACCATATTTTCTTGGGTCCAGAGAGGTTAGCAAGTAAAACTTTGGGAACCCATACTTCTCTCACAAGCTTTATATAACAAGAAGATATGTATTGAGAAATGAATACTTTGTTGGGTCATTCAGATAATTTTCTTTCAAAAGATGGTCCAGAGCTTGAACTAGGTTTGAACTGTCCATATTTTGGAAAAAAATTATTTTTCACAATCCTTCTCTGTCCTGGTTGATATCCTAAACCAGTTGTGTATTTTGGAGCAATATGTTTCCCTATAAACTAAGTCAAGGTATCTATACTAGAAGTAAATTTTTTTAAATCCAATTTTAATTGCTCATTTGATAATTTAAGTTTAGTGTTTTCTTTTAATAGCTGAGCACATTTCTATTTCTCAATATACAGATCAGATTTATAATTAGCATTCAAATCATGTTGTATTTTAAATATTTTATATTTATCCTTTATTTCATGAAAGGTATCCTCAAGATTTACACAATATTCAAATAGTTCATCCTTAGTCATATTTTCATCATTTTTTATTTAACTTCATTCTTAGAATAATAAGCATTGGGAATAGGGGAATTGGGTGTTACCTCAGATGTTTCTGTCATGAAGAACCGATTTGCATGTTTGTTTTTGTCACTATCAAAATTTTTAAATCCACTTGAGCTATCTTATGAAGCACTCCAGGTAGATTTCATAGAATTTTTATAACCCTTTCCATTGTCATCATATTTCTTCTTAAATTTAATCTTGGGGAAATCAGCCTTTATATGGCCTTTTTATTTACACTCATAACAGACTACATCAGTTGTGTAACCGTTCCATTTTCTATCCTTTTTTCACTATCCTTTATTATCATACCTTCTCTTATACTTTGACTTTATAAAGAACTTTTTCTTTTGGTATAACTTCTTTATCCTTCTAGCAAGATGATCCATCTCATCATCACTATTAGAGTCTGAGGTTTTACTTGTGTAAGTGTCTGAAAGAGCTTGAATTTTTTATTTTTATCTATTCTTTGAGGTAACAGTCTTGAATACTACAGATTTCTTCCTTGGATCTTCATCTACATCTAGATTCACCTTATATTCTTATTCATACATTATAATATTTACAATTAGTTCCTTCACTGGTATTTTCCCTATTTCACAAGATTCTCATATAGAAACAGAAGTTCATCTCCATCTTTCACGTAGGCATCAAAGAAATATCATAATCTGTTCCTTGTTGTCCACTGGTATTCCAAGAAAACTCATGGTATTCACTATTTCATTGAACCTGAGATAATTTACATAAATAAGTTCATCATGCTTCATTTTAAAATTATCATATTTAATAGTACAGGTATTTAATCTCATTCCATTAACATTGGTTGTTCCCTCATGAGAAATTGCTAAAGTATCCCAAATTTCATATGCAGTTTTACAAGAAGATATTTTATTGAATTCTTCATCACTTATAGAATAATACAAGGCATTCATTGATTTAAAGTTATTATTATATGTGGCTTTATTCAATTGAGACCATGTCTCTCTAGTAGTAGCAGGCAGCACATGTTGTTCTTAAATTGTGTCCCATATTTCTGGTCTCATGCTATCTAGATACATTTTTATTTTTAATTCCCACTGAGCATAGTTATTACTCTTAAAGAAAGGTGGCAGGTCAGTAGCAGCACCCTCAACTCTATTTTCCATAGTTACTTAGAATTTAAAGAACTGAAAATTTAGATATGACATAAATTTTATGATCTTTAAGATACAACTAAAATCATAGTAGAAAAGATTTGAACACTTGAAAATAAAAGACCTCTGATACCAAATGCTGGTAGGATTGGATACTCAAGAGCGGGGTGAATTGAGTTCCAGTTAAAATTTCTGTTAAAAACTTTGAGATTAAAAAACCCAAATAAAAAACAGCCCAGTTAATTAAGGAAGTTGAGATATAAGTGTTTAATTGCTCAAAAATTTTCTCAAAGGTTTATTAGTTGTCAATTGAATTAGTGCGAACACTTATTCAGCTTTTGAAATAGATTTACTAAATTAATCATAATCATTCACTAGCCAAAACTAACTATCAGAGTGAATGCAAAAATAGTTTTCTGCTTTTGAAAAGATAAGCAGCAGATAATTGAAAAACATAGAACTTGAAAGTAAAGCACACAAAAATTTAAACAAGAGGTTCATTCTCAAGCTGAGACTTAATCCTATCCACTTGGTGATCACCTACCACCAAGCAATCTATATAAATACATGATACACATACTGTATCGGGCTTTACAATAGTTTTATAAAACTGTCTAGGTTTTCCAACCTCTGCCACAGTTCTTCGAGGGAAAACAACAAATCAAGCCACACCAGGCTTCTTCCACAATTATGTGTGGGAAACAGTAGGAAAAGAGAGTTCATAGTGAGGATTTTCAGTATCCCCCATATTAAGTATGGGAGACAGTGTGTGTGTAACAAGCACACACTACTCAAAAATATATAAAAAGAACACAATAGATCTAAATATATTGAGGTCGAGTTTAGAATGCTCTATGTATTTTCAGATCAGCTATGGACTTCTTGGGATGAGAAGAGAGAGGTTTTAGTCCTCATCTGCATTTTCCCTTCAAAACAAAGAGTCGCAACTCTGGGCCCAGGTACTGAGATGTTCTACTTCTTGGTTTAGGGAGTTGATGAAGCACAATAGGACAACCTTGAGTATGTTCTTCAATATGACCTCCATGAAGCCCTTGGATTATCATAGTGAGCACTTGGAGAGTTATTATTGCTTCCCTTTGTTTTCTTATGGTGTATCATAGCACAATTTTCTTCTCACCTTGGCATGCTTTATTTTTTTCTATATTTCTTTTTAATTGCACAGAGCCCTCATTAGGAATGATCGCACCACGCACTGTCTTCCTCGTACCTCGTACGGTTTCCAACATGTCTTCAAATAATATTAATGAATGTTAGATTCATTAAATTATCCAGATGTGACCC
The DNA here is from genome assembly GCA_963277665.1 of Viscum album. Classification (NCBI taxonomy): domain Eukaryota; kingdom Viridiplantae; phylum Streptophyta; class Magnoliopsida; order Santalales; family Viscaceae; genus Viscum; species Viscum album. The sequence goes on from OY728150.1 coordinate 1,621,800,924, forward strand.
TTATAATATTCTTAATACAATGGAAAAAGTTGAGAGTATGATATCAGTAGACTTTTAACGGTAGACCCGTAGCAGAAGCCTTCTTAAAGGTAGACTTGTCAATAGAAGGCTTCTCCAATGGTGAACTTATCATCTATAGAATTCCAGGGGTAGAATTCCATCAGTGACCCTGTACCAGTAAGGAGAAAGAAGTAGATTTACACCAGAAGACTTCCATCAATAAGTCTTTTATCATTAGACACTCAATGGTAATTATATCATCAGAAGACTTATAAAAGAAACTTTCGATAACAACAACCTTGTTTTAGTAGGCTGACAACAGTTTTATTTTGATATTAACTCTACATCTGTGTACTTAGATAAGTATCCCAATGGTGGGATTCATAACAGTAACCTTGTACTGATAACCTTCAACAGTAACTTTATAACAGAAGCTCTTGAGAGATAAACTTTCAGTAGTGAACTTGGAGTAACCTTCAACAGTAAGGTCTTCAATGGTGATTTTCTTAGAAATGACCTCTATCAGTAAGTTCTTGAATGGTAACCTTGATAGTAACCCATACTAGTGATCTTTCGATAGAAGGCTCTTAACAGTAACCTTTGATAGTAACCCATACTAGTGACCTTTTGGCAGAAGACTCATAACAGTAACCTTCGACAGTAACCTTTAATTAGAAAATTTTATTCTGTAAATTGACTCCAGTTAAGTCATTAACTTGAAGATACATGTTTTTTACATGATAAAAACTATAAAAATATTATCATAATTTACATATTATTATCAAGGAAGGAAAACATGATTTGGGATTATCAAAATAGGTGAGTCCAACAAGACTGTTTTTCCACAATGTAAAAGATTTAGTTTTACAACAGTTATGGTACCTCTCGAATCAAAATAATATGATGTAGGGATTAAAATATAAAATTGTAAATCCATTTAAATTCATGAAAATTAGGATAAAATGTATTCCATGTAAATTTATGAACTAAATAAAAGAAAATAAGTGGTGAATATAGAATGAGTCCTAAAGAATGAAAATTGACATGGAAACCCCCACTTATAGATTGTGAAAAAATTCAATCAAAACCTATCAAAATAGAGGGATTAAAATTAATCCAAAAATACCATTAGTATAAGTAATTTTAGGACATTACATCTCAAATAAGTATTTGTTGGGTAAAAATATCTCAAGGTGTCATATCGGTGTTTTTTGGTTAATTTTGTTTGTTGACAAAGCCATATGACCATGAATGATTATTCATAGTGTTTTTGTAGCATTACATGGACCGAAAATCATGCTATGTAGGGAACATAACAAAAACAGTTCACAGAAGGATCACAATTTTCAGGAGGGTAATGATTTGTTGGATGATCGTCGTTTCCTAAAGTAGAATGTGATTTTTGGTGTTAGAAAGGGTTTTTCATTCATTGAAAACATCAACCACCCTAAAGGATTAAGAAATTTTGTAAATTGTGTAGCACAGTACACAGTGAAGGTTTTACTGTATTAATGATTTGGGTTATTTGGATTAGAGGAATTTTTTGATCTATTTTCCAATATAGGGATTACTAATCATATCATTAGAGAGAAGGAATATTATTTGAAGATCATCACTCTAGGAATAATTTGGAAAAGTATTAAGTGGTTCGTGAGGGAGAGTTTTGTGAAGGGTGAAGTAGTTATCGAGAACAAATTGTGAAAGGATTTTTTAGGGATCATTATATTTCAAAGTAAAAGGGAAAGTGAAGCATTAGTGGTCTATAGAGCATTAGTTTTCTATGGAATAAGTGGCGGACTGCTGAAGAAGAGATGGTCTGTAGAAGAAAAGGTGGTTTTCAGAATAGAATATGGTCCGTCGAAGATGTGGAGGCCAAAATTAGAAAAGATGGATCGTGGAAGAGGAGACAATCCACATAAAGAGACGTAGTCTATATAAGGAGAGTTTTTTCATGAAGCACTCATGCAACACATTACAAGATATTTTTCAAAGGAAGCTGGAAATTTTGCGAAGGAATTAGGAATGTTCTCAAAGGCTCTAAAATTGTTCAAGAAATTAATTTCCACAAAATATTAGTTCTAGGATAATTTTATTTCATCCATAAGGTGAAAACATTAATTCATGGAACACTTACATGTGAAACTATTTTCAGAATCTCACACAAGGAGATATGTTCCAGGATTACCAATTGGACATATTAATTGTTATATCTGAATTCTAAAAAATAATATGAAGAAAATGAAGAATAAGAAGAAGAATACAAAGTATCTCCATCATCAAACTATATTTTCAGAATTATTTTATTCACTACTACATTCAAAGAAGTGAAGGGAAGACTTGGAATCTCTCTAAGATCTTTCCAAAGAGGTAATTTTTGTGTCTATAGAACGATAAGTCCATTCCATTTTTATGGAAATTGTAAGTGCTATATCTAGGTTTTTTCAAACAAGTGAAGGAGCAGCCCTGAATGAACTTCAATAGACCATCTACCTACAATTAAGGAAGCATTCATTATTGATAATGAAGGGACCTACAAGTTCATAAACTGTGAGTGAATCCCTTCCAAATCAGTGAGTAATAGAAGTGTAAGAAGGTGATCATAGCCACAAAACATGATCTAGAGAAATAAACATAAAGAGTGACCCTTGGAAAAGTAGTGAGATAACACTCAATCTTGTAAAGGTAGTGATCCTGGGCATAGAAGTGATCTAGCCCGAATCATCTATTGATAGTGAGCTTAGGGGTAATTGGTACATCTGCTCATTTCCATTGTTTGATTCATGGTCATAGCACAGTGAGGGTGAACCAAGTAAAAATCAATATATCTATGTGATTTATTTCTTAATTTACTTTCTATGCACCATCATCAGATAAATATGTAATGGATAAGATAAATATAAACAAAAAAGATAAAAAAACTAACCCTTATAATAAAGAAGTCAAGATCCAGTGGGGTGGGAATAATTTCAAAAATAATATCCATACCATCATTCACCCCCATCTTAGGGTATCTTGGATCCTTTTGGACCTAACAATATTATATACTCCATATAAAGTAAATTAGTTTCATAACATTTAACATGCCTCAAAGAGATGATTTATTATGCAAAAACCCATTACCTCTTATCCAGACATCCATGAACGTACATTAACCTCATGTATCACGAACATTGTAATATTATTCATTGAATTTGAAAAATTAATCATATCCATTTTAATTTATAGTCTTCATATATAGTCATTATCTATATGAATTACTGTTAGTTTTTTTATATTCTTCCCCGATCAGGTGCTTATAGTTTTATATTTTTTACTAGTTTCACAGCATCAATGTATGCATTCATTATTAGTAAAATGTTTATCATAAATAAGATATTAAATATACTTTTCAAGATTATTTATAAATATTATTTATGTTTAAATTTCTATTCTGGGTGTTTTGTTCTTTATCCTCGTAGATGAAATCGATAACAAGCATGTTTCGGTGACTCTTGAAAATCGAATGGAATTTTATTAAATAATGAATTAAATTTTTATTTAACTTACCCAAAACCAAAAAAAATCTTATTAATAAATTTATGTCATCTTATACAAGTAATTGTTATCCCATATTCCTTCATGATATGAATTCATAGTATTGTTCATGTAATTCATTAAACTGACCTGAACATGAACATACCCTAATTTAATAAAGGGTTATGGGGTGTTTTAGTTTAAATATCATTATAGTATAATAATAATGATATTATTTAGTGTTTATTAGTGTGATATATTAAAATTTAAATGAATTATAATAATATTAAATGGATAAGAAAATATTATATGGTATTAATAAAAAGATGTTCATATTAGTAAGCTTGTTTAAGAAGGTTAATTATGTTATTATTATTTATTATTTATACCATTAAAAGTATATTAAAAGTTTCTTAAAAGAACCTTAATAGTGAAATAAAAATCATATTTACTATTTAAACATATTATTAATTCCATCAAGGAATATTAGTAATGGAAAAAATGGAATTCACCAGTCTATGGAGAAGATTTTCCACATGTACGCATAGACAATGATATCATTTTCCTTAGAACAGAAGAAAAGAGTGAAAATTTTCATTATTTCATAAACACAAACATGTTATATATATCATAATTAATTAATAATTTCTCATTTTTTACAATCCACGTTAGGGGGTGAAGGAAAATGAAACATGTTGATTTATGGAGGTGATAGTATTCATATACACATGAATTGTGTTTTTGATTTTGTTAATAAAAAGGGGGTAAGGTGGTAAATTTTTATTCCCTTAACATAATAAGGTTTTTTAGATAAAAAATATTAATGTTATCATATATGTATCAAATAATTGAAATTTTAAATTTAATACATAAAGGAAATAAGTTTATTAAAAAATGATTACATATGTTCAACACTTTTTTATTTTCTTATAGGATCCCTTTAAAATATAGGAATTAGGCTAAAATATTTTATCCAGAAGCAAGTAAAAGAAAAAAAATGATTCAGGGGTAAATAAAAGGGTTGGTTTATAGAAGGAAACCAAATTTTATGATTGGTATTGAAGGGCTGGTGGGAATCCCCTTTTATAAGTGGAAAGGGACAACATTTCCATAAATACCCATATATTTTTAATAATTGGAAGTCACTATCAAGGAAAGAGGCCCCAGAATTGAGAAATTATCGATTGATAAAGATATAAGGTAAAGTAATCCTATACTATTAAGTTTCACATATATCTTTAACTCTTCACCCTTATATATCCAGTATTTATAATTTTAGAGTTTATCACCATAACTAGTTTTTACCTTAGTGAGTCATCCTTTATTCCAAAAAATAAAATTATTCTTTTTAAATAATTTGATACTATTTATTAATAATTTGAAATAAATTTAATAAATAAAATTTATAAAAGTGATATAATTTAATTTTAAATTAGTAAGTGTGTAATTAATTAAACAATTTTAGTGACAAATTTGACTTAAGTATTAAAATATAAAATATTTGATTTTCAATTAAACATAATATTTTAAATTTTATAATGTTTCTATTAAAACATATATTTTCCATTATAATTATTTTTTTAGATTTATTGAAAGATTATATCCTAGAGACGTCATAAAAAAGAATGGTTTTAACAAAAAAAAATACTTTCACTATTAAGAAAAAATAAAATTTCATCTAAATCTAATAACTTAATTATGAATTAAAAATAGTGTTTATTTTTTAAAAAATAAATATCAAATATTCATAAATTAAACATTTAAATGTAGCCATGAATATAGTCTCTTTAGAGTGTACATTATATAATAGTTAAATATATGGTGTTTACCTACAAAAATAGGGTATCTGATATTATTTTGTGACTTAAGGAATGACCATGAACTAATACCTAGACACAAGGTATCTGAGTTGTTCTTGAATATTAATTTATTCCAAAAGATTTTTTTCTCTCTTTTTATACCCTTAGAATCTCCAAGTGGAGGGAGATAAGTCAACTTTGTTGTGGACTAGATTTTGATGATCCATAACATGAATGAGATATATTTTAGAGTTTATATCTTTTAGATATCCATGTATGTTGACATAATCATGTTTTCTGGATATTTATAAGGATCTAATGTGACCCTTTATAGATACTTCCCCGTATTATTCTGTGAAGGAGTTAAATTCATGGTTTTTAGTGGGGGAAGTCTACAAAAAATATAAATCAACCATAGAAAATTAATCCTTGAAATATTTTGGGCTTCAAAGTTCCACAACTAGTGCATCCATCATCTCATCCCACCTTTTTGTTACATAACATTTCATTAAATTGTACAAACAGAGGATCTTTTAAAGTTTAGTCTCCTAGAAATAAGGAACATACTACATAAAGACATAAGACATTATTTTATTCAACATTAAGGGCCTATTTAAGGTTCAATATAAGTAAATTTATTACATATCCTTAAATAGGGACATTCCTCAATGTAAAGTGTGAGCATAAGTCCTATTAAGGGAAAACAAGAGAAGCAGTATACATGTGATCTTGAGGAAATTCAATAAGAACATTAACAATATCATTATTGCATGAAAGAAGTAACATGGGTCATATCATAAATAATTGAACAAGAATAAAAACTTATAAATGTGGCTAAAACTTTTATTTTATATACTCATATGAATTTCACAAAGTATTTTCATCAGGGTGTCAAAACAATTACCAGGGTTATTCACCATGGTATTGTAAAACATGTGATCTCTATAGATTAAATTATTTACCCAAAACTCTAGAGCACTATCAAGGATCACCCTTAATATGTCTTAATTTTTTTTGATCCAAATATATCATAATCAAAAATCTCATAAATAACCCATGGATAATAAAAGAAATGGGTTTTGTATCAAAATCATGGTGTTTTAAAAAGTTCTTTAAAACATGACCATTATATCATTTACAACCCAAAGAAAGGAGATAATGGTTTTATATATGTTAATTTCATAATAAAATAAATAATTTTATAATATTTGTGAATAAACCTAGAAAGTGGAGAGTTTTGGGTATTCACATAAAGAAAATAAAATAATTACTTGAGAAAAAAGATAAAAATTTTGAGGAGAAAATATGACTGCATAACGGGTACAAAACATGGTTTTAGAAAACATTAAAAAGAGATGGGACAAGGTTATACCATTTAAAAAAGACTCTAAATATAGTTAAGGTATATAACTAAATGGATATAATATAATGGTATGTAAATTTTAAAGACGTAGCATATAAACAGGAGAACTTGAAAGGAAAAGAGAAGTTTGGATTTCCCTTACCTTGAAGAGTAACCCCTAAAACATGAAGATTTGGACCTAGGGGCGTGAAGACTCTGTGGGAGGACTCCTTAAGAGGTAAAACTAATATATATTCTAGGATGAGGAATTTTTAATGAATTATAATACAGAAATGGGTGGTTATTTATAGAAAAAGTGAGGTATTTTGTTTATTGATTTCCTTGGACACCTCGATAGTGGTATTTGAAAAACCGGGGGGGGGGGGGCTTTCCCGTGACATTTTCCCATGGTAATGGTCATACGGGAAACCTATTGTGTAAATTTAATACACAATATTTGACCATCATTTTATCTTACTCATTACATCATTTTGACATAGTTATGATGACATTAATCATACAGAAAAAATCAAACTGTATTTTTATTTTTCACAAAAAAACTAAAGTATTTTATAAAATTCAAATAAATTCCCCCAAACCTAATATCGATGTTTTAATTTAAAAAATGAAATTTATTTTATCATAATAAATATATAAATATGTAAAATATAACTTTTAAATATAAAAATACTTATTTATTAAAAATAAAAACATATATAAAATACATAGTAAAAGGCATAGTAAAATTTTCGACAATTGGAAAAACTAAATTTTCCTTATCATTAACAATTAAATAAAAGTGTTTTAATAAATATATTTTATTAAGATATAAATTATTCATAATATCTTACTATAATTTAATAATTATATCTTTTCTGGAAAGTACAATTTCTGTCGGAAAAATCAGTTTATCAAATTTCATCTTAATTAAACATATAATTTATTAAGAAAAAAATATTTTTTAAAGTGTATATCCTGTAAGAGTTGGTGTCCTAGAACCAAGTGGTTTTACTTTTATTACATGGATATATAATGAATTATTACATATTTTTCATTGTTCTGGAAGACTATAATGTAATAATGTATTTATTGCATTGATAAGGTCATAGCAGTTCCCCGCTATGATGAGAAACAATAAATGAAATAAAAATATTCTTAAATATAGTTATTAAATTGGATGACATTCTATGATGGGACACATAGCATGCAAACCATCAGGTGCAAGTACTCTTAGGCAGATGAGACTTCCTCTCATGAAGTTCTCACTTGGTAATATCCAAGATAAGAGATTACGAGAATAGACCCGCTAGTAGGAATTCCACATGTTTTGGTGTCATCAGATATTTTTATCTACGAGCATGTGTAATTATCCTTATTCTTTAAGATTATCATTAATATGTGTCACAACTTGGGAACTTTTATTTACTAATGAAAACTATCACAAAGACAATTGGCGGGAAGTAGGGTACGTTGGGTGCGTCATGAATGGCATGTTATTAATGGATAAGTCAAGGAAGGATTTGTCCCTTCCATTTATGGAAATTGATATCTTGGACCTTTGATTGAAATAGAACTATCACGCGAATTTCCATGTCCATGGTGTAACGATGAGTTTATTTTCGATAGTCAAAGAACGATGTATCAAGCATAAAATTTGATGATACAATCATGAAACTTGCTTGATGAGATACTAAAAAAAAGGATTATATTACACAGTGAGTGTTCGTATGTGGATGTCGTTGTTGTGAATTTACGTTATTTCTCTTGGGTGCCTCTACCCGTTGCTAGACAGTACTCTTGGACTTTAGGTAAGCCCACCTAATCCCAACGAGAAAGAATCCTAGAGGCTCACACACTAAGTGTTTTTTGTGGTCTCGATTAAATTATATTTGAATTTAATTAATGAAATAAATATTATGCTCAAGACTGTGGAATAATTTTATTCAAATTAAGATGATAACATAAATTAAAAACAATATATTTATTTATTTTATTGAACATTTAATAAATATTTATTTACTAGTTTGTAAATAATATATTTATTTAAGCAAATAAATTATTTATTTATTTATTCGGGTGTTCAATAAATGGAAGTGGAGTTCTAGGAGACCAAGGTCGGTCTGGTAGTAAAACAATTATTTGCAATATGGTAAATAATTAATTAACTAGTTGGAACAAATTAAAATAATGTTTCTATTATTTTGTTACACAGAATTTTATTTACAATTCTGTGTTGCGCAAGTTGGCATACTATAAATAATGACGTGGTATTATTATTAAATACATGTATTTTCTCTAAGTTCATGAATGTATTTAATTTTTGCTTTGAAATTAAATATTTTAATTGAATTTACATGTATATAAATAGTAAAGTACCCCAATTGTTCCATACACCACACCACACGCCTGGTGAATTGAGAGTTGTTGAGCCAAACAATTTCTCTCTCGAATTCTCTTCTCTCCCATCTCAAGAATGAGAGACGTTCTTCAAGGCCAAAGAACAAGCGATAAAGAACGGCCGAAACAAGACACTTGCTTCACCGTGCTAACACCCAGAGAATGAGCGGTTCCGATCGGAGGCCATTAGAGCATGTTTGGATCACCGCTAGATGGATTCTAGTTTGGATCCTTACAACCACAATGAGATAATCCGAAAGGGCCAATCTGGATGATCAAAATCATCAGCGAAGAAAAATACCAAAGACACAGGTATTATTTTTCTTTATGAAATTAATTAAATTAATTATAAACATGATGTGCATGATCCTCTCTAAGGGTTTCAAGCCTATTTTTTTCTATATCTAAATATTTGATAATATTCAATGAAGACTGGCGTTCATCAACATATTGATCTCGGAATAATCATTGATCATTGTCAAAATCAAAATTGGGTGTCATCCAAACCACACTTCAACTGCGCTCGGAACGTTCAAGTGGTATTAGAAGGATTACATCATAGTTTATAATTATTTAAATATTTCATTGATGAATTATGCATTTAATAATTTAGTTTCTTCAATTCAAGTTAATCGTTCTGCAAATCTAAATCTCGAGATCTATTTCTCCTCTTTCATTTCTTGTTCACCTTATAGAAACAAATTTTTCTTTTAATTTTGATTAAAATAAAATAGAGGATCTCATCTGGAGGTGGAAAAAGTTCCTGGCCATAAAACACCAGAATACACGACGTGTATTCAGAACTACACATCGTGTAGTCTAGGTTCAATGCATTAGACAGGTTTGAAAAACGAAGCCGTTTGTTGGAGTCTTTCTAAGTCTTAAATGACTTCGTGTGTTGACCAAGAATAGGTGACACACGGTTTCCAAATTACATGTTGTGTTTCCCATGGAACAATATGTGTAGTCCCTTTGGGTTAGGGTTGGACCGTGTAACCGGTACACGGCTTGCCCGGCTGGAAACAGTGTAACACAGATACTACATGGGAACACGGCGAGTAGTCCCTTCAGGTTGGGGTTGGACTGTGTACCCTTTACACGGCTTCCTGGCTGGAAACCATGTAACGTGAATACTACATGGTGTGTTTCTCATTGAATATGTCGTGTAATCCAACAATTTCTAAAGTACATATACATTCCATGTCCCCAGGCTTGTACTTCGGATGGATGGTGTACAAAAATACACTATGTGTAGCCAGAACTACACGTCGTGTACTCATCCAAATTATGCAGATTTATTAAAATTTGTTATTATAATATAAAGAGAAAATTAATTTTTTTTATTTCAAAAGAACTTTGGAGGAAAAAGTGGAAAACCAGAAGACATCGAAGACTTAAAACACAACCATGCATCTATTGGCCATGTTCATCAAGAAAAAATAAAATCCAATTTAATAAAAAGTAAAATCCCCACCCAACTAAAAAATCAATACGATCAGCATCCACCTTCCCATCACTGCATGGATATCTGTCCAGCTCAAAGAAGAATGGGCACGATACCAATGGAAAACACCATACCCTCTCAAAACTTCCAATACAGAGTAGCAAGGATAAGGAGGATGCTCCCTGCTCTGAACCACATTTAGGTAGTCCCTTGAGACATGTACCATTGTGCTGGCATAAAGCTGAGGCACAACATGTGATATGTGTTTTATATATATGTATTTAATTTAACATCTGTGTAATGTTCATTTCTACTCATTGGGTAGTTAGGAATAAGAATTCATTGTGTTTCCTCTAAGGTACAATTTACGTAAAAATATAATTTTAAATACTTTTATTTGTTTAAAATTATGATGCATGAGGATCTCAAGGAAATTCATAAAAGCGTTTAACATAAAATGATTGATTAATTAAAGATACTTAATTGATTCGAGTATGATTTATCTTAAACAAGAAAGATTAAATAATTTAATTCTTATTTTATTTATGCGTAAATATCGTTGCATGCTTGGATGATCATGAGCTAGACCAAGAACTTTTTATGTGAATGGTTTATTTTAATTTATTTTTTTAAATTAATTTTGTTGGCCTATGTGCCTTCTCCTCATTAATATATAGGCCATGCATGACCAACGTTTCATTTATATAAAACCCCTTTTACCCATCACCTGTGTGTGAGATAAAAGAATATGTAATGGATGGAGCTCCCAAGCTAGTGGAGGCGGCTCAAGTTAGAAGCCAAGGTGAAACCAATCCAAGAATATACAAAGGTGGACAGTTGTACAGCTGTAAACATGAACCAAAAAGGTTAAAGTTGTTTCTTCCATAGGTTAGGGTTACTTTATCAACCACTAGATAAACTAACCATTAGAAAATCTCGTGATCATGCCATTTACTTTATATTATTTCTGTCAGTTGCATGGCTTATCATTATGGATGTGTTGTCATGATCACATAATTAATGAATTAAACAAGCATGCAAGATAGAACTAAAATAAACCATAATTATGTGTAAATTTTATCAAGACATGGTTAATCACTTAAGTAATTTACACTTAATATTAACAAGTGTGTGATAATGATAATAATAAATTCATGCATAAGAGATAAAAATATCAAAAATAAAATATTAAGTCAGAACAAGCCTTCCGTTTCTTGATTAAGGAAAAAACTCAATAAAACTATGTGTTTGGCCAACCCTTGTTGGGATACTTACTTTTATATAGGAAGCCCTTATGAAATGTTTCGAGTTGAATTAACCATAATACATCAAGAGGAGTATCCCTTGCAAGACTTGGTGTAATATTGGAAGCAAGAGTTGAGGAAATCCAAAGTCATGGATTCAAGATTGGGGAGTCCACTCAGTATATCAAGGAGATGCAAGCCCGCAGTTGGCAAAGACCTAACTACCTAAATAACTTTTAATAGCTTGACCAACCCTTGTTGGGGTTATGTGAATGGGAATAGGGATCCTTGCCACTAAAATGTCATGCCAACTGTATATTCTGAGTTCAATGGTGAGGGCCATTGGGACTTGATAAAATAGTGGTAGACTTAATAAAATTTATTATTTCTCATAAAATGTAATCAGGAAAGTAATAATGATTTTATCTTTTAATTGTAGAATAAAAATGAAAATATCATCAACCACACTATCCCTATGATCAATTTTGTATAAAGACAACATTCTCACCATTAGTAACTTCTAGGAATGGTTTAGACACCTTCGGTTTATCCTCCACCATGAACGGAAGTCTTACGTATTGGATACAGCATTACCTGATCTTCCTTACAAAGAGGCGAGTGATGGGGATTTCTTGGTTTATGAGAAACATATAAATGACGTAGTTGAAATTCAACGTTTTATGCTATCATCAATGTCCAGTGAGCTCATGAAGTCTCATGAAAATATGGATTCTTATAGAAAGCTCGATCACCTCTGTGGTATTTACCAGTAGAGAAAAATACAGGAAAGGTAAGAGATCTATAAGGCACTCTTTCAAAGTAATCTTGGAGAAGGTTCCCCATCTGGGCCTTATATAGTCAAGATCATTGGCTATATTGAGCGCCTGGAGGTTCTAGGGTTTAAACACCCCAAAGAACTGGGCATTGATCTCATTCTCGCATCACTCCCTCAGAGCTTCTCTAAACTTGTTGCCAATTTCAATATGAACAACATTGAGAAGTCTCTATCTGATCTTCTTATTCTCATTCTCCAAGTAGACAAAGATATGATGTGTGAAAAGACTTTTGTCCTTATGGTGAATAAGAGTAAAGGGAAGGCGAAGAGATTTAAGCCCAAAGCTTCTTCACGGCCTTCCAAGAAAAGGAAGATCAAAGGGGAGGCAAGGGAATAGGAGGCTGTTTGTTTTGCATGTGGAAATAAGGGCCACTGGAAGAAGAACTGCACCCAGACTATGAAGTAAGGGGAAGATTTAGGTGTGTTTGTTATCAAATGAAATATATCTGTTTCTAAAAATTGTGTATTAGATACAACTTGTGGTGCTCACATATGTATCCAAATACATGAACCAAGTATATTATAGAAGATTGATCTAGGGGAGGTAGATCTACGAGCATCCAACAGTGCTAGACTTGCTATTATAGCTATCGGGGACAACCCCCTCACATTACCAACTGGGATGGTCTTGGTGTTAAAGGGTTTTTATTATGTTCCTTCTATTACTAAATATATTATTTCTGTATCCAAATTAGATACAGATGGATTTGTTTTCAAGTTTTGAAATGAATTTTTCTTTTTTTTACATAGATAGCATTTGTTATGGTAGGGAACATTTATACAAAGGACTTTATGTGTTGGATTACACAAACCAAATAACGGCAATCGATAACAAAGATACTTCACATGACTAATACCACACCCAAAATTGGCATCACCAGCTAGGTCATGTAAATGAGAAACACTTGACAAAGTTACATCAAGATAGATATTTATATTCATTTGAACTAAAACCACTTGGCATATGTCATGCATGTTTAAAAAGAAAAATGACTAAAGCCCCATTTAGTGGGAAAGGTGAGAGGGCTAAATAGCTTCTTGAATTGGTTTATACCGATGTGTGTGGACCATTTCTAGTTGAAGTAAGGGGTGGGTACTCATACTTCATAGATTTTACTAATGATTTTAGTAGATATGGATATATCTACTTATGATTTATAATTCAGATTCCTTTGATAAGTTCAAGGAATATAATAATGAAGCTGAAAGCCAGATTAAGAAACTCTGCTCAGAACGAGGTGGGAATATCTCAATTAGGACTTCATTGATTACATATGAGAGTTTGGGACCCTATCCCAACTCACTACTCCTTACACACCACAATGGTATGGTGTAAGTGAAAGGACTAACCGCACCTTGTAAGACATGATCAGATCAATGATGAGTCATGCAAGTCTTCCATTATCCTTTTTGGGGATATGTGTTGCAAACAGTGGAACACATACTAAACCAAGAACCAACTAAATCGATAAATGGAATTCCATTCGAGTTCTGGAGTGAAAGAAAATCCATGTTATCAAATTTACATGTGTGGGGTAGAAAAGAATTTTTTAAGGCCTCTTCAGGTAACAAATTGGCACCCCAAGTCACAAAGTGTACCTTTATAGGATACCCCAAGGAAACAAGGGGATATTACCTATACAACCCCTTATAAAAAAATATTATAGTGGAAAGGCATGCCATATTTATTGAGAGGGATAACATCTCCAAAAGAGATATTGGGAGTGAGATAGGATTCGATGAAGTCGAGGCTCTAGGTGCAAAAGATTTGGTATAAGAACAGATTCCACAAAGCCCCATGGAAGAAGAATATATTCCTGAGACCCAAGTACTGCATAGGAGTACAAGAGAGGTTAGGGAACCAGAACAGTACGGTTTTCTTGTTATTGAGGATGGTGACTTTTTATTAGTTGATAATAATGATCCTATAACCTACAAGGAAGCAGTTAGTGGCACAGACATTACCAAGTGGCAAGAAGCCATGAATTCTGAAATGGATTCTATGTACCAAAACCAAGTTTGGATTTTGGTAGATCCTCCAGTTGATGTAAATCTTATTGGTTGAAAATGGTTATTCAAGAAGAAATTGGACATGGAAAGACAATTCAGTACCTATAAGGCATGACTAGTTGCAAAAGGTTTTAAACATCATCAAGGAATTGACTACAATGAAACCTTCTCACCAGTTCTAATGATAAAATCTATCATAATTCTACTTTCTATTGCAGTTTACCATGACTATGAGATATGTAAAATGGATTTAAAAATAGTATTTCTTAATGGGATCATTTAGGAAGATGTCTACATGACACAACCTAAATGGTTTGTGACTCTAAAAGATGCCAATAAGGTATGAATGTTGCAGAAATCCATTTATGGATTAAAGAAAGAATCCAGTTCATGGAACATTAATTTTGATGAACCCATAAAAGAATTTGGTTTTATAAAAAATGAATGTGAGCCTTGTGTCTATAAATGGTTTTTTGGGAGTGAAGTTGTTTTCCTAATAGTATATTTTGATGACATATAACTCATTGGAAACAAGATACCAGTCTTGTAATCAATTAAGGTATGGTTGAATTAATGCTTCTCCATGAAATAATTGGGAGAAAAATTATATATTCTTGGGATCAAGATACACCATGATATATCCAATAGATTTTCGGACCTAAGTCAAACTGCATACATTGATAAGATACTGAAAATATTCAGTATGGAACAATCCAAGAGGGGATTGTTGCCAGCGTCACATGGGATTCATCTTTCCAAGAAAATGTGTCTTCAGGCACATGAGGAAAGAAAGATAATGGAAAGGACTCCATACACATCAACGATTGGGTCAATTATGTATGCCATGCTATGTACTATGATGGATGTCTCCTACGTATTGAGTGTGGTAGGTAGATATCAAGTTGACTCAACTGACCGTCATTGGATGGTAGTCAAGACTATCCTAATGTAGCAGAGTGTGGTCGCAGATTCTGTAGCAGAGTGTGGTCGCAGATTCTATAGAAAATTCCAAGTATATCGCAACTTATGAGGCATCTAAATAAGCGGTTTGGATGCCAAGATTCGTCCAAAAGCTATATGAAATACCTAGAATTAATGATCCCACCACACTATACTGTGATAATACTAAAGTGGTTTCTCTCACAAAAGATCCAAGGTCACATCAGCGGACGAAGCACATACTTCGGAAGAATCATCTCTTGAGGGATTTTTTTCACAGAGTTGAACTTAAAGTGAACAGTATTACCACGGAAGACAACGTGGCAGACCCCTTGAGTAAAGCCTTGACTCTGCGGAAACATGATCATTATGTGAGGTCTAGCAGACTGAAATTCATAGGTAGTTGGCTCTAGTCCAAGTGGGGGTTTGTAAGAGTTGGTGTCCTAGAACCAAATGGTTTTACTTTGATTACTGGGATATTTATTATATTATTACTTATTTTTCATTATTCTGCATGACTATAATGTAATAATGTCCTAGAGTATTTGTTGCATTGATAAGGTCATGGCAGTTCCCCGCTATGATGAGAACCTTGAAATGCTATAACTATATTATTAAATATAGTTTTGTGGTTGGATTAAATGTTATTATGGGACACATAGCATGAAGACCATCAGGTGTGATTACTTGTAAGCAGATGAGACTTCCTCTCATAAAATTTTCACTTTGTAATCTCCAAGTTAGGAGATTATGAGAACAGACCTGCTAGTAGGAATTCTTCATGTTTTGGTGTCATCAGATATTTCTATATGTGAGCGTGTGTAATGATACTTATACTTTAAGATTATCATTAATATGTTTCATGACATATGTGCTTTGATTTACTAATGAAAACCATCATACAGACAGTTGGCGGGAAGTAGGGTACATTGGGTGCGTCATAAGTGGCATGTTACTAATGGATAAGTTGAGGAAGGATTTTTCCCTTCCATTTATAAAAGTTGATATCTTGTCCCTTTGATTGAAATATAACCATCGTGTGAAATTCCATGACCATGGTGTAGGAACGAGTTTATTTCTGGTAGTCAAAGAATGATGTATCAAGCATAAAAGTTGACAACATAATCATGAAACCTGCTTGATGAGACATTGCGAAAAAGGGATTATATTACACCCTGAGCGTTCATATGTGGATGCCATTGTTTTGACTTTACATTATTTCTCTTGGGTGCCTTGACCTGTTGCTAGACAGTACTCTTAGACTTTAGGTAAGTCCACCTAATTCCAATGAGAAATAATCCTAGAGGGTCACACACTAAGTGTTTTTGGTGGTCTCAGTTAAATTATATTTTAATTTAATTAATGAAATAAATTTTATTCTCCATACCATGGAATAATTTTATTCAAATTAAGAAGATTGCATAAATTAAATAAAATTTATTTATTTATATTATTGAACATTTAATAAATAATTATTTACTAGTTTGTAAATAAAATATTTAAATAAGAGAATAAATTATTTATTTATTTATTGGGGTCTCTAATAAATGAAAGTGGAGTTAGAGCAGACCAAGGTAGGTCTGGTAGTAGAATAATTATTTGTAAGATAGTAAATAATTATTTAACTAGTTGGCGCAAATTAAAATAACGCTGCTATTATTTTGTGATGCATACTTTTATTTATAATTTAGTTTTGCGCAAGTTGGCACACTATAAATAATGACACAGTATTATTATTAAATGCATGATTTTTTTCTAAGTTCATGAATGTATTCAATTGTTGCTTTGAAATTAAATATTGTAACTAAAATTCCATGTATATAAATAGGAAAGTACCCCTATTGTGCCATACACCACACCACATGCCTGGTGAATTAATAATTGTTGATCTAAAAAATTTCTCTCCTGAATCCTCTTCTCTACCCTCTCAAGAACGAGAGATGTTCTTCAAGGATGAATAACAAGCGATCTAGAACTACCGACACAAGACACTCGTTTCGCCGTCCTAGCACCCGAAGAATGAGCAGTGTCAATTAGAGGCCATCAAGGCACGTGTGGATCACCTCTAGAGGGATTCTAGTTTGGATCCTTATAACCACAATGGGATAATTCAAAAGTTTCAATCTGAACGATCAACACCATCAACGAAGAAAAACACCAAAGACACATGTATTATTTTTCTTTATAAAATTAATTAAATTAATTATAAACATGATGTGCAGGATCCTCTCTAAAGGTTTTGGGCCTCTTTTTTTCTTTATCTAAATCTTTGATTATATTCTATGGAGATTGGATTTCATCGTCGTGTTGATCTTGGAATAATCATTGATCATGGTAAAATTAAAAATTGTGTGTTGTCCAAACCGTGTTTCCGCTACGCTTGGAACCTTCATATCCCACTATTGTTCATAGTTTTAAAAATTAAACCATATATATTATTTATTATGTTATCATTAAATAAAAAGTTTCTCTATGTGCTTTTATTTTAAAACATAAAAAGATTATTGGGATGAAAGAGATCCTTAAATAAAAGAAGTACATTTTTTGGTTCGATACATTCTTCCACACATAAAAACATTGAATCCTAACCATTTTCTAGTCTTAGAAAGTTGTTAATATTAGTAATATTATAATTATAAAAGAGTTTTATGCATTAAAACATCATTATTAATTACATTATTCTTTAACAACAACCAACTTTTCTATAAATCCTTTATAATGGTTCATAAAAAGCTACTGATTAACCAAACATATCCCCAAGGAGTATCAAACCAGGTGTGCAGTAAGGCCCATACATGGTTCTCCCTAATGTTTTATAATCCTAACATCCACGAATAACTAAACCATACTTCGATACCAACAACATAATCCCTAATTTTTATTAAATAACTTTTCATTACATTGTACAAACAGAGGATCTTATAAAGTTAAGTTTCTTGGAAATATGGAACACAAAACATGAAAAATTAAAACAATATTATATTCCACTTTAAAGGCTTCTTAAGGTTCCATCCTAATTAAATTTATTTCATCTCATAACCTGGGGACATTCATTAAAGGAAAGGGTGAGCATAAGGCCCAGTAATGGAAAACAAGAGATGTAGTTTGCAAGTGATCTTAAGGAAATTCAATAAGAACATGAGAAATGTCATTATCGAATGAAAAAGGTAACATGAGTCCAATAATAAATAAAATAACATGAATCATAACTTTTAAATGTTGATACAACTTTTATTTTAGACATTCATAAGAATATCACTAAAGTTTTTCACTGAGTCGTCATAAAAATTACCTGGGTTATTCACCAAGGTATCGTAAGACAAGTCATATCTAAAGATTAAATTATTTACCAAGTGAATTGAAGAGATATTAGGTATAAACACTAATATGTATTAATTTTAATGTGATAAAAATATATTAAAATTAAATTTCTCATAAATAACCCATCGAGAATAAAATAAACTGGTTTTTTATTAAAAATCAAGGTGTTATAAAAAGAGCCTTAAAACATGATCATTATGTCATTTGTAACCCACAAAAAGGGAATGAGGGTTTTATTTATATAAATTATAGAATAAATAATTTAATTTTTATATATTTTTGAATACCCATGGAAAATAGATATGTTTGCGTATTCGCATAAATAAAATACTATAACTTATTGGGAAAAAGGGATAATTTTTTTGGGGGAAAACTGGGAGCATAACGGGAATGAATCATGGTTTTAGAAAAAATTAAAAAGAGAGGGGGAAAGGTTATTCCATTCATAAGATACTATAAATAAATTAATTTAATAAAATAAAATGTACACAAGAATATGGTATGGAAATTTGGAAGACATACAACATAAAAAGGAGAACTTGAAAGGAAAAAATAGAAGGTGATATTTCCCTTACCCTAAAGGGTAACTCTTAAAACTAGAATATTAGGACCCGGGGGGCTTGAGGACACCATGGTAGGACTCCTTCATAGGTAAAACTACCAATTATTTATGTTAGATTAATTGGAAATGAAATATAATGGATAAATGGATGTTTCTTTATAGAAAAGGTGTGGTATTTGTTTATTTATTTTATTGGACACCTTAGTAGTGGTATTTGCAAAACCATGGCACTGGTCATGGTATTTTTCCCATGGTATTGGCCACTTGGGGAGCCTATTATGTTACTTTAATTCATAATATTTTACCAAAATTCTATATTTCTCATTACATCATTATGACATAGTTATGATGTCATTAAACATACCGAAAAACTCAAACTGTATGTTTACTATTCCCAAAAAAACTAAATAATTTATAAAATTATTATAAATTCACCCAATCCTAATATAGATATTCTAATTTCAAAAATAAAATTTATTTTATCATAATAAAAATATAAATATGATAAATTTAACTTTTAACTATAAAAATACTTATTTATTAAAAATAATATCAGATAGAAAATGAATAGTAAAATTTCTGACACTTGAAAAAAAATCTTATCATTTAAATTTAAATAAGATTGTTTTAATCATACTATTTTATTAATATATAAATTATTCATAATATCTTAGTTTATTATAATAATTATATATTTTCTAAAAATTACACTTTCTATCCGAAAAAATCAGTTTATAAAATTTCATATCAATTAAACTCAATCATTATTAAGAAAAAAATATTATTTAATGTGTATATCACATTATTGTTCATAGTTTTACTCATTCAAATTTATAGATTATGTATGATGTAATAATTAAAAAAAATTCTATATTCTTCTATTGTAAAACATATAAAAAAGTTATTGGGAAGAAAGAGATCCTTAAATAAAAGTACAATTTTAGGTCGTTACATCCAGGAGTTCCTTTGAAAGATAAAGGGGGTTCATAATCAAAATATTTTTTATAATAACAATAGTATGTTTCAATATATCATATTTTTAGACCAAAAACAAATAATTTCCACTATGTGACTACTCCTAATTATAAGTCTTGGAAAATGGAGTTGATTATACCAATGGCTACTTTCCCTGAATAGAATTCTAGGGAATTATTTTTATCTTTGTGTTGGGTTGAACTAAACCTATGATACTATGATTTTGGAAAAATTAGTACCTATTACCAAACCTATATTTTAATATCATTAAATCTAAATGGGCCTAATATGAATCAATGGTGGAATGATGTGCTAATTGAGTCTACTGAAGTGTGTACCTTTTGGTTTCAACACCACTTATGACTTATGTGGAGAAGTTTCTGAAATTTCAAGATCTATATTCCCTAATTATTCCTCAACCACCTCAAATTCTATAGAATATTCCTCCTCCTCAATTATTGAGGGGTAATTCAGGTCTGTATGAATACTATTTATTACAGAAGAAGTTTTCCTAGTGGATCAAACTAATATAATTGCATTGTGATTCTTCACCTATTGAGTATTTCATTTGGTAGTTTAGTTTCTATAAGGTCATTGATGAGATGGTTCCCTCCTTCCTAATAATGGATTCTAGAATCTTTATAGAGTCTTAAACAACTTGTTCATTTACAGGAGTACCTTATCCAATATTTTATTTTTTTCACTAATTATGTTGGCTTGAGAAGCATCAATTTGGGAGACTATAATGTCGATGTAATTGAATAGGTTTTTCTAGAAATAAATGAGGTAAAAATTGGTTTCTTCAATTGAAACCATAGTATATCAGGCTCTTGAATGGATGAATTTATTATCATTTGGTAATTAATCTTTTATATACCCTTTCTAGGGACTTTTTACCATTCTATTTTATTTTCTCATGGGATGGTAGAGACACAAGATACATGTGAAATTGGATTGTAATGACCCAAAAATTCATTAATGAAAATTCCTCTTGGTTTATTTAAATTTATTTTTATGTTTATGTAAAATGTATGCACTTATTTGGTTCTATGCATTGGATTTTAAAATGCCGTTAAGAATTGTGACCATTACAAATATAATCGTTGAACAGTGATCAGATGATTAGTATAAATACAAGGCTTTAACAAAGCCAATTTACTCAGAAAAAGGAAGTGACGGCCTCATCCAGTAGAATTTCCCCATACAAAGATAATTTGTCAGATCACGGAAATGAGGGGGCGTCATTGGGCTTTGCTCTTGAATAATCCCATGCCGAGCTTGAATACATTAAGTTCGAGCGAAACCACCTATGAGAAAAGTGAAATTTGATTGAGATTACCACTTGAGAAATATCATCTGAGCCACCCCAAGAGTATGTCACCATCATGCACCTTACCCTATGGACTTACGCAGGTGTTTTAAGGTTTTATTTAACAAGACACTAGTACTATGATTATGTACATTGTTCTTGTATAGAGAATATACATTCATTTTATTATTGGTACTTTGTAAATAGTTATTAAAGCACAGATAGTATTTTTAGTTAATATTCAACTAAGAAATCTATTTTGATGAATAAATGGATTTTCTAATTAAATAATACTTTAATAAAATATTTTTATTAAATTAATTTTTATTAAATATAAATTATCGTATAGTTTTATAAATTCAATTGTAATTTTCATTAAGGTTTGAAAGCTGTTTTTTTTAAACCCATAAATTTTATATAAATGTTGGTTTTTATTTTAAAAGTAAAAAATTCACATATTTAGAAAATTATTTAGATAAAATGAATATTATTTTTTGAATCAGGATTTCAAATGTATCCAATGGTGATTTTTTCATAATTTTCTGAGACAGTCAAATTTTTGGGTAAAAATTAAATACAGTTTAAATATATAATATATTTTATGAAATCATAATGACCCAATAGTGATATAATAAAATAATATAAACATTATTTTCAGCCAATATGTGTTTTAATGTTAAAATATGTGATTTTGGGTTTGATTTATTTTACAAAGATTTAGTGGACCCTTCAAGACTTATAAAACATTTTGCCTTTTTAAATTGTTTTCCTTGAGAGTGTGACTCATCTCCACATAATCAGACCTATTTTTTAAAGAAGTTTGTCCATTTTACATATAAAATATTATTTTCCACTCCCCTTTGGCAAAAATTATGTGCAAAAACTATGGACTGGATTGTGTTTTTGATTAGTTTGATCTGAGGTGTCCCAAACTTAAATAATAAAGAATTCTTTCTCCTTTCCAATATAAACCGACCAAAGCTCACACTTATTCCTTACTAAAATCCATTGGATTTCGATCAAAACATTCCCTCCTCTCTCTATAATCCTCTTAAAGTGTCCCAATCCCCAAATAATTCTCTCCCAATCCTCTCCCAAGCTTTTGGGATCACACTTCTAAGTAAGGGATTCCTTCCATTCTCATTTTATCAAAGTTTCTTAATATTGTTATGACATTTTATTTTCAATTATAAATGTTAGGGTATGATTTATCACCACCCCTATACTCTACTATTTATTTTTTAATGAATAGATACCCCTTTCTCTCTCATCAGTGCCTTCCATATATACCTGTTACCATGCCGAAGTTCTGGAAGGAATTTCTCTCTCCTCATTAACATTCAAGAAATTATTTTGTATTATGAATCTAAATTCCATTAACTATGTTGGGAAATTTATCTTTATGAATCCCCTTACTTTCCATTTCATGTACATATGATGAGACTCCCCTTTGTCTCTAATCAACCATTTTTATGAAGTCTTATGTCACGCTGTTATGCTGCTGAAATTGCACAACAATCTTTTAAGCCAAAATCATTATGTAGTGAATAGCATTCTCATTTCTTTATCAATAGTATTTAACTTTACGAACATTTACATATTTATATAATATTTTCATGTATGAATTCCACATTCCTAAATCGTGGAATAAATTATGTTGTTTTATGAATTCATGTTCTAGGATCTTGTTGCACACTTATGCATGAAATGAAATGTTTAAGATGGGTGCGTCATGATAGCACTCCAATGCATTGGGTAAAGTATTGTATCACGATACATCATGTACAATGAGTTATGACTCATGATAATTCAAGTTCAAATAGGGTTTACTTTTTCTTCATGTGCAATGAGGGTTTACTCATGATCCATGTGCAATGAGCCTTAGATCATGCTAATTCCATGTTAAGTGTTGCTGCCATATTTCCATATTATGATTATCATTTTATATCATGCCTTTATGTTCATGTTTATCTTGTGATCCATTTATATGCCTATTGTCTAACATGTATTTTATTCCTCATGTTATTCCATGTTTATTCCCTTATTGGGATTTTTAGCTCACCCTTTTTATGCATGTCCTCAGGTTATCCTATGCAATGCAATGTACGAGGGAATGTAGTGGTCATGTAAAGGAATTTTTCAATAAGATGTTGTGTTCTATGATGTAAGTTTTTATATAATGTTTATAATCCCCAAAGACACTATACATGTCGATCTTCTATTTTGTATCAAGTGATGGTTTTATGTAATAAATCATGTTTAAGTATATAATAAAGAGGAGGGTCGTTATAGTTGGTATCAGAGGATAGGTTTAGTTATTTTTGGGATTAGGATTAGAAAACCCCAGTGAATCCTTATGGACAAGACAAAGTATAATAAAAAGATCCCTAAGTTTTTTCTGGTATTGATTAATTGGTTTATCAAGAAAATACATCCATGTCTAGATATGAGCAGGTAGAGGCGACTCTGGCACATATGTACCTAGGGGTAAAAACCTCTACAAGGAGTTTCGGGATTGACCCAGGGTATCATGGCACATGAAAATCAGCCTTGCTACACTCTTGCATATAACACTCCTTGGGGATATTCATTGGTAAATTCACAATCTTAGTATGAACCATTATTAAGGGAATTAAAAAAATCTCCCTAAGAATGTATGTTAGAAAGTAGATCATGGATAACATAGATTGAAGCCTATATATTCATAAGTTAAGGAAATAAAATATATTTATAAGTAATCTATTTTGTCCTTGGATTACCCTTTATTTGTTACCCCTAACTTTCCTTTTATCCCATCCAATAAACAGTAATAGTAGGACTTAATCTAACAACCGATGTTAAAATTAATGTGATGCCTATGCTAATGAGATGCCCAATCAAATGGGAGTGGTAATCAAGAACTTTGTCACAACTCTCTCTTATTTAACTAAATATTTGAATAGAAACATGGGTCAAGAGGAATGTTCAACCCCCCCCCCCCCCCCGCTAAGAAATAACAAGTCGCTATC
This sequence comes from Viscum album, assembly GCA_963277665.1. Classification (NCBI taxonomy): domain Eukaryota; kingdom Viridiplantae; phylum Streptophyta; class Magnoliopsida; order Santalales; family Viscaceae; genus Viscum; species Viscum album. The sequence continues at coordinate 1,621,825,622 of OY728150.1, forward strand.
GAGAGATTTATGAGACAAGGGCCTCCTAATTTTAATGGATTATCTAATCTCTCAATTGTTGAAAAATGAATCAAATCCATTGAAAATATCTTCTCCAACCTTCAATGTTCCGAACAAGAGAAGGTTCTCTTGGCTGTATATCGTATGGAGGGTGAATCTGATCAATGGTGGACATTGATAAAAAAATATGAACCTTGGGAAGTAGATTGAGGAATTGAAATGTAAGGACTTTCGAATGATGTCTTTTGATAAATATTTTTTGTGCACCCTTCGACTTAATATGGAAAGGGACATCCTTTACCTAAAGCAAAAAAGATGAAAAATCCATCAGAGCATATGAAGAAAACATCACAAGGCTTGAACGATACACCTCAGGCTTTGTTGTTACCCCTGAATTCAAGGTTGACCACTTCTTCGGTGGGATGAAACCTAGCCTACGGAAAGCCCTGGCAATTTGTGACTTTGAAAACTATGAGGAAATTGTCTGATGTGACCTCTAGGTTGAAATGAAGATCAATTATTATTAGGGGTATCATGGGGATAAGAAGTGTAAGGTGGATTTAAATTCTGGTGGTGCGATGGATAAATCCAATGCTGCTAAGAAGATCCAGCACCCCACTTTCCAAAGGAGTAGACATAAGCACCTCAGAAATTTCTTGAAGGGGATAAGGAAATGCTTTAGTTGTGGAAGAGAAGGACACCTAGCTATTAACTGCTGACGAGAAAAACTCATGGCTGTGACAGAGGAGAGGAATGCTCCGTTTGACTCTCAACGCATTGTTCATTGCTTCAACTGCAAAGAACTAGGGCCTCTTTCAAATCAGTGCCCTAAGCCAAGGGTTTTTAGAGGCAACCAACAAAATCCAAGGTAGAAAGGGTGAGCTTTTTCCATCACTACCGCCGAAGTAAACCCTGATAATGAAGTGGTGATAGGTATGATAGTTATTCATTCATTAATATTGTACTTACTTTTTGATTCAATTTCTATTCATTCTTTTATATCCTGAAAGCTTAGTGGAACAATCCCAACACCACCACAAATCATAGAAGTAAAGATGTCGGTGAGTACGGAAAATGGGGAAATCATTTCATACCATGAATATAACTCCTTCCTTGTCATAATAGGTGGATTAAACTTCTCGGTAAACCACATCATACTCCCTCTGGTGGAATTTGATGAAATTCTTGTCCTGGATTCTTTTTCCCTATATAGAGCCAACATAAATTTCCGTGAGAGGAAAATCACTCTCCATGTGGAGAATCGCCCCCCGATTCTGTACAAGTGTAAGGAGGAAGACGAATCTTCATTTGCTCCATCATCTCAAATGTGGATATTACTACTCTATGAGCACATATATCTAACTCAGATAATTGATTCAAAGAAGGAAATCATTCTTGAAGATATTCCTATTGTGAGGGAATTCACTGAAGTGTTTCTCGAGGAATTACCAGGTCTTCCTCATAAAAGAGATGTTGAATTCTAAATTGATCTTATACCTGGGGCGTTTCCAATATCCAAGATTCTGTATAGAATGGATGTTTTGGAGCATAAGGAATTAAATAAACAACTACCAAAGAATCTGGATAAAGGGTTTATATGCCCAAGTGATTCACCATGGGTTTCACCAATCCTCTTCACCAAGAAGAAGGATGGGTCAATGTGCCTTTTCATCGATTATTGTGAGATTAAAAAAATCACAATAAAGAACAAGTATCCTCTCCCACTAATTGATGACTTGTTTGATCAACTGCATGGAAAACAATACTTCTCCAAGGTAGATTTGCGGTTAGGATATTATCATGTAAGGGTGAAGAAGGAAGATATCCCCAAGACTGTTTTTCGTACAAGATACGGGCACTATGAATTCATAGTAATGCCTTTTGGAATCACTAATAGTCCAGAAATATTCATATACTTGATGAATATAGTCTTTAGAGATTACCTCAAAAAAAATTTGGTAGTATTCATAAATGATATTCTAATACTCCAAAACCAAGGAGGATTAAGAGGAACATCTAAGAACTATACAATAGACCTTGCGAAAAAGATAAGCTCTATGAAAAGTACACCAAGTGTGAGTTCTGGTTGTTAGAGGTCCCATTGTGGATCTATATAATCACAAGCAATGAGATATAAATGAATCCATTCAAGATAGCTACAATAGAGAGATGGATGAGGCCAACATCAGTAACAAATATACATAGCTTCTTGGGGTTAACTAGATATTATCGACGATTTGTGAAAAATGTATCACGATTGTCCAACCCTCTTACAATGATAACTCAGAAGGGAGTAAATTTTTGATAGAGTGATGAATGCAAAGATATATTCAAGGGGTTTAAAAGGATGCTTATCACTGCACCCGTTCTCACTTTACCCACAAGGGGAGAACTTTTTGTGGTATTCAGTGATGCTTCAAAGAAGGGACTGGGTTGCGTGTTGATGCAAAATGAAAAATTCATTGCCTATGCTTCAAGGCATTTGAATTTTCATGAGAAGAGTTATCCAACACAAGATCTAGAGTTGGTTGCAGCGATCTTCACTTTAAAATTTTGGTGGAATTATCTCTTTGGGGAGAAGTGTGAAATATATACATACCACAAAAGCCTCAAGTATATATTCACAAAGAAATAGTTTAACATGCACCAACGAAGACGGTTAGATTTGACCAAAGACTATGATTGCTCAATCCATTTACACCCTGGGAAAGAGAACTAAGTGGAAGATAATATAAGTAGAAAGGACCCATTTATTCTATCATTGATGATAATTTAAAAGGATTGAATATTCTTAGATTTTATGAAGATGGACATGGGAATCATAAATAATGGAACATAATAAATCCTTACACAATTGATTGTTCAACCATCTCTTATGGAAAGGTTAAAGGATGATCAAAGAGATGATTTGGGAATTCAGAAGAAAGTGGAAGCTATCAGAAAAGGGAAATCCTTGGAATTCAATGTTAAGGAAGAAGGAATTGTGAGATTTGGGAAAAGACTATGCATCCCATCATGTACGGAGCTAAAGAAGGAACTTTTGGATGATGCACATAGTTTAAATTTCTCTATTCACCTAGGAAACACAAAGATGTATCTAGATCTCTGAGAGAATTATTTTTGGGATAATATAAAGAATGAGATCTCTGAGTATTCATCAGAGTGTTTGGTGTGTCAGAAAGTGAAGGCAGAGAGGAAAAATTACAAGGGGATGATGAAACCATTTCCCATACCAGCATGGAAATGGGAGAAAATCACCATGGAATTTGTCACCGAACTTCCGAAGACATCCAAAGGTAACAATGAAATATGGGTTTTTGTGGGTCATCTTACAAAGTCTGCACACTTCATTAAAATTCAAGAGGATTTCTCATTGGATCAACTGGAACCAATATACATCAGGGAAGTGGAAAGCCTGCATGGAGTACCACTATCTAATATATCTGATCCTGATCCAAGATTCACCTATATGTTTTTGAAGATTCTTCAACATGCTCTAGATACTAAACTAAACCTCAATGCGTCCTATCATCTTCAAACTGATGGCCAATCTGAGCAACTATTCAGACACTGGAAGATATTTTAAGTTCATGTTCAATGGACTTTAAAGGAGGTTTGGATAAAAATATTCCTCTAATTGAATTATCCTATAATAACAGTTTTCACTCTTGCATATGAATGGATCATTATAAATCCCTATATGGGAAGAGGTGAAGAACACCAGAATGTTGGGATGAAGTTGGTGAGCGTAAGCTTCTAGGACCAGAAATGGTCAAAGAAATGGTGGAGAAGATGAAAACCATTCAACATATTATCAAGGTAGCCCAAAGTCGACATAAGACTTATGCAGATAACCATCGATGAGACCTTGAGTTTAAAATTGGATACATGGTATTTCTATTCATATCTCCACAGAATATGGTCATGGTATTTGAAAATAAGGGGAAGTTAAGTCTTACGTACATCAGGCCCTTCGAAATTCTTGATCATGTCTGGGTTGTGGCCTATCGACTATCACTTCCACCTCCGATGTCCAAAGTACATGATGTATTTCATATATCCATCTTAAGTAAGTATATACCAGACCCTTCACATGTACTCTCCTTAGAAGCAGTATAGCTAGAGGATGATCCTTCTTACGAGGAGAAACCTGTAAAGATCTTAGATCCAAGAGAAAAACATCTATGAAGTAAGACAATGCCCCACATCAAGTTATTGTGGAAAAACCACAAGTTTTAAGAATTGATGTGGGAATCAGAAGAAGTGATGAAGAAAATTTACCCACATCTATTTTAGTGTGGGAAAAAGAAAATTTTGAGGGTGAAACTTCCGAAGGGGGGAAGATTGTAACGACTGAAAAAATCATTAAAGAAAATTCCTCTAAGTATATTTAAATTTATTATTATGGTTATGTAAAACATATGCACTTATTTTTTTCTATTATTTGGATTTTAAAATACCATTAATAATTTTGACTATTTCTAATATATCCATTGAATAGTGATCACATGATTAGTATAAATATAGGGCTTTAACAAATCCAATTTACTCAGACAAAGGAAGCGATGGCCTCATCCAATATACTTGCCCCATACGAAGCCCATTTGTCGGAGCTTGGATAGGAGGTGGCATAATTGGTCTTCATTCTTGACCAAGCCCAAGCTGATCTTGAAAACGTTAAGCTTGAGTGGAACCTCCTATGAGAGAAGTAGAAGTTGATAGAGATTACCACTCGAGCGATGTTATCCAAACCAACCCAAAAGTCCATCACCATCGTGCAAATTACCCTAAGGTCTTATGCGGGTGTTTTATGGGGTTATGTAATAATACCATTATACTACATTTATGTACATTATTCTTGTATAGAGAATTTACATTCATTTTATTATTGTTACTTTGTAAATAGTTTTTAAAGCACAAATAGTATTTTTAGTTTATATTCAACTAAGAAATATATTTTGATTAATTAATGGATTTTTGAAATAAATAAAATTTTAATAAAATACATTTATTAAATTAATTTTTATTAAATATAAATGATTATATAATTTTATGAATGCGATTGTAATTTTTATTAAGGTTTGAAAGATATTTTTTCCAAAATACATGAATTTTTTATAAATGTCAGATTTTATTTTAAAAGTAAAAATTCACATATTTAGAAAATTATTTAGATAAAATTAATATTATTTTTGGAATGATGACTTTGAAATTATCCAACGATGAATTTTTCATAATTTTCTGAGACAGTCAAATTGTTTGGAAAAAAATAAATACTGTTTAAATATATAATGTGTTTTATGACATCATAATGACCCAATAGTGATGTAATAAAATACTATAAACATTTTTTTCCAATATATATTTTACCATAAAAATAATTTGATTTCTGGTTTTTTTGATTTATTTTACCAAGCATTATTGGACCCTTCAAGACTTATAAAACATTTTTCCTTTTTAAATTATTTTCCTTGAGAGTGTGACTCACCTCCACATAATCAACCCTATTATTTTAAGAAGCTCGGCCATTGGACTTATAAAATATTTTTTCTCACTCCCCCTTGGAAAAAACCATGGGAAAAAACCATGGGCAGGTTTGTGTTTATCATTAGTTTAATGTGAGGTGTCCAAAACTTAAAAAATAAATAATTCCTTCTCATTTCCAATATAAACTCACCCAAGCTCCAACTTCCTCTTCACTCAAAGACTTTAGAGTTATACCAACCCCTACCCTCATATCTCTATAATCCTCCCAAGGTGTCCCAAGCTCCCAAGAATCCACTCTCAAGCCTCTCCCATGATTTTGGGATCACACTTCCATGTAAGGGATTCCTTCCTTTATCATTTTATCCAAGTTTCTTAATATTGTTATGCCATTTTAATTTCATTTATAAATATGGGGGTATGATTTCTCACCACCCATATAGTGTTCTGTTTATATTTTATTGATGAGATACCCATTTCTCTCTCATCAGTTCCTTCTATATATACCTGTTACCATGTCGAAATTTCGTAAGGAATTTCTCTCTCGTCATTTACATTCAACTAATTATTTTGTATTATGAATCTAAATTCCATTACCTATATTGGGACATTTATTTATATCCATCCCCTTACTTTCAATTTCATGTACATATTATGATACACCCTTTTCTCTCTTATCAACCATTTTTATAAAGTCTTATGTCACGCCGTTATGCTGCCCAAATTGCACCGCAATCTTCCAAGCCAAAATCATTGTGTAGTGAATACCATGCCCATTTCTCTATCAAGGGTATTCACGTTTATGCACATTTACACACTTATCTAGTATTTTAATGTATGAATTCCACATTCCTACATCGTGGAATAAATTAGGATATTTTATGAATTCATGTTCTATGATATTGTGGCACACTTATGCATGAAAGAAAATGTTTAAGAAGGGTGCACCCTAATAGTGCTCCAATTAATTGGGTAAAGTATTGTATCATGATACGCCATATGCAATGTGTGTTGTCTCATTCTAATTTAATTTAAATGAGGGATTACATGTTCTTCATTTGCAATGAGGGTTTACTCATGCTCTATGTGTAATGAGCCTTGGCTCATGCTAATTCCAAGTTAAGTGTTGTTGCCACATTTCCATGTTATGATTATCATGATTTATCATGCCATTATGTTAATTTTTCTCTTATTCTCCATTGATATTCCTATTTACTAACTTGTATTGTATACCTCATGTTATTCCATGTTTATTATGTTTCTAGTCTTTATAGCTCACCCTTTTTTAGGAATGTCATCAGGTTATCCTATACAATACTATGTATGAGGGAATATAGTGGTCATGTAAAAGAAGTATTCAATAAGATGTTGCATTCTATGCTTTATGTTATTATGTAATGTTATTAATCCCTAATGACACTACACCTCTTGATCTTCTATGTTGTATCAAGTGAAGGTTTTATGTAATAAATCATGTTTAAGTATGTAATAAAGAGCAGAGTTGTTATATGGATAGAATAATTTTACCTTACCATAATCATTCATCCTTAAGAAAAAGAATTTAAATACAAAATACTCTTTAATTTTTTTCCACAATATCTAGTGGTAGGTTAAACAGTCAGGTAGGTTTCTAAGGTCAATTTAAATTGATTTCTTAGACTCAAGTAGCTTGATTAAGTTATTTCCCACAATAATAATAAAATACCTTAGGAATTGATCTCATTGAAAAGAATATACATTATTCCTCTAATCCTCATATGGTGGATACCACCTATCCTCTCTCCCTATTATTAGGGACACCATCATTTTTATTATCAGTGATAGATAAAAATCATGTGATATTAAATGAGTTTGGGTGTTGGAGCAGGAAAGGTTTCCTTATTTAGTGTAATTTTTTACATTTCATCATTATCAATTCTCTTTCTCAGAATCATTCCAAACATTATTTTTACTTCGAGTATCAGATAGAATCCTCCAATATCTTAGAAAATGCTATAAAAACCTAGTATTCACATGGATTATTTAATTGGATATTTGGAATCTATAACTAATCCCATATATTTTGTGTTAAATTATACAGTGTATCCTCTCATTTTAGTTTCATGTTCATGTATATATTAGACCCTTCTATCTCAAAATTAAATCTAAGACACTCTGATTCTCACAACATTCACAATTAGAGATATCAAATATTTTTATTCCCTGTGGTGTGGATATAAATTGGTAGTGAACGTTTTGTTCATGGTCTTCCCAAATTGTGATAGATCCTGCTAGTAGGTTATCATACAATTTGATTGTTTTCCTTCATTCCATTGATGATTATAAAGGTTAGTTTCTTGATGTTGGGAAGAGGAGGAGTTTCTTGCACTCTTTTAGGATACAACATTATTTTTATATAAACTAGTGATTTTATCGCCTGAATAGATTCTATTACAGTAGGAAATGACTCAATGGAGTCAATAAGAACATGAGGAACAATTTTTTTTGTGGAAACTTAATTAAAGGTTGCAAGGGTATCCTATTATGGCATGATTTCTCATTTCTATTATTGACACCAAGTATGATTCATCCTAGGGTAGATCAACTGAGATGTCTCTGGATACTTCTCTAGTCGAGGTATCACTTAATATTATTTACTAATTAGGTTTAAATACAATAAAAACTTAATCCCAAAACATTTCAGATGTTCATATTCTACCCTCATGGTTTGGCAGGATTTCTCAAGTTGTTGAAGATCAACAAGTATAAATGTTTTGTTTCTTCCTAAAATTTATAAATTGTAGCAATACTTCCCTTGAGTAATTCAGTATTTTTTTCTTGATAAATACAAACTAAGTTTCATATCAATAAATCATTTCCTCAATGGTGGGATCCTTAGTTTTCTTGAGTGGTGGGTAGGATGTGGCCATAAACTTTCTATTTTATTTGGATGAATCTAACTGAAGGGGTGGTAGTTCTGTATTTAGGGGAGATCCAAAGTTTTTAAATTTTATTTATTTTCATGTTTCTGTAGATTATTCAAGTTTCTTAGTGTGGAACATGGTTTAGAAAGAAACTTCCCCAAATTAATCTTAAAAACTAGAATTTTGATTCAAGTCATCTACAGGGATGACTCTAATGATATTCATTGATGCATAATATTTTGGTTAAATAGTCTATTTATCAGAATGATAAGAGTATTAGTTATCTATTAAATATCCATAAATGGATAAATTTCAATTCTATATAGTTCACACCTCTTGATGTAATCATTTTCATTTTGACCCCTATGAGGTTTTAATTTTTCCACTCAATGCTCCCCCAAAAATTATTTATAAAGCGTAATATTGAGTGAGTTACAAAATTGGAGAAACATTAAATTCATCTACTTTAAAGACTCCCCTAGTCTGGTGATGCCCAATTAACTGTGGGGGAAGCAAGTTATGATATAAATACCCTCATCCCTCTAGGTCGGGGTTGAATTAGTTTTATCACCATCAAATCTTAGACACGTTGGGTATTTGATACCCCCAATGGTCATGGTGGTAGATAAATGACCTTATATCTATAGTTCGGCATTGTTCTTTTGTTTTCACTATGGTGTCCAATTTTGTTCACTCTTTGATCTTTTGAGCCTTAATTCGATATTAACCCCAGTGTAGCACATGTAATTTGGAAAAGTTGATCATTTTCAAGGGTATTGATACATCCAAGAGTTTTTATTTTCTATAGTATTAAGAATATTAAACATTTTTATTAGTATTATGGATATATAGAATGGTAAAATCCAATTATCCTTTCTCACACCAACATTTAACATGTATATAAAATGGGGCATCAATAATCAATCGATTAAAATACTTTAAGGACTTTACCCATGCATGCTGGAGATCTTTTCGCGACCTTAACTGAATTATATTTCATTTATTTAAAAGGGAATATAGGTCGATCTATAATAAAATTTCACTTCATTCTTGACATTATTGGAATACTACCCAAAATAAAAAACCTTTGTATTGAGGTAAACATGAGTGATACATGATATTGTGCGTATGTAATGTATGAATTCCTCATTCAATGAATCATGAATTCCAAAATGGGAGGTGAATATGGGATAGAACAAATCTAATATATTATCATCATCTAATTATTTCCCCATAACCATGGCGTTCACCTTACTTTGTAAGAAGTAATATTCCACTTAATCTAGCGAGAGTGTCTATTTTCTAGCTTCCATATTGATGGGAGAAATATTGGTCAGAATATCCCCCATAGAAATGAAGGGTACACTATTTGAAGGTGGTATAGATGCTAATAGTTTACATGTACTATTCTTCAGCTCATAAAAAATACCTCCAGTCAAATATGTGGTGTTTGGTTTGGTTGACCTTTGTCTCTTGAGTAACCTTCTATATTAGGGCATTATTAGAGTGTATTTGACAAGGGGGTGTATTTACTATTAAAATGGGATTTCACTATATGTAGAAACCTAACTATGAATTCCCTTAATAGGGCCTCCATTTTTGTATTTATATTTCCCAATATGGATAGGATTTTCATTATGGACAAATGTCTGAAAATGGGGAGGATTTCTAAAACGTATTCCCTATGAAGGAACTTCTATTTGGATGGTCTAGCATCCTTGTGTATGGCCTTCATGGTGACAAATATTAAATATATGGTCAAGTGTAGTAACATGTTATTTATTGATCTTAGGGTATCAAATAGGATTTTCACAACTCTCACAATAAGAAAATTTTCCTTGATCAAATTTTTTTCCCCATAAAGAATACCTTTATAGACAACACTCCTGGGAAGACCTTAAGAGCTTTTGATTGATTTAATGGATAGAGAACTCCAGTATAGTGGCTTTTTACTCATTCTAATGACATGTCAATAAATTATTATGCCACTCTCAAAAGATATTAAAAGTCCTCAGGAACACCAATATGGATTAGATCATGGACATCAACCTGCTTCTAGGTTATAGGCTTCCCTATATGATATTTTATCTTGGATGTTCTCCAAATGGTATTTTTGATCAATAAAAATGTATAATTACCTTCATATATGTGAGTATTCCAAGTGGATTCATTTTTTGTTTTCATAATATACCGATAGACTTCTTAATACTACATAAAAGATTATATTTCCCTTTTCTTACTACTAGAATATACTAATGAGTTTATTTATAATTGGAAAGAATATGTGATAAATTTATATTATTTTAATCATATTCCAACAGACTTCCTCATACTGAATAGGAGTAGGAATGTATTCCCACTTCTGAGTGAACCCCAAAATATATCTATGGTTTCCAGTGAGCCTAGTAGGGACATGAGTGGGAGTGGTAATATGTGACCACTCCTATGTAGCATCTAATGTATTCAGATGATATTATCTGATGATGGTGGTTGGGATATGTGTCAACCCATTTTTACCACTAGGATATTCTATTGATGTCCTTCTATTTCTTCCAAGATATGCTACATCATTTTCTAAAATGGTTAAGTATAAATTAATTTCCTTCAATTACCACTAGAATATGTTGATTTTATTCTATAATAGGAATGGAAATATAAGATCTCTCTTCAGTTGGATTGGAAATATGATCCCCCATAGTCCTCTGTTTACCATGTGGATATAATAATTAACTTCATATGAAAGGTGAATAATGTTTACCTACCCCCTATTGGATGTCAGGATATGAGGAAATGGTTTCTATAGTTCTTTCAGGGTATGATGAATGAATTTCAAAGAGTGAACAATAATATAGGCCTACTCCTCAATTTATTCCAAATTCATCTAGAAAACATATTTTTTGAAAGAGGTAATATGACTCTGACACATTTCTATAGTGGTTCACTACCCGTATCATGATTTCCCTAATTCTCGTGGATGGGTGTTGGGGGATACTTCATATAAAACATCCTCATAATTCTATTGTGGATTTAAAGTCAAGTGGTATAGGTAGTTGCGGTGTTTCTCAAGATCCCACCACGGTGAATTCTAGGCTATGGTGAGGCCATTATTTACCTCTTCTTCAATCTCTCTATGTTGAGGGAGATATTCATTTCCACGCTTTAGATACAGACTATTATATTGATTTGAGTAGGAAATGGGAACTGTAATTCCCCAACCCTAGATTCCCAGAGTCGGTGCATTATTTTAATACATTTACATGATTACAAGGAATCAATTCCTGAAAGACTGATCAGTTTTGCAGTCTTGGAAAATAGGTTACATATATGAACGTTACATTACACTTTCTAACATAAAAAAAATAATCCATTGAGAATTCCATTGTTCTTGTAGCTTAACACTACATCTCAAACATAAAACACTTCTTGGGATCTTGGGAAAATAAAACATAAGAAAGGGGTGATCTTAGATGCTCAGTAAGGGTAAATAGTTTAGCGGAAGCTATAAAATTTTAAGGCAAGATGTGTAATAAAAACAACATCCTTTTAAACATAAACTTGAACATAATATGGCAAAAATAAATCAAAAATTTTTTATATTAACATGAACATGGATATTCTACTATTTGAAAAATCACATGTAATAACTAATTTCATAATATGGGAATGCATAATGTCAGACATTTTGAAACATTTTATCAAGTCCTCGGCCAAGACATCTAAAAAATGATTTAGGCCTCGGCCAAAACCATATATCAAATTGGTAAAGGCCTTGGCCAATTTTACGTCTAGTTATCTCATGAGATCTACCGATGCATCGAGGATCTATAGCGGGCTCCACCCATTACTTACTAAGTCCAATTCATTCCTCATATGAAAAGGTTTAAACATAACTTAAACATTCATATTAAAACAAGAATATGAAATGTCAATACTTTATCCATAAAACATGAATGGTATAAAAATAACACATCCAAAGTCAAACATATCACAGAACCTTCAATATAATATGGATGATTTTTATCATAATAAATCAACCTTGATTAAGAATAATATCCAATAAAGGATGTTGACATAGTTGAAGATGATTAGTAAAACACTTTGAGAGAAATATCCATTTTTCATGAAATAATTTTAAAAGTCACACAATTTATAAAGTAAGTGATTCATAATATATTTTTGAATCAAAGTTTCCCATACCACTTTGAAACTATTTAAAGTAATTAACATTTTAAAACATTCTTGTCCATATAAATATATCCTTAAAATGATTTTGAAAATATGGACATTAATGAGAAAGGTTTAGAAGAATAAATCTTTAAAATATTTAAAATGATTTTTTAGTTAAAGAGTCACTTAAAATAATACTTTTGAAAACTCTTTTATGAAACATGGGCATGTATAATAAATATGTCCCAGTAAAAACTTACACATAAACAATCTCAGATAATAATGAGATTGAGGAATTAACCCTTACCTTGCACTTTTCTTTAGTCGAGGGTATGTTTAACCTTTTCTATAAAGATATTAGTATGTTATTAAATTGTACCAGAACCATATTAGTATATATAATATCATACATGATTCATTTTTGAATTTATACTAACCATTTAATAATAATTTCCATGTTAAATTAACATTTCGTGTAATAATCACTTTCTTTATCGCACATGTTTTAACATGTTACTCTTGATTGTATCACTTAGATCATGATTTAAATACTTACAGAATATAAAACATGATTTATATATCATATATATTTAGAATATAAATATTTATAATAGACATATATATGAAATGGAAAACACCTTTTATGGAGACGGTAGTCCGTACATACGCATAAACGATGTTTCCGTTTTCATATCGTATTGAATGGATCTAGGTGGATAATATATATGTAAGTACATATATATATATAGTATAATTATTAATTCATATATTACATACTTATTAATGATATCTATTTTATAATCATCGTTGAATGGTGAACATGGAAATGAATCTCATCACGTCATGGAGACGGTAATCCGTACGTACGCACGAGCGATAATATCATTATATTGATGATGAAATCGTATGTAAATGGATGGTATATAAAATATACGTAATAATTAACATTTTATATTTATTATTTACTTCAGTTATACTCATTATTATACCCATCGAAATAATGAAGTGTTTGAATAACAAACTACACCACGACGTGGAGACGGTAATCCGGACGTACGCACGTATGGTGACATTGTCATTTATAGGATGGATAGAATAAATAGTATGGTTGTAACATTTCTATAATAACATCACAGTATATATAAGATACTAGAGTAATTATTTTAGAATAGAAACAACAAATAAAGATAAAGTTAAAGAAGAAAAGAACTCGAAAGATGTGATGAAATATTTACCTCTTTTTTGGGTTATTCCTATTTATTTGATAAAAAGGTCTCCATAAGTTGTCTTTATGACCAAAGAAAGGTATATAGGATGAAGGGAGGAATTTTGGGAGTATATTTGGTCAGGGTTTGTCTGAGCCAAATGGCTTTGAAGGTGTGAATTTGAGAGAAGGGGAAGTGCCCTTTTATAAGAGGGGTGAGGGGCACCTTAGGAAAAGATTGAAATATTATTTTATAATAAAATAATTTTCGGTTTTTAATGGCTCAAAAATGAATTATTTAATGTATAAGGAAATTATGGGTCTAAAAACACTCAACAAATAGGGTTTAGATAGGTTTGGGTCACCATATTAACCTTATCTTTTAGATTTAACTCTTAGTTAAATATTTTGACATTTACCATCTCTGTGTATTTTTATATTATATGGTTAATATAATTACTATAAACTTACAATAAAACCCCAAGTAGTTAATTAATGATTCAAAAATCATTATATAAGTCTTTTGTATGAACCTTATATTTTTAGGATTATTATATCAAACAATAATATTGTATTTTCTTTAAAAACTCATTTATGTCAATTTTGATGTTATTTAATAATTCATTTTTGTTAAAGTACTAAAAACTTTATTACTTCCAACTAAATAAATTTAATCAACACTAACATGTCATAGTCACTTATAAAATTTTCTTTTGGCATTACAGCTTTCCAATTATATTTATTTTAATATTTATAATATCAATTAATTGATTATTTCATTAATAAGGAAAATACTACATCATTATTGTGTCATATATAAATATATCTATTTTAAGTATAAAATTTATAAATAAAATTTCATGAGGTATAAAATATTATTATATTTATAATTACTATTTATAGTCGAATATATCAATTATATAACCTCATATGAAAATTTTTTTACTAAAAGATATTTTCTTTTGTTATTTTTTTCTTTACTTTAGATTATTTAATATAAAATGGCATTATCACTCCCAAGTGGATACATGGGTTCCCCAAATAGACCCAAGGATTCCCATGGTCGGAAATGTGTCATCCAATAGGGTTAGGACACGTGTTAGGGTAATTTAATATTATTATAATATTATTTTTTAATTTTATTTTTTGGATTTACCCCTTTAACCACAGTAAATAAAATATTTACTGAAGTAAATATACCTAATGCCTAAAAATTAAAGTTACCTATTTACACAATTTGATCCTCCTAATTAAAAATATGGAATAAATTTTTCCAAATTAAAAACACAGAAGTGGCATAAATTAATTTAAAATTAATTTCCATTGTCAAAACAAAAAAGGTGTATTTTTTAGAAATAATAACTATCAACAGATTGACACTTGTTTATGTCCAATTTCAAAGTAAAATTACTTAAAATGACCATAATTGGATTAAATGGTAAAAATATAATCTATTTATACTTGAAATCAAACAAAATTTATAATTTAACACTATAAATTATTTTGATTAAAAAAGTTGTTTTCCGTTAAAATATAGTATTTTTCACTATTCACCCAATTATGAAAGCTATCAGAAAAACACCAAAAATTTGTTGAAACTAAATTATTATGTCCCAATTATAAAGAAGAAGTATATTTTGTAAAATTGAATATATAAAATTTTCAAATATTGTATTTTAAAAGGGTTCTCCATTAAAAGGCAGTAAAATTGCATTTTTTTGAAAAATACTACTTTTATCGGAAAAAAATGAATTTATTCTTACATTATGTCTAAAAACTCATAATATGGATTCTAAAATTATAATGATTATATAAAGTTTAAAATTATTTTAATAATATTCATAACCACTTTTGAACGACTAGTTTGGAAAGTTGTGGTGTGCTTGAACTCGGTGTTGCGTGTAGTGCAAGTTACTGGATTGCTTTGAAGAAATAACGTACTATGAAATCTTGATGTTTTACATTCTTACCTCCTTCAATAAATTGAATCCTCGTAATTTAAAATTTTTCTTTGAAAATAAAAGGTTAAAAATAGAGAAATACCTTTGTGGAAAACCCACATCAGAAAATGGGTTAATAGAATTTAGTATTATTAAGAGGGAAAGAGAAATGAAAATATTACCACCAAATTATGATCTCAATTCGGAGAACATTGGTTGAAATTAGAGACACATAATTGGATGGAAAACGTAAATATTTATAGGGATTTATTGATGTCATCAATAACAATCTATTATTTAAATATATTGACATAACAAATCCATTATCAAAACCATTTTCAATTCCAAAATATGCAAAAAGAGTATATGGTATTTATTTATTTTTTTTTTAAATTGGCTTATTAAGGAAGCCAAAGATCAAATAAAACTCGTGGCGGCAGAAAGGTCATTTTCAATGCTTATGTTAAAAAAATTCCTTTTTTGATGTTTATTAAAACACTTCGTAGAAAAAGATTCCCCTTGAAATGAAAAGTCATAGGGCTTTATACACTGTATAAAAGAAAGTTGTCTAGAAATAAAATTATGCCTCAATGAAAGGAGATTGAGACGAAGTCGCTTAACTAAATTTTAAGAATTAATTTAGTCATATAATTGGAGGTAAAATATATATTTATATATATGTGTGTGTCTATATATATATATATATACTTGACAAGTAGAGTTACATCCTTTAACAAATTCCTACCGCAAACTCATCTTTCACTCCAAAAGATTTCAAAAAAATATCCTATTTATCCTAGTCATATAGGGTTACAAAAATAATGAATTTATAATTCACCTATCATACCTTTTAAAAAAATAAACTAAATTGTACCGTCCATAACATCACATAGGCCAGTGGTGGGAGATGCACCCTTGTCGCCCATCAATTGTGGGTTCAAGTATCCTGGCCTTTCCAGATATGACTGGTTGTCACTCGACCTCTAGGTTTCCCTTCTTATTAAAATCCAAAAATAACCTTAACAATTTTATCCAATTTCAAACATAATCCATTACAATTTTTAGACTTATACCAAATACTTCAATCCAAACTCACAGTACAAAATTTATAAGGAAGTTAAACACAATGAAGATCCTTTTTTCCATGTAATAACACATGAACACCTTCATCATGTATTCTTTTAAAATATGGAAACACCCTAAATTACCATAAAACCTTATTTATTACATTCATGATCCCTTATTCTTTATAAAATATTGGATATATTCCTTATATCCAAAAATTTTGAATATTCCAACAATGGTGGAATAAACAAACTATTAATCAGTTCCAAGGAAGTCAAGAGTATCCAATATAATTTATACAAATCAATCATCTCTTATTCCAAAATCACTACCTCATTATCATGACCATGTTAAGGATTACCTTTCCTTCAACCATGTATTTTCCAAAAAGTGTAGCTTACTATTAAGTCAATTTTCTTAGAACCATATAATCTCAAATCCTCAATAAAATAGTAATGTAGTACAATCCTTATTTATCTCCAAAATTCATATAACCAGTACATTGTTGATACAACACTCAAATGAAATAATTCTATAATAACAACATAAGAACACTAGTCATTCCTCTTCATATGAGGTACTATCATAACATGATTATTACCCAATAGAATCATTTGCGGTATACTCTGATGACTGGGACATTGATTCGCGTAGTGTCCCAACGCCTAGTAGATGAAGTATTTTATATTTGAAACCTTTTTCTTACCCTTGTAATCACGTACATGGTGACCTTTTTCTCCAAAATTATAACAAACTCTCAATCCCTTCAATAATTTACCAAGGTGATTCTCTCCACATTTATCACATATGGGAAAATCCTTCTTTACCCTTTTCTCTTTATCCATATTTCTCTCTACCATCCATTTCTTCTCTTAATTCCCTTCAATGCCATAGGACTTAGAGAATTATTTACTTATCTTATTAACACATGATATTATTTCTTCATATGTTGGGAATACATGGTAGACAATTTACCTTATAAATGTTGGCTTAATACCATGAAATATATCATCCTTCTTACTCTTTTGGATCATATGTATTGTTGGAGTTCTCATTCCTTGTACTGGGCGCCATTTCTAAACAATGGCATACACTAGGTTAGTTTATGAATCGCAATGAATAATTCCAAACTTGTTAAATACCAAACATAAATTGAATAGTTTATGGATATAATCCATAATAATAAAAATGTTTTCTTTGAGGAAGTATTTAATCCTAAATCCTTCATAATGGCTTGTAATAAAAATGTGAATTTTCTTAATCATATCCCTCAGGAGTGTCGTAACCAAGAGTGCAGCAAGGCCCATTATCATGCACCAGTTCATGTTCGAGTCTAGCTCAAAGCGGTTTTTTCGGGTTTTACCCCTATGTACATCTGTTCCAGAGTCTCCTCTACCTGCTCGTATCTAGACAAGGATGTATTTCTTTGAAAACTCACAAAATCTATAAATTACTAAAATTTCAGTAAGTTCTTCTATAATAATCTTCAAAGTCTGTCTTAGGATAATGTTCTCTAATTAGAGTTTATCTAAATCTAGTTTCCAAGGTTATTGATAAACTTCCTTTGATACCAACTGTAACACCCCGACCCTAGATTCCCAGATTTGGCGCATTATATTAAATCATTGGCATGATTACAAGGAATCAAATCTCGAAAGACCAATTAGATTAGCGGTCTTGGAAAACAGATTACATACAAGAACGTTACATTACACTTTCTAACATAGATAAAAAAATAATACTTTGAGAATGACATTATTCCCCTAGATTAAAACTGCATCTCAAACATAAAACACTTCTTGAGATCCTGGGAAAATAAAACATAAGAAATGGGTGAGCTTAGATGCTCAGTAAGGCTAAATAATTTATCAGAAGCTATAAACTTTTAAAGCTAGATGTGTAACAAAAACAAAAACCTTTTAAACATAAACATGAACTTAATATGGCAAAAATACATCAAAAATTACAATATTAACATGAACTTGGATATTCTACTAGTCGAATAATCACATGTAATAACGTATTTCCCAATGAGGGAATTCATAATATCCGGCAGTCTGAAACATTTTGTCAAGGCCTCGGCCAAGACATATAAAAAATGATTTAGGACTTGTCCGAAACCATATATCAAATTTGGAAAGGCCTCAGCCAATTCCACACCTAGTTATCTCATGAGACCTATCGATACATCGAGGAGCTATAGCGAGCTCCACCTGTCACTTACTAAGTCCAATTAATTCCTCATATGAAAAGTTTTAAACATAACATAAACATTAATATTAAAAATAGCACATAAAATTTCAATAATTTATCCATAAACCATGAATGGTATAAAAATAACACATCCATAGGCAAAAATATCAGAAAAACCTTCAATATAATATATAATATTTTTATCATAATAAATCAAGCTCGATCAATAATAATATCAAATAAAGGATGTTGACATTGTTGAAAATGATCAGTAAAACTCTTTGAGATAAATATCCCTTACTTCATGAAATAATTTTAAAAATCAAACAATTTATAAAGGAAGTAATTTAAAAGATATTTTTGAATCAAAGTGTCCCATACCACTTTGAAACTTTTGAAAGGAATTAACATTTTAAAACACTCATGTCTATTTAAATAAATCCCTAATATCGTTTTAAAAACATGGACATTAATGAGAAAGGTTTAGAAGAATAAATCTTAAAAATATTTAAAATTATTTTTTAGTTAAAGATTCCCTTAAAAGAAACTTTTGGAAACTCTTTTATGAAACATGGTCATGGATAATAAATATGTCCTGGTAAAAACTTACACATAAACAATCTTGGATAATAATGAGATTGAGGAATTAACCCTTACCTTGCACTTTCCTTTAGTAGAGGGTACGTTTGAACTCCTATATAAAGACCGTAGTATGTTATTAAATTATACCAGAACCATATTAATATTTATGATATCATACATTATTCATTTATGACTTTATACTACCCATTTAATAATAATTTCCATGTTATATTAACATTTCGGGTAATAATCGCTTTCTTATCGTACGTGTTTTAACTTTTTACTCTTGATTGTATCACTTAGATAATGATTTAAATACATCCAGAATATAAAACATGGTTTATATATCATATATATTTAGAATATAAATATGTATAATAGACATATATATGAAATGGAAAACACCGTTTATAGAGACGGTAGTCCGTACGTACGCATAAACACTGTTTCCGTTTTCATATCGTATTGAACGGATATAGGTGAATAAAATATATGTAAGTACATATATATATATATCCAGTAGAATTATTATGTCATATATTACATACTTATTAATGATATATATTTTATAATCCTCGTTGAATGGTGAACATGGAAATGAATCTCATCACGTCGTGGAGACGGTAATCCGCACGTACGCACAAGCGATGATATCATTATATTGATGGAGAAATTGTACGTAATTGGATTGTATATAATATATACAGAATCATTAAGATTTTATATTTATTATTTACATCATTTATACACATTATTATCCCCATCCAAATATTAAAGTGTTTGAATAAAAAACTACACCACGACGTGGAGACGGTAATCCGTACGTACACACGTATAGTGACTTTGTCATTTATATGATGGATAGATTAATAAATTTCATTTACAATTTATATAATAACATAAAAATATATATAAAATAATGGATTAATTATTTTAGAATGGAAATAAAAAAGAAATAGGAAGTGGAGGACGAAAAGAACTTGAAAGATGTGATAAATATTTAACTTTTTTTTCGGGTTCTTCCTTTTGATTTGATCAAAATAGATCCCTAGGTTGGATTTATGACCAAATTAAGGCCTCTAGGATGAATTTAGGAATTTTGGAAGGTTATTTGGTTCATTAATGATACAATAATAATTATATAAGTCTTTTTTCTGAACCTTATATTTTTAGGATTTTTATATCGACCAATAATATTGTATTTGTTTTAAAAATTCATTTATGTCAATTTTGACATTATTTAATAATTGATTTTTGTTAAAGCCCTAACAACTTTATTAATTCAAAATAAAAATATTTAATCAACCCTAACATGTAATAGTCACATATATAAATTTATTATGGAATAAAAACTTTCAAATTATACTTATTTTATTATTTATAATATCATTTATTTTATTGTTTCAATAATAAGGAAAATACTACATCATTATTGGGTCATATATAAATATATTTATTTTATGTCTAAAATTTATAAATAAAATATCATGAGGTATTAAATCTTTTTAAATTTCTAATGACTATTTATAGTCTAATAGATCAATTATATAACCACATATAAAAATTGTTTTACTAAAAGATATTTTCTTTTGTTATTTTTTTTCTTTACTTTAGATTATTTAATATAAAATGTCATTATCACTCCCAAGTTGATTCATGGGGTCCCAAATAGACCCAAGGATGACCTTGGTCAGAACTTTATCAGATAATAGGGTTAAGACACATGTTAGGGTAATTTAATATTATTATAATATTATTTTTTAACCTTATTTACTAGATTTACCCCTTTAACCACGGTAAATAAAATATTTACTGAAGTAAATATTCCTAATGTATAAAAATAAAAGTTACCTATTTACACAATTTGAACCTCCTGATTCCAAATATGGAATCCATTTTTCCCAATTAAAAACACATAAGAACCAGAAATTAATTTATAATTAATTCTCATTGTCAAAACAAAAAAGGTGAATTTTTATGAAATAATAACTATCAAAAGATTGACACTAGTTTATGTCCGATTTCAAAATATAATTACAAACAATGACCAGAATTGGATTAAATGGTAAAAATATAATCTATTTGTACTTCCAAACCATTAAAATGTATAATTTATCACTATAAATTATTTTTATTAAAAAGTTGTTTTTAGTTAAAATATAGTATTTTTCACTATTCACCCAAATATGAAAATTATCCAAAAAACACCAAAAATTTATTGAAACAAAATTATTATGTCCCAATTCTTAATAATATGTTTATTTTATCAAATTAAATATATAAAAGATTCAAATATTGGATTTAAAAACAGTTCTCCATTAAAAGGCGATAAAATTGCATTTTTTGAAAAATAATTCTTTTATCTGAAAAAAATGAATTTACTCTTACATTATGTCTTTGAAACTCATAATATGGATTCTAAAATTATAAAGATTATATAAAGATCAAAATTCAGTTAAAACTATTCATAACCTCTTTTGAACAGCTAGTTTGGTAAGTCATGGTGCGCTTGAACTCGGTGTTGCGTGTAGTGCAAGTTATTGAATTACTTTGAGAAATAACATACTATAAAATCTTGGGGTGTTATAGGAACCACCAGTTTTTATAAGGTATTATTCTATAATTGATGTGATATGTAGGGATTAATGGTTATGAGGATCATTTATGCTAACTCAATGGTGGGAAAAGTAGCACTAATTTTTCATTCCCTCACTAGTGCCAAGACATTTATAATGACCTATGTGTGGATTTAGCCTTTTTAATGGAAGGTGAATATTTATATTATTTAAATTATACCATCTACTATAATTTATGGGGACTGTTAAAAGAGTTCCTAAAAGTCCATATAAGAATCATGAAACATAAAATGGACTTTCTAGTGTAGTATCACAAGTAAGAGGACATTTTATCCACCATTTTAATAGTTAAGCAATTAAAATAGAGTTCACCATTTTATTTTTGATGCATTATTTGTGATATTGTTATGTTTTTAGTCAGTGTAGATCTACATTCCAAAGGTATTTGGTCAGTAAAACACTATCAATGACCCCTTGGTGTGCTCATTGGTTGAGAATAAAATAGATCTCGATCATTTACACCATTTCATGGGAGTTGTTTCCCACTCTCAGGATCTATTTTATATATAAAATTTATTCACAAATCCATCAAAAAATCAGTGATGGACAGGTCACCATGTACCTGTGATTGGTCACCATCATGGGTTAATGAAGACATGTATTACATATTAAAGGATCCCCATAAAAATGATTATCTATATATATTAGTTACTCTCCATCAATGTGATCATCTATATATATCAAACCCTATCCATAATTCACTTGTTAGTTTGACTATGCTATTATCTAAAGATATAAAACTAGGATAACTTCAATCTACCTCTATCCAGGGGGAAATAGGTTTTTTATGGTCTTGGGATTTAGAATAAAATAATATCTTCATATATATATATCCATCTGAAGGGTATTAGAACCCATGTGGTTTGGTGGAAATTAACAGGGTAAGTTTTACCATTTAAGTACATATGACAAGGATTGTTAGGATTAATTTTAAGTTTGTAAGTCCATGACCACTTACAACTAGTTAATATTCATTCACTATGGAATATTAGGAAAAAAGTTCCTAGAAATTATTTTTGGGGGACTTATGTATTAGAGGCCTACTCTAGTTAACCTCAATGTCTCACTATGTATAATATGTCCTCATGGTAATATGGCCCAATGAAATGGAAATCCAGCCTCAGGGAGTGTATGTACCGGTGAGGAAGGACATAAATGAATTTAGATAGAAAATTTTCCCATTAAGACAAATTCTAAAAGGAATATATCCCAATTGGGGTGAATAAGAATCTTTAGGACAAAAACTACCCTTGAGAAGAAAAAAATTGATATAATAAGGAACATGGTCTGATAAGGAAGTAAAAAAGGTTATTTTATGGGGAACATGTTCCATTAAATATCGGTTCATAGGAATTATGGTCTAAGTGAAGGTGTACAGTGGTCTTAGTGGGAATATTGACTAATGTGCAAGGGAATATGAGCTAATGGGAAGTATATACCATCAAGTGAGGATGTATATGGATATTATTTTGGGTTTAAACCACTAGAAATCATCTTAAAAATCCAAATAAAATATAAATCATATCCTAGATATTTAAAGTTTAAGAGTTTAAGGATGTGTGATTGTTTTGGTTTATATAGTTTCATGTCATGAGGTAGTTATGTTGTTGTGTAGTTCAACCTCATTTTACTATGATTTACTTATCAATAAAGAGAAAAAATAGATGATTGAGTGGTGTTTAAAAATAGGTGTCCTATATACGGGCCTCAAAGGGAATATGGAACTTCAAGTAATAGGTTGGGGCATACACCTAATAATAATCCTATGTGTGTATCTTAGGAATTATGAGAGCATGATTTGGGCTTAAACAAGAATATGTGTTTCCTAGGTAAGGATTTTCCAGACTCATTAATGTATCATGGTGATTAAATCATAAATAAGAACATGTACGGGGCCAATAACAATAAAGGCATCATAAAAATTCATAGATCATTGAGATAACTATGGAATTTGAAAATCATCATGGCCGATTAGGTTTAGGCCATATTAATCCAACATGAGACAAATGATTTAGTGGAGACCGCACCAATGTCTTTATTACATGGATCAACATTGCCATGGCCATACATGATTGTGATGACCCCAAGGTTCTTAATATATGGGGGGATAATTCTAGACAATTATTTTTTTATTTCAATACATGATCAAAGGGAGGAAATCTGATGGGCATAGAAATTTGATATTGAATGTTAGGTGGTTTTGGAGAAGGTATTGATTTGTACTTCTCATGGTATTGACCCTGAAACAGGGAAGCTGTGAAGGTAAATTTGTTTTTCATGGCCTAATTAGGAGATAGAGGTTAAGGACATAACATAAAGTAATTTCTTTACCCATTTTTTGAGTTCTTTATGAGGTGTTAATGGAAGAAACAAATTCTATGTAACCCAATACCCCTATAAAGAGGAAAATAAGTACACTAGATGACCCCCATATTGTGTGGCAGTATTATTTCATGAAGGGGATGAGTTTTAAAATTAGCTAAATCAAGGGACCTACATCATAGAGGGCCAAGTAGGAGCATTCACAAAGGGAGCTCACATATTGTCCCATTCACAAATGGGGCCTTGTATTTATAGAGACAACTTTCACTTATGAAAGGACTTGAAATTCACGAAGTGACTTGCCATTCATAAAGGTAATTTTGAGTTCCTCCCATTAGTGAATGTTTATATGGGCCATTTCCTTACCTTTTCCTTATTTCGACTCCCTAGTTACCTGGTATTACATCAAAAATGGAGATCCAAGTCTTCAAAACATCCCAAGCCACTAACTCTCTATGCAGCAGTATTTCCAAATTATATTTTAAATTTATATTTTTAGGTGGTTACGGGGGGTTTATAAGTATTTTTAGGTAACAACTTTTTAGATTTGATAGTCATGTAGAGAGTATGTGGAAATATACAATGCTCTTGGATGGTGATACTTTGCACATGATTTTGGTTTCACGAAGGGCTATAAGGAAGGGATTGAAATTATTCCCTCCATGTCACAAATGAAAAATTTGTTATATGGGAGATTCACTATAGGATTTAAATTAACACCTCAGAGCCATAAACTATGGAGTTTGTGGTGGATAACTGAATTGTTATGTTGTCTGCCTATGCAGTCTACAAATTACCCACATAGTTCATGAAATATATTTTCTTAAACAAATCAATACATCACGAACCACTCAATTTTATTTCTATATGCTTTCACTTTTCCAAATTTTCATGTTGGGTTTCACTAAACCTCATATCTTTGATTTTGTTTCAACTATTTCTCAAATCTTTGTGATTTTTGGGCCTTAGAAAACATGTTTAAAAATGAGGGGGGAATATTTTATCCAATAAAAAATAATTTGTCCAAGATATTTGTTAGAAAATGAGGATTAGAATTCTCATCACTATTTAGGGACATATTTTAAATAAGAAAATATCATTTTTAGATAATTTCTCAAATAATATAAAACACTGTATAATATATGATTATTAATAGTTTATATGTCAAATATTCCAAAAAAAGGAATAATTTTCATTTTATAATACCAATGAATTTATGTCTTAGATAAATATTTTGGGAATAATATAGTTTGAAAGTGGTTAAAGTGAGTATTTTTGTAAATATATAAGTTTAAATAGTATGAAATAATATGTTATACCACTATAACTCAAAGTAAAATTAATTTTATATAAACAAGTGTTAAGGATTTATTATTAAATAATATTCTCAATTTAACTAGTAATATTTTATTTAGTTTCCAAATGACATTTAATAAATCATTTGAACAAAAATGTTTTAAAGATAATGATGATGAATGTAAAAAGGGTTCTAAATATTTAGATAACTTATCTTATTATCCTTATGACATTGGTTGTTATGAAGTAAGTTTTTTTGAATAATATATTTAAAAAATTTAAAAAGGATATTATGAATACCAATATCAAAATTATTCAAAGAATCATTCGTTAAAGATGTTACCCATTAAATGAGTTTTGTGGGATAATATATCATATGGTGACATAGAGATAAAATAGGAATTTCCTAAGATGTAGTGAGTTCAATAAACCCTAAAATCAAGGAAAATAAAAGTTAACTCTAGTGGTATATCATATGATATATGATTATACACGTTCTTATATATTGTTTTTTTAATATTTTTAAAATTATTTTCAGTGTATATTAGTTTTTTTGTTATGAAAAAGGAAATCTCTATATTAGTGTTATTTATTTTTAACTATGTATTATACATTAATTGAAATTATAACTTATATCTCAAAAAATTAATTTGAGTAATCCATAATTGATTGAAATCAAGTAATATTATAGTTTATGATGAAATGGGAGGATTATCATGGGTTATGTTTTTTATAGAGATGGTTCATTCTCTCATTATACACAAAATTATTTTTGTGCATTGGATAAATAGATATTTAAACCATATGTAGTGTCATACACAATGTATTTGGTATACTAGGGATTAATGTATCCATATTAAATCCCTTGAAATGAAGTTAAAAAGATACCCAACATGAGATCCTTCATAATTTGATATCTTTATTACAAAAAACTTGAGGTTGAAATAACTAGGGGAAGGTTGAGTATGTTGTTGATCATTTCATTGGTTGGGGTTTAACCAAAATGGGATTTTAACTCTTGAATGTTGTGTTTGAAAAATTGACCCTAGATTAAGATAAAATGATGAAGTGTATGGACATACCAAAATAAAATACATTTAATGTATTTACTTATTTGGTTTAGGCACATGTGATGTGCTCAGACATTTGGACGAATGAAATATCCTGATATCATCCATCTAATTATTATATATGTAAATAATTGATAACATATGAGTAGGTTATATGAGATTGAAATGATCAGGGTCTTATTTTTACCTAATATATTAGAAAAATCAATTTTATGATTATGTATACTTTTATATGATTCATCTGATGAACACAAGTACGGAGATACATATGTTTGATAGAGATTATGCTAGTCCCATTGTATCTTGAGTACAATAAATGATTTTATAGAAGTTATCCTTTTATTATAAGTATATATTAAGGAATTCCCAATTAATTCAAACACTAAAAAAATCTTAGAATAATTTTTTTATTATAGTATGAATGATGATTATGTTTTGTTGTGATGCTTTTATACACAACTTTTATAGTTAACCGAAAAGTGTTTTATAGGATATCTAAAATAAATTTTGAATATATTCTCACAATTTGTTACATATGATGTAACATGAATTGAGAATGAGAGATAGATTTTCTAAATGGAGTTTTGGATATCATATTACAATCTTTTATATGTGGTGGAAGATAATGTGATTATGCACTAAGTGCCTAATGATTTGCTGAAAGTATATTTTTTTAGAAATTTGAGTTATAGATCAAACAATTAAATTTTAACTTAAACCAAGTCATGTTTGTGCATGGTAAAACCATGATGTATTGAAGGTCTATATGACCAAGTATTATGTATTGTAGTGTGTGTGTCATGCGATCACAAGTGAATTGACTTCTTTATTCAACCATAATAAATCATATTTGATTTGATCATCATGTGATGATTATTTGAGATGTTTAAATATATATGTTGATAGTTTAAACATAAAACAATCATTATGAGGATTAAAGAAATTATTAAAACGGTTTTAATGGTTTTAAATGTTTGAGAAACATTTTCATCAATGATGGTAAAATGCTTGAGTTCCAAGTAGTATTCTTGGTCGATACAAAAGGAGGTTCAATAAATTTACATAGTGTTTCATTGGATATCTTTTGGATAGTGCATGAAAAAACATTAAATCAAATAACACTAAAACACTTATTTTCAATAATCTTTTATCTAGAGGTTATAGTGGACCATGGAATGAAGAAAAAACTTCCAAAATGTAGGGATTTTAAAAAAATCTTGGATAACCTATGAGAAAGAATTATATTAGCTATTTCATTGTTATATATTTCAAGATCACATGTATGATCTTGAACAAATCAAATTTTAAAAAATAAAAATGTAGTTATTCTCTATTTATTATATTTAGTCCCAACATATCTACAAATCTTATTAAAAATTCTTTGGTTTATTTTTTTTCTAATTTTGGATAATTATAATTAGCACCAAAACCCAACAGATAAGAAAAGATTTTTTTTTAAATTTAAAGTTATTAAAATTGGTGGCATCTTAATTAACCACCCCACTTATGGTGTCCTTTATAATCAAGAAACCCCAAAAAATGATTCATTTAAGTTAAAATAAAATTTAAAACCTTACTAAAAACACTGTAAAATATTTAATAGAAAGACCATAACTATTAAAAAATAATGAATGAAACTTATCTTTATTTTTAGACATTGAACTAAAATAATCATAATATTAAATTTATCAAATAAATATGATATGCGGTATTATATATTAAAATAGTAATAAAAATTAAATAAAACATGTTGATTTTTAAAAAATCCGGTAAAATAAAACCACAAAGTATGTGTTCTCTCATTTAATTTAGTAATTAAAAAAATTGGTAACAAAAAACTCTATAAAAATTATATAAATTATACATATTTAGTTTTATAAAAAAATTATGTTAACAAATATTCAAAAAGAATATATTTTCTTTTAAAAAAAGTTTTAAATATCAAAGCTCTTGTGCTCAAATATTTTATTTTTTGAAATTAAGGAAATGTGATTCAATATTCAGTGATATTTTTGAAAAAAATGTGTCTCAACTCAAAATATGTAAAATATGTATAATTTAAATTAAAAAAATCAAACTCTAACTGATACATATTTAAAATTTTTATTTCAAAAACATTAAAATTAAAAAAACAAATCTCTAAAATAATTTAAATACAAAAAACATAAAATAAGTAATTTTTTCATAATTTAATTTAAAAAATATAATAAAAACTATTGAAAAAAATGTTCTAAAAAAGAAAATAAAAAAAATTCATAACATATGTTTTATCATTGAATTTACCAAAATAATAAATTATAACAAGAAAGTCAGCAAAGGGAAAAAATTAATTCCCTTAATTTTATAGGGTAATTTTTATAATATGAGAGAGATTATATTTATTTATTTTCAAAAAACATAAATTTCACAAAACATATCACCAATAGAATTTGAGTCTATTACCATTTTCTTTTTGCTATGATTTTCAAAAACCATGACTGTATCTAAAATATATAGACATGATTTAAAAAACAATGGTTATTGAACACCTATTATTATTTGGAAAAATATGATCATGATAATAATAATAATAAATACTAATAAATAATCTGTAATTCATAATTAGTATTGATTATTTTATAGTTATTTAAAAACAATTTACAACAAAGGAATCATACGTAAGAATTCTGAGTAACTAATTATAAAATATGTAATATAAATACATAATATATTATAAAATTTTCATGATAATCTAGTGATTAATGTCTTTTCCATGCTCTTAAGAGGCATGGTGCTAAAAATTGGGTAGTGATATTTTTTTTGTGCCCAATAACCATTAGTTTCAAACTATAGTAATAGTTAGATATGACCAACATTTCAAAAAAACTCTGTTGATAAGGAACCCATGATCATGGTAAAAAAACAAAGCTATAGTGTACCTTAAACAACATACACTATGAACAAAAAATATAAAATCATTATAGTGGGATATTGTCGTCGTTTTAGAACCTATTACTAGAGTTTCAAACCATTATAGTAGGAATGTTTTGTACTTTTTTTGTTTTATGAATATTGTGAAATAAAATGTATTCCATATAAAAATAAATTAAATATAATACATAACAGTTATCATGTTCTAAATTTTATATATTAATATATAAAATAAATTATTTTATATTAAAGAGTGACTAAATAAAAAAACATGTAAGTTTTTTTGTTAATAAAGACATAATAATTTTTTTAACTCAAACAAATAAAATTAACTATTCAGGTATTTTATTGATAAAATAAAATTATAAATTAATACAAAGAATACAAATTATTAAAAAATTGGTCTTTCTCAATGATCAAAATGGACTTTATCTCTACTTGGAAAGTACTGAAAATGTAAATGTTAATAAATACCATAAGCTTCACCAATGCTAAAAAATATAATAAATGCTATATTTTATTTATATTTTTATATCATTAGTGAATACTAACCTTCACTAAAAATGATTAAATTATAGTGGATTTTTGGAGGTCATTTTCCAACCCATAACTAAAAACTGGAATTAGTCATTATTATTTATAAACCACTATTATATGTTGCTAACAATTCTAATCCATATCATACATCCTTATTTTTGTTTATCCATCACACACAAACATCTCCCCATGATTTTTTCATCTAATCATTCACTCCAAATGTCCATAAGTCTCTATTTATGTATATATCACCTCGTTATGGCAGTTTCTTACTCTCCACAAGTCAATTTCATACCCCATCACCACTATATTTATGAGGTTTGATTTTTATTATAGGGATATATATGTTCCAAGAGTAACAACAAATAAATTTCCCTTTTTTATTATTTTTATTTGAAGAAATTATGTGTTATTCAAATAAACTTGAATTAATTGGAAACCCAAACTTGGATCACGGTTTATATTATGAAGATATCCCTTTCAAAAAAATTGAGAACATAGGGGTAATCGTTTTTGATCAGTGAACTTTTATTCAGAGTGGGAGGTCCCCCCAATTCTAGTGAGGCATAAATTGTTTGGTAGAGACCCTAGGGAGGATGTGATTTATCCCTAAAAATTTATATAGGTAGCAAGATTTGGGAATAATTCACTCCCAAATTGTATACCATATTAGTTTTTAATAGTATTAACTGGTATAAGAGTAGTCATATCTCTTCTCAATAGGTATTATCCAATACTATAAATTTGAACTAAAATTACCAGTATGAAAAAAAGCTTATAGTGCCACATGGTATCAGGTCGGCATACTTGTATAAAATATCATACCAAATGGAGGCAAGAATCGTTGATCTATATTAGGGATAATATTCACTCAATATATGAAAAATAATAATAATTAACAAAACAATATCATCCTTATAAAATTAACATAGAGTATATATAAAAAATTACATCCATAGGAAAACCATAATGAATAATATACTCCCACACTATAATAAAATGAAAAATAATGGTCATACATCGCATGCATCAAATGAGTCTCCCAATGGGTAAATTTTATACAAAAACACAAAAAACCAAATTCACAAATTACATCCCCCACAAACCCTAAGCATCACATCCTTCCCAGTTTCTAAATCTATTCAAGATATACTAGACGAATTCTAAATTCTACCTATGCTCAAACCTCTATATAATAAATAAGGTCTACATTCCCACTTGGGTTTATATACAATTTTTGAGAAATGTATTTAAATTTTCCACATCTAATAAAATCCCTAATTTAATACATGATTTAATGGTGTATACATGAGAAAATAAATAAATATGGAAACACACTACATAGAAGCATTCGTGTTAGGTCAACCTGTGTTAACCATTTTATCATTACACTATACTATATCTGTTCATTCAAATCTTGTGAACCTCATGTGTCTCAATACTCAATATGAGTGTAATTTTCATAAGACATGACAAAATTAGTATAGGTCTGACCATTGATGTTAAATAATGTTAAATGAATTCCTATACTCAATTTTAGTCTGACCAGGGAAAAAAAGTCATATCCTCTCTAACATACTAACCATAGGTTATAAATGAAAAATGAAGTCTTAGTATCATCTATACTTTTGAATATTGATAACTAATTCTATATGGAATCCCAAACTCTTATTTGGTTTAACCATATGAGTTAAATTCTAATTGTGTAAGGTTATAGAACCTTTATTCAGTTTCTCTGTGTATTTTTGGTGTTGGAGTTTCATAGAGGAAGCTCGAAGGAAGGAGGGGATTTAAACTAAAATTCCAACTAAAAATTATGATTTCAATATGGAGTCTTTTTCTATTCCACACATACTAGTAAGTAAATGAGGATGTGCCGTGGATTAATGTTTTTGGAATAGATGATCTATAGGGGAATCTTGGGTGGTTCTATAAGTTTTTTAATCTTATCGAATAGGGTGGTATGATACAACATGGAATCTAGGGTAGTAATTTTTTGTGGTTTAACCTTTTCGAAATCATTATTTCAAAGAGATGAGTTTTATTATAATAACTTTATTTAAGATTAGAATTATGTGGTGTAGTGTTTACTATCCATCATGGTCCTCCAAATTTATGGTATATGTAGTGTGTGCCAAACCATGTCAGTCAAATGTATCTTTCACTAGGCATGATGTGGTAAAATTTCTTACCTTACGCTACAGTTTTTTTCCAATTTAGTGTCTTTGTGTTGTGGTGTAGGGTGCTACATTGGGGTCTTATGGTTCCATGCTTTCTTATAAATTCATGAACACCCCATAAAAATTTTTATTGTCTCAAATTTTTTCCTCAAAACCTAGGAACCTCATAGAATTTTTTTTGAAGTAATTTGAATCACATTAAATCAGATTTAAACAATGAGTTATAGATATCAATATAGGGTGATCTTAATCGAGTTTTCCCTCTTTGTCTAATGGTTTCTCATATATTTGGATTTTTTATCCTATTCCATCATTCCATGCTATGGTGGTTCGAATTATTTGTTCATATAGAGTTAAATTAATGATTAGTGGCATGTTTATGGTGTGGTGTCTATAGGGACTAACAATTCCTTATAGGAGAGGTGATCATAGACCTACACTATTATTTTACTCTCATTCAATGAACATTGAAATACTTATGGTATTGGATTTGTTACTTATCCATTATTTTGATTTAAATTATAAATTAATTCTGATTTATGTTAGTGGGTAATGGTGTAATTAACCTTATTGAAGATTAAAAAATAACTAAATAAAGAAAATGGTTTTGGGTTGTAGAAATTGTATATATTTATATTGTGTTAACATTTTTCCTGTTTTTTTATATAAAGTGTTATATATTTTGTTTATAATATTTTTAGAATATATATTTTCCCTTAAATTAGATAAAGACAATAAATCAAGTAAATATTATTATACTAAATAATTAATCACATTGACCGTAATCATTCTTTATTTAAATTTGATTGAAGTTGGGATATATGCCTGAATCATGTTCAAATATCTTAGTTCTTGATGGAATATTTTGTAGGGTTCTTACGGTTATAAACTAGATTAAATAATTTTGCTAATTTAAAATGTAAAAAAAATATTACATATAATTATTTAGGGTAGATCAATCTTAATTAATTATGATGGTTAGGTGCCTTAGTTTTAGGGATTAGACGCCAGGTTAACTATTTTTTGGTTTTCTTGTTTCCATGTGTGTTTGATCTAAATGAAGGGCCTCTATATGAAATTTGGTGTGATTTTGGGATGGTTAATGGTTTAATGAGAAATTGGTGGGGTGGTTATGTTTTTGGCCGCAATTGGTGCATGTGATGTCCGGATGGATGGAGATGTTCATAGTGGTGTAAAGGATGGAACCAGGTCAGATGGAGTGGTTTGAAATTGGTATTTCCATTTTTTTATTATACTAAAATATGTGATGATTTCTTTTTAATGAATCTTCTTTAAAGTTCGAATGGTTAGTTTTCTTACTTCTATATTCATTTCCCCAATACAAAATACAGCTAGATGTTCTTAGTTTATGCATCATTTATGGTAACCTAGGATTATTTCTAGAGTAATTGGGATTATGAAATTATAATGAATGTAAATTGTTTTAACCCATGGGGTTTTGGGATTGATAGAATAACAAATGGTTACAATTCCTAAGTAACCTTATAATAAGTTGGATCACTCCTAGAGGGCATTGAATTTAGCTGATAATTTATGTAAATATGAATGTTTAAAAGAAAAAATTAAATCAAAAAATTATCGAAATATTTGTGTTCTTATAGAATATATATTCTTTAGTGGTGGAAGTTGGGTGAATGGGAGATTATAGTTGTAGTTAAGTTTAAGGCTATGTTGTTTTCCATAGAGTTTTTTGTGATCTATAAATAAAATATCTATGCTTTTATATTTCATATGATACCTCACCCATTATGGTAAGTAAACCAACACCTAGTGGACTCTGGAGGCCATTTTACCCAAAATTAAGTTTGGTGAGAAACAAATGGATGACCACCCCCTGTTTCCCAACTCCCTTCTCTTATTAGCCTTATATTATATTGTACATGATGGTTAATTATTCATATATGTGGGTAATGGGATGTAATAGTTTTTGGTTATTTTTCCCACACATATATCTCTAGATAATATATGCTAAACACTAATATATGTATAATGTGTACACACTATAAAGCCTTGCGGTGTAGTAAATGGTTTATCGGTTGTGGTGGATCCCGAGAAACTACTCAATTATTATCTTGAGATAGGGACTTTGATGGTGAGATTATTTGTCTCATAAGGTGCATGATATATTATAGTTTCCCAAGTGATTTTGAGA
The DNA here is from genome assembly GCA_963277665.1 of Viscum album. Classification (NCBI taxonomy): domain Eukaryota; kingdom Viridiplantae; phylum Streptophyta; class Magnoliopsida; order Santalales; family Viscaceae; genus Viscum; species Viscum album. Next base: position 1,621,860,284 of record OY728150.1, read on the forward strand.
TAAATTATTTGTTGGGGAGTGATGGATCAAGATTTCCAACATTGGGGCATTGTAGAAAAATAATAGGTAAGTGTTATAAAGTTACCTTAATTATTATAAAATAACAAATATTCAATTATTTTTTGTATTTTTTACTAGGTGAGAGCGCCAAGGTGAGATAAAGAACTCAGTATAACTAAATAGTGATTAGTTAGTATCAATGTTTATTCAGTGGGATGTAGTATTCTTTCTTCTCTTTTTCACATGGGGTTCATAGGAGGACCCTACTGAGTATAATTTTATGTTCACCCTACATCTATATAAACTTTTTTTAAGTCAATGTGAGTTTTTTTGTGATTGATCTAGCCATTAATATCTTGATGAGTTCTTAAAAATCCATTTCAGCTTCAAGGTTATTTTCAAATATTTATTTTGGTACTTATGGGTTTATTTTGTGGTTATTCCAATTATATAACATAACAATATTATATTGGGACAATTTATTTTTTGGGGTTACAAGTTATTTTTTTGTTTTATCTTATCTTTTTTAACAAATGTACTTATTATAGGGAAATACCTCCCATTTTTTATCTGATATAACATTGATTCTTGATTCCAACCCATGGAATATTAGGAGCCATCATCATGTTTCATTATCTCTCCTCTCTCATTGTTATCCCTAGAGTTGTAAATTTAGGGGGATGGTTTGTGAAATAGTTGTATTAGAGTAAGTTTGAGGGAAATGATAGAGTTTTTAGGTAGGCATTAGTGATTAAATCATGGATTGGTAGGGAAATTGTGTCACTTAAGCTTAGTATGAAATGTATGAAACGGAGACTAGATAAGACATGGGTAATTCGAGGAATCTTTTTTCTGAATCATAAAACTTTAAGTTTACTGATCCAGCTAAGAAAAGAGAACCTAGTTTCAAGTAAGATACCAACAAAAGGATCATGAATTATTCTTATTTATGCCTATGTTTGAAATGTTTAAACCTCATAGTTTGGTTGGAACTTAATTAATTAATATAAAATTTTCCATATTTTGGGCTTAAGATTACCTAAATTTGTTTCCGTTTTTATGAATTTATCTAGGATAATTTATTTATTAGGTTCAGACTGAATATCATTATCTAGATGTTCCAAAAAACCACTACATGGTTGAGGTTGATGGTGATGAAACTTATAAGTGGACACTATGATTCATCATCTCCAAAGTTGGAAGAATTGTGAGGGATCCATTTTGGAATAATTGATAGACGACTAGTTCTAATATGTAGAGATAGCCTTATATTATATCCATTCTTAGAAGGATCACCAAATTTCATCGGTATTTATGATCTGGTGTGGGTATCCAGGCAGTGGTGGTTCTTATTCCATGATAATCATTAGGAGTATTTATCTCATAGAAGAAGTTCCAATATAATTTCTAAGCTGATATTATTTCTTCAACCATAAGGGAATATATTCTTCATTATTTTATTATCCTATGATATTAATGATCCAGTGTGTAGGATTTTGGGATACTATTTAGGAACCTTATTCAATATTCTTTAGAACATCTTCCATATGGGGAGGTTAGGGTGCTGTAATTTGAGGAAGATTTATATCCATAGATACACTTCTTGGTTATCCCATTTTTCCTGCCTATGTATCTTGAGATACTAGAAGGATTATATGTTTTTTAGAGGATGTTGGCCTGAACCTAGTCATCCCAATAGGGGAGTCATTAGGATTTCCCACTTAGAAAAGATATGATGTGGTGTTCCAAGTTTTCTAGATATTAGGGTTTCATATTGCTGGGGGTATGTTCTAGTACTCTTAATCTTGTTTGTTTAGGTTATAGGCTCTCAATACCCTATCCATGGATCAATTATTTGTTTTTCTTATGGAGGACATATTAATTAGTAGTAGAAGTGCAAGAACTTTCTAGGAATGCATCATGTGATTAGTAGTCCGTTGTGAGTTTTTTCATTGTGTAAAAATCACCCAAGGAAGTAATAGTAAAAGATGATAACCTTTGATCAGTAGAGTTGAGATAGGGAAATAAAATAATATTCATTGGATGATCCTTATCATTAGAGAGAGAAATTTGGTTATATAGGTGGTGGTGGTCATCATTGAGGTTATAGAAGGTGTGGAGTAAGTTATGGCGAGTTTCATGCATTAGAAATACCAGCACTAAGTAATTCATACATCTTTATAAGTACCAATATGTTTTTTTCTACTTAGTTAAATGATTTTTTTATTCAAGAGATATTTTTAGGTAATATTAGAGTAACATTTGAAGATAGGTGTGAATTTCCCAATAAAAATAAAAGGAAAAATGAAATAATTACAAACCATCTTAAAAAAATTAAAAAAATAAAACCTTTTTATGAATTAAAACTAAAAAATTAATGTTTGAAATATAAAAAATAACGAAATATAAAGAAATATGTGGAAGAAAAAAATGAAGAGTGTTTATAGATAAATCAACTATACATGTTCTATGGATTAATTAATAGAATAAATAAATGATTGAAAGTAAAAAATAAAATACATTTTAGAAAATAAACGAGACAAAATATTTGGTAAGGAAATTTTGTAATTCTATAAAATATCCCCTGTCATTACCACCCAAATTTCTTGAGGATTTAATGTTCTCGTCCCTTATCCTCATTGGTATCCAAGATACCAAAACATTACTTTTAGTTTTAGGATATGGTAAGAAACCTGAAATACAATAGACACTGACTCATTAATAGGAAATCTAAAAAACTCAAAACAATAGTCCTATAACATTTTAATGGGCATGGAAATAGAACTAATTCCCCTCACTTTAATAATAGTGAGAACCAATATTCATTGAAAGAGGAACACGGGAGTATTTATATGAAGCAGTCCATTTTTAGGTCATTCTTGATTCTATCAAATAATATGAAGAAACACTATGAGAGGAGGAGAAAATGATGATACTGGGAACACATTACTATTTGTACTGTGGATGGCTTCTCCTTGCCCAAATCCTCCTAAGCTGGATAGGGTTTCTCATGGCGGCGTGGTGGCAGCCCATTCCTAATATCCAACTTTTGTGGCTTTAGATTTGATGTCTCATCTCTTGTGTGTGTGTTGGAAGGTTTCCCATTTTCTTCTTGAGATACATGGATAGTGGCAAGGGGATCTGATTTTTCAGTAGGTCTTCCCCCTAAAAAAAATGGTGATGTTTCTCTGAATTGTGTTTTTTTGCAATCGATTTTTATTTTGGATTCATTTTGGTTCATCATACTTCGTCCATGCATTGAATTTGGGCACCGATCTATTCTTCAATTGTGTTTGTGTTTTGTTTGAATTTTTACTACCGGTTGGGTGTCTGGTTCTTCATATTTACAAAGGATTTTTGGATTTGAAGCGTGTTCTGGCAGTGGTAGGTTTGAAGACTGGGTTCTACGATTTTGGAAGTCTGGTTCGTGAATCCTAAATCTCTTTCCTGTTGAGTTGTCTGTGGGTTTATTAATGTGAAGCGCAAGGGTGGTGCTAATGGTTGAAGTTGAATCAATGATTTTTTTTGTTCGTGTTGATCCTTGGAAATTTTTATGTGTATCTCATTACAAGACTGGTGTGGTGTTTGAATTTGTGAGTTCTCTTATGGCACAATGGCCTTGATCCAGGAGTCACTGCATTTAATTTACTTGCTTGGGACTTCCCATATGAGGTTTAGAGCTGGGAGTGTTCTCCTTCTCATCTCTATCTGGAATTGGATGTTTTGAGAGGGTAACGAGTTTTCCATCGCTACCAGGCCCTTGCATTCTTGCATGGGACATCTAGTTATGTAGAGACAAGAAGGTGAATGCGGGTCATATGTTTTCTCTTCTAGGGTGGGGTTTTTCATTCTCTTGAATTGGATTTTATTTTTTATTGTTTATCATGGCCTATGGACGCATGGTGGTTCTTTAAGTCTTTGATTTCGTTCTGGTTTCCCACTTCTTCCTCAAAGTGCTTCTGAAATAATAATTTAATTTTCAGTCATTCATGAGTGTTGAGGAAGCCTTGTGTCGAGTTGGGGATTTAAAGATCCAAGTCAGTAATTTTTTCTCCAAAATTTGATGATCCTTATAATATTTTGGACTAAATCATCTTGTGTCATAGTTTACTACTCGGTGAAATGGAGAATTAATTTACCATGTAGAACTTAGATATGAGGTCTAGAGTATTTTAGTATCACTTTTGAGGTTCTTCAAATTTCATGGATGTTACAACGTAACCTTTCTACTACAACATGGAAGTCTCCTGCATAAAAAATTTCTTTAGATTAGATATTTACCTTATATCATGGAATTTCATGATTTTATAGGATCTAAACATTGAATGTGGTGTGGTATCTAAAAATTCCACTGAATCATTTGTTTAATAAGTTGGAATAAGTTTAGTTGTGGTGTTTTCTTTTTCATAGTGCCTAAATTTTTATTCCAGGGACTTCTATGGTGTGGTTTAGAATACTTTGTTGTTGTGAAGTTATATAATAATCAATAAAATAAAATAAATAAACAGTTTAAAGAGAGTTTTTGATCATTAAAAGAAAATAACGGTGAGAAGCACAAAATTCTCCACCCTCTTGATGATCAGAAACACTTGAATAAAAATTTAAAAAAAATAATATAAAAATATTTAAACAATATAAAGGGTTACTCGAATATTGATATTTTATAAATCGTTACCTAGATACCAAGATTCCACCCCCCCCCCCCCATGAAATACAAAGAAACATATCCACCACAAATATTCCCCCTAACATCTTATATCACTCCCTTAATATACCATTTCTCCCCAACACAAACTTCTCGCCCCTAAAACAAGATATTAAGACCCATTTGAGATTATCAAAAATAATTTATAGATAAGGTTAGAGAAAAAATATTGATATAATTTATAAAACTATTTTTATCGTCATAATAAATCTTTTAAGAAAATAAAAAATTAATTTTGAAAACTTTGAAAAACAAAAAAAACTTCTCAAATAATGATATTTAAAAAATGGGAAAAACTTTTTCATACAATTAAATTGTTTTAAAAATACCAAAAGAGATAAAATAATAAATTTAAGAATAAAAGTTAAAAAAGGGTATCTCCTCTAGGGTCATTTTAATATTATCAAGATTACCTCCCAATAATATAATGAATAAGATGACATGAAGGGATCATATCCATTAAAATAATTAAATAAATAATATACATAGAAAATTAATTTGAAAAATAATCCCATTATTATGTTTTAGAAAATACTATATTAATAAACTATCGAAAACACCTTGAGAGTGTCAAAATAGGTGTGCAGTACTGACCCACTAATTTTGTTGTTTATATAGAAAGAGTTAAAAACATAATCAAATATTTTGGTATAAATACCAAGGAGTATCTATTCCAAAAAAAACAACCACTTTTTATATTTGGTCATGAATGTTTTTCGTAGAGTATCATACACACCTTACTGCACCAAAATTTATGAAAAGTTTGTGATCATTTTTTATTTTTAATCCTTTTTGGAAATCAATTATGAAAAAAATAATGCTGATAAATTAATGAAAAAACATATAAATCATTCCATGTTTTATAGATAATTATCAAAATATAATCACCCCCAAATCACATTTAATAAAACAAAAGTGATCAAGAGAATGGGGTTTAGTGAATATATTGTGATGTTGATTTTCTCTGAAAACACATTCTATAATGATATCACCTTTTAAAAGTGATCTCATTGAATTTGGTGTCTTTTTTCAATATTCTAACTAATAGTGTGGTAGATAAGTTATTTATATATACTAATTTCACTAGTGTTTCACACTTAATATAGTTAATATAATATGTTTTCCCAAATTTAGGAAAAGTATGTTGCATCAATATGACATGCAAAAAAACTCTTATAGACTATGTATTATTCTTTAATTATAGAAACAGAAACAGATTTTGGATTCTTACTACTCTATGAGATGACATATTTTCCTATTATATGAAAAGTTAAGATAGTAATTTAAAGACTTATTTGTATCCTCCAAATAATCATTAGAAAAAAAAGTAAGTTTGAAATATATTTCCTTTAGATAAAATAAACCAAGGATTTTAGTTCCTTATAAATAACAAAAAAATCATTTCAATTATTTTAAATGAGATTACTTTGTATTTTATTTAAATAGAGCACAAATTTACACACTAAGCATGATGTTTGTCCAGGCCATATTAAGGAAAATTATACTACCAATAATTCTTAGATAAATCTTGTTATTAAACAATTGACTGTATCCAACCAATGTTCTCTTGTAATTTGTACACAATGGTGTTCAAATTTCCATATCAGGATCCATTCCAAAATTATTTATAATTTCATTACTATAATTACATTGGTTTAAAAAATCTCCATTGGAATTTTCAAAAAATTAAAAGCCAAGGCAGAATTTTAATTATCCAATAAAAATAATTACAAATTCCATATTCATTAAATTAGAAAATAAATTCCAAATGATTTATTTAGTTGAACTTAAAATAAAATCTTTATTATAAATTTAACTGATTTATAAATCATTTTAATTTTTTTGATAGAATGTAATGAATCATATTATTATTGGGACATTCCATGAGAGTCCAAACATTGTTCATTTAAAATTTATTCTACTACTCCTTTGTATAAAGTATCCAGTCCTAATAATTATTTTCATCATCAATGGAATGAGGTTCAAGGTGACAGATATTCTTGACGTTAAACCTCAATTAAAAATGACTATTTTGTATGATTTTTAGATTATAATTCATTTATAACATTATCCAGATTATGGAATTTAAATATAGTGCAATCCTTGGGTAAATAATTAGAATAGGTTACTCAAGAATATTCAATTACTTATAATATCGATTCTTATAAAGGTTCAAATAACATTTTTTAATATCATCATCAATTTTTATGAAGTTATTTAAGAATATTCTCATCAAATTTGAGGAGAAATGATTATTCTACAGTCTTAGTCATCTAATAGAAGACTCCATAGGTTTTATTTTTGTTTTGGTACTAAATAAAGTTGCCTTCATTTATTTTAGGGTCAAACTATCCTATATTATCCATACTGTTATGGATAAATCATTTATAACTGAGGAATATAAAGAAACCTACATTTTAATTTCTTCCTTTAAAAAGTACATAATGGAATTTTCCTAATTTTATACTTATAAATACATGGTTAGGGATATAGCATGTGATATTGATTACCTATGCCTTAGAAAATTAAATAAATATATACTAATTCAAGGTATTCCAAGAAAATTCTTTAGGTTCCTATTTTGTCTTTTGAAAACCCCATTTCATTGAGGTGTTCTATGAGCATGGGATTGATGATGACCTTGGGAGTCACAAAACCCATCAAAGTATTTGTTATTATATTCTCCACTCTAGAAACATATAAATATTTTTTATAACTATTCATTTCCAAATTTTTATGATAATATGATAAAGAAATTATAAGACTCATTCCTAAAAACTTATAAGAAACCCCATACAGATCTATTATTTCCATTTCCAATTAAAAATGTATAATGTTTACCTCTGATAATAACAACTTGAGTTGGCCCAAAAAGGTTAAATTAGTCAATTTCAAATTATTTTGAGGATAAAATAAAATTTCAAGGTTTCAAATAATACTTGTGTTTCCTTTCTAGATGGAAAGGCTCGCAAAAAGATTTATCCTTAAAATAAAATTTGGTAAAATCTCATACTTGTTAGTTATGATGGTTTTTTACAAGGGATTGAATATTTCCATAACCTATGAACTAATTCCAAAAGACAAGAATCATAATATTCTTCACTTAAACACTTATAATTTTTAAATTTTAAAATATTTTTAATCTATAATTTAAAAAAAATAGAAAATAGGATGTTGTAAATAAAATATTTCTTTATAATTAACAACTTTACAAATATAATTTTTATGAGTTATTTTAAATATACTATTATATAATTTACTAATACTTAGAAAATTATTATTCAGTAATTTTAAAAATAAAACATCCTTAATTATATTATAGTTGGAGAAACAATTATACTTATACAAGTAATTTTTTATTATGAATCATCTATAAAAGTAAAATGTCCTCCATCAAAATTTTTGAGATGATTAAAATCAGAAGGATCACCAAAAAACTATCTATATATCATGTATCTTCTAATTTTTTTCACTTTTTCTCTAAAATATTAAGAAAATATATCCTTTATTACGCATATCTTGGGTCCACATAAGTTATCTAATGAAGATTTGGGAATCCAATCTTATTTAGATAAAGTTATACCATTAGAAATGGGAAAAAGGGGATGAATTCCTTTTTGTATACCATATCTAGAAGTTTTACAATTTTATTTCATAAAAATTATAAAAAACATATAGTAATAATGAAATTTTAGACAAATTATCTTTAAAAAATAAGTATTTAAAGAATTTTGGGAAAAACTAGATTGTTTTGAAAAACCAAAACCCTATAAATTTTCAATAGATTATTTAGAAACTAGAATCTTATTTAAATTTTCTTCCCCTTGGAAAAAATTAAAAAGAGTACTTTATTGATCTTTAATTTTAAATTCCAAATTCTCAACATTTTTTTGTTCTTTTAACTTTAAAACAAAATCCTATTTTTATTTAAAATGATTGTATTTTTCAAAAAAAATAAGTTTTTATTTCTTTTTATGTTATTTTAATTTTTAAATAAGACCACAAAAACCATTTTAAAGTTCATTTTTAGAATAACTAATTTCATAGTAACTTAAACAAACATTTGATTATGTATAATAGTAAAAATAGGAATGAGAAGTATAGTGAATAATGTTAAAGGTAACAAAAATTATTTCCATAACATTATTCATGAGACACTTAGTTCTTTTATCACATGATTTTTATATTCAAATGAAGTCACCTCTAGCACTCCAAGAGGAATCCTTTAGATATTTCTTATCTTGTTTCTTGAATAATATATTTTCTTGTTAAAGGGACAATTTATCTTGATGTGGCCTTTCATTTTGTAATTTATTAAAGTAACCCAAAATTATTTATTTTTATTTTTGAAGTGTATGGAGGATATCCACTTTTTATAATTTTCCTCAACTTGTTCAAGATAAAAGTGCCAGTCTCACTCTAAGTGGAGTTGTATTTATTCATATTGAAAGTAATTTTTATATTACTTTCCTTGACCTCTATAGCCTCCATTTCATCATTTATCTTCATGGTTATCTCATATTTCATGATACAGCCTATGATTTCCTCAGCTGTAATATTCTAAAAAACTTTATCTCTTTAGATCACAGTGAATTTTGGTTCCCAATTTCTTGGTAGAACCCAAATAATTTTCTTTTCTAGAGACTTTGTAGATATATTTTCCCTAAGATAATTTATACCATTAAAAATATTCATCAGTCTTGTAATCATGAATTTTATAGACTCTTTAAGATATATATATATAGAAACTGTCAAAGTCTGTTCTATACATGTCAATCCATGTATCCTTAATTTTATTTTTACCATCACACATAACTTCTAATAATTTATATATTTCTTGTGTCATTTAACATGAAGAAACTCTATTGAAATTATTAACATTTAAACCATAATATAATATATTCATTACTTTATCATAAATTTCTAAAGAAATAATACCATCAGGGGTCACTATTTCATTTTTCAGTTGAAATAGTATATCCATACATTCTAATCTTATAAATAGTATATCCAATAGATATAATAAAATTATAAATCCTTTATTTATAATAATCTTTATTAGTTTCATAAAAAAAACCAAGTAAGACCCAATGACTATCATTTGGGACCACCATTGGTGTTTGAAAAATCAATTTTAATGGATTAATTTTCTTTAAAAACTAGTAAATGATTTTAAAAACTTTTAAGGAATGTAAAAAAAAGAAATTAAGAAATATTAAACTCATTCGATAAAAAAATTCAAGTCATCGTTGTGTAAAATTAAAATAGGGGAGTGAATTTCCCCATACAAATAAAATTAAAAGCACAAATATTAAAACACTTCTTTAAAATGATTGAAGAAAACAAAACCTTTAGAAGAGTTAAAATAAAATAATAAAAGTCTAGAATCACAACAATAATTAAGTATAATAATATAGGAGAAGGAATAAAATAAATATAGATTCTATAATAAATCGATTAGGTGCATTTGAGGGATTAAAAAATTTAATAAATGAATTATTTACAACAATAAATAAAATAAATTGTAGAAATATAATAAGTTAAAATGTTTTTTAAGGAAGTTAAACAATAGCTCTAAAAGTTCCCATATGATTACCAACCCCATCATATAGGTTTTAATACATTTTTCCCTTGGATTTATAGGTATCCTTGATACCAAATAATTATCATTCCTTTTTTGTTATAGTAATAAAAAATAAATATAATAAACACTAGCTATTTAGTGAGAAAGCTTGAAACCTCACAAGAATATTATATTTCCTTTTTAAGGTAATGGGAAGAAACCAAATTCCCTCACATGAATGGTATTGATAACAAATATTAGAATAAGGAGGAAGAGGAGAGGGTTTCTAAGATGTAATCACTAATTTATCTGGGTCTCAATTTTCTCAAATAATATGACGAAATATTAGGATAGAATCAGAAAAATCCAATAGTTAGAAGATATAAAAATTTTCATACACTCTAGAATAGAGAAAAATATATTTATAAAATAGAGTACTTAGAGGGAGATTTAGTGGTCCTAAAACATTTTATAAGGAGTTTAGAAGAGATGGTAAGCTGCCAAAGCCACAAAGGTCTCTATTTATATCCATAATGAGTGTTTAGAAACTATTATGTCGAGATAGGGAATTAAAAATAATAGATGATTCTTTCGATCAATATTTAAATCTACATAGAATATTTTGGGCCACAGCCTCTTGTAGAGTGGTATACTCCTCTAATACATGGAGAAGTTATTTTTGGTGTATAAATTAGAGTTGTGGCATATAGTCATGTAGTTTTAATTTTGTGGTCATACCAACATTGAGGAAGCTATGGCACAACCATTAATTTTTTTCATTGAAAACTCATACATAAATAGTTATGGGACATAGAAATTTACCTGTTTGTGTGGCCTTTACATAATTTTTTGGATCTAAATTCTGAATGTGGCATGGAATTTGTAAATTTCACTGTGATTTTCGGATAAGAAGTTTGGTCAAGCTATGTTTTAGAATGGTAATTGTCACTATGTTTTAATTCCTATTATAGGGATTTATACAGTGTCATGAAGAGTGTTTATCCATGATGAAGTTCTAGACTCGTAACTAAAATTAAATCATTAGACACTTTAAAATTGTTTTTGATTAATAAAAGAATAAAATATTGAGAATTAAAACACTATGCAATCCACAGTTTCACCTACCCAGATATATGCTTTTGGATATGAGGTGGAGAGGCTTTTATTTCCCTTTTAATTAACTATACAAGTTAGAGGTTTGATATAAATTTATTGAAGTTTGTAGATACTATGGGATAATTCTTAGGAATCACTTATCTTAGGGAGACTTCTTATGATTGTAGATATACTAACAAAACATCATCCTCAACATGGACTCACTATATTCGGTGTAGGATATCATGGATTGATTAAGGAAGAAGATTTTGCACAATTATGATGATGGGGAGTTTGATATGTTTTTGTCAAGATATAACCTCAAGTGAGATGGAGTCATACCCAATCCCTTTCTTCTTACTTACTGAATATTTATTGAGTTAATCTTAGGTTCAACTTGTATTGTTTTCTATTGTTTTATAAGATTACCCTGAAACCATTTTAAAAGGGGTTGTAATGATACCCCCTCAATGGGATAGAAAAAGTTAGGGATAGATATATAGTCGAGTGCATCACCAATCTCAATGTATCTATATTAGATGATGAATTTTGTGTTTCATGATCTGCATAAAGAGATTGATAGTCTATTAGAGTGAATTTCTATTCAGTCAAGCACGTCACCTTGGGGTGCTATGTTTTTTTTCATGGGAAAAGTTGATGGAATTATGTCCCTATATATTGATGATCATGAATTGAATTATCTAAAAATGAATAATGATTATCCTATACCACTAATTAGTGGTTTATTCAATCACTATAATGGTGATTGTCGGTTCTTGAACATCGATCTATCATTGAGATATCACCATATGTGGGTGAAGGATGATGATGCTCCAAATACTACAATTTAATGTCATTATGGGCATTATGAGTTCATTATAATGTAATTAAATGTTATAAACTCATAATTTTTCTTCATGAAGTTTATGAATGAAGTCTTCCTAGTGTTTTTAAAATTGTTCATGGTGGTTTTTATCAAAGGTATTCTTGTATACTCTGTGTTTGAGGAGGATCACATAGAGAATCTGCAGGCAGTTTTGGGAGTCCTCAATCATCCACATCTATTCATAAATCAATAAAACTATAAGTTTTGGGATTATTAACATGATTTCTTCGGTAAATTCATGTCCCATAAGAAAGTATCCTGGTATTTGTGAAGGTAAAGGTAGTTTTCCCTGGGTGTCCACTTAGACTATTGTGAAGGTGTATAATTTCTCTGGTCTTGAAGAATATTAAAGGAGGTTCATACCTAAATTCTCTCTGATTTTGAATCCTTTAATATAATTTATTATAAATAATCTAGTGTTTATATGGAATCAAAAACATTATAAATATTTTTATTATCTCAAGTGGATGTTGTTTGACACCATGGTTCTTTATTTTTCAAAAGAGGGGGTTCAGTTTTAGGTTTTCTAAAATACTTCATGTCTCATATTTCTCAGTGTCTTAATGTAGTATGGAGGAGTTTTTTATATGGTTCTTGGTAGTTATGACCCCATTAATGTAACTATTCCACACATGTTCTTAAACTAGTATTAGTTCTATTTTCTTTGAAATTATGGAAACACTATCCCATTGGTAAACACATTGTGGTTTTCACCAATCACAATAGATGGAGGTATTCCTTCTCCTAGTGTTCCCTAAACTATTAAAAGTTATGGGAGATGGAGTTATTTTGGTAGTATTACTTAAAGGATTCTTATAACCTAGTAAAATGTAATTTTGTAGTTTATTTGATACGTAGGAAGTCATCTATTGATTCCATACATGAGTCTAGAGATTCTTGGAGATTTATTAAATAGATATCTATGATACATCTTGATATATGAAAGATTAGTATTATATGATGGATTTTTCAAATAATAGTGAAACCATTATTAGTTCATCATATGGAGGAGTCCCAGCAACGGGATTCTGAGGTGGATGAATGTCATGATTGATTGTTCTATATTGATTCCCCTAATGGATGGTCTAATGATGATCAAAATGAGGTATTATTTTATGGAAGGATTTTTTTCATTTGGTAATGTATGAGTTAATTCTAATTGAGTTCCATGGATCACTTATAGTAGTATATATTGGTGTGAAAAAAATATATTTTGCAGTAATAGGTCGGTTTTGGTAGTCTAGGTTGATGTTTTTGACTTCATATTTTGTGTCTTGATGTTTTCTAAACCAAAAGGTAAAGGATGAAGATTATGTTGATAGTGGTTCGATATGAACATTAGATGTTCCTAAATTGAAGTGGGAGGATATCTCAATGGGATTCATCACTGGTATACCACAAGCTCATGGAGGTTATTATGATATATGTTCAATAGTGGATTATTTGAAAAAATAAACTCACTTATTAGAAATCAATAAATCAACAACATTAGTGGATTTTTAATTAATTATATAGAGTAAGTGGTGAGGCATCAAAGATTCCCTGGGATAAAAATCTCTGAAAGTGGTCCTCATTTCATCTCTAGGGTGTGGAAAGGCATTGAATATGATTTTTTATCTCAATTCTTCTTGAGAACTACTTTCCTTCTAGATAATGATGTTCAGATAGAACAATCCACTTGTACTCTTTAATGATTTATGTTTTATAAGTCCTAGTTTTTTCATGTTTGGGTGTGAGGACCCTACCTTTGGTTGAATTTTACTAAAATAGTACTTTCCACTCCACTATTGGTATGAAAATATTTCAAACTTTTTAAGTCTGAACTTATCATTCTCCATTATGTTGGTATATGTTTGAAGAATTTATAACTCTTGGTTCTAATATAGAGCAAAGTATGAAAGATGTGGTTAAGATGTCCTACGAGATGATAGACATGGTACAAATCCATCAAAAACCCTATACTAGCCATAGGATGATGCATCTAGACTTTAACATTAGAGATCATGTGATCTTGAAGGAGAACCCTTGTCATTGGTAGTGAGCCTTTGATCATGGGAGAAAGATTTCCCCCATGTTTATTAGGGATTTTGAAATATTGGAATGTATTGGATCCATCTCAAATCGAATATAAATTTCCAAATATATGAGTTAGATTCATGATGTATTTTATGTTTTAAAGATTAACATCTTTCTTAATGATGATTTCACATCATAGATTGGGGAGATATGGGGGTTGATGACAAAGTTACCTTTGAGGAGTGACCCATGGAAATCTAGGGATTACGAAAGAAGGTGTTTTATAGGCATATAATTCCCTTAGTTTATGTCCTATGGTAACACGACGTCATGGAAGAGATCTCCTAGGATCTAGATTCGTGGTTTTATTCTACGTACCCTAAGATTTTTTATTCTTAATCTTATTTTTTAAAAATAGTTTCAATGTTGACCTTTATCTATCTTGTGTGATAGTTTACTCTTCTATGATCCCATGTTTTGTCATTTATCATGCATAATAGGTATCTTCCCAAGAAGAGTGTTTCATAGTATTTTACCTTATTTCTTGAAGTGATATAGTTGTACTATTGTAATGGTGAGATTATTGAGGGGCATCTCATAGGGTGGTTTTTTGGGTGACCATTTTCCTTTCCCTTCTCTTTGGGTTTGATTTTATTTCACTAGTGGTTTTTCCTTTTCGATGATGCTACATCGTAGATCTCGGTTGCGACACAGCCTTATTCTTTGGAATTTGAATTTTTTAGCATAGTGGTTCCCTTACATAGTGGTCCTTATCCTAATTTATAGGATCGAAGGCATTGAATATGCCATGTTTAGTAGAAATATCATTGACTAGGAATTCTGTGTCATGGTATCTTACCATATAGCATAGATATTTCTTATTTAATCATCTTTGTTTCTTTTTTTTATGGTGTTTCACTATGATTCTCTAATTTCTTGTTTTCTTATAAATTACCAAATCTCATTCAAACTTTTATTTCTCCTCAATATTTCTATCAAACCCCAGGTTCCCATGAGAGATTTTTTAAATTCATTTCAAGCCCTTCTAAATGGATCAAATAAATATATTCTAGTGATTGATCTATGATTATACAAGGTGAGATTTGAATTTTTCTATTTTGGTTTCTCCTCTATTAGGTTTTATTTTATACCATTATATATATCCATTATATGGAGGTTGATATCCTTCATTATCATGGTGTTATTTTTTATGTTCAGTGGTGTTTTGGTAGTATGGAAACCATGGGAAACATTGATTCTTTATGAGATTAGTGAGCAAGGATATACATTGTTGATCTGTTCTCATCCTAAGAACATTTAAATCCTTGATATTGGGAATTAATTTCATATAATTTATTTTAATTTCAATTGTGAAGTTATAAATATTTATCCAATTTTCTAATTATTGAATTATCCACAATTTACATTAAATAATAATTAAATAAGGGTTTGGTTCAGGGTTGTAGTGGCCGCATATTTTTATTCCTTATTAATAGTTAATATCTTGTTTTTCTAGATAAGGGTTTATATTTAATTATTATATGGTTCAGAATGGGTATTTTTCTTAGAATTGGATAAATAATTTAAATAAGGAAATTCTTGATGAATTTAATAAAGATTCATATTGATCATAATCATTCTTTCTTTTAATCTGATGTAAATCAGAATTTATATTTCAAGCATGTCTAAATAAATTGGCTTTTATATCTAATGACTTAGATTGGTCGTCTTTATAACCTATTTTAAAAGAATGTTTTAATTAAATATGGTAACAAATTTTTAGTTTATTGATGGTATTTTTTTGGGTTTAATGATCTCTCTTGCTTATAATAGCTTGATTCCTTGGTTCTATGGCCAAGAATCCATATTGAATGCCTGTTTTTTGCTTGATTCCTTATGTGTTTTATCTTAATGAATAGAATTCATATGTGATGTGATGTAAACATGGGATGGATGATTTTTTAAGGAGAAATGGAAGAAGGTACCTTGGTTTGTGGAAGTAGTTGGTGTCTATGATTGTGGGATGGGTAGTAATGTGCATAATGGTGTCAGAGATGGCATTGGGTTGAATGGAGTAAGTTAATGATGGGTTTTACAATTATTCACTGTGTTGGAATCTCAGATCTTGCTTTTTAAAGTTTGTATTTTAGAATCTAGATGACCTGGTTTTTTTCTCTATGCCTTTCCCACTACCTAACAGAGCTAGAAGTCCTTAGTTTGTTAGGATGAACAATATAGTACCATAAATTATGGAATTATAATGAATGTTAAATATTTTAACCCATTGGGTTGGGGGGCCTAGAAAAATGTTGACTGATTATAATTATTAATGAAACTTGGAATATATTGGATCAATCATGGAGGGAATATAATTTATCTGTTAATTATTGTAACGATAAATTTTTAATATAAATAATTAAATAAAATATTTCATAAAATGTTTGCATTCTAATAGGATATCTAGTCCACATTGGTGGTAGTTGGGTTTCCAAGAGATGATAGTTTGTGTCGAGGATAAAGAGAAGAAGTTTTCCATAGGGTGGTTTGGAATCTCAATATATATTCAGTATGTTTTTTATTTCATATTCACCCCCCCCATGTTGGTAGGGAAATGGAAACCCAATGGACTGTGAAAACCCAGAATTTTATCAATAAAATTTCCATTCTTTTAATTATGACATCCAGTATAAATCATATAAATCAAATATAGAACCAAATAAATACATTATTCTCATATTAAGAATTATACTTTAGTTAGAAAAAAAACCAATAACAATTCCAAATACTTCAGTGGGACAATAAATAGAAAATAAGATAATAAGAATAGGAAAACTTAGATCTACTCAACCACTAAAATGACTGCACTCATGAAAAAAGATATATAAATAAAACATAATGTTAATAATAAAATAATAATTTATAATATGAAAGTATAAATAAAATTTTTGTATCTTTTAAAGGAAAATAAAATATATTTATAACATTGAGTAAGTAAATAAATTTTCTAAAAATTATAAATTAAGTGTTGGTATTTTTTTGAAACGTAAATGATTATTTACAATTTTATAATTTATTTAATAATTTAAAAGAAATTATTTTCATAAAATAGATTCATAAATTAATATTTTATTTTCTTTTAATTATTAGATAATTTTATGATACCATAATTAATTTTTAAAAGGGTCATAAAATTGATTATAACATTAAAATTGGTATCTTCTTAATAAATGACGATTTTAATTAAAAATTAAAGTTATCATATTTAGATAAATATTTTGATAAAATGAAGTCCATTTTTTAATCTATACATCTAAATTTATTTGGGGATCATTTTTTGTATTTTCCTAAAATAGTTGAATTTTTGTGAATAGGTAAATACGATAATTTAGGGTATTCAACATTACAAGCAAATACATGAATTTTTGAGACGTGGTTGAGTAATGGATGCTGTAATTACCCTATATCTTGAACTTAATTTATCTATTAATTTTATTTATTAATGTGGATAAACACTATTTATAGTCTTGATCCAAAAAAATAAACAAATGAATAAAGTAATCAAAAATAACCATCTCTCCCCCTTATAAATATTACCCCTCACTAACCCTTATCCTAAAAACCTCATAAGCTTTTAATATTGTATAAATAATTTCCAATTATATTCCAAATCCTCTTTACCACGTTCAAGAACATTTTATCTCAATAAAAGACCAAACCCAAGTGCCTTAAGGTGGTTCTCAAGGAGACAACATTCCAAAGGAAAAAACCTCATTCTTTATCTTTAAAACTCTTTCTTTCTTAAACCTAATCCTCACATACCCTATCCAAAATAGCATGATAAATTCAATATAATAAATTTTTACTATAATTTTATTTTTTTAATGTAATATACATCATCAAATATCTTATTTTCCCCTTTTATATTAAAAATTAAAATATCATCCATGATATGTCAATTCACCGCCTTCATCGATACTGATTTTTATTTTTCCATTTACACCTTAAAATATGGTCATAAAACCACTATAAAGGATAAAATATATGTTAATATGTATATCATAACTTTTTCCATGTTTTTTAACTAATATATATACATAATATTAAATAGTAAAGCAGAACATGTTCTGGATGACTGAGGACTGCCAAAATAAACTAAACGTTTATCAGTAACCTTTTATTGAATGAAACATAATATAATAAGAAAAAAATGATATACCATAACATTTATAATTATGAAAGTATATTAATACAATTTCATTACACTTTTTGAATTTTTCTTCCATTTTACAAGAATTACCATAATTATTCCCAACGGAATCAACCATGTAACCATGAAACAAACACTCCTATAAGAACAAAATTAAACATTATAACCCAATGAAACAACCATAAATGAACTTAAAAAAATTAATAAATCAAATAAATTTATAATAGGTTCTTAATTAATTAATTAATGTATATAATTTGGTTATCCAAGACAATAAGTGCAAGTGAAGAACACCTTTAGATATAAGGAAAGGGATCTCTCCAAAACTTAAAAATTACCTTTGGATTAACCTTTCACTATCTTTACCCCCAATGTATTTTTTTCATTCCTATTACATAATTATTCTAAATTATGTTTATATATTCCAAAATTATGTATCTTGATAAATTAATCAGTATTTTATGGGTAAATACATGTCTAAAAATGTTCCCTTATTAATTCTTCTCGATAAGAAAACTCATTTCATGGAAATTTCTCCTTTACATACCCATTTTCAAGTACACTCTATAATCTGTTTTAAGAAAAAAAATCTAAATTCAATATTTTTATTGTGAAAAAAATATTTTAGTTCATTTTTTATTTTATACAAATGATTATTCCTTTGTACTCTTTAAATATTCTTTAATATTTTCCCTTAAACTACACTAAAGTGGCTCATTTCTTAAGTTTCTCAAACACTCTATTTCATGTATTCACATCAGTTGGACATCATTATATATAATTTATTTTTATTTTTATTTTATTATTATCTAAAAATTATTTAATCCCTTCTTTCATTAATACCATTATGGTATTCCCTTTTGTTATTCCTTGTGACATAATTATGATACCCATTTCCTTCCATTAATAACCCTTATATTTATTCCTTTTTTTATTCTTAATGTGGTGCGAATATGCATGAAAATGTTTTGATGGGTGTTACCAAATATTTTTTCAACAACTTGTGTATTTTTTAGCATCGATAGACTTCACGTATTTGATTAGGTAGTACGCCTAATCCATTATGGTACTTTTTCCACCATGTGATATAATCTTGGTAGTTAGCCTCGACTCATGTTTATTCCATGTTATATGTTTTTTCCACATTCCTATGTTTCCATGATCACATGTTCCCATGTTCAATATATTATTATTTTATATGTTTATTCATGTTTTATATATCTTTATATCACCATGCTACACCTTTTAACTCATGTTTCAAGCTTTATTCCAATGTGTATTCCCTTATAGGGATTTTTAGCTCATCCTTTTTATGCATGTATTCCCTAGGTTATCTTATTCAGATATATAATCACAAATGAAGTTATGACCTCATCATGGGAGATTAATGTAAATATGTTTTATTCAATTTCTATATTTTCATAAGTTAAGAAATAATTTTCTTTTATAATTTTATCATTCTATGTTTATAGTTTCCTTCTTTTATATGATCATTATCTAAGTATTCAGGACACCTATTTTTATTTTCATTTTTCTAGTCAATGGAGGGATATAGGATAAATTGTTCCAACAATAAATGTGATAGGAAATGTGATGATTTCCCTAATGAGATTCAAAACATGATGATAATGGGAGATCAGAACTTCATAATGGTATTGGCTAAACTGGCTAAATTTATGAATAATAACATGAATCATACAGAACGACCTCCTTCTATTAATAATGATCAAGTTATAGTAGAATCCTTTATGTTACAAAGGCCTCCTATATTTATCGGTTCTTCAAATCCCCACATTTTATAAAAATATATTAACTCCATTGAGAAGATTTTATTGATCCTCCAATGCTTAAGAGAAGAGAAATTTGTGCTTGTAGTCTATCGTTTTGATGGGGAAGTTGATCAGTGGTGGACACTGATAAAAAACAAGAACTCTGAGGAGGAAATTGATTTAATGTAATGGGAAGGATTCATGAAAATATTTTTTAATAAACACTTACCCCATAATCTATGTCTTAATATGGAGTGAAATTTCCTCAGTTCGAAGAAAAAGGATGATAAATATATCAGTGTGTATGAAGAAAACTTCACAAGTCTTACACAATATGCCTCTAGATTTTTAATAAACATGAAAATAAAAATGGTTCACTTCTTTATTAGACTAAATCTAAGTCTACAAAAATCATTATAAATTCAAGTTATTAACATCTATAAGGAAATTGTATTTTTTTCCCGTAAGGTTGAAATAAAGATCGGAGACTCTAAGTGGTATCATGGGAGTAGAGATAAAAAGAAGAAAATAGATTTTAATATGGGTGGATTAAAAGATAAATCCCATGATAGAAACAAAACCAAACATCCCAAATGTAAATATTGTGTGAATAAGAATCCTATAAACTATCTAAAAGGAACCAAGTGATCATTCAAATGTAGAGGATATGGGAATCAAATTAATTATTTATGAAGGGGTATGAAGAATCCAACAAATAAGGAATTATAAAGAAAGGTTCAAATCAATAATAATACTTTATTAAATTGTTTCAACTATAAGGAACATGGTAATTGTGTTGTCCAATTCCCTAAGACCAGGGTTTTCGGAGGAAATCAATAACAACAACCACCAAGGTAGCAAGAAAAGACATATGGTATCACTACTATTGAGGTGGATCCCAGCAATGATGCAGTGATAGGTACGCTAGTTATTCATTCAATAATTTTTAATGTACTATTTTATTCTAGTTATACATATTATTTAATATATTTTAAGTTTAGTAGAACTATTCAAACACCACCTCAAAATATGAAGTTTTTCTTATCTATAAGAATATAGAATAGGTAAATTATTTCATCCAAAGAATATAAATCCTCATTGGTTAAAGTTTGTGGACTGAGACTCCAAGAAAATCTCATATTACTTCCTTTTTTAGAGATTGGTGAAATATTGGTCATGGATTGTATATCTTTATAAAAATATAACAACTGTTGGGAAAGGTAGAACACTCTTCACATCCCAAGGCATCCCCCAATTCAGTACAAATTCAAGGAGGAAAATGAAACTCCTTCATAATCATTATCTAAATTGTGGATAGTTTTTCCTTATGATAAATAATATCTATCTCAAATGATACAGAGAAAAAGATAGGATCGTGCTCAATGACATGCCCATTATGAAGGACTACACTAATGAGCTTCCTAAATAATTGGTTGGTTGTCCTATAGACTGAGAGGTTGAGTTATAAATTGAAATTACACTTATATCTCTACCAATATCAATGACTTCATACATAATGTACACCATTGAGTTAGAAGAAATAAAGAAGAAATTATAAGAGAATGTGGGAAGGGGTTTGATATGCCCGAATGCTTCACAGTGGGGTGTTCCAATCCTATTCGATCATAATTAGAATAGATCAATATACCTATGAACTTATTTTAATTATCTCAAAAGAATCACGATAAAGAAAAACTATACCCTAACATAGATTTATGACCTTTTGATAAACTATGTTGGGGAAAATTATTTCCCTTAGATGGACCTTTGGTCTAGATATTAGCAATTAATGGTGAGGAGGGAAGATATTCTGAAGAATGCCTTTTAAAATAGGTATAGATACTAAGAGTTCATAGTGATTCCCTTTAGACTCACTAATCCTCCACCAATTTTAATGGACTTAATGAATAGAGTATCTAGATATTACCTCCAAAAAATCGTTGTAACCTTTATCAATGATATTATGATATAATCCAATAAAAAGGAGGAACATGAGTATAACGACCCATACTTTACATACATGGTTATTAATTCAAAATTGAATCATACTTATTACAACATATAACAATCCATGAGAGGACCGTATGGGTATAGTGTCTTTAGAAACTGGGAAACATAAACAACTGGTTTATAAATCATCTATGTTGTCTCCCATTTATTTAGTTATATCTAGAGTCCATTTTTGGCATATCCTACTTAATATCCTTCTTCCTGACTTGGGGAAAAGAAAACATACAAAAGGGTGATCTCAAATGCTCAGTAAGGGTAAACAAAAGAAATATCAAACATATCATTTTTATAAGAACATAACATTTTGAAAATATTATCCTTCAAAATAGATCATAACATGAGATAAATCATAGAAGTTAAATGTAATTCCAATAATCATAACCTAAACATGAAGCTTTGTGGAATATACACATAATCATAGAAAATCATTTCCTAGTAGTCAAGAGTCATTTCCAAGACTATCTTAGCAGACAAAGTCCTTTTCTGAACCAAGTTCACTCCTCATTTCAGTCCTATTTCACTGAACCATTTTAACCTACCATTCTATCCATGTCTATCTCATGAGCTATAAATCTTTACCCAATACATTGGAGGGAGATATAGGTCCCACCCATCTTATAATGATACCATTCTTATGTGTGCCACAAGATTATAAATCATACATCATAGCATAACCCATGTAATAAAAATGGGATTCTTATACATCACGTCATCATAACATAATCCATAAAAGGATATCGTAAAAATAATTCCATCATAACATAATCAAATCAATGTAAAAATAGGGATATAAACAGAACCCTATATTATCTTAGATGGAAAATAATTTTTATAAAACACTTGAACTCCATTCTTGAGGAAAATATCCTTTCTACTTCAAAAACATTTTCCTTTCTTAACATGTCATATGAATTTGAACTAAAAGAAGTTGATTAAAAATAAACTTGAAAAATTTCAAAGGAATATTCATGGAAATAATGTTCTAAAAATCCATTCATACCGTATAAGTTAAAAAAACATTATTCCCGTACTTTGGTCGGAAAATTCAAAATGTACCTCGTACGAAAAACGACAAAAGATTCCTTTCATATCTATTACTAAAAACTCACCGACGGGTAAATTTTGATTTGAACAATTTTAGGTGGATGGAAATAATATTACATATTGAGAAAACATGGATGTGGATGATAAATAATCCCCAGTAAATTCTGAAGTATAAACAATCTCGGATAAAATGAGATTGTGAGATTTTCCCTTACCTTAGGTCCGATTTGCTTCGTAAGTGTCTAAACCTCCTGTATAATGATTTAAATAATGTCATTGACTTATTCCAGAATCATACTTATTTTTACTATATCATATATGGGCATATTCTTATCTTCTTATTGGTAATATTTCATTGCTACTTGTTATTCGGGTGTTTATTGCTTTATGTTCGTATGTGTCTTTTGTCGAATAACTTCTTATTCCTCTTTTTAGGTTATAGACACCTCATTTATGGAATGGTATTAGTGTAATATATATCATATTTATTCATTCAATTCATTTATATAATCATTATGCAATTAAGATCATGTAGAACGAGTCGCATCACATCGTGGAGACGGTATTCCGTACGTACGCACGAGCGATGATATCGTTCCCATGATTGTGGAATTGTATTTGAGTGTATGTATACTATTTCAGGATCAATATCAATTTAAAATAATCATATATAGCCATTATTTACACCATTATACAAATCCAAGTAAGGTGGTGGTGGAAAATAGATTACACCACGACGTGGAGACGGTATTCCGTACGTACGCACACGCAGTGATTTCGTTTTCCGTAGGATGGATAGATGGTTAAATAGAGTTATTTAATACTTATAATAACATATCCGTATATCAGTGATACTGATGTTATTACTTCATAATTAAACAGCTAAAAAAGAATAAGTAGAATAATAAAAAAAAGTTGAAAGAATCAGTAACGGACATTACCTCTTCTTTGAAACGCCTCTTTGAGACCTCCTCTTAGGGCACTAAAATTGGTCTTTGAAGAAGACCAGGACCTCTAGGATGTTTATAGGGAAGTGTGGAAGTAAAATGGGTAGGGTTGGCCTAGATTGAAGGCTCAAATTGGTTTGAGGAGGAGAGGGAGTAGGTTCCCTTTTATAAGGGAGGAGAGGGGCACCTTTGGAAATATAAGAAATATTAGTTTATATTAAATCCCAACCCCACTTAAAAACTTCCAAAATGACTCATATTCAAATATTAGATGATATAGTGTTGTAATCCCATCAACTAATAAAATTTAGACACATTAGGAATTTATTTTAAACATTATCAACTTGATTTATCCTTATTTATCAATTTAATTTTATTTGTGGTAATAAAATTCTAAATTTTAAATTATTATAAATAATTACATATGTGTTTTGAATTTTCCATAATTTGACACTTTATGACATTTTAGACCATATAAATTTTAATTTCTAATTTTTAAATATTTTTGTGATTTTTAAACAATTTTATAATATGTTATTTTTATGAAATAACAATAGTGTCAATTTTGACACTATTTATTTATTTGAATTTAAATAAAATATATACAGAAGAAATGTTCGAACTAAAAGATTTAATAGATTAATAAAATGTCAAATGTATCTAAACAATTTGTGTAGAACATTAAATAGTTTATATAATATTTATTTTAATATTTTTAAAACCATTTATTTGATATTTTAATTAATAAAATAATTTCAACATCACTATTGTGTGATAATTAATAATAATTATTTAATCCCTAAAAATTCTAAAAAAATTCATTGATGTATATAATTGTATTATATTTATGGATAATATTCATGTTCGAAGTTTAATTAATTTTATCACTAAATTAAAATTATTATACTTATAGGATTTTAGAAAGTGACATGTTGTCACTTTCTTTGGTTTTATTAATAATTAAATTATTTTCATGGACAAAAGTCCATTAAATGAGTCTAATCCGACCCTTAGGTGATATGAGTCTACTTTTAGTCATCCAATAGAATTTTTTCAGGTGTTACGGTAATTTTATAATCATATATTTACCCATAATTACCCGATTTACCTTTAACTATGGTAAATAAAATTTACCGTAGTAACTATTCATAATGCCCAAAAATAAAAAAGAAGCCTATTAACATAATTTGGACCCACTGATTCCAAATATGGAATCCATTTTTCAAAATTTAAAACACATAAGTTGCAATTATTAATTTAAAATTAATCCAGTTGTTAAAAAAATGGGTTTTAGAAATTAAAACATTGCTAAAGATTGAAATGTTTTTACCTATGAATTCAATGTGAAATTAATGCTAATGACATTAATTATATTAAATGGTAAAAATATATTATATTTATACTTTAAAACCATTCAATATTATCATTTAACCATATAAATTATCTCAATGAAAAAAGTTGTTTTTTATTAAAAATTAGGGTATTTTACTATTCATCAAAATATGAAAGTTATCAGAAAAATATCAAAGATTTATCCAAAGTAAATTTGTATATCCTGATTTCAAAGAAGAATTTTATTTTTTTAAAATAGAACTTATAAACATGTCAACACTAGATTTAATGTGGGTGTGCCATCAAAAGGCGGCAAAACTGTATGTTTTGAAAAATACTTATTTTACATGAAAAATTTATTTTGTTCTCTTACCATGTTCTAGAAAATGTATAAGATGAATAATAATGTTATAAAATTCAAAATTTAGTTAATACTATTCATAATGGCTAGTCCATAATAATATATCTTTGTTTATTGAAACCCGGTATTGCGTACTACACACACATCGAGGAAGGTCGTGATTGCGTGTAATGCAAGCCAAGTCAGTATTGTGTGCAGTGAAAGATTTCTTTGTGTATAACATAATACATAAAAAAATATATTTCTCATAAAATATCAGGGTGTTACATTCTACCCCCCTTAAAATGAAATTCTCCCTTGAAATTCATCACTTCATTACAAACAGATGAGGATACCTCTCCCTCATCATATCCTCAAGCACCCATGTAGCTTCTTCTAATTGGTGGATCCTCCATAAAACTTTCACCAAGCGAGTGGTCTTGTTCTGAAGAAATTTTTTGCTATGATCCAGAATCTCTATCGGTTGTTCTTCATAAGAAATATCTTGCTCCAGCAGTACAACATCTGAGCTGAGTACATGTGAAGGATCGGGTATGTACTTTCTCAGAAGATATACATGGAACACATCGTGAACTTCAAAGAGATTCGTTGGAAGCGCCAATCGGTAATCTACCTTCCCAACACGATCCAGTATTTTGAAAGGACCGATATACCTAGGGCTCAGCTTTCCTTTATTTCAAAATCTCATGACCCTCTTCCAGGGAGATATTCGTAAGAACACTTTATCACCCACTTCAAACTCTAGGTCTTTTCTTCGGTTGTCAGCATAGCTTTTTTGTCGACTTTGAGCTGCTCTTATGTGTTGTTGAATAGATCTTACCTTTTCTGACATCTCATCAAAAATATCAGGTCCAAATAGCTTTCTTTCCCCAACTTCATCCCGGCAAGTTGGAGTTTTGCATTTCTTTCCATAGAGGGCTTCATAAGGAGCCATCTGAATACTGGAGAGAAAGCTATTATTATAAGAAAATTCCACCAAAGATAGGTGTTGATCCCAACCACCTTTGAAATCCATAGAGAAAGCTCTCAACATGTCTTCTAGATTTTGAATTGTCCTCTCAGACTAACCATCTTTCTGAGGATGGTAAGCAGTGCTGAAACTCAACTCTGTATCTAGAGCATGCTGAAGAATTCACCAGAATTTCGAGGTAAACCTCGGATCCCGATCAGATTTAATGGAAAGTGGTACTCCATGAAATATTACCACTACCTTTACATATATCCTAGCAAGTTGATCAAAAGAAAATATTCTCTAATAGCAATGAAATGTGCCGACTTCGTAAGACGATCAACTATAACCCAGATAGCATTATTTCCTTTGGATGTTTTAGGATGTCCAGTGGCAAAGTCCATAGTGATGTTTTCCCATTTCCATTCTGGTATGGGTAATGGTTGTAACATTCCCTTATACTTGTGTCTCTTAGCTTTAACTAGCTGACAAACCAAGCATCGAGAGACAAATTCAGCAACATCTCTTCTCATTCTATCCCACCAGAAGTACTCTTTCAGGTCCCTATACATCTTTGTACTTCCAGGATGAATAGAAAATGAAGAACTATGAGCCTCGTCCAGTAGCTCCTTCTTTAATTCTGGGATGGGAGGAACAAAAACCCGATTCCTGAACCTTATTATCCCATCACAATCAAGGTTGAATTCAGTAACATTTCTCACCTTCTTTTGTAACTCTACATCTTCTTTCTGTGCCTCTTTAATCTTCACGTGTATAAATGGTTGAACATTCATTTGAGAAAGATAATATTTTTCCCTTTAGATTATAATTCCAAGATCCATCCTTTGTAAATCCAGAAATATTCGATCTTTTGTGATCCTCATCATGGATAAGATAGCATGGTCTTGTCGACTTAATGTGTCTCCTACCTTTTTTTCTTTCCTAGGGTGGTAATGAATTGAGCAGTCGTAATCCTTAATCAGCTACAACCATCTTTTTTGACGCATATTCATCTCCTTTTGTCTGAAAATATACTTTAAACTTTTATGATCAATATAAATATCACACCTTTCACCATAAAGTTAATGCCTCCAAATCTTTAATGCAAATATTACCGCAGATAACTCCAAATCATGAGGTGGGTAATTTTGCTCATGGATTTTAAACTTTCGTGAGGCATAAGCTATCACCATATCATTTTTCATGAGAACACACCCCAGTACCCTCTTGGATGCATCACTGTAAATCACAAACCTTTCTCCACATCAAGGTAGTCTGAGCACAGGTGCACTGGCTAACCTTGTTTTTAGCTCTTTGAAATTCTCTTCACATTCCTCCATCCGAACAAACTTAACTCCTTTCCGATTCAACTTGGTGAGTGGGTTAGATAACCTTGAAAAATCATTCACAAAACGTCGGTAATATCCATCCAAACCAGGAAAACTTCGGATCTCAGTTACTTTTGTTGGTCTCGACCATCTTTCGATAACCACTGTTTTTTCTAGATCCATAGATATCCCTTATTTTGAGATTATGTGACCCAAAAATGCAACTTTTTAAAGCCAAAATTCACACTTGGTAAATTTGGCATAAAGCTTCTCCTTTCTTAGGGTCTTTAATAAAATTCTCAAGTGATATTCATGTTCTTACTTTCTCTTTGAATAGACAAGAATATCATCTATAAAGACTACCACAAACTGATCAAGATAGTCTCTAAAGACTTTATTCATCAGATCCATGAAGATAGAAGAGGTATTAGTAAGACCAAATGGCATCACTATAAATTCATAGTGTCCATACCTTCTACGGAAATCCGTATTTGGTATATCCTCCCTTTTGAACCTTAATTTATGATACCCTGAACGAAGATCAATCTTGGAAAATTATTGAGCTCCACGTAGTTGGTTAAATAATTCATCAATGCATGGGAGAGGATATTTGTTCTTGATAGTGATCTTGTTAAGTTCTCGATAATCAATGCAGAGTCTCATTGATCCATATTTCTTCTTAACAAACAGAATAGGTGCTCTCCAAGGTGACGCACTAGGGCATATGAATCCTTTATCAAGATTCTCTTGGAGTTTCTTCTTCAATTCCTACAACTCCATTGGGGCCATTCTATAAGGTGTATTTGAAATAGGCAAAGCACCCGGTACGAGTTCTATTGAAAACTCAACTTCACGATTTGGTGGAAGACCTGGAAATTCCTCCGGAAAGACATCATAAAAGTCCCATACAATGGTCATATTATTATTCGTGAGTTTCTCTCCAACCATTTGAGATAAATAACCTTCATTTAGTGGAATCAAGACCCATAAGATGGAAGAAATTTCCACTGGAAGGTTATGTTCATCCTTGCATCGATAGACGATCAAAGATTGATCTGGAATATGAAATGTGACTTCCCTTATTTGGAAATTGATATAAGCTCCATATAAAGAAAGACAATCCATGCTAAGAATCACATCAAATTCCACTATAGGAAGCATTACCAGATTTTCAGGAAGCACTTTCCCACAAACTTCAATCGGAGGAGAATTGTAAACTTTTGATGCGACTGTTGTGCCATTAGGAGTTGTCACAGCCAACTCAACATCTAATTGTTGAGGTAATATAGAGATACCCTTAGAAAATTTTCAGAAATAAAAGAGTGGGTGGATCCAGAATCAAATAAAACATTTGCTACTTTAGAGTGGATGGTAAGTGTACCTCTCACCACTTTGTTGTCGTACTCCACATCATCAATAGTAATTGCATGTGACTTTCCTTTGTATTTGGCCTTAAGAGTTTGTTGACTACGATCATCATCATCAAACCTTGTATTTGGTCATTGATTGGCCTAATTCTCTATCTCCTTGCACTTGAAACATTGAAGTGTAGTAGGTTCATTCTGTGTATCCCTTCTTTTGTTTGCATCATTAGACATGTTCTTCCCATTATTTAGACATTCAATAGCCCGATGACCTTCTTTCCCACACTTATAACATTTTCTTGTCCCCTTAAGAAAATTCCCTCTATGTTTCTTTCCACAATTTGAGCATAAAGGAAAGCTCATCTAATTTTCAGTGTGGTCTTTAGATTTTCATTTGAATTCCATTTTCCTCTTCTTATCAAACCCATGTGACTTATGGGTTACACCAATCTCCATCTCAACCTTGAGAGCACATCGAAAAATTTCCTCATAGCTATTGAAGTCCCTTATGTCTAACTCCCTTCAAAAAATTGGTTTTAAGCCACTAAAGAATCGATCGATTTTAGTCTCAGGTTGGATAATAATTCAAGAAGCGTGCCTTGCAAGTCTTGTAAAATTTTCTTCGTAGGTATCAACAGATTCATCATCCTTTTGCTTCAGTTAAAGAAACTCCTTCTCCATCTTTGTTCGAAGAATACGAGTTAAATACTTATTGAAAAAGAAGTTCTTGAACTTGTCCCATTCCATGAACTCAATTTCATCCCTTTGCCTCGTGTTCCTAATAAGATTCCAACATTGATCAGCATCACCTTCTAAACGATATACTACTAAGATGACTTTACCATGTTCAGAACATTGAAGAACTGAAAATATCTTTTCAGTGGTACTGATCCATTATTCAGCCACTAATGGATCAGAAGACCCACTGAATGAAGGTGGACGCTGCCTCATGAAAGATTCAACAGAATTTTGCTCCTTCCTTTGATCATTTGGAAGTCCTGCATGATTCATAACTTGAGAAAGTTGTGTGATCACGGCTATAAGCTTTTGCATTCGAGCTCCCATAACGTTTGGTTGCTCAGGAGGACAATCATTTCATTTCCCGTCGCATTCCGCATTAACACGGTTCCTTCGAGTTCCAGCCATTGACTAAAACCAAGAATAATAGTGTGAGATACACTAATTGTAATAGGAAAACCACATAATCAAGAATAAAATTTCACACTTAAGGTCTTATCATAGGTTGTTCATGGCCATTTCTAAAACACTAAAATTGTGTTCTAGGCTTAGACATATCCTTAGGTTTCTTACTAAGGGTTTCACATCCATGTTTCCAAAGGTTGACTATACCTTTCCTGTAATACCAACTACAATGAACCATGCTTTACATACATGGTTATTACTTCAAAATTTAAGCATACTTATTAAAAAATATAATAAAACCATGAAAAAACCATATAGGTATAGTGTCTTTAGAAACTGGGAAACATAAACAACTGGTTCATAAATCATCTACGTTGTCTCTCATTTATTTCATCATATCTAGAGTCCCTTTTTGGCATATCCTAATTAATATCCTTCTTCCTGACCTGGGGAAAATAAAACACACAAAAATGTGAACTCAAATTCTCAGTAAGGGTAAACAAAAGAAATATCAAACATATCATATTTATAAGAACATAACATTTTGAAAATCTTATCCTGCAAAAGAGATCATAACATTGGATAAATCATAGAAGTGAAATGTAATTACAATAATCATAACTTAAAACATGAAGCTTTGTGTCATACACACATAATCATATTAAATCATTTCTTAGTAGTCAAGACTCATTGCCAAGAATATCTTAGCAGACAAATTCCTTTTCTGAACCGAGTTCACTACTCATTTCAGTGCTGTTTCACTGAACCGATTTAACCTATCGTTCCAGCCATGTCTATCTCATGAGCTATAAATCTTTACCCAATGCATTTGAGGGAGATATAGTTCCCACCCAGCTCATAATGATACTATTATTATGTGTGCCACAAGATCATAAATCATACATCATAGCATAACCCATGTAATAAAAATGGGATTCTTAAACATCATGTCATCATAACATAATCCATAAAAGGATATCGTAAAAATAATTCATTCATATCATAATAAAATCAATTTAAAAATAGGGATATAAACAGAACCCTATATTATCATATATGGAAAATAATTTGGATAAAACACTTGAACTCCATTCTTGAGGAAAATATCCTTTCTACTTCAAAAACATTTTCCTTTCTTAACATGTCATATAATTTTGAACTAAAAGAAGTTGATTAAAAATAAACTTGAAAACTTGTAAAGTAATCTTCATGGAAATAATGTTCTAAAAATACATTCATGTTGTATAAGTTAAAAAAACATTCTTCCTGTACTTTGGTCGGAAAAGTCAAATAGTACCTCGTATGAAAAACGACAAAAGATTTCTTTCATATATTTTACTAAAAACTAAAAGAAGGGTAAAATTGGATTTAAAAAATTGTAGGAGGATGGAAATAATATTACATATTGAGGAAACATGTATGTGGATGATAAATAATCCCCAGTAAATTCTTAAGTATAAACAATCTCGGATAAAAATGAGATTGTGAGATTTTCCCTTACCTTAGGTCCGATTTGCTTCGTAAGTGTCCGAACCTCTTGTATAATCATTTAAATAATGTCATTGACTTATTCGAGAATCATACTTTTTTTATGATATCATATATGGTCATATTCTTAGCTTCTTATTAGTAATATTTCATTTCTACTTGTTATTCGGGTGTTTATTACTTTATGTTTGTATGTATGTTTTGTCGAATAAATTCTTATTCCAATTTTTAGGTTATAGAAACCTCATTTCCAGAATGGTATTAGTGTAATATATATTATATTTATTCATTAAATTCATTTATATAATCAGTATGCACTGAAGATCATGTAGAACGAGTCGCATCACATCGTGGAGACGGTATTCCGTACGTACGCACGAGCGATGATATCATTCCCATGATTGTGTAATTGTATTGGAGTGTATGTATACTATTTCAGAATCAATATCAATTTACAATAATCATATATAGTCATTATTTAAACCATTATACCCATCCAAGTATGGTGGTGGTGGAAAATAGATTACACCACTGCGTGGAGACGGTATTTCGTACGTACGCACGCGTGGTGATTTCGTTTTCCATAGGATGGATAGATGGGGAAATAGGGTTATTTAATAATTATAATAACATATCAGTATATTATTGATACTGATGTTATTACTTCATAATGAAACTACTAAATAAGAATAAGTATAAGAAGAAATAATGTTGAAAGAATCGGTAACGGACATTACCTCTTCTTTGAAGCGCCACTTTGAGACCTCCACTTAGGGCAGTAAAATTGGTCTTTGAAGAAGACCAGGACCTCTAGGATGTTTCTAGGGAAGTGGGGAAGTTAAATGGGTAGGGGTTGGCCGAGCCTTAAGGCTCAAATTTGTGTGAGGAGAATATGGAGGAGGTGCCCTTTTATAAGGGAGGAGAGGGGCACCCTTGGAAATATAAGAAATATTAGTTTATATTAAATCCCAACCCCACTTAAAAAGTTCCAAAATGACTCATTTACAAAATTTAGATGATATAGGGTTGTAATATCATCATCCAATAAAATTTAGACATGTTAGGAATTTATTTTAAACATTATAAACCTGATTTATCCTTATTTATCAATTTAATTATATTTGTGGTAATAGTATTCTAAATTTTAAATTATTATAGATAATTACTAATGTGTTGTAAATTTTCCATAATTTGACACTTTATGAAATTTTAGACCATATAAATTTCAATTTATAATTTTTAAATATTTTTGTGATTTTTAAACAATTTTATAATATGTTATTTTTATAAAATAACAATAGTGTCAATTTTGACACTATTCATTTATTTGAATTTAAATAAAATATATACAGAAGATATGTTCAAAATAAAATCTTAAATAGATTCATAAAATGTCATATGTATCTATAAAATTAGTTGATCACATTAAATAGTTCATATAATAATTATTTTAATATTTTTAAAACCATTTATTTGATATTTTAATTAATAAAATAATTTCAACATCAATATTGTGTCATAATTAATAATAATTATTTAATCCCAAAAAATTCTAAATAAATTCATATGATGTAGATAATTGTATTATATTTTTGGATACTATTCATTTTTGAAGATTCATTAAGTTTATCACTAAATTAAAATTATTATACTTATAAGATTTAAGAATGTGACATGTTGTCGCTTTCTTTGATATTAATAATAATTAAATTATTTTCATGGACAAAATTCTAATAAATTAATCTAATCAGACCCTTAGGTGATATGGGTTGACTTTTAGTCATCCAATAGTATTTTGGCAGGTGTTAGGGTAATTTTATAATCTTATATTTACCCTTAATTACCCGATTTACCTTTAACTATGGTAAATAAAATTTACCGTAGTTACTATTCATAATGCCCAAAAATAAAGAGTAGCCTATTAACATAATTTGGACTCAATTATTCCAAATATGGAATCCATTTTTTAAAATTCAAAACACATAAGTTGTAGTAATTAATTTAAAATTAATCTCGTTGTTAAAAAAACGGGTTTTAGAAATTATTACATTTCTAAAGATTGAAATGTTTTTACCTATGAATTCAATGTGAAATTAATGATAATGACATAAATTATATTAAATGGTAAAAATATATTCTATTTATACATTAAAACCATTCAATATTATAATTTAACCATATAAATTATCTCAATGAAAAAAGTTGTTTTTAATTAAAAATTAGCGTATTTTTACTATTCATCAAAATATGAAAGTTATCCTAAAAATATCAAAGATTTATCCAATTTAAAATTTTTTATCCTGATTCCAAAGAATAATTTTATTTTGTAAAATTGAACTTATAATCATGTCAAAAACTATATTTAATGTGGGTGTGCCATCAAAAGGCGGCAAAACTGCATTTTTTAAAAAATACTTATTTTACCTAAAAAAATTACTTTGTTCTCTTACCATATTCTAGAAAATGTGTAAGATGAATAATAATGTTATAAAATTTAAAATGTAGTTAATACTATTCATAACGGCTAGTCCATAATAATATATCGTTGTTTAGTGAAACCCGGTATTGCGTACTACACACGCTATTGAGGAAGGTTGTGATTGCGTGTAATGCAAGCCAAGTCAGTATTGTGTGCAGTGAAAGATTCTTTTACGTATAACATAATACATAAAAAAAAATATACTTCTCATAAAATATCAGGGTGTTACAATGAGGATAATATGAACACTATACTAAAGACTTTGTAAAGGGTGAAACTACATGCAAAGTACATTAAATGTGAGTTCTGGATGGAGGAATTATCATTATTGGGGAATTTTATCACCAACAAAGGGATTTCTATAGAGACTTCTAACCCCAAGGAAATTAAGGAGTGACCCAGAACAACATCTATAAAAGATATTTATAGTTTACTTGTTCTATCTGTGTATTACTGATATTTTTTTGGAACTTCTCATGAAATTCAAACCCAATAACCAGGAATTCTTGAAAGGGGGTAAATTGTTTCTAGACCACTAATCGTGAATAATTCCTTAAAGAGTTGAAAAATAGGCTTATCACTACACCAGTACTTGTACTACCAATAAGTTGGAACTCTTTGTGGTATATAATGAAGCTTAAAAATGGGAGTAAAAAGTGTAATGATGAAAAATGGTAAATTGATAGCATATTCCTTAAAGAAGTTAAAAGTTCATAAGAAAAAATTTCCCACGCATGATCTAGAGTGGGAGGTTGTGATCTTTTCGTAAAAAGTCAAGTGGAATTATCTCTATGGGGATAATTGTGAGATATATGATGATCATAAGAGCCTCAAATATATATTCACATAGAAGGATCTTAATATGCACCAAGAAATATGGTCAGATCTCATCAAGCATTATGACTCCTCAATCCACTACCATCCTGCAAAATAAAATAATGTGGAAGATGCTCAAGGTAGAAAGGATCCTACAAATTTATCAATTAAAATAATTTAGAAGGGTTAAATCTTATTATAATTATAAAGGATAGACATAGGGATCATTAAGGAACGAACCTCATAAATTATTTCTCAAATGATTGGTCAACCATACCTTTTAGAGAAGATAAAGGATGATCAAATAAATGATGTGGAAATTAAGTGAATAGTTGAAGATATAATAAATGAGAAATAAACAAAATTCAAAATTGATGAGTAAGGAGTCATAATATTTGGGTCACAACTTTGTGCACCATCTCATCCAGAGATAAACAAAGAGCTTCAGAATGATGCACATAGCTCAACTTTCTCTATTCACCCAGAGAGCACAAAGATATATCGATATATCTAAGAGAACTATTTGTGGGGAAATAAGATTAATAATATTACTGAATATATATCAAAGCTTCTGGTACATCATCAAGTGAATGCTGATAGGGAAAATTATTAAGTGATAATGAAACCATTACCTATACCAACATGGATATGGGAAAATATAACTATGGACTTTGTCATTTGATTTAAAAAGTGATCAAGAGGAAATAATTCTATATGGGTTGTTTTGGATAATCTTACCAAGACATCCCACATTATTGAAATTTGAGAAGACTCCTCACTCGATAACCTTGAATGGATATACATAATAGAAGTGGTGAGACTGCATGGAGTACCATTGTCAATTGTATCTAATCGACATCTAAGATTCATGACCAAGTTCCAGAAAATTCACCAATATGATATAAACCCGAAGATAATCTTTAGTATGGATAATAATCCTCAAAATGATGAACAATCTAAGAAGACTATTCAAAAACTAATACCAGTTGATATCATGTTCTATGATCTTTAAAATAATATATGAACAACATCTACCTCTAGTAATTTTTTCTTATAATAATATTTTCCACTCAAGCATCCAATTGGATCCATATAAATACCTTTATGTGAAAAGATATAGAATACTCACATGATGGGATTAATTCAATGAATATAAGCTGATGGGACCTAAAATGGTTGAAGAAATAGTAGAAATGATAAAGGTTATTGAGCAGCATATCAAGGCAACCCAAAGTCAAAAGAAGATAAATGTAGATAATCATCAATTGGACTTAGAGATTGAGGTTGGTGACAAGTTATTAATTTGTATATCTCTATGGAAGAGAGTCATGATATTTTTGAATAAAAAAATTCTAAGTCACATGTACATCAGACCCTTTGAGATTTTTGATCATGTCAGAGTTATGGCCTATAAACTAGAACTTACACCAACCATGTATAATGTAGATGATGAATTCCACATATCCCTATTGAGTAAGTACATACTGAATCCCTCACATGTACTAAATTCATAGGTGGTACAGTAATATTACGATCTCTCTTATGAGGAGTAGTCGGTGAAGATCTTGGATTATATAGATAAAGTTATATGCAAAAAGATTACTCACATGGTCAAAATATACTATAGAGGAACCATAAATACAAAGACATGACATGGTAATTAGAAGAAGCGATGAAGGAGAAATACCCTTATATATTTTCACTATAATATGTAAAATGAGATTTTGAGGGAGAAATATCATAAGGGGGGAAGAATGTGATTAACAGGAATTTTATCAATGAAATTTCTATTCTTATAATTATTTCATGTAGTATAAAGCATATGCATCACATAGAGAACCCAATAAAAAATTATTCACATAAATGAGTCATCAATCTTTAGTAAAAACAATAATAATTCCAAATATTATAGCGGGACAATAAATTGAAAATAAGATAAAAATTATAGGAAAATTTGGAATTTCTTGATCCACTAGAACTACCGCATTCACGAACAAAGTTGTAGAAATAAAACATAATGTTAATAATTAAATATTCATTTAAAAGTTTAAAATTTAAAAAAAAAAATTTGTATAGTATAAATTAAAATATGATATATTTATATCATGTAATAAGTAGGTAATGTTTTTTGAAATTAGAAATTAATTTTTGTATTTTTTTAACATAACTCTTTATTTAAAATTTATAATTAATATAATGATTTAAAAGAAAAATTATTTTCAAAATGGAGTCTATTTTCAAAATTTATAATTAATATAATCTGTTAGAATATTTTTTTCATAAAATGGAGTCTATTTTTTAAGTATACATATTGAAAATTTGGGGGGATAATTTTTGGGATATTTTAAAAATAGTTGAATTTTTTGAATAGTGAAATATGGTAATTTACGGTATTTAAAATTATTAGGTAATAAATGAATTTTTGAATCATGTTTCAGTCATGGATGATTTAAGTTCCCATTATCTCAAACTCACATGATCTATTAATAATATTTAGTCTTTTAAATCAATACTATTAATAGACTTGATCCAAAATAATAAACAAATAAAAAAACACCCCTCTCCTCTCCCAATAAATAACACCCCTTATCCTCACACCTCATAAGATTTGTATCCTATATAAATTATAAATAATTACATTACCAAGCCTCTTCCACATGTTCAATACCTACTGGTCTAAACAAAATAAAAAACCCAAGTAAATTAAGGAGGTTCTCATGGAGACAACATTCAAATGGTAAAATCTGCATTCTTTCTCTTTTAAAGACTTTCTTTTTTCTATAGTATCCTCACCTCCCCTATACAAAATATCATGATAACTAATTTATCATATATATACTAGAATTTTATTATTTTAATATAATATCCATCATCAAATCTCTTCTTTCCCCCTTTTATCTTAAAAACCAAAACATAGACAGTGATATGTTGATCCATCACATTAATTGTTGATGATTTTTTGTTTTCCAATAACGCCTTCAAGGTAGGTAATAAAACTATTATAATGGTTAAAAAATATTTTAATATGTATGTTATGAATTTTTATATCTTCTAAAACTAATATATTTACATAAAATTAAATAATGAAAAAAAAACTTCATCGTGGTGATCCAAAAACCGCAAAAATATACTAAACGTTCCTCATTAACTTTTTATCAAATTAATCAAACACATATTAGAAAACAAAATGATATATGGGACTATTTAAAATTATGTAAGTATATTACAACCATTTAATTCCACCTCTATATTTTTTCTTCCATTTAACAATAACTCCCATAACTATACTCAAGGGAACTGACCAAAAAACCATGAATCTAACACTTTGAGAAAAATGAAAGTATACATTATAACTAATTAAAATGGACATAAATGAAATTAATAAAAATATAACAAATAAAATACATGTGTAAGAGGTTAAAAATTAATTAATAAATGGTTTTAATTTGATTTTTCATTGCATTAAGTGCAAGGGAAGAACACATTCAGACGTAACGTAATGGATCTCTCTGAGCCTCCAAATTACCATTGGGTTATGCTTTCTCTCTCATTACCCCAAAATTTTTATTCATTTTTCTTGTATACCTCTTATATATTCTATTTAAATGTTCTAGACTTATGTATCTCGATCAATTAAACCTTCTATGATGGGGAAATACATGTTAAAAAAGGTCCCCCACTCACTTCTTCTCGATAAAAAAGCCCATTTCAAGGGAACTTCTCTATTTCTTATCCATCTTCAAGTACACTCAATAATATATTTCAATCCAGCAATATATTTCTAAAATAAATATTT
This sequence comes from Viscum album, assembly GCA_963277665.1. NCBI lineage: Eukaryota > Viridiplantae > Streptophyta > Magnoliopsida > Santalales > Viscaceae > Viscum > Viscum album. The sequence continues at coordinate 1,621,899,582 of OY728150.1, forward strand.
TTATCTTTAAAAATCTATTTTAGTTCATTTTTTTATACAAATGATTATTTCTTTGTCTTCTTTAAATATCATTAATATTTTCCCTTAAACCATATTAAAGTGGCTCATTTCTGAAGTTTCTTAAACACCCTTTTTCATATATTCAATTCTGTTCAACATCATTATTTATTATTTATTCATATTTTTTGTTATTTTATTTTCTATAAATGATTTAATCCTTCAATTATTGATACCATTATGATATTCCCTTTGGGTATGCCTTATGACATGATTATGATATCCATTTATTTTAATTGGTAACCTTTAGGTTTATTCCTTATGTTTTATTCATAATGTGGAACATATATGCATGAACATGTTATGATGGGTGACCCTAGATATCACCCCCAATGAAGTTTTTTTTGTTTAGTTTCATAAGATGTCATATATAGGATTAGGTATCAAACCTAATCCATTATGGGAATTTGTCCACCATGTGATATAGTCTTGGAAGTTAGCCTCGACTCATGTTTTTGTCATTTTATATGTTTCTTTCTCATTAATATTTTTCAATGATCACTTGAAAACATATTCTATATGTTATGATTCCATATATTTAATTATGTTCAATGTATCTATATGTCATCATGTTATTCCTTCTAACTAATTTGTTATGCTTTTATTCATGTGTTTATTCCCTTACTAGGTTTTTCAGCTCATCCCTTTGGTCTATGTTTTCCCTAGGATATCCTTCGTAGATATATGATCTCAAAGAAAGTTAGTAGTTCATTATGGAATATTAATATAGATATTTTTTATTATATTTCCATATTTTCAATTTTATGTTCCTAGTCTTCTAAAGAAATTATAATTTAGGATCCTTGTTCTATATTTTATGGTTAATTATGCTTAAAATCATGTAATAATATGTGTAAAACACAAGGGTAACTATATAGACTTTCTGGGTGTTTTCTCCAAAATCCAGGTTGGAAAAGAACATATGGTTAACTACCCCCTCTTACCTTGCTCACTTGTACTAGTTTTATTATGTTTTGTTATGTAAGGTGGTTAAATTCCAATATATTTTTTTAGAGGGATGTAATGGCATGTGGTTATTTTTCACACACATGTGGCTCTAGATATAGTGTCTTAAGAGTAATTATAGGTATACAATGTTATGGATGTAATGTCTTGAGGTATACTACCTAGTGTACGAGTTATGGTAGATCTTAGTAAACAATTCAGTTACAATATATATATGGGGTTATTGATGATGATATGATGTGTTACATATCGTGCAAAATATTTTATATTTTCCTAGATGATTTTAGGAAGGATTTTTATAGGACAGAGATAGCTTGGGACGTTTGATATTGGGGAATGGTGGAGAACCTATGGAGAAGTAGTAGTATAGTGACTTCTCTATTATATCATGATAGATATTATATTATTACTTGTATAAAATACTTGGTGAGAGATCCATGTAAATATTGGGAACTTATCTTACTGGATTAAGTAACATGTTATTTTGACTACTCATTCACCAGAATTAATTATGATTTATTCGCTTTTTCATGAGTGGGTCTGGGTAGTATCCAACTAAGTATACTTATTATGCTCACCCTTCATCTATATAAACATTTTTCCATGTCCACATGAGCATGTATATAACAATTCAGAATTTTGAATCCTCTAAATTGATATCATCTTTGATATATTCTGTCACATGCAACACCAATCCAAAGAAATAACCTACTAAAACAAACAGGTAAACATTAAAATTATTGTAATAGTATAGTTTTTATTAAATAAAATGATAATAATCAACGAAAAAATTATATATTATTATTTTCATGGATTAATATTATAAAATTAAGAATGTCTTTCAAAGAAACATTTAAAACAGGGGTATTGTATTTACCCTGATAAATTAAATTGAGCATAGTTAAAATTTAACATTAATAGGTAATATTTATGTTTATAAGATAATATATGAATATTCAATTATTTATAAATATATGTGAAAAAATATTAAAGACAATTGAATTTTAAGAGGTCGTTTTCAAATAAAAATGGGGTTTCTACACAATTTGTACATTTATTAGAATAAATATATATATAAATTTTATAATCCAAATTTTTTTAATTTTATTTTTCAATTTATAATTTCAAAAATTATCTTAATCTTTATTTTTTATATTTTTTATAAAAAAAATATTGTTATTTATGTGAATAGTGTAAAATATCATTTTTACAATTAATATAACTTTTATGAAATTATTAGTATCTAAGTATGAATTATAAATTCATGAAACCTATTTCAAAGGGAAAAAAATTATTTTAAAATTTACCTTATTTTTAAAAAATATGGTTTTAATTTAAAAAACCATATTTTAAAATTTATAATTTCTATTATGATTTTTAAAAATTATTTTTAATACATTATACATTTAGTATTTTTTAAAAAATTATCACATTTATAAATTTTATTAAGTAAAATTGATTTAAAATTTGGAATCAGAATGTCTAAATTATGTAATGACTTTCATTTTATTTTTTTAATAAAGGATAAATTCCCAAATGAAAAATCTAGTTACCTTTATAAAAGCTAAAATGGTAAAAGTAAAAAATATAAAAGTAAAAGACATCAAACATGTCTAAAACATGTGTGGGAATATGTGGTTGAAGAATTTATCAACATTATCACTTACTAGATATATTATTTCTCAATTTTTCATCTAGTTTCTTATGTATTGACTTACCATTTTGAAGAGTTTTACATATTTACAAAAATTACATTCCTTTCCACTTATAATAGGTGATCTCCTCTCCACACTACCACTCAAACCAAAACCACCTTATTTCAGATGAAACTATACTGAGTCCACTTCTAAACACTCTTAGACACCTTAATGTGTTTTATTTCATCTAAAAATACCATACATAAAAGGTTTAACCCCCTTCACAAAGGAGGTAACCAAATAATGAGTTATAGATTCTTAACCACTCTTTCTCTTTTCTTTTCCGTTATGTGTGTCCCTTCTATCTCAAATTAATTTTTACCATGTCATAATTATAACATACGAATTATTTTTAAAATTATATTTTATCATAATGATGGTACAATATTGATCAACCCTTCCCATTTCCCTAAGAAAAGTGAGAACGACGTTTCTGTGCGTATGAACTACCGCCTCCATAAAAAGTCATGTTTTCTTACTTAAAAACCATACATAGTTGGTCTTAATGTTTAATTTTATAAATATTATCATAGTTATAACATATTTTAAACTATTTAATCATAAAATATATTATTAATTTCTACTATACTATGGAAAATGAAATCATCAACCATGTGTATGTGTGGAATACCGCCTCCATGGGACCATTGATTTCTATTTTTCTTTTCAAAAATACCATACATGGATATTCATGAGAATGGTATTAATGGATAAATATAATGTTTATTGTATCATTAAGTTTCCATAATGAAAAATTATAGAACCTATTAATTATATGACCAACAATTAATAATTATTAACTCAATCGTTTAAATAAGAGAACTAAGATTAAATTCTTTAATTAAAATTATGTATATCTGTATATCCATTACATGTTATAATAAATAATTTATAAATATGATATATAAAACTAATAAACACTAAATTATATTATTAAGATACTTTTTTAATTATATTACAAATAAATCACCTTATAACCTACAATAATCATGGTATACTCTTATTTGGGTCTGTTTGACCACTAACTTGAAAATAGTAATGAAAATGAATAATGAATTATTATAAAATCCTAATTACTAAGATAATATGATTAAAATATGTAAATAATGATTTATTTTGGGGTATATTCATCAATATTTAGTTATCTAATTAATAAAACACACTTCATGGTATAGAAATCACCTAAGAATGTTCATAGTGGATTTTATTATTGAGGATAAAGACTAAATAACTGATGAAAACAAATATAAAATTCAAATATCAATATAATTCATCCATTATAATATATATTTCTCCAAATTAAATTTTTTTATTCTAAATGAGGATAAGGTTCCAGAAATGACCAGGAAACAAAATAAAATATCCAAGTTAGTGTGGGATGAAGTTGTGAAAGCCAACGACATCACTTATCAACAGGTTCACTTTTTTTGGTGGAAAGGATTGCATAATGGAGAAAAAGTAACATAATTAACTTTTATGCTGGGGAAATGAGGAATTATTCCACCTTATTTCCTTATCTCCAGTAATGAAGAATAACTATGTGATTAGTGATGTTATCCTTAATACTTTGAATGATGTAAGATATATTCTAGGGAATATTACCATGATCACATATGGAGATTTGAAGGATAAGGGAGTCAATTTCAATCATTTTAAGCTAGATATTATTCTTCTTACAAAGTAGAAGGTCTAAGTGTAGTTTATAATAATCCTCATATATGGAGTTTTCACTACCTATAAAATATGAGAAAATGATGATGGTCGAGCCATTGTGGTCCCGGGTGATTCCACCAGCCCTCATGACACCTCAATTGCATTATCCATCTATGTTGAGCTTAATTTCTTTAGGGGACGGTAAATACAACAAACTCATCTACTATGGGGGTTGTTCTAAGCTAAGTGGTGGGAAGTGATAGTAGGAAGAAGGGTTCATAAGCAAGGAGCTTCATCCCAATGCTTAAAGAATCGATCAAGATCAATCAAGAGGTTCTTGGTCTTCGAGACAATAGCCAGTATTTTATAAATAGTTATCTCAAAGAAATACTTGTTCCTCACCTTCCATATACACAGTAAATTCACATCACGGATCGTTCCTTCAGATTTCTTCTCAAGTCCATAAGTGTCCACTCCTGGAAACCAAATATTGAGAATGGGGGTGCTCGATGAAGCCTATTTGTGGAGCCTCGTGAAAGTATAAAACATATTCCAGACTGACTACACTAATTAAATATCATAAAATTGGTGGTTCACTATTTCAATCTTGGTTTCATTGTAATAGGATGACATGGAAGTGAGGAAAACAGTAAGACATTTGAACATTATCATCTATCAGTAAGTCTTGATACATGAAATGGCACAGTTTAAATTTGATCTTAGATGAAAAATCCCTCTGCCAAAGTATTTCACCTAAGATTTTTTTGATAACCTTCTCCATCCTAATATTCTAGTATCCTTTCATTGAAAATTTCCCTATTGAGGATTTAGTAAAAACACATTTTTACACGTCTGATTTCATTATGATGAGGTCAAATAAATATTTTTGATCCTTTTCCAGGATATAGTGAATGAAGGATGTAAAGGATATTTCTTTTCTAAAAGTGACTTTTGGGATAGTGTATCCTAAGAATCTTAGCATGGTGTTAATTTAGTGGCAATTCCAAATCTTAAGGTCCCCCTATCCACATTTTAATGAGAGTGGTTTTAAATCATATGGATGTGATGATGTAGAATTTTCCAAATTGTGGAGGTCCTAACCCTGGTAAAGTCAATCCCAATAACATACTTTTTGCTTTTGAAGCTACCCCAAAGAGATCATCCCTGAAAAATCTCCAAAGAAAGTTACCCATTAAGACAGTTCATTATATCAGATAAGTTTCTAATATTTATTCCCCCCTCATTAAAAGGATTTGATATCCTAGTCCAAGAGCATAGTGATGTTTTTCTTCCGAGTGAGTGTCCCAAATGAAGGAGACTATAACATTTTCAAAACAAGCGAGGACACTTTTAAGCACCATAAATAAATAAATAACATGCATTGGGATGAAGACAAGAATTTTGTTGACCAGGGTAATTATTCCTTCAAAATAAAGGAACAAAATTTTTTAATTCAGTATTGGACCAGTGATTCTATCAAAAATAATATCAAAGTTCCCAAGTAAGTCATAGGTAAGTTCCTTTTGTTCATTTTCATTTCATTCTCTACTGCTCTAACCCAGTTTCTTGAGAAACGATTTGAGATATAAAAGTTTCCATTCTCTAAGTTTATGATTTGGCCACTCCAGTATATGTACTATTCAAGAATTGAGTTGAAATCATGTATGGATCTCTTAAAGAATTGATGGATAAGATTATTTCATTGGAAAAAATTAGATGTTAGATTCCCCCTTCATGAGTGGGGAACCTGTAGGGAAGTATATTACCCATACTGATGTTTTTATTAATGGACTGACTTATGGTGACTTTGGTAAGTATAAATAGTCTTAAGAAGAGTGGGTATCCATGTATCAGACCATGAACTAACTTTTAAAAACCATATTACTTTCCCATAAATGAGATGGAGATCCATTATGAACTAAAACGTCTGAACAGGAGGTTAGAATCCCATTGTGAGAGGCCTATGGAAGAGAGCACCCTGAGTATGTATCTCCATTAAAGTATGTCATAATATTCATTCATGTAGATCATGATAACAATGTTATATCCAAGGGAATTATTTTTTATATCCATGAAAATTTCTTGATTCAAAGCAATTTCCCCATGGGATATTCTTCCTTGAATTAATTTGTGTCGTTCCACTAAGATCCAATAGGGAAGATGTATTGAGAGTATTTTTTTTTGAGAATGGAATCCCATAACTTATATGGGTAATTGCACATGATAATACATCTATAATTGTGGATAGAAGTTGGATATTTTGTTTTTGGGATAATAACCATGGTGGTGGAAAAGGGAATGGGACAAAGGAATCTTCCACAAAATAATTCATGTATTTCATGAACCAAATCAAAACTAACTTGATCCAAAACTGCTCTATTGATGGAAATGGGGAATCTGTATAACCCTAGTTCACTCCCCATATTAAGTAACATAACTGCCTCCCATACATCCACTTCCTTTGGTATTCTAACAAAGAGCTCATTGTCTTGGACATTCACCACCTAGGGAATTAAATCCATGAGGGTTGGTTAAATTGTTGGGTAGCCTTCAATAAAACTAGTGTTGGGACCTAAAAGGAGAGAATGAAAATGATTTTCTGAAATATCCTTAACCACATCCTAGTCATCATTGATGGATCCATTTTCTAAGAGGAAATTTGGAATGTTGATAGGCCTCTTCTTCTTAATACACACACAGAAATATGATGAGTTCTGATCTCCTTATCTAATCCATTTTATCTTAGATTTCTCTCACACCACATGTTCATGGTTTAATATTATATCATCCAATAAGTTATTTTTAGAAACCATTTCATTTAAGATATTTTAATTCTACTCATGTTCGATATTGATTTCAAGACCTCAATATCTTAATTCAGGACTTCTATGCCCTTGAGACAATCAGGGAAATTGTTAGTCCATTAGATGATATCTCATTTGATACTCCATAGATTGTTATGGAGCATGAACCAAAAACCTCAGTAGGAAGGATACATCCATTACTTCTTCACCATCTGATTGAATCCAGGTGTGTTGGGCCAAAGATAAGAGAAATAAGTGGTACCCATTAACCTTTTTGGGATTCAAAGAAATATACATAGGGGAATGGTTAGAGAGACTATGGGGAAGGTGAGAAACATTATATTTTTTTGAGGAGGATATTTCTTGACAATTGGATAGGCATAAATTGAGTCAACACCAAGTTTATAGGTCCCCTTTTTATTATTACACCAAGTGAAGATGTCCTCTAGGGAATATCATATCAAGAAGACCTGAGATGTCCATGATGAATATGAACTCTTAACTAGCCTTGCAGGGGAAGGCCCTTCCTACCATCCTTTCACTGTTATCTACCAATATATTAAAATATCTCACTATTATCCATAGAGTTCATCCTAGGTTAAATGCTCTAAGAGAATTCCACAAATCTTCATTGGCATGACCAACACAATTAACATAAATGAAGTAGTGGAATATATAATGATCTCCTCTGGTGAGTTTGATCATAACATATTTTTATGGGCTTTAGCTAACTCTATAATCACACTAGGTTTTTATATGATCCAAATGTGAAGATTATGGGGTGGGTGCATTTAGGTAATTGTTAAACCTGATCCCACGTTATATTATTTGATCTTGGTGGAAAAATATTTGGTTTAGAAATAGTAATTAAGAGTTTTTTAAATGGCCTTGATTTTTGGGTCGTGTTTAATTCCTCACTTATTTTGTATTTTTAGAGTTTGGTGGGTTTCACAAATTCTTTCTTGTTCATCGAAAATTAATTTTGAGTTTTCATTTATCCCAAAACCTTGTTTTAGTCATTTTTTAATGCTTGACAAGTTTCACAAGTGTTCAGTTGGTTTTAGGGTGTATCGGAGGATTGAAGGCCTAGCTTTAGTGAAGTGAAGGATGAGGTACATGTTTAGATATAATTATGCAGCCTCTTAGTGAAAACTGTGAAACCCCTTTTTATACTGAGCATAGTTTGGAAGACCATGCAAGATGGGGAACATGGTTGTGTGTGGACCTCTGTATTTTTAGTAGAGAGATTTTACATGGTCTTCACACAGTTAGTTAAATCACATGCAAGCCACATGGTTAGTTATATTTTGGAAGTACCTATGCATAGTAGCACACACGGTTTGTGAAAAGTTTGGCCTAACTGTACGACTAATCATACAAGGTTTGGGTTTAAAGCAGTAAAAGACAAATGGTTTCTATAAAGCTTGGAAATTGTGAAAGGTAACTATGAAACATATTAAAGGGGTGAAATAACAATTTTTCCCCTTCCCCCAAAAATCATTTTGTCTCTTCCTCCTTCTATTTGAGCAGCACGCATAGGGGTATCCATCTTTTTGTTCAAGCCAAGGGATTGATCCCTCTCTTTCATTTAGGCTCCATTCGTATTATCATCTGCTGTGTTAGAACCGCATTGGTGAGTGTTTCATTCCTCTTTCTTCTATATATCTTTTCCTTCGCCACATATACCTCTAAATCTATCTGAGTAGTTTTACAATTTATTTACGAAATTCAACTAAAACATTGATTTCTTCCAAATTATTTTTGAGTAAGAGGCTAATATCAGGCATGCCAATGTGTATGAGTTAAAGGTAGGTTCTGCATACTTTTCTTTGTAATTTCACAAGTTTTTGGGGTGTTTATATTTTAATGAATCATTTTTTGGACTGAGTGAGACCCTATAATTTAAATGGTTGATTTTAATTAATTAATTAAACCTTATGATATTCTTGTGGTCATGCTCAATCGAAACTACAAATGGGTAGATCTGTGTGAGAAGATTTGGAACCTAGGACGGTTAAGTCAGATTATGTTCTTTTATTTAATTCAATTGTTTTAGTCAAATTGATTTTTTCAATTTAACTATTTTGAATTTTTATATCAATATATATGAATTTCATGAGATGAGATCCATGGGATCATGATGGGATCCACTTGAGTATTGAGGTAGCATTGGTTATCTATTTTGATTTGATGTGATTATCAGGACAAGCATGGCTTGATGCTCCTGGGTAATGTTGATCATCGGTTGGGAGAATCGATCATTGGTTGATATAAAAAGACCATCAGGTTTTAGGTATGGCCCTAGATATATGGGATGTAATGGACATAGAATTTGAGTGACACGGTCATAGGGGAATGAGGTTCTGGATTAGTGTGGATTCGGTGATATTTTGTGTTTTTCTCTCACCTGAATTGGCCAATGTGTCATTTGGAGTTAGGTGAACGTAGGTTCACTCAGATAATGTGGTTGTATTGACCACTCATGTGTGTAGAGGTCTCTATTAGTGCAGCTTAGGTAAAAATGTTGGTGATACTTTCAATAGAAATCCACAAGGATGGTGAGGAACCATCAGATGATAGTGATGAGGCTGTCAGTTGGGGGCTGAGGGTTGTCGTGTATGAGGCCATTGGGTTGTGTCTTGTTTATGAGTATGGGCATCACTGTTACTCAGGATGTTTTATGTTAAGGTGATAGAGATATTACTTTGAGTATAGGTATCATTGTGCCTCTGGATGTTGGGCTTTGATCTGACAGTTGCTATTGATCAGGGGTCCAAAGGACCAGATTTATTCTTTTTTGAATGCCTTTGGAATGTTGGTGACTCAGAATAGACACATGGTATTGAGAGGAGTATGGTTCCTAGTAACTTATTTAGAGGTTAAACATGAGGGTTCACCTATCTATATTAACTTTCAGGGGTGCCATGGGCCATAAGAAAGGGATCTTATCTTTTTTAGTTATTCAGGCATTGGATGAAGCAGGTGATACCTTCCTGGTGGCTGTTAGTCACCAAGGAAGATTGTAATTATCTAAATTCATGAATTGTTTTAATTTATTTTTAGTGCACACCTGCTTAATCAGAAAGGTAAGGTAGGAACACGTAGGTGGTTTCCTACTAAGACTCATTCTCACACCCTACACAAGACCTTCAGGATGTGTGTATACTTCATTCTTTTTCATTCAGTAAAGTATTAGGGCTCTGGAGCCATGTTTTAGGTATTTTTTTCCTCAGATAAATTGAAAGATACCTTGAGTTTCTTGCATCATTTGGAGTTTATATTTTTAAATTTATTCCTTTTTCAACATTCTTATATGTATTTATATTCTGGTGGTCATCCGTGGGTGACCCTTTTTATTATTGACAAGTTTGGCCTATTTTGTATGCATTCATAGCTCTAAATGGTGTGTTTGGTTTATTTATTTGATGATACTACTATTGTTTAGTTATTCTTCCACTATTGTACGTTATTGATTTTCATTTCTCCATGGGCGAGTTACTAGTCTACTATCTATCTATATTTCTTTATTCTATATATTATATATCTATATTGGTCCATTATTATATCATCACCCTAGGGTATATTCTCCCAACTATTACTTTACACAATCTCACAACTAGTCGGTATCCTCTAGAATATGGGGAGGTGTGCCTAAGACCAGTGGAACTTGGCCTGAGAGCACTGTTTGTGTGACTAATCAGGTTGGTTTGCTACATCATTTCTATTATGAAGCTTTAATGATGTGAAAAAAGGTTCTGAAAATGGTTATTAAGATATTTTTTGTACATGACCAAACAATTTATCCAATTAAGAGGGGAAACAAGGTATGGGTTTCTTTGAATCATTTTTAACTCCATGGCACTTGTTTTGATATTTTTCCCACAATTTATTTTATATAATAAAATAAAATCCCAATTTCTTTAATATATGAAAATATATTCAGTTTAATATGATATAAATTTTCATTAAATGATCTTCCTCTCAATCTCCATTGATTCTTATGATACTAATTCCATGAGAGTTTAATTGAATCAATTTAGGATCCATTGTGTCATTGTATTTCTTAATTTAAAATACAATTCCATATTTCAATGAACCCACCATTCCTCTATTTTATATTTTATTTCCTTCTTTTAATTAGGAAAATTAAATATCACCATAAATAACCACTTCTTTGATAAAATTAATTACAAAATAAAAGTGAAATGTTGGTGAGAATAATTTTTATTCTTACAAATTAATTTTTTCTTCCATATCCATAATTTAATTCCCATAAATATTCACCTCTATTTTTTAGAAATAAAATAATAATTATTTTCTTTTATTTTCATAATTATATTTATCTTTTTTAAGAAGGAAATTTTGATACTCCTTTTACGTTTTGAGTTTTTAAAACAATGGCAAGTCAAAATTTTTAAAGGGGATCTTTATCCTTTCACAATCAAATTTTTTATCTTCCACCAACCATTATATCATATAAAGGACTAATTATTAAAGTTTTATTTTCAAAATAAAATGTTTTCAATTTTTTCAATTCAACCTTTTTGAAAATAACTTTTGAAAATGACCTATAACTTTATCTTTTTTAAATAATTTTCCAAAATTTATAAAATCAATTTATAAGCTTCATTAAATATTTGGATTCTCTATGATAGATACTAACTATATCTTTTATAGACGAAATTATTTTTATAAAAGTTTTAAAATATATATTTTAAAATGTTTTCAATATATCAAGGGCACTTTGTATTTCCAATTTTGTTTTCTTAACCTTTTCAATTTTATTTCCTATAAGTTTTTTTGCTTTGATATATCTTACTATTTATCATTGATATTATTCAATTGATATTATACAACTTATTTTTCCATATAGTGTATGAATGTTCTATACTATCATGGAAATGTTCCATTACTACATCTATATTTCATAGCACTTCAAGGCTTATAAACCAAATATTTATTTTAATGTTTTTATTCTTTGAATGATCAATTTTTAATTCATTTGATTGAGGGGTGTTTACCTAGATAACATACATCAACTAAATAGAGATAATTATTTTTTAACTATATTTCCTTTACCTATTTTTTTATGTACCATGTTCATTTTTATCTTGATTAAATGGTATTCACCAAGAATATTATTTTATTCTATCATAAACCAATTTATTTTCCATGGGATAATCATGATATGATTATTGATGTAATTATGAATTATTTGCAAATTTGATTCCATTTAACTAGTATATGGAACCCACTTTCTATCCATTGGTTCATTAAAATGTGTTTAATGAAATCCAATTTCATTCCATGGTTTCTTTATTATACGATGAATTTTTTATTTCTTATCGGACATATAAGTATAGATGATGATGGGTGGGGTCCAATATAACCCTCCAATGCATTAGTTAAGAGTTTATATCTCATTAAATAGTTATTTAAAAATATGTTTCAGTTTATTATAAGCAAGTAAAACAATAGTGTGGCACACCAAAGTTATTTTCCCTATACTGATGTTCGTTCAAAAGTGGAAAAATGTTTATCAGTTTTATACTTTTTCTCATGACTATGTCATGTTCACAAGAATCATGTTGATTAACCCTTATTTTTATAATCATTTGATACATGACTTATGTTAATCCATGTCATATGTTTTGATTTATGATCTATGAAATATTTTCTTATATATATTGATTATAAAAATATGAACATCTTATGCCCACTTATTATCATTGATTGTAATTGATTATTTTTACCCTTAATGAGTATTTGTGATCACTCATTTATTATATTTCCATTTCACAAAGTTATAGACAAGTGTAATATGTAATATGTATCAAGAATTTTATCTTATCGAAATTATTTTTGGTAGATGAAGAATACTTGTTACATATTAATAAATTTCTCTCACAGTGAAAATAAAAATTTCTATTAGTTAAAAAATAAATTAGTTTTATTAGTTAATGTTTTGTATAAATTCACCAAGTCTCTAAATATAAAAGGTATTTAAAATGTGTTCTAATGAAATATTTACATTAGGTCATGTAAATACTGAATGATTAGGTTTGGATTGTTATAGTTGATGTGAGAGTAAGGTTTAGATAACTTTTGAGATTAAGGTGATATTAGTAGAGGATAAATTGGTAGTTATAAATGTTATCAATGGTTTATAAGTTAAGTTTAATTATAATTACAAAGATATGTGTAAATTTTTATGTTTTTTTGTATAATATATTGGGGATTAGGATAATATAACTTTAGTGAAAACCTTATGGATAAGTATAAGGGTTAAGTTTATGTATAGGATAATATATTGAAAATTGGGAAATTAGATATTATTTGGTTTTCTTGGAAATAACATCCACGTATAGATACTAAAAGTGGATGCATTCCTTGTAAAATATGTACCTAGGGATAATAACACTGAAAAGAGAATATTAGGTATTAACACAATCATCACCTACTGTATAACAAAGAGGCCTAAATTCACAAATATTTTGACATTCATAGGGTATATTCATAGGTCATTCACTTTCTTATTGTGAACCATTTTGATGGAATTGTTTCCTAATTACATTAAGGGGTTAGGTTATGAATTATTATAGAACATAACATAAAGTAACCAAGGTAGATCCAAGTGACTTATAATATTAAACAAGTATGAAATAGTTGAAATGAAAGTATTATATATTGAAATTATGGTTTCATTTGAGAAGGAATATTAGGATTCAACTTCCATGTTCATATACTCTTATTCTTTTGGATATTACCATAACCATTTTTGTTATAGGATTTTAATGTAACAAGATTGTAAAGATAAATAAAATAAAGGTATGTATACAAAAACCATAATATATTATAACTTAATAAGGGAGTATACTTAAAAGGTTGTAAATCTTAGTATATTTATTTTTTCATAGAAATGGAGAGTTTTTAAGTCTTACATAAGGAAATGGGGTTGATAAGATAATAGAAATTAATTATTTATCATCATATTTATGTTGTTATTGAGGGCTATTTATCGATGTTATGATGGTATATTCTAAAATTAATGAGGGAAATGTGAAACATATAAGGATTTTTTAATTAATAGCTCTTATAAAAATGTATTGAAACATGTATTAAATATAATCAATAATATTGAAAGGTTATTTTATGACAAGGATATATTTTTTCAGATAACGTTGTAAGAACACTTGATTTAGATATGAATAAATGTTAGGTTTATTATATTCTAAATGAATTAGGTAGTAAAGGGTGGATTGGTTTTTAGAAAATTGAGACAGACGTCATTTATATCCTTAAAATTTATTATTGATTTAATTAAAAATTGATCCATCATTTTTTTCCAAAGTTTTTTTAACTCTTCAGATTATGATATATTGAAAACTGTTTGAATTAAAGAACTATTGGTTAATACATTCATGTATTAAAGATATAGTTAATTTTAAATGGAATATATGATTTTTTTATAGTTTAATTCCTATAAGGATCAAATGTTTTTGGCAGAAGTTTGTTGTGGATAATAAATTATTATGGTATATATATACATTAGTATAAGATTTTATGAAAGTATAATAATATTTAAATAATAAAAAGTAGCTTATTATAGCCTATGATACTAAGGTAGATGTCATATCAGAAGTTATTTCCTGGAAGATGGGTATGTTAAGACTACCCTCACATTCTTTCATTAGCATGTAATAATTAAAAGTTTGATAAATTAATTTATTTCATGGGTCTAATGAAATGACTTGAGATCTTTTTATCCTATAAATTGATATTATCTTTGATAGCTTCTGTTACATGCAACACCAACCACATAAAATAAAAACTAAAATGAACTTATTTATATTAAAATTATAGGAATAATATAATCATTAAAAATATAATAATTAATTAAATAAATCACATATTAATATTTTTATTAACAAATATTTTAAAAGAAAAAATACCTTTCGCGGAACCATTTAAAAATGGGGTGTTGTATTTTACCTTAACAAAATAAATTGATAATAGTTAATAGATTATCATAAAAGAAAATATTAAGATTTATCAACTAATATATCAATATTAAATTATTTATAATATATTATGTAATAATATTGAATACACTTAATCTTTAAGTAGTTATTTTTCAATGAAATAAATTTTTTTCATATTTATTATTATCATTTAAATAAATATATATATAAATTTCATAAATTTAATTTTTTTTAAATAACTTCATTTTTTAATTTATAATTTTATAATTACCATTGGTTTTTTTATTCTTCAAAAAATATAGATTTTCTAGTGAATAGTGGAAAATATCGTTTGAACAAATAACTTGAATTGTTTGATATTATTAGTATATAAGTATGAATTAGAAATATATGAAACCATTTTATAAGACTAAATATTTATTTTACAATTAAACCTAGAATTTTAAAAAAAATTGAACCGGTATTTTAAATTTTATAATTTGTGAAATAATTTTCAAAAAAAATAATACATTATACATTTAGTATTTTAAAATTAGCTTTCATTCCTTTTAAAAACTAAATCAAATAAATGGACTTTTAATTTGGAATTATTAGGTACAAATTTTTTAATAAATATCATCTTATTTTTTTCAATAAATTTTAAATAATTCTAGGTAAAAACTATTTACAATGGTAAAAGCTAAAATTGTAAAAGTGAAAAACTAAAAGTAAAATAACCCAAAAATGTTTAAAACATATGTGGTGATATTTTATTGAGTAATTAATTGACATTATAAATTCTTATATCAATTATTTCTCAACTTTTTATCCATTTTCCTTTTGATTCACTTCTCATTTTCGAAAAGTTTTTCCTATTTAAAAAAATGTTAATGCTTTTCACATATAGAGGGGGTTCTTGTCTCCTCACTTATCATCACACAAAAACTCCATTATTTTGGAACAAAACCTACCCAAAACACTTCTCAATACTCATATTCACTTTAATGAGTTTCTCATATTGTCAAAAATCCAATTCTTTAAATTTTTAACCCCTTTCACAAAAGAGATAACCCAAAAAATGAGGTATAAATTCCTAACCTCTTATTCTCATTTCTTTTTTCCTTGGGTGCATTTATTATTTCTATAATTTTTCACCTAATAAAAAAAATAACATAAGTATCATTTTTATAATTATTTTTTATAATAATTTTGGTAAAATATTTATCCACCCATCCCTTTTCCCTAATAAAAGAAAAAAATACATTTATGTGTGTACGGACAACCGCCTCTCCAAAACGTCATATTTCATTTTCCTTGACCACTTTACACAAATGGTAGAAATATTGAATATTATAAATAAGTATGATATTTATAATATATTTTATATTCTAAAATGATAAAAAATATTATTAATTTCTCATATTCTATAGAAATGAAATTATTAATCATGTGTATGTATAGACTACTCTCAATATAGGACGATTGATTTTAATTTTTATTTTCATCACCACCTAACATGGATGGTTATGAGAATGAGTTTAATGGAAAAAATATGATTTTATTTTTATCATTATGGTTCTAGTAAGATAAATTATAGAACCGATTAATGATATGACCAACAAATAATTATCATTAATTTAATTGTCTAAAACAAGCGTACAAAGTAGATGATATTTAATTAAAATATTGTGATATTTTCATATCAATTACTTCATGTTATATATCCTTTATAATTCATATTTATCATACTAATAAACACTAAATTATATCATTATTCTACTTGTTTGATGATATTGTAACTATATCACCTCATAATCATCAATAATCAATGTATGTTCGTGTTTGGGATGGTTTAACCACCTACATATACAATGATGTGAAATTTTATTATAGATTATTATAAATAATGATTTATTGGTATAATATGATATATATATATATATATATATATATATATATATATATATTTGTGTAAATAATTATTATTTTTTACTATGGGAAAAGATATATCAATTTTTAAATCACTAATTAAGAAATCCCAATCTATAGGATAAAAATTAATTGAAAATATTTTGTTATCGATTAAATATTATAGGAAAAATAATATAGTAATCAATAAATAAAATATAAACTTTATAAATAATTTTAATTCATCAATTATTGTAGCTATAATTAACTTGTAATGATAACCTTTTAGATAAAAATTAATTATAACACCACTATTAAGAAACTAGTTCAAAATGATAAATATTACCCACACCCGACTTCCAAAATAGGTAATATATAACAAATAAAAATGTGGATAAAAATTATAAATGATTTTTATAAAAAGTTGTGAATATTAGAAATATTCTAAAATAGTTTATTAATATATTTATATTTGTTATAAATAAACTTATACTGCATTCGATATATCAGAGAAACAATATAAGGCTTTCTTTTTCATATTTGTAACTCCCTAGGACATGTTTCTATGTTGTGTGATATAATTTATTTTAAATGGTGTAAAGCTACCACGTTTCATTGAAATATGAAAATATCTTCCATTTCAATAGATTTTAATGTTTATTTCATGATCTTACTCTATATTATAATTTATTCTTACACTACTAAGTCCATGATAGTTTCATCAACTTGATTAATGATTCATTGGTTCAGGGTATTTATTAATTGAATATAAAATTAAAATTTAATTGATCTACTATTACCCTATTTTATATGGTATTTTATTTATTTCTCTATGTAATTTACAACTTTTTATCATTAGAAAATTATTTGATAAAATGATTTCCAAAATAAAAGTAAAATGAGGGTAAGAAAATATCATATTATTACCAATGAATATTTTATTATATTTACATAATTTAATCCAAACCAATGTTCTCCTATGTTTTTCAGAAAGATAGTATGTTTCATTTTCTATGATTCTCATAATTATTTTTACCCCTTTTTAAAATTAAAATTTAACACTCATTTTATTATGTGATTTTTCAAATAAGGGTTTTTCAAAATATTTTAAATGGTTTTCTATCATTTAAAAAAACAAATGTTTTATCTTCTGCCACATAATTATATTGATTTAATTTATGTAATTTCAAGGATCTGTTATTAATGTTTACTTTATATAAATAAAAAAATCAATTTGTTTAATTCAGTATTTTTGAAACTAACTTTTTAAAGTGGATCATAACTTTATCTTTTTATAATAATGTGAAAAATGTTTTATAAAATTTATTCGTATGTGTCCTTATATATTCATATTATCTATGAAACATCCTCTCTATATGTTTTATAAAAGAATTTATTTTTATCCTATATTTATAAAAAAGTATTATAAAATGTTTTCAAATGACCTAGAATATTTCATATTTCCAATGTGGTTTTTCTTAAACATTAAAAAGTGTTTTCCATCTAAGTTTTTTTCCTTTGATAAATCCTAATATTGGTAGAAGATATTCTTTAAATGAAACTATCAACCTTATTTTAATTTATGACTTATTAATTTTCTCTATTATCATGGAAATGGTCCCTTGCTTCCTTAGTCTTTTCAAACCACTAATGTTTTATAAACTAGATTTTCCTTTTAATAATTTTCTTCTATAGATACCCTATTATTGATTCCTTTGACAGAAGTTTGTTTACCTAGATCACATACATTGAATTATTAGGGAGAATTATTGTATTAATCACATATAATTTATCTATAAGTTATAAATACCATATACTTTATAATCTTGATTTAATGATTTTTACTAATAATGTCACTATATATCATCGAAATGCAAGAAACACTTGTATATATTTTTATTAAACATCCTAGTTCTAATAGATTTTAATATATTAAATAGAATAAAGGAATTATAAATGTCAAATGATTATTAATATCAACTTATTTTTTAACAATGTCTTTATATTAATTAACTCATTCTCAAATAGAGAATATAAATGTTTTAGTTTTATAAAATCATTTGTTTTCAAAAATATTTTGTTTTATAAATCTTTTGTTTTTCAAAAAAATTATCTTTCAGTGTCAAAATTTTTAATTAAATATTTTCAAAGTAAAAATTATTTAGAAAAATTTTTCATACTCAATAATTTTATAAAGTATTTATATAACAAAAAATCCCTAAAAACTATTTTGAATAATATTTTTTTTCAAAAAAATTTCAAAATATTTTTAAATTAAAAAAATATGAAGAACAGGTTACTCATACTAAATAAACAATTCTACTCTCAAAGGTACTCTTCAAAACATTTAGTTTTTATACTTATCAATTACTTTTTTTATTAATTGTGTTGTAAATATTCATTTAGTGTTTAAAAATTTAGTTTGTTACCAACATAATAGTTTTTCTTATTAGATTGTTATTCACTCTGATAATATTTTTTTTCTTAAAAAATTGAGAGTTGAAATTTAATTTAAAAATAATTATTCGATTAAATATATACTGTCAAGTCATATTAAGATATTAAATATAATCCCTTAGATAATTTGGAATGTCATATGTTTCCTCTCACACCTATATAAGGGTGGTTCACCCCTTACCACACATTAGTTTCTAAAGATTTCAAACCCAACTCCCACTAGCAATTTAAGTTCTCAGTCCAATCCTTTGGTATTCGTCGGATCATTGACACCAGTTTCAATATGATGGAAACATTTCAAGATTTTACTCATATATAATTCATCAAGAAAAGGTTGATTAAAATATCCTATTGTGAAAATCATGATTCACTTCTTAAAGAGGTTATCACTTTTCAAGACAAGGTAAAACTATGCATTGAAAACAATATAATAATTTCTATAAACATTACCTGGAGATAGAAAGAGAATTATATACATCGTTGATGTTTCCATTTAGAATACTATAAGGAGTAAATATATTTTATAATATTTTTTTAAGTATTTATTATTTATTATCAACAAGTAGTTGATAGAGTGGATGTACCCCTAGAGGATAAGTGTATGTCCCTTTACATAAGATTCTGGAGAATCTAATCAATTTTGTGAAGTCTAAGGATAAATATATCTTATTTAAGTCCTATGAAAAAGTAAGAAAGGTTTCACACCTTAATCCAAATTCAAGAGAGGTTAGACTTAATATAGAGAGTTATTTAATTCCAAGGAATACTGATAGGGATAACTTTTGGTTATAGACATATTTTTCTAAGATAATATAATCAACATGAAACAAATCAACATGGTCGAGTTTGTTCTTATATTGGTGGAATCGATTAAGAAAGATTCAATGAAATCAAATATATTGATGTTCCCTACCTTATAAATAAAATTTTAGTAAACTGGATAGAATACTTCTATATTAATAATTAGACTTATGATATGAGGGGAAATAGTTTAGTCATTGGTGAAGATACCATGGTGAGGATGAAATTAATCTTTATAGATGTTTATTGATAAATTGGATAGAGCCAAATCTAAATCCCAACATGTAAAGGTGATAAAATTGTGAAAGAAAAAATAAATAATTAATCATATCCTCCAAAAGTGAAAAAGAAACAAATATCCGGGAATGATTAAATTTAATATTCTTATAAAAAATAAGGATCTGAAGAAACCTTGTGATAAAGTTTTTTGTCTTGATACGGTTGAGGCTAAAGTACTGAAGATTCAGAAAACAAATTAGTTAAAGGATGCATAAAATAAAAAGAAAACAATGAAAAACAAATTAGAGGAAAATATGATAGAAAGGTTGATAAAGGGATTCAAAAGATCTTCATAGAATCCAAATTTATCTATTTCTCCATTATCAGTTGTACAACATGTTCTAGGGTCCATAACCATTTCCCATAACAATCAATAAATACTAGAAGATAACCTATAGTATTTTGAAATATAAATTATTCCACCAGTTTTCCCAAAAATTTTAGATAAATTAAAATTAAAATATATAATAAAATAATTATTTGTTTAATCTCAGTATGATGAACAGATTCAAAAATCAGCCCTTTAATCAAGTAAGAAGACAAAAAATAAAAAATCAAAATTAGTAAAGAAACATGGAAAAGATTTTCTGAGAACTATAATATATTTATAATAAGATATTTAAAAATAATAGAAATAGTTTTAAGAATAATAAGAAACTGATAAATAAGAAGAAAAAAGAGGATAAAAGTTAATCGAAGTCATCCTTATCATCCACTTCTATTTTATCATAATCTGATAAGAATACAGAGATGGATGTTTTAGTAGAAGTAAAATCATTAACTAAAGAGGAAGAAAAATTGACTTCAAAATAAGAGTAAGAATGTCAACATTATCACTCAAAAGTTTTGGAAAAATATGAAACCCAAAGAAAGGATGATATTTAAAAAAATATAAGAATAAGAAAAAGTTGAAAAGAAAGAAAAGTTAGACAGTGGTCCATCTAGACCATATTTTTCAAAAAACACATCAGATTCATATTATTCTTTGGCCATAGAGGCTCAAAATAATATTAATTACATGTCAAAGTCTCTAAAATAATTATCATATTCAATTCTATTATTATCAAACATTGAATCTTGATTTAAAATAATTCATAATTATACTAATGAAAAATCAGATTCACTAAAGTTTTTGATGGAATATATAGTTCACATTGATATATACTTAAAATATTAAAAATGAAAGACCAAGGCTCAAAATATATGTTTAAATTATGAGGAAAGATAATCAATATAGGTTTTTAATGATTTAAATGAATGTTATAATCAAATTTTGAAATTAAAGAAAGTATCATTTGATATTGCTCAGTCATTTGATAAATATCAACTGATGTATTAGACATAGTTACGTTTTTTGAAGAGTTCAAAGACGTAAATGAAAATCATGATGAGGAATTCAGAGTTATTAAAGAAAAGTTACAAAATTTGGAATTAGAAAATAGTATACACCAATCATTTGAAGATGAATTTTTCCATATTAAGGAAAAAATAAGAATGTCAATGAGAAGGTTGAAAATTTTAAAGAAGAGAATCAGAGACTATCAGCTATGTATTAGAGTATGGGTAAGCTCAAGACCACAATTTAAGAATATGAGAAGGATCATTAGGATATCAACAAGTTAAAGTTGGTTGTGAAAAAATTATATAATAAATAATGATTTATTTTTTACTGAAATGTTTATATAATATAAATTTTTTTAATGAATGTTTAATGTGAATGACTTTTTATAAAAAAACTCTATATTTGAATATATTCTAATAATTTTTTTATTTATTTTCTTTCCTTTATATCTTGGATAAATATTTAATTCAAATTCAATTCTTTCAAAAAACTTTTGTTTTCTAAAATTTTATATTTTATAAAACTTTTTTCTTCTAAAAACTTTTAACTTTCAAAGATAAATTTTCTAATAAATATTTTTTGAGTGAAAATTATTTAGGATATTTTTTAGATTCAAAACTTCTATAAAAGATTTCTAGAATTGAAAATTCTTTAAAAAAATTGGAATTTTTTTATAAAATTTATATTAATCGGATTCAATTACAAAAAACAAGAAGAACATGTTATTCATATAGAAGAATCATTTCTACTCTAAAAGTATCTCTTCTAAACTTTTAGTTTTTGTACTTATCCAATAATTTTGTTTATAATTTTGTTTATATATTATTTTGGTTTTTCAATAATTATTTTCTTAAAAATATAATAAATTTTCTAATTGGAATGTTATTCACTATGATAATAAGTTTTTAAAAAAAACATTAAAAGTTTATATTTTATTTAAAAATAATTTTTTGGTTAAATCTCAACCATCAAATAAAATAAGGATATTCAATATAATAAATTGGTTTATCTAGAATGTTAACTATAACCTATCATGCATATATAAGGCTGGGTTCCATATTTCCCACATTGGTTTACATAGACTTAGACCCCGAATCTCTCCTCCTATTTAATTCCTCAATTTTATCATTCAGCATTAGTCTAATTGTTGGTGCCAGTTTCAATATGATTTAAACATATGAAATTTTTTCGCAAATAAAATTTTTCAAGGAAAGGTTTATTGAGGGATCCTGGTATAAAAAAACTGATTATCATTTTAGAAATATTAGTAACTTTAATTCTGGGAAAAATATGCATTGAAAAATAAGATAAATATTATGAAAAAATTTATTTAGAGCTGGTAAAAGAATAATATGATTCAGAAAATCTTCCTTCAGAAGATGTTAAAAAGAAAATAATATTTAATTTTTTTTCAAAAATTTAAAATATCTTATCAACAAGTAGTTGACCTAGTAGAATTATCCCTTAAAGGAGGAGCGTATCTTCCTTCTCAAAAGCTTCCAAAAAATCTTATAATTTTTGTGAAGTCTAAAGAGGGAGAAAATTTGACTTCAAAAGGTGAGAAAGAAGATCAATATTATCACACAAAATTTTTATACAATACTGAAACTAATAAAGGGTTTGACATTATAAAAACATCACAAAAAGAGGAAAATTTTGAAAAGAAATAATATTTATATAGTTTTCCATCCATACCACATGTTTCAGAGGTACTAGTAGAGACTTATGATTATTCATCCACAGAGCCTCAAAATAATATTAACTATATGTTCCAATATCTTAAACAATTAAAAAAATTCAATTGTGATCTTACCAAACATCGAATCCAGATGTAAATTGATTCAAAATTATCTGACCAAAAAAATAAATTCACTGATGGTTCTGAAATAATTAGTATTTCGTATTAAGTCAGACATAAAATATTTTGAAGGAATTACCAAGGCTCAAAAGAGAAGTTCCAATCATATGGTGATATGGTATAAATAGATTGATAATGATTTAAAGGAAAATGATGATAAAATTATTGAAATAAAGGGATTATAATTCGATATTCCAAACTCATTTGATAAATTATCAATAGATTTATCAGAAAGAGTTAAGTTTATTAAAGAGTTCAAAAATATGGTTGACAGTCCTAAGGAAAAATTCATTGTTTTGAAAGAAAATGTACAATAGTTGGAAGTATAAAATAAAAAACCATGATCATGTTAAGATGATTTTTTCCTTGTGAAGGATGAAAATAATAAAGTCAGTGAGAAGGTTAAGAATTTAGAAGAAGATAGTTAGAGATCATCAATTATGGAGTATAGGATGGTGATGCTCAATACCTCAATTGCAGAAACTAAGAAGCATCATGAAGATATCAAGAATTTAATGGTAGTTTTGAAAATTTTATATATGAAAGAATGATTTATTTTTCACTTAACTCTTGATGTAATATAATTTTTTGGAATGAATATTTAATTTGAAATACTTTTTATTCAAAAAAACATTACCTTTTAATGTCTTTATAATTATTGGATTTATGTTATTTCCTTTATTTCCTATCTAAATAGTTAACTTAAATTAAATTCTTATATAGGAAATATTTTTCCAATCATTTTAAGTCTTTATACACTTTCCCCCTTATTATTTTTAAATCACAAATTCTGGTAGTTTCTTCAAATGGGGGAGAGTTTCTTAAAAAGGGGAAGTAATAATCCTAGGGGGATAATTCTAGGAGAAATTTTTTAAGTGGGAGATACTTTTCTAAAAGTGGAAACTATCTAAGGAATATTTTTTATTAAAAGGTAGAGTCCAAAGTAACAATACTTTAAATCAGATCAACAATGATGAAGACAAAGAGTTCATTAACTCAGGGGGGTTTTAAATATGATAGATTAATAAATTTCATATGAAGTGTATCTTCAATGTTATTAAAAGAATAAAGAGTTAAAATTATTTCAAACTTTTATGTTTTCATTTTAGGGTTGTGTTTTCTAAAAAGTAGGGGTATTGTTTAGTGAAATGTTTTACTTTATCCTTTTCATTTCCTTAGTTTGGGAAATTGAAAAACATTCTTAAAACTCTATTTTACTAAATTTTTAAATTCCAAATGTTTTATTATGTTTCTTGTAGAAAACATATTTTTATATTGAATAGAGATAGTATGCTAATGTAAAATACATATAAACATTTATTATTCAAAGTGATCCACTGAAATGAAGGTGAGTTTGATACATTGGACCAACTACTATAATAACCAGTTGTTAAACTAAATTAAAAAAATAAAATTTAAAAATAATGGTGAGATACCTTGGTGGAGTGGGTGGAAGAGAAAAATAAGAAATAGAATAAAATAAAAGAAATAAAATTTAAAAATAATGATGATTATAAAATAAAAGATAAAAGTAAAATATATTTAGGATGAGAGAGAGAGAGAAGATAAAATTAGAAAGAAATAAAAAATAAAAAAATGAGATTATATGATTTATAAAAAAAATAAAAATTATTATTATTATTTATTGTTTATTATTATTATTATATAGGGAAAAACGATTAAAAAAATTAAGAAAATAAAATAAAAGCGTTAAAAGAATATTAATAATAGTTTTTGTAATAGTAATAATAATAATTAAATTAAAAATTATACAAAAAATATAAAAATAAAACGAATAGAAATATGAAAAGTGAATGAAGAATGGGTGGAAAAAAATTCAAACCTGTATGCGAGAATTAGTTTAATTTAAACCAAAATTTCAATTTCAATTTAAAATGAAAATGTAAAAAAACAAAAAAATAAAATGAAGAATTAAAAAGGGGATGATGTTATAGAAAACTTCCTCCCTTGGTGGATATCTCATGCTTAGTTCCCTGGATGATTTGTAAAGGAGGGGTTCACCCCTTTTATAAGTGAGGAGGGATATTTTGTTGTCCCAAAATATCTCCTCCGAATTGGTGTATGTTTGGCCCTTTAAATAGACTTATTTGTAAATAGTGTCTTAATAAAAGTTTTTCCAAATTGTATTTATAGTTTTTTCTCTAAATTTCAGCTTAATCAACCCCATGTAGAAGACGTCATATGTAAATTAATCTTGATTTTTATTCTTTCTGAATGAATCTAGAATCATCATTAAATGTTGAGTGTCCAATGATCACATTAATAAGTGAATAGCTCATAAAACTTTAATGGAAAATGAAACTATGAGTCATATTTATATTCCATCAAGAATCACCTTAATTGGAGAAGTGTAAAATGATTTATGCCTCTTTTTTAAAGTGGTATCCACTCTTTACAACTGAAAATTTTCTCAACTTGATTGATTTTCTAGGCATTTTGATGTTTGAATAAGTACATTGTCCAAAAGATAAAGTTTGATAAAATAAATCATTTAATATTAAAAAAAAATCAATTAAATTAGAATAACATTATAAATGTTATATCCAAAACACTGAAGTTATTAGAATCTGTCAAAATTATAGAAATGAGCAATTATAATATTTTAACCCATTTTCATTCTATAATTCAAATTACCTATTATTTTAACAAATAATTAAAATTCATGGATTTTACCATTTAAAATAATGGATAAATAATTATAATTTGAATAAAAATTTGCACTTAATTTTTTCTTATCAAATACCCCAACACAAAAACCGTTCTTGTCCTCAAGTATAAAATCTCGCCAATGAGTTAAAGAGGGAACCAATGTTATAAATATTCAAATTTAAAATAAATTAAAAAATTATCAATGTCAAATAAAATTATTAAATTCCACATAAAATATCAATTTACTTTCTCAATTTACAAAGAAATGATAAATTTAATAATTTTAATTTTCCCCTTTAAAATATGATGTAACTTTACCTTTTATTCAATCAAGTTCCTCAATTTATTATTATTAAATATGAAAAATCATGATTTACCTCACATGAATATTTTCACTCATATCTCATAATAAAATTCTAGTATCATTATGCTCATATCACAAAAACATTCTCCAAATCCATAGTATTCTAAAGAAAAAACACATAAAATCATGATGGCTTGTAATCAAGGTTCAAATGTCTCTAAGGATTAAGGTTGGTAGGACTTGATGTTAAACATTAAACATCAATGAGGAGGTTTATCTCTTAAATCCTAAAGAATAATATTTAAAGTAAAATTTTAATGACATTATCCCTTTAAATTGATATCAACTCCCAACTTCCTAAAAAGTCTAAAGTAATGATAATGATCAGTTTAAGCATAATGAATGATCTGTGCCCTATCTGGAATATTTTTTCTTTTATAATTTTTTTCTTATTTTTCAAATTACATTTTCTTTTTTTCTCAATTTCTAAAGTTTTGATTTAGAATAAACCTCATATCCACCACCTAACTATGTATGATCTAAATAATAGGTCAAGTAATGGTGAATTTTGATTTTCCAAAATCACAACCCATTTTTGACATTTTTTGCTTCATTTTTTCAATTTAATTTTTTTAATATTCAAGAGGGGGGAAACATTAGAGAACAATGAATGATTCCACAAACTTTTACAATTACCTCAATAAACAACCCCACACTTCTTCTTTACAATGTAAATCATCTTATTTATCATGATTCCCTTCACTCCAACACTTTAACATTAAAATATAGTTCTATTACTAAGAGGAGGGTAGGAATGGATAAAAAATGGCTTGAAAATGGATCATTACTAACAAGGTCATTCATGGTCTCTATGGTCAAAATATGTATTTATGTAAAGGTGGTCCTTTAAGGATAAGTAGTTTAGCAAATGATACCTCAATAATCTTAAATGTGTGTTTTCATTATCATAGCTTTGAAAATTTTAAATACAAGTTCTGGTAGGTGGAATCTCCCAAGATCACTCAAGAAATATGATCAAGATAAAATAGGAAGGGCTTGGTGTACAAATCCTCTTGGGAATGGACATATGATTTGGGATAATCACTCAAGTCATGATTAATAATAATAAATCAATTCATGTGAATTTCAGAAATTCAAATAAGAAAAATGGTTGGGAAATTTCATTTTCTTGAATTAATCAATTTCCTCAACTCAAAAGTCTTTAGTTCAATATAAATTCTTCACATTAAAATTTTAATTTCCCATTTTTCTCATTCAATCTTGTTTATATTGGAATCTAAAACAGGGAATCATGGGATTCCTAAAAACTCATGTCTTCTAGATTATTCAAGTAAAAAATAATTCAAATGTGGGAATGCAATTTTATTTTAAATCAAAAATTAGATTTGGAAAAAATTATAGAGTTTAAAAGATAAAACACTTAAAGTTGAATCCATTTCCCATAAGTCTTGGTCCATCCCCCTCACTATTATAGGCTACCTTTTTTATTATGATCCTATAAAAGATAATTACACAATTGAGCACAAGTATAATATAATTAAAGCTCAAAAAGTTAAGATTGAGTGGGTTGCATGCTGCACTACTTCCTAAGAATGAAATTGAAATATAAATTCCTAGAAAGAAAATTAAAGGGATAAGTCTGGGTATGACCCCCCAAGTGGGCCCTAAATTTTTACTTCCTCTAGAGGGAAGTGCTAGCTGTTTTTCAAAGTCCTATAGTGGATGAAGATTCTTTTATTTGAACCACCACATGTGGATTTTCTAGATTGTGCTTCATCCTTGCACTTGAGAGATGATATATAAATAGTGTATACCATATCCTTCCCATTCGCAATTATGTATAGATTGAATGGTAGAGGTAGGATGATGTAGGGATCATCCTCCTTGGTTGTAACTATTGTTACCTCTTTTAGTGCTAGATTCACATGGGCTGGAGGAAATTAATGATAAAATGGGAAGTAAACAGGTATATTTACTTGAATAAAATTTTAATTTTTAAAAAATAATTTATACCCTTTTATAAAAGAATCATTTTTCTTGATTTCCTTAGGCTCTGTAACATTAATCTCTTCGTAATGGCGCTCCTCAAATGTATGTTCATCTAAATCGGTGAACTCCATGTATTCCTCAATATGTGCATATCTGGGTTATTCTTCCTCCTCCAAGGTATAGAAAATATTATCTAGTTTTTTATAATCAAAACAATAAGATGTGATGAAAAATTCAGATTCAATAAAATAAGAATAGATAGAGTCAAAGTAATGTTCAACTCTTTAAGTTAGTTTAGCTTCAATCTCTACCTCGGTGGTAAGTTCCTCTTGGAGTAGAATATTAGTAGACGGTGGGTGGTAGGTAGGCTCTTCCATTTGCACATAAAATTCCACCACTTGGGTTGTGTCTTCCTTTAATTGTAATGTATCGTCTTATTTTCATGGTTTGTGGAGATCAAGTCGTTCTTCACATTCATTCCAGAATTTATCAAAATCTTATTGATCACCTATAGGAATCTTAGATGTAAAGTCTTCCTATATAGCCTCTTTGGATAATACAAGTGGATAATCTACTGGTTTAACTGTATATTCAATTTTAGGTTCTTCCAATGATGCTCGGATGTATGCAGTTATCCAAAAAATGTTTCCTTCAAGATCTTGCACCTTTTCGTCAAGATTTTGAATGTCGTACTTGAGTTTGTGTTTTTTCACTTTATCTTGGAAAAATTCTCATGGAACTTCATCAAAAGTAGTGGGAGGAAATGAGGAGCTTTCTCTTGTGTCTCAGACAATTTTTGATAGAATTATTCACAGTACTCCAGGAATTCAATGAGCTCTATAGCTAATCCTTTGAACACTAATTGCTCGAGGGTCTCCTTAAGATTCTGGATAAGGTCCTATAAATACTCCTATTTGAAAAAATTTCTTCAGGCCCCCTTGATCTTTCTACCCCATATTGAAGCATAATATTTTATAGACTAGGGTGCTTCAACTACAGGCTCTCACACCTGAGAGTATTTTTTATTCAATGAATTGAAAAAAAAATCGTATATAAACATCCTGGAATAATTTTTAAAAATTTTTATTTTAATAAATGAAATAAAGTCTATCTAAGATGTAAAATATAAAAAGGTAAGAAAATTTATGATTGGATCCCCAGAAAAGGCACCAGTTTTGACACATGCGTTTTTCAAAATGTGGGTAAAAACAGTTAAATTTTGATAGTGAAGCACAATGTCTGACTAGGGTTATCACACTTGAGGATCCTTTCAGTTTGTTTACTCACATATTCAAAATCACCTAAAATATTTATTTTTATTTTTATATGAATTTAAGGAAAACAATGACAATATTTTTAGGTTTTTTATTATTTAAAACAAGGATATGTAAAATAATAATTCTAAATTTATACTAAGATTCAAATCTAAATAGAATGAGTTAAGGAATAAAGGAATTAGTCTTGGGTTTGGTTTTGGATTCCATCATTATTTTCCTTTATGTATTTGATTTCAGTTTTATAATATAAACATGAAATCTCATGTTTGAACTACTGTTATTTATTTATAAATTATGGAATATCATCAAATTCCAAAACACTCTCAATTCTACATCATCCTTTAGTCAAGGTTAGTGACAATCCTTGGTCTTGGAGGTTTCAACTTCCAGGTCCCAGCTCAATAAATGTTGTTTCATCCATTGATTAGCTCAACTCCAATGTGTGAATAACAAACCAATATAGAGAGGTAAAACTGATTAAATAAAATAACAGAGATAGATTGAGTAAAATGCCATTGGGGGTAGTCACCACATCAAGGAATTTCACCTCACCCATACATGCTACTCAATTATATATTAAAACATAAAATTTAAATTTAAATAAAATTCATGAACACCTTGACCACCTCTTAGGCCAAGCCTCATGGTTGGATAATCATTTTTGAGAGAAAGAGATCACTGGGTGGCACGGGTGGAAGAGAAGAAGAAGAAATATAATAAAATAAAATAAAGAAAAATTAAAAACAATGGTGATGAGAAAATAAAATATTAAAGTAAAATGGAATTAGGATGAGAGGGATAGAGAAGAGAAAATAAGAAAATAAATAAATAAAATAACAAAATTGAAATTATATAATTTATAAAGAATATAATATTAATTATTATTATTAATTATTATTATTATTATTAATTATTATTAAGAGAAAAGGAGATTTAAAAAAGTAAGAAAATAAAATAGAAATGTTAAAGAGTAATAATAATAATAATAACAATTATTATTATTATTATTATTATTATTATTATTATTATAAAATTAAGAGGAAGAAGAATATAGGATGGAGAATGGGTGGAAACAAAATTTAAAACATGCATGCAAGAGTTAATTTAATTTAAAATAAAATTTAAATTACTATTTAAAATGAAAATTTAAATTACTATTTAAAATGAAAATTTAAAAAAGACAAAAAATTTAAAAAAAAGAAGGAGAAGGTGGGAGAAGGTTGTAGTAGCCAGCCACCCTTAGTAGATATCTTCTCCTTAGTGCCTCGGATGATTTGGAAAAGAGGGGTTCATCCCCTTTTATAAGTGAGGAGGGAAATTTTTGTTTCTATAATTTTTCCTCTAAAATTTACACATCATTGACCCATTAAATGGAAAAATTTCTTAACAGTGTCTTCATAAAATTTGTTCCCAATCGTATTTTTTTAGGTCCTCCAAATATCATTATAATCATCCATGTGTGGAAGATGTTATAGGAAAATTACCCCATGTTTTTATTTTGTATGAATGCTTCCTAAGTCATCATTTAATGTTGATAATCCAACGGTCACCTTAATGAGTGAATATATAGTTGAAATTTGATGGGGAAACGTGTAAATGATACATATTTCAAATCCAACTTGAATAACCTCAATTAAAGGTGTGTAAAATAATTTGCGCCTCTTTTCTGTAGTGAAATCCACTCTGTCCACCCAAACAATTTCTCAAATTGATTCATTTTTCTAAGCCTATAGATGGTTGATTTAGCTCATTGTCTGAAATAAAAAATTTGAGAAAATAAATCAAGGAATCCTAAAAATAGAATCACTAAAATTGGAATAAAATTTTACAAGTTATTCTCAAAACACTAAAGTGATTCCAATCTATCAAAATTCTAGAAAAAATAAATTTTCATATTTTATCCCATTTTTACTCTATAATTCAAATTACACATTATTTTAATAAAACATTGAAATCAATGGGTTTTTTCATTTAAAATAATGAGTAAATCATTATAATTTGAATAAAAATTATACATAATTTTTTTATCATATATTATGAGAAATATTTATGGGATATGATTATGACTTGAAATGTATTTAGCAGTTTCTCTCAAACCAAAAAGCAAAAAATCCATTAGTTGAAAAATAAATGAATTTTTGAAGTTACTATTTTTTTTATAATTCTATAAATTCTAAACCAAAATGTTCTTAGGAATGTAATGTAATTAAATATTTTCTTCAAGTCATGTAATTACAAGATTATTAGTTCTTCACTATCATATAGTTATTTATTAGACTATTCATTACTAGATTATGGTGTTGTTTAAGAGATTTTTTATCTTTGAATTCTTTAATAGGGATTTCATTATGTTCTTGTAGTTTTCTTTTGTAGTTGTTCCAATTTTATAACATTACATGTATGTATTGGGACCACTTATTAGTTATGAGCCATATTTTTGTGGTTTTATCTTATCTTTCATCCATTAGGTTCTTCTAAGAGTTTAACTCCTCTCATTTTTTATTTTAAATACCCTTGATGCCTATATACAACCTATGGCCTATTTGAGTAAGGCCTTAAGAATCATTATCACTCTTCTCTCATTTTCAGCCAAGAATGGGAACCTTTGGGAGTCCTTAAAGATTGAATATTGACACTTGTTCGATATGGTCATGGGAAATAACAATTGCCAGTTAGCAACCCAACTCTCATTAAACTTATTGATGAGTGTTAAATGCCAAATAGAATCCTAAATCTCTGATGGTTTCACCATGATAAATAATAGATGTAATTTGGAATCACAAATCTCAATCCCTCTAAACTTGGGAACATAATTTAAAATGGATTCCTTAAATTTGAATAGTGTAACCATGGGGGATAACAACCAGATACCATCTCAACACTTGAACAGTCTGTACAAGGGAGATAATAAAGGTTCTATGGAAATATTGTTTTTAACCAGTCTAAAAATCAGTGGTAATAAAATGAAAGGCATCTGAGAAAACAATCATCATCATAGTATACTTATACACTCTAATTACCATGGTCCCATCTAACTATTTCCTTGATACTTTCATCAACACTTCTCGGGTAAGATGGATAAATAAGGCCACAAAGCCCCATCTCTTTTCCCTCATATAGAAACCATCATATACAATTCATCCCACACCTAGACTCAAACATCTGATATTATTCATTATGATACAGCTCAATTACACACATCACAACTCACTAACTACATAGACCTAATATAAAACCTCTCCATGATGATCCCACTCACAAAATGCATGATAAACTAAACTAATCAGTGTGTCAATATTTTTTAAGGAAAGTAACCAGTCATATCCCAAGTCTTAACCCATTATATACCAACTAATATTAACTACATATAACACCCACTAGTGATTATTTATACCATATACCTTACTTAAATATAGTATTAATAAGTTTGTTCTTTTCATATTCTAATATTCACATATAATAATCATTCTTATGATACTCATAGACCATCCTAATAAAATTCACTCAAATCCCCATCAAAACTAAATTTTTGTCCAGGAGAACACATTTATCACATCCCATAATTATTCACAAATACAATTATGCTATAATAAAACTCACAACCATCAAATTTAAAGGAAACCCTCCACACCACATTATATCACACCCTACAGGACCCTTTTTTCTCACCTGAGATCAAAAGGAAAAACTTCCCTACAAAAGGGTACTCCCAATCATTCCTAATATGGATGTCTATATCAGAAATAATCTATTAGTCTAATCCCACCATACCTTCCATAAAATCCTTAAGAAGACCAACCTAGGCTATTAAACACTCAAATCGAGTGAATAATGCACTAAACTAGAATTCATGCCCCTTATCCCCAAAATATTTGTGTGATTCAAAATAACTCTACATACTATAAAGTACTATTTTCAAGTTTAAGAGGCTCCATTACACATAATTATCAACTATGGCACTCTGAGTCACTATATAAACTACCTAGATCAAAACCCCATATTTTTATAAACAATAACATATAAAAATAATATGTTTCAGTATTATAGGGACCACCAATGTAAATAATGGATTTATTGTTCTCAATCCAAGATCATATAGGCCTCATCCATTCTCACCCATCATTATCCAATTCCATGAGCCCCTAGCTCAAGAAATGATTCTAAAGTAATTAATTACTACAATTAATAATTATTTAAACATTTCAATCCACTATAAAATGGCCCTAGAAAACTAAAAAAGCAATGTCATAATAGTGAAACCATGACCCACTATGTATAAAGGACCTGTATTATGCCTCTAGAATCCATTCTAGAAAAATTCCCATGAATTTCCACTTGATATGTCATCACAATAAAACTTACATAGGTGAGGTCCATATATAAATCATTGGGATATAAACCTCTATCAAAATTGTGAGAAATAAATATAATTAATAATATTTTGTTTCCATTCCCTATCTCACCAAGAAGACCCATGAATCATAGATGATTCCACTAGACACCCACTGGCCCTAGGGTGGGTGTCTAGTAAACATAGCCTCAGCCAATGGAACATTTTTTTCCTGTATTGGGGTTCAAGGGGCTTACATCCACAACCATTATGTCATATCACATTTACCCAATTCCCAAAAACTATCTATAAGATTTTTCCAACCAAAACCCATATTATAATCCTTATATTAATCATTTAAATCCCATATTACAACATAAAATCTTGATATATAACCTAAATTCCAAATTCATTATCTATTAATATGAAAGGAACCAAATACTCCATCAAGTTCATCGACACTCAAACCGAGGGGTCACTGAAAAATCCCCACTAAAATTTATATCATCCCTGAGAATCATAATTGAACATATCAAGACTTATTAAACTTTGATAAACATCTTATAAAATTCCTCAATTCTAGTTCCAAGTTGGTTTTTGTTTCATAACCTCACACTTGATCCCTCCAAAATGGATTTTCCCCAAAAATCTCACTCTCGTTCCAAGAAAAAACCATCCATATCCCAAATAATGAATCTAAAGAAAATTTCATATCACCATATCCAATTTGACTTAATAACACTATTAATTCATCTACTTATTAACTTCTCCCAAAACACCAAGCTACTCATGTTGATGAGCCATCACATCAATCAAATCATGATGCCTTAATTCCCTAAGGCATCATGAGATCATCTAAATTCCCATAAAAAAAATTCTTCAACCCTCTATGTGATAACATGTACTAAATCCAACAAAAGTAACCTTCAACCACAATATCCATATAATTACAATTCATACACTTAATATGAGTCTCTATCAGACCAAACAACAAATTCCACTATGATTTAATTACAGACACGGTAAATACACACAACATTGAATCTGAATCCCAAATCTGGTATTTAATTAGTAATTAAGTATAATTGTACACACCTACACACTAGAATCCTAGTTTCATATAAACCACCAACAAATCAGTTCAATTAAACGCTTGAACCTTAAAGAATGATGGTCATACATGTAGTGGTCAGTGTAACACTCCACATTATAAAAGTTTCCATATATTCACTCAATATTAACAAGATTACTGATCACTAAACTCGCGTCCTGTCAAATATTGATCGTGATTTTGGGATATGATCAACCCACTAATTTCCAAGCACCAATAATAAATGAAAACTACTACTAATTCTAGGATGATTAGAAGTTTCACTTAGAAACCATATCTAGAAAAGTGGTACATACCCTCAAATAGTCAATGGTGCACTCCCCAACAAATGAATTGTTTTATATTAATTCTTAAGCACTAACACACCCAGAACCATAATTAATAGAGATTTATTATGTACTCCCCAAGATTTATAAACCTAATCTTATATGGATATCATCCCTCCACTCACATTCATTACTCTATTCTTTTTACATAATTTTAATATCACTGAACTCATCAGTCCTCTACCCATACTCAAAGTTCTAGAAGATACAGCTCACTTTCAATAACACACTATATAAAGCCCCAGCCTTAAACCTTACTTAATATTGAATTAAATGAATAATTCACATTGAGGATCTTTTCAGGTTTAGAGTTTTAGATAATTAGGACATAACTATTACATCTCAAAATATTACAAAGTAGAAACTTCTACTAAGTTTCCATAAAATAAAAAAACCCTTAAAAAGAAACATGTCTAGTTCCATGTTTTAGGTAGCATGACTTTCCCTTGATCCCATCCTTGACCTTATTCCACGTTAAGTCCTGTGAAAAACATTTCAACAACTTGGGATGAGCATAAAAAGCTCAGTAAGGGATCCACAAAGAATGAAAACTATTAGTTTTTCAAAACAACAAGTAAACCATGTATACCATAACAAAGTAATACTTTTCACCTTTTCGAAGTAGTAAAAACTCTTCACTGAATAAAAGTTAATTACTTACCCTTTTGTAACCAAAAGATTACCATAAAACCCATATAAAGAACACATAACATATGAAGGTAACTTGGGACATAAACATACTTAAAAGGAATAACCATACGGTCGACTTCCACACATACTTAATGGAATAGCCATACGACTGACTTCCATACCCAATGCATTGGATGTTATAACGTAACCACCCGTCCTGGTATTCACGACACCACCCGTCATATGGTTTATCACGTAACCACCCGTAAAATGTCCAAGTACCATAATTACACAAAAAATATTGAAAATATAAACATTTCAATAACAACATTTCATTTTCAATCACAATAAGTAATACCCAGATATTGAATTAATCAATCCATTTTCAAAAACCATTTAAAATAGATTTTGAATCAAAGTGTCCCATACCACTTTGAACCTTTTAACGGAATTATAATTTTAAAACATTAATGTCCATATAAATAAATAATGAAAACCATTTTGAAAATATGGACATTAAAGATGAAGATTTATAATAATAAATCTTTAAAACATTTAAAATGATATTTTTGTTAAATAGTTTTTAACAAAATGAGAGACTCTTAATACAAATAATAGCGGAATAACATTTAATCCGAACTTTATAATATCTTGAGAATAAATGGATTCATGATATAATATGTCAAAAGATAGTACACACACCATATAAGAGTTAATTGGTGCATAACAACAATGAAGTCTCAAAAGAAATGTAAAATGAGATAAAATCCATTATAAAGAAGGTATCCTTAAATTAAGGATAAATCAATCTCATAATTATGTGTGACAAATATAAATACACCCAATATAAGAGGATATTAAGTGTAAAACAATAAAAGGTTATTTACACATATTCAAAGGATGACATATTCAATAACTACATGTTGAACTCAAAGAAATCGAAATTGGGTTAAGAAGTTCTCTTGGTAAAATTCGACAGCCTAACGGCGTCACATAAATTTTACAAAAAGGGTTGATGAGAGAGATAAAGGGGATCTCATCACTTGGACATAAAATTTACATAAATAAGGATATATAAGAACATATCCCAACATAATAGTATTTGAATTAAAATACATAACAAAAGAAGTCTTTTTAAAAAAAAGAGGGTGAAAGGTCCCCTTACCGAGTTGGGTAACTTTCAAAAAGTACACCCCATGAAAGAAGGGTCATACAATGAAGATGTAAATACCCATAAATCAAATTATACTACACAAAGTGTATAATAATGGGCAGTACATACACCACTCAAAGGAAATAGTGGCAAACGTAGCATAAATGTCATGGGAATAAAAGTGAGATGAAAAATCCCTTACGAAAACTCGGCAGCCTAACAGCACCACTTAAAACTTCCAAAATTGGATTTATGAGATCAAATAGGGTCTCTCATAATATGAACATAAAAATTAAAGTATAATGAATATAAAAGAACATCCCCAAACATAAGAAATATGGGATTAAAAGAAATGACATAAATGAGAGTACTTAGAAAGAAATATAGAGGTTGGATCCCTTATAAAAATTCCGCAGCCTAACGGCGCTACTCAAAACTTCTAAAATGTATTGATGAGAGAAAATAGGCTCTCTCATCATATGAAAATAAAAAGTACAGTAGTAGTAATATAAAATAACATCCCAATCATAAGAAATATGAGCTTAAAAGGAATGACATAAAAGAGTGTACTTAAAAAGAAAGAGAGAGGTTGGATCCCTTACCTCGGGTCCGACTTGACTCGATCGTACTTTAACGTCCTGAATAATAAACTTGATTTAATTTATACTTGCTTAAAAATCTTTTTCAAGTTCATTATTACTTTCATATCACTTATTACCATGTTATAAACATTATGTAATCATTTAAGTTAATAATGTTTGTTTTGTCGACATTTGGTTCTTAAGTCGAAAGTGGACTTCTTACAATTGCATGTTGTTCGTGTGGTCAAAGGTTCATTATATCCAGAATGATATTCATGATTTGGATATCATATATATCATATATATCGAGAATATAAATGTATTTATAATATTAAATAATCATTTAGAGGTAAGAAATGAAATGCACCGTTCATGGAGACGGTAAGCCGTACGTACGCATGAACGCTACTTTCATTTCTATGTCATATTAATGGAATTAAAACTAAATCAGAGATATGTATATTTTAATTACAGAATTATATTCATCATTTATATGTAACATACATAATATATAATAACTTTAAATACATCCTTTATACATCCCACATATGGCATTAACGAATCAAATCACTTTGAGGGGGCGGTAGTCCGCACTTCCTAAAATGAAATTATCGTGTTTACCCACAATGGAAACCATAATGGTATGCCACACAAGAAAAATAAATAAGACTAAGTAAAACATAAACATATTATATATCATATATAAATATAGTGACATCTTAATGGCCACCTTTGAAGGTGTTATATGAGTGTTGAACAATCATCGTTTCGTGAGGCAGAAATTCGCCATCCACGGAAACAGTATGTTCTTTAACCATTAGATGTAGGTGTGTGTAAGTGTAGCTCGAATCATTCTTATAACAACATCCTTGTATACTTAAGATACTGGATTTGTTACAAAGGAAATGAATAAAAATAGTTTAGGGGTTGGAGAGGCAAAATAAAACAAAAGGACTCAAGTAAAGACATTACCTTAAAATCGGGTAACTCCCTTTGGTTTGAGCTCAAAGGCTTCCTTGGGAAGACTTATACCCAAAGTGAGGCTTCAAGGAGTAAGATAGGTAAGTGGATAGAAAAAATGGGCAGGGTTTGGACGAGACAAAGGCTTTGGGAGTGTGGGTAAGGAGGTAGAGGTGGGGGAATTTTATAAGAGGAGAGGAGGGGAACTCTTGGAAAGTAAAGAAAAGTCACTTTATTTTAAAATTATATTCGGATTTAAGAGGTCCCACATTGATATAATTTGAGGATAGGGTGATAAGGGTTCGAAATACACTCATCTAATAAGTTTTGGACATGTTTAGGTCTTAGATATTACATTATCTTTCCATTTTATTTAAATCGTTAAATAATGAGGTCATCGCTGCATCATCATGATGTCATAAATAATTTAATTTATTTAACGTCTAAAAATTATAAAAAAAATACTATGATGTAGGAAATATTTTTAGCTTTCCAATGACTAATTATAGTCAAAACTCTGACTTGTATGACCCCATGTAAAAAAAGTTTTAGTAAAACATTTCATGTTTGTGTCATTTTTACTTTAACATTAAATAAAAAGGTATTTATGTCATTTTCCAACCAAAGTGGCTCCATGGGGTCCCCAAGTTGACCCATGAATTTTCTTGGTCGGCCATGACACATCCAATTAGGGTAGGATATGTGTCTAGGTCATTTCATTTTATTAAAACATTATTATTACCTTAAACTACACTAATTACCTCTAATCGCGATTAAAAACTTAATAAGTTACTATTCACCAAAAAAATTATTTTAATCTCATTGAACCAAATTTTACTTCTTAATGACAACCATGTATATCGGATTTTTGAAATTAAAAACACAAAGATGGAAAATTTTCATTTAAACGGAAAATCAGTTTTTATAAGTACCACTTAGTGGTTTCACTATTCATCAAAAATTGAAGTTTTTCAGAAAATTACCAAAAATTCACCGTAAGCTATATTGGATATTTTGAATTAAAAAATGATTTCTATTTTAGAAAATTCAAAATGTATTAGTTGCATTAATTAATTTAATAATTAATTCCCGCTGTCAGAGCAAATAGCGTGTTTTTATGAAACAAAAAATATCAAAAGATTGACACTAGTTTAAGTTCGATTTCAAAGTGAAATTAATTCCATTGACCACTATTGGATTAAATGGTAAAAATATATTCTAATTTAAATTTAAAACCAATTAAAAATATATTCTAATCATATAAATAAATTATATTAAAAAGAGGTTTTGAATTAAAACACAACATTTTTCACTATTCATTAAAAATTGAACTTTTTCAGAAAAATACCAAAAATTTACACAAAGTAAATTTTGATGTCCCGATTCTAAAGAATAATTTTATTTTGTCAAATATAACACATAAAATTGTCAAAAAATTTATTTAAAAGAGGTTCTCCATCAAAAGGCGGTTAATCGACCTTTTAAAGAATATTAGAATGTCTACGCTTAAAATTGGATTCATTCGCATTTTTAATCCTCTAAAATTTATTGTAAAGAGTAAAAATATTTTACAAACATATATAATCATTTTGTAGTTAGTTCTATTCATTCCTGCCATTACAACGGCTAGGCGTTAACTAACAT
Source organism: Viscum album (assembly GCA_963277665.1). NCBI lineage: Eukaryota > Viridiplantae > Streptophyta > Magnoliopsida > Santalales > Viscaceae > Viscum > Viscum album. The sequence continues at coordinate 1,621,940,361 of OY728150.1, forward strand.
TTAAAATAATATTATTTTATTATTAGATTGCAACGTAAGATTTCCAAGAAACTCGTTGTTGCGTGTTGGGTACGCCATCGAGCATAGCATCCCCTTTAAAGTAATATTAATATTTTATTCACAAATATGGATAAATATAAAGATGTCATATTCTTTATTTACCTGGGGTGTTACATCCTTCCCCCCTTTTGGAAATTGCGTCATCGCAAATTTAAAATTGGACTTGGAAACATCCTTGAAAGTCCCACATCGGAACAAGAGTCGGTAAAACAATCACTTTAAAATAAAGAAAGATAAGTACAGAGGTCACCTGAGTTAACCCATACTAGGATTCCATGTAGGAAAACATGGACATAGAGGAGAAAACATAGGGTCATGTTCTGATGGAGAGTGATAGAAAACATGTTTGGGAGAAAGTTAACCACCAGAAAATCACAAACTTGTGATGGGTTAAACGGTATTTGATTCCCCAGTAGGAAAAGTTAATAGACAACATTTTTGTTTTGAGTTAATTTTTATTGAGGAATTTATTCATAAGGAAACATAATCACTTATCATGTTGACTTTCAGCTTTTATTAGATTCCTTACACAAACTCATATTTTCTATAAAAGACGAGTATTTAGGAAGACTGGTTAACTATAATCAACTTCTAGAGAATCACCTAATCCTCAAAATAGAACTATATACTTCCCATGTCTTTAGACTTTACCCAAAAACAAAACCAAAAAGGTTAGTACAAGATCAGATAATCCAGAAAAGGATAACCCTTTATAAAAAGAAAATCTATTCTTAATCTCCAAAATTTGTCCAACAGAACCCAAAGTTCAACGAGGACCATTCGATAAACAATTTGTCCATAAAATTCTTCAAAGTAAACCAAACTAAGATTGAAACCCAAATATTTTAAGGATTTAATCACATAGTCTTCCAAGGTACAAATTAACTTTTATCTCTAAATAACATCAGTTTCTCTTAATGTCTCGTATTGAAAATTAATTAACCTAATCACATATCCTCCATGATAGGTTAATAAATTTCCATAGATAACCCAAAATAAACTTACTCTTAATTCACAAAATCATCTAACTAAAATAATCAGTCAAACTAACTGAGGACTTCACGTAGTCCAGTGGTAGGCGATAAATACCCGTTGCACTTTGGTTGTGGGTTCGATTCCCGCAGCTTTGTCCGACGCGATGGGTCGTCACACGGTCTGCGTGTTGTCCTTTTTCCAAAACTATATAATTCTTAAAACATTCCACAAAAAGAGATAAAATCTTCAAAAATGATCATAACATATTTTAACCTCAAGTTTATCTCATGCATTTCATTTTCCATCATAACATATAATAACCCATAATTACCTTAAAAGTAAGGATCATATAAACTCTAATGGTTACCTTTATAATTATTACCTGAACTTCCACATCGATTGGACATCTCGTACATGATGCATTACAGATCATACCAAGGTTCAAGTGGTTGATCATGACTCCTTGATAGTTGGTTGAGAACAACCACAAGTTTCCTCATTGAATCCTTCATTTTATCTAGTATCTTAATCAGAGAACCACCCCTGTTTCCTTCAAACCTGTTGTCTCTTTGGTGCCTGCTAGATCCATCCATTCACTAAAAATAGAAATTTCAGTGTGAGTATATCAACAAAACCATAATGTAATAATGAGAAAGGTAAACACTAAGATATACTTACTCATTCACTTTATCTAAAACTAGGACTCTTTCTGAAATTCTAACCATTATGGTAATTTCACTTATGCTTAAACAATACCCAAACCTCTAAAGTTATCTAAACCGACCTCTGATACCAACTATAAGGCCCCAGCCTTAAACCTTACTTAATCTTGAGTTATTAAAAGATTACACATTGAGGATCTTTTCAAGTTTAGAGTTTTAGAGAATTAGGACATAACTATTACATCTCAAAAGATTACAAAGTAGAAACTTCCACTAAGTTTCCATAAAATTAAAAAAAAACTCTTAAAAAGAAACATGTCTAGTTCCATGTTTTAGGTAGCATGACTTTCCCTTGATCTCATCCTTGACCTTATTCCATGTTAAGTCCTGTGAAAAACATTTCAAAAACTTGGGATGAGCATAAAAATCTCAGTAAGGGATACACAAAAAATGAAAACTGTTAGTTTTTCAAAACAACAAATAAACCATGTATACTTTAACAAAGTAATACTTTTCACCTTTTCTAAGTAGTAAAAACTCTTCACTGAATAAAAGTTCATTACTTACCCTTTTGTAACCAAAAGATTACCATAAAACCCATATAAAGAACACATAACATATAAAGGTAACTTGGGACATAAACATACTTAAATGGAATAACCATACGGTCGACTTCCACACATACTTAATGGAATAGCCATACGGCCGACTTCCATACCAAATGTATTGGAGGTTATAACGTAACCACCCGTCCTGGTATTCACGACACCACCTGTCATATGGTTTATCACGAAACCACCCGTAAAATGTCCAAGTACCATCATTACACATAAAATATTGAAAATATAAACATTTCAACAACAACATTTCATTTGCAATCACAATAAGTAATTCCCAGATATTGAATTAATCAATCCATTTTTTAAAACCATTTAAAATAGATTTTTCAATCAAAGTGTCCCATACCACTTTGAATCTCTTAACGGAATTATAATTTTAAAACATTAATGTACATATAAATAAATACTGAAAACCATTTTGAAAACATGGACATTAAAGATAAATATTTAGAATAATAAATCTTTAAAACATTTAAAACGATATTTTTGTTAAATAGTTTTTAACAAAATGAGAGACTCTTGAATACAAATAATAGCGGAATAACATTTAATCCGAACTTTATAATATCATGAGAATAAAGGGATTCATGATATAATATGTCAAAGGACAGTATACACACCATATAAGAGTGAATTGGTGCATAACAACAATGAAGTCTCAAAAGAAATGTAAAATGAGATGAAATCCATTATAAAGAAGGTATCCTTAAATTAAGGATAAATCAATCTCATAATTATGTGTGACAAATATAAATACACCCAATATAAGTGGATATTAAGTGTAAAACAATCAAAGGTTATTCACACATATTCGAAGGATGACATATTCAATAACTACATGTTGAACCCAAAGAAATCGAAATTGGGTTAAGAAGTTCCCTTGGTAAAATTCGACAGCCTAACGGCGTCACATAAAATTTTACAAAAAGGGTTGATGAGAGAGATAAAGGGGATATCATCACTTGGACATAAAATTTACATAAATAAGGATATAGAAGAACATATCCCAATATAATAGTATTTGAATTAAAAGACATAACAAAATAAGTCTTTTAAAAAAAAGAGGGTGAAATATCCCCTTACCGAGTTGGGTAACTTTTGAAAAGTACACCCCATGGAAGAAGGGTCATACTATAACGACCCATACATTACATACATTGTTAATACTTAAAAATTTAAGCATACTTATTACAACATATAACAAAACCATGAAAGGACCGTATAGGTATAGTGTCTTTAGAAACTGGGAAACATAAACAACTGGTTCATAAAGAGTCTACACTGTCTCCCATTTATTTCATCATATCTATAGTCCCTTTTGGCATATCTTACTTAATAACCTTCATCCTGACCTGGGGAAAGAAAACATACAAAAGGGTGAGCTCAAATTCTCAGTAAGGGTAAACAAAAGAAATATCAATCACATCATATACATAAGCACATAACTTTTGGAAATCTTAACCTGCAAAAGAGATCATAATTTCATAACATGGGATAAATCATGGCAGTGAAATGTAATCACAATAATCATAACTTAAAACATGAAACTTTGTGGCATACACACATAATCATAGAGAATAATTTCTTATTATTCAAGGCTCATTTCCAAGACTATCTTAGTGGACAAAGTCCATTTCTGAACTGAGTTCACTCCTCGTTTCAATCCTGTTTCACTGAACCGGTATAACCTACCATTCCAGCCATGTCTATCTCATGAGATATAAAATCTTTACCCAATGCATTGGAGGGAGATATAGGTCTCACTCATCTCATAATGATACCATTCTTATGTGTGCCACAAAATCATAAATCATACATCATTGCATAACCCATGTAATAAAAATGGGATTCTTAAACAACATGACATCATAAAACAATTCATATAAGATAAAGGAATTCATAAAAATATTTCCATCATAACGTAATCAAATCCATATAATAATAGGGATAGAAATAGAACCCTTTATTATCTTAGATGGAAAATAATTTTGATAAAATACTTGAACTCTATTCTTGAGGAAAATATCATTTCTACTTCAAAAACATTTTTCCTTTCTTAACATGTCATACAACTTTAAACTAAAAGAAGTTGATTAAAAATAAACTTTAAAACTTGTAAAGGATTATTCTTGGAAATAATGTTTTAAAAATCCATTCATGTTGTATAAGTTAAAAAAACATTCTTCTCGTACTTTTGTCGGAAAAGTCAAAAAAGTACCTCGTACGAAAAACAACAAAAGATTCCTTTCATATCTTTTACTAAAAACTCACCGAAGGGTAAAATAGGATTTAAACAATTGTAGGTGGATGGAAATAATATTACATTTTGAGGAGACATGGATGTGGATGATAAAATACACCCCAGTAAATACTAAAGTATAAACAATCTCAGATAAAAATGAGATTGTGATATTCCCCTTACCTTAGGTCCCTTTTGCTTCGTAAGTGTCCGAACCTCCTGTATAATGATTTAAATAATGTTATTGAATTATTCAAGAATCATAATTATTTTTATGATATCTTATATGGTCATATTCTTAGCTTCTTAGTAGTAATATTTCATTGCTACTTGTTATTCGGGTGTTTATAACTTTTTGTTCTTATGTGTGTTTTGTCGAATAAATTCATATTCTTATCTTTAGGTTATAGATACCTCATTTCCAGAATTTTATTAGTGTAATATATATCATATTCATTCATTCAATTCATTTATATAATCATTATGAAATGAAGATCATGTAGAAAGAGTCGCATCACATCGTGGAGACGGTATTCCGTACGTACCCACGAGTGATGATATCATTCCTATGATCGTGGAATTGTATTGGAGTGTATGTATACTATTTCAGAATTAGTATCACTTTATAATAGTCATATATAGTCATTATTTACACCATTATACCCATCCAAGTAAGGTGGTGGTGGAAAATAGATTACACCACGGCGTGGAGACGGTATTCTGTACGTACGCACGCGCGGTGATTTCTTTTTCCGTAGGATGGATAGATGGTTAAATAGGGTTGTTTCATACTTATAATAACATATCAGTATATTAGTGATACATATGTTATTACTTCATAATGAAACAACTAAATAAGAATAAGTGGAAGAAGAAATAAAGATGAAAGAATCGGTAACGGACATTACCTCTTCTTTGAAGTGCTTCTTTGAGACCTCCTTTTAGGGCACTAAAATGGGTCTTTGAAGAAGACCAAAACCTCTAGGATGTCTCTAGGGAAGTGTAGAGGATTAATTGGCAGGGTTTGACCGAGCATGAAGGCTCAAACTGGTGTGAGGAAGAGGGGGAGGAGGTTCCCTTTTATAAGGGAGGAGAGGGGCACCTTTGGGAAAACTAAAAATATTATTTTATTATAAAGTCAAGTTCGGTTTTAAATAGCTCCAAATTTATATATTTCGAAGATAAGGTGGGGATGGGTAGAAATCCTTTCATCCAATAGAATTTAGACAAGTTTAGGTTCCTATTTTAACCTTATCATTTATATTTAACATTAAGTTAAATAAGTTTACTTTTACCGTGTCTTCTTGTGTTCTTATACTATAAGGTTAATAAAATTACTATAAGCAGCCAAACGAACCCCAAGTTGTTTATTATAAATATATATAACCTTATATAAGTCATTTGGACGAACCATAGATTTTTAGGAATAAAATAACAATTACTAATATAATATTTGTTTTAAAAACTATTTTATGTCAATTTTGACACTATTTAGTAATTGATTTTTGTGAAAATCATAATAGAATTATTTGTTCGAACCAAGTTAATTAAATCAATACTAACATGTCATATTAACCTAGAAAATTAGTGTAATTCATAAAAAGTCTCAAATTACATTTATTTTGGTGTTTATAACATCAATTATGTCAATATTTCATTAAAAAGATAATTACTACATCATCTTTGTGTCATAAATAAATTAAATTATTTAATGTCTAAAAATTACAAATAAAATACAATTATGTAGGAAATATTTTTATATTTCTAATGAATATTTATAGTCGAATTTATCTTATGTATAACCTTATATTAAAAATTATTTACTTATTAAACTTTGATTTTAACTATTTTAACCCTTCTTTAAATAAATTAATAATAAATGTCCTAATCTAATCCAAGTGGGCCTAAATGGTCATATTTTATTTTTAAGTATGTTTTTGGTCGAATTACACTTATCCAATAGAATTAGACATGTGTTAGGGTAATAATAATATCATCTTTACCCTTAATTACCCTATTTACTTTTAACCGTGGTAAAAAAAGTAAAAAGTTACTATTCACCAAAAATTATTTTCATCCCATTGAACCACATTTTAGTCCTTGATATTAACCGTGTCTCTCGGATTTTCGAAATTCCACTCACAGAAGCGGTAACATTAAGTTTTATGAGAAATTCAGTTTTTTAACTACCACTTAGTGGTTTCACTATTCATCAAAAATTGAAAGTTTTCAGAAAAATACCAAAATTTCACCCTAGGCTAATTTCGATATTCCAAATCCAAAAATGAAGTCCATTTTGAAAAATAAAATTTATAAAATTTAAAAAAGTGGTTATTACTATTCATAACGGCTAGTTTTAATAATATTTTAATATCATATCATTGTTTAGTGAAACTCGGTATTGCGTACGACGCAAGCTATCAAGGAAGGTCGTGATTTCGTGTAAAGCAAGCCAAGCAAGTGTTGTGTAAAAAAAGATTCCTTTGATGATTTATATAACATAAAAGTCTCGGGTGTTACATTCTACCCCCCTTAAAATGAATTTCGCCCTCGAAATTCATCACTTTGTAACAAACAGATGAGGATACCTCTCCCTCATCATATCCTCAAGCTCCCATGTAGCTTCTTATAATTGGTAGTTCCTCCATAAAACTTTCACCAATCGAGTGGTCTTGTTTCATAGGACTTTTTCGCTACGATCAAGAATCTCTATCATTTCTTCTTCATAAGAAAGATCTTGCTCCAGCGGTACAACTTCTGAGTTAAGTACATGTGAAGGATCAGGTATGTACTTTCTCAGGAGTGATCCATGGAACACATCGTGAACTTGAAAGAGATTTGGTGGAAGCACCAATCGGTAATCTACCTTCCCAACACGATCCAGTATTTCGAAAGGACCGATATATCTAGGGCTCAACTTCCCCTTCTTTCCAAATCTCATAACTCTCTTCCAGGGAGATATTCGTAAGAACACTTTATCACCCACATCAAACTCTAGGCCTTTTCTTCGGTTGTCGGCATAACTTTTTTGTCGACTCTGAGCTGCTCTTATGTGTTGTTGAATAGATCTGACCTTTTCTTCCATTTCATCAACGAGATCAAGTCCTAATATATTTCTTTCCCCAACTTCATCCCAGTAAGTTGGAGTCCTGCATTTCTTTCCATAGAGAGCTTCATAAGGAGCTATCTGAATACTGGAGTGAAAGATATTATTATAAGAAAATTCCACCAAAGGTAGGTGTTGATCCCAACCACCTTTGAAATCCATAGAGCAAGCTCTCAACATATCTTTTAGGGTTTGAATTGTTCTCTCAGACTGACCGTCTGTCTAAGGATGATAAGCAGTGCTGAAACTCAACTATGAATCCAGAGTATACTGAAGACTTCGCCAGAACTTCGAGGTAAATCTTGGATCCCGATCAGATATAATAGAAAGTGGTACTCCATGAAATCTTACCACTTCCTTTACATATATCCTGGCAAGCTGATCCAGAGAGAAATCCTCTCTAATAGCAATGAAATGTGCAGACTTGGTAAGACGATCAACTATGACCCAGATAGCATTATTTCCTTTGGATGTTTTAGGAAGTCCTGTGACAAAGTCCATAGTGATGTTTTCCCATTTCCATTCGGGTATGGGTAATGGTTGTAACATCCCCTTAGACTTCTGTCTCTCAGCTTTAACTTGTTGACAAACCAAGCATCGAGAGACAAATTCAGCAACATCTCTTTTCATGCCATCCCACTAGAAGTACTCATTCAGGTCCCTATATATCTTCATGCTTCCAGGATGAATAGATAATGAAGAACTATGAGCCTCATCTAGCAGCTCCTTCTTTAATTCGGGGATGGGAGGAACACAAACCCGATTCCTGAACTTTATTATCCCATCACAATCAAGGTTGAATTCAGGAACGTTTCTCACCTTCTTTTGTAACTCTACATCTTCTTTTTGTGCCTCTTTAATCTTCACATGTATAGATGGTTGAACATTTATTTGAGAAAGATACGATTTTTACCCTTTCATTATAATTCCAAGATCCATCCTTTGTAAATCCATAAATATTGGATCTTTTGTGATCCTCATCACGGATAAACTAGCATGGTATTGTCGACTTAATGCATATGCCACCTTGTTTGCTTTCCCAGGGTGGTAATGGATTGAGCAGTCATAATCCTTAATCATCTCCAACCATCTTCTTTGACGCATATTCATCTCATTTTGTGTGAAAATATACTTTAAACTTTTATGATCAGTATAAATATCACACCTTTCACCATAAAGATAATGCCTCCAAATCTTTAATGCAAAGATTACCGCAGCTAAATCCAAATCATGTGTTGGGTAATTTTGCTCATGGATTTTCAACTGTTGTGAGGCATAAGCTATCACCATATCATTTTGCATAAGAACACACTCTGATCCCTTCTTGGATGCATCACTATAGATCACAAACCTTTCTCCACTACAAGGCAGTGTGAGCACAGGTGCACTGGATAACCTTCTTTTCAACTCCTTGAAATTATCTTCACATTCCTCCGTCCAAACAAACTTAACTCCTTTCTGAGTCAACTTGGTGAGTGGATTAGATAATCGTGAAAAATCTTTCACAAAACGTCGATAATATCCAGCCAAACCAAGAAAACTTCGGATCTCAGTCACTGTTGTTGGTCTCGACCATCTTTCGATAACCTCTGTTTTTGCTGGATCCACATATATCCCCTCTTTTGAGATTATGTGACCCAAAAATTCAACTTTTTGAAGCCAAAATTCACACTTGGTAAATTTGGCATAAAGCTTCTCCTTTCTCAGGGTCTTCAATATAATTCTCAAGTGATCTTCATGTTCTTCCTTTCTCTTTGAATAGACAAGAATATCGTCTATAAAGACTACCAAAAATTGATCAAGATAGTCTCTAAAGACTCTATTCATTAGATCCATGAAGATAACAGGGGCATTAGTAAGACCAAATGGCATCACTATAAATTCATAGTGTCCATACCTTGTACGGAAAGTCATCTTTGGTATATCCACCCTTTTGACCCTTAATTAATGATACCCTGAACGAAGATCAATCTTGGAAAAGTATTGAGCTCCATGTAGTTGGTAAAATAAGTCATCAATGCGTGGGAGAGGATATTTGTTCTTGATAGTGATCTTGTTAAGTTCTCGATAATCAATGCAGAGTCTCATTGATCTATCTTTCTTCTTAACAAATAGAACAGGTGTTCGCCAAGGTAACGCACTAGGGCGTATGAATCCCTTATCAAGATTCTCTTGGAGTTGCTTCTTCAATTCCTGCAACTCAATTGGGGCTATTCTATAAGGTGTCTTTGAAATAGGAAAAGCACTCGGTACGAGTTCTATTGAAAACTCAACTTCACGATTTGATGGAAGACCCGATAATTCCTCCGGAAAGACATCATCAAACTCCCGTACAATGGGCCTATTCTTAATCATGAGTTTCTCACCAACCATTTGAGATAAATAACCTTCATTTAGTGGAATCAAGACCCATAAGGTAGAAGGAATTTCCACTGGAAGGTTATGTTCATCCTTGCATTGATAGACGATCATAGATTGATCTGGAATATGAAATATGACTTCCCTTCTTTGGAAATTGATATGAGCTCTATATAAAGAAAGACAATCCATTCCAAGAATCACATCAAATTCCACTATAGGAAGGATCACAAGATTTGCAGGAAGCACTTTCCCACAAACTTCAATCGGAGAAGAATTATAAACTTTTGATGCGACTGTTGTGCCATTAGGTGTTGTCACAGCTAAATCAACATCTAATTGTTGAGGTAACACGGTGATACCCTTAGAAAATTCATCAGAAATAAAAGTGTGGGTGGATCCAGAATCAAATAAAACATTTGCTACTTTAGAGTGGATGGTAAGTGTACCTTTCACCACATCGTTATCGTACTCCACATCGCTGATAGAAATTGCATGTGACTTTCCTTTGCCTTTAGCCTTAAGAGTTTGTTGACGTCGACCATCATCATCAACCCTTGGATTAGGTCATTTATTGGCATAATGTCCCATCTCCTTGCACTTAAAACATTTAAGTGTAGTAGGTTCATTCTGTGTATCCCTTCATTTGTTTGCATCATTAGACATCTTCTTCCCATCATCGTGGCATTAAAATTCCCGATGACCTTCCTTTTCACATTTGAAACATTTACTTGTCCCTTTAAGACAACTCCCTCCATGTTTCTTTCCACACTTTGAGCATAAGGGAAAGCTCGTCTTCTTTTCAGTGTGCTCTTTAGATTTTCCTTTGAATTCCATTTTCCTCTTCTTATCAAACCCATATGACTGATGGGTTACTCCAACCTCCATCTCAACTTTGAGAGAACATCGAATGATTTTCTCGTAGCTATTGAATTCCCTTATAGCTAACGCCCTTCGAAGACTTGGTTTTAAGCCACTAAAGAATCGATCGATCTTACTCTCAGGTTGGATAATAATACCAGAAGCGTACCTTGCAAGTCTTGTAAAATTTTCTTTATAGGTACCAACAGATTCATCATCCTTTTGCTTCAGTTCAAGAAACTCTTTCTCCATCTTTGTTCGGAGAATACGGGGGAAGTACTTATTGAAAAATAAGTTCTTGAACTCGTCCCATTCCATGGACTCAATTTCATCCCTTTGCCTCGTATTCTTAATAAGATTCCACCATTGATCAGCATCTCCTTCCAAACGATACACTGCTAGGATGACTTTATCATGTTCAGAGCATTGATGAACTGAAAATATCTTTTCAGTAGTACTAATCCATTGTTCAGCAACTAATGGATTAGTAGACCCGCTGAAAGAAAGTGGACGCTGCCTCATGAAGGATTCAACATAATGTTGCTCATTCCTTTGGTCGTTTGGAAGTCCTGCATGATTCATAGCTTGAGAAAGTTGTGTGAGCATGGCTACAAGATATTGCATTCCAGCTCCCATAACGTTTGGTTGCTCAGGGGGATAATCATTGCATTGCCCTTCGCATTCCACATTAACACGATTCCTTCGGGTTCCAGCCATTGACTAAAACCAAGAATAATAGTGTGAGCAACACTAATTATATTAGGAAAACCACATACTCAAGAATAAAATTTCACACTTAAGTTCTTATCCTAGGTTATTCATGGCAATTTCTAAAACACTAAGATTGTGTTCTATGCTTAGATGTATCCTTAGGGTTCTTACTAAGGCTTTCACATCCAAGTTTCCAAAGGTTGACTATACCTTTCCTCTGATACCAAATATAACGACCCATACTTTACATACATTGTTAATACTTCAAAATTGAAGCATACTTATTACAACAAATAACAAAACCATGAAAGGACCATATAGGTATAGTGTCTTTAGAAACTGGGAAACATAAACAACTGGTTCATAAAGCGTCTACATTGTCTCCCATATATTTCATCATATCTATAGTCCCTTTTGGCATATCTTACTTAATAACCTTCATCCTGACCTGGGGAAAGAAAACATACAAAAGGGTGAGCTCAAATTCTCAGTAAGGGTAAACAAAAGAAATATAAATCACATCATATACATAAGCCCATAACTTTTGGAAATCTTAACCTGTAAAAGAGATCATAATTTCATAACATGGGATAAATCATGGCAGTGAAATGTAATCACAATAATCATAACTTAAAACATGAAACTTTGTGTCATACACACGTAATCATAGAGAATCATTTCTTATTAGTCAAGGCTCATTGCCAAGACCATCTTAGTGGACAAAGTCCATTTCTGAACCGAGTTCACTCCTCGTTTCAGTCCTGTTTCACTGAACCGGTATAACCTACCGTTCCAGCCATGACTATCTCATGAGATATAAAATCTTTACCCAATTCATTGGAGGGAGATATAGGTCCCACCCATCTCATAATGATACCATTTTTATGTGTTCCACAAAATCATAAATCATACATCATTGCATAACCCATGTAAAAAAATGGGATTCTTAAACAACATGACATCATAAAACAATTCATATAAGATAAAGGAATTAATAAAAATATTTCCATCACAACATAATCAAATCCATGTAATAATAGGGATAGAAATAGAACCCTTTATTATCTTAGATGGAAAATAATTTTGATAAAATACTTGAACTCCATTCTTGAGGAAAATATCCTTTCTACTTCAAAAACACTTTTCCTTTCTTAACATGTCATACACCTTTAAACTAATAGAAGTTGATTAAAAATAAACTTGAAAACTTGTAAAGGATGCTTCTTGGAAATAATGTTTTAAAAATCCATTCATGTCGTATAAGTTAAACAAATATTCTTCTCGTACTTTTGTCAGAAAAGTCAAAAAAGTACATCGCACGAAAAACGACAAAAGATTCCTTTCATATCTTTTACTAAAAACACACTGAAGGGTAAAATAGGATTTAAAAAATTGTAGGTGTATGGAAATAATATTACATTTTGAGGAAACATGGTTTTGGATGATAAAATACACCCCAGTAAATACTAAAGTATAAACAATCTCGGATAAAAATGAGATTGTGATATTCCCCTTACCTTAGGTCCATTTTGCTTCGTAAGTGTCTAAACCTCCTGTATAATGATTTAAATAATGTTATTTTCTTATTCCAGAATCATACTTATTTTTATGATATCATATATGGTCATATTCTTAGCTTCTTAGTAGTAATATTTCATTGCTGCTTGTTATTCGGGTGTTTATAACTTTTTGCTCTTATGTGTGTTTTGTCGAATAAATTCTTATTCTTATCTTTAGGTTATAGATACCTCATTTCCAAAATGGTATTAGTGTAATATATATCATATTCATTCATTCAATTCATTTATATAATCATTATGAAATGAATATCATGTAGAATGAGTCGCATCACATCGTGGAGACGGTATTCCGTACGTACGCACGAGTGATGATATCGTTCCTATGATCGTGGAATTGTATTGGAGTGTATGTATACTATTTCAGAATCAGTATCACTTTATAATAGTCATATATAGTCATTATTTACCCCATTATACCCATCAAAGTAAGGTGGTGGTGGAAAATAGATTACACCACGGTGTGGAGACGGTATTCCGTACGTACGCACGCGCGGTGATTTCTTTTTCCGTAGGATGGATAGATGGTGAAATAGGGTTGTTTCATACGTATAATAACATATCAGTATATTATTGATACTGATGTTATTACTTCATATGGAAACAACTAAATAAGAAGAAGTGGAAGAAGAAATAAAGATGAAAGAATCGGTAACGGACATTACCTCTTCTTTGAAATGTTTCTTTGAGACCTCCTTTTAGGGCACTAAAATGGGTCTTTGAAGAAGACCAGAACCTCTAGGATGTCTCTAGGGAAGTGGAGAGGAGTAATTGGCATGGTTTGGACGAGCATGAAGGCTCAAAGTGGTGTGAGGAAGAGGGCGAGGAGGTGCCCTTTTATAAGGGAGGAGAGGGGCACCTTTGGGAAAACTAAAAATATTATTTTATTATAAAGTCAAGTTAGGTTTTAAATAGATCCAAATTGATATATTTCGAAGCTAAGGTGGGGATGGGTCTAAATAATCTCATCCAATAGAATTTAGACAAATTTAGGTTCCTATTTTAACCTTATCATTTAGATTTAACATTAAGTTAAATAAGTTTACTTTTACCGTGTCTTCTTGTGTTCTTATACTATAAGGTTAATAAACTTACTATAAGCAGCCAAACGAACCCCAAGTTGTTTATTATTAACATATATAACCTTATCTAAGTCATTTGGCTGAACCTTAGATTTTTAGGAATAAAATAACAATTACTAATATAATATTTTTTTTAAAAACAACTTTATGTCAATTTTGACACTATTTAGTAATTGATTTTTGTGAAAATCATAACAGAATTATTAGTTCGAACCAAGTTAATTAAATCAATAATAACATGTCATATTGACCTAGAAAATTAGTTTAATTCATAAAAAGTCTCAAATTATATTTATTTTGGTGTTTATAACATCAATTATGTCAATATTTCATTAATAAGATAACTACTGCATCATCTTTGTGTCATAAATAAACTAAATTATTTAATGTCTAAAAATTACAAATAAAATACAATTATGTAGGAAATATTTTTCTCTTTCTAATGAATATTTATAGTCGAATTTATCTTATGTATAACCTTATATTAAAAATTATTTACTTATTAAACTTTGATTTTAACTATTTTAACCCTTCTTTAAATAAATTAATAATAAATGTCCTAATCTAATCCAAGTGGGCCTAAATGGTCATATTTTATTCCTAAGTTTGTTTTTGGTCGAATTAAACTTATCCAATAGAATTAGGACATGTGTTAGGATAATAATAATATCATCTTTACCCTTAATTACCCTATTTACTTTTAACCGTGGTAAAAAAAAGTAAAAAGTTACTATTCACCAAAAATTATTTTCATCTCATTGAACCACATTTTAGTCCCTGATATTAACCGTGTCTCTTAGATTTTTGAAATTCCACTCACAGAAGTGGTAAAATTATGTTTTATAAGAAATTCAGTTTTTTAACTACCACTTAGTGGTTTCACTATTCATCAAAAATTGAAAGTTTTCAGAAAAATACCAAAATTTCACCCTAGGCTAATTTCGATATTCCGAATCCAAAAATGAAGTCCATTTTGAAAAATAAAATTTAAAAAATTTAAAAAAGTGGTTATTACTATTCATAAGGGCTAGTTTTAATAATATTTTAATAGCATGTCGTTGTTTAGTGAAACTCGATATTGCGTACGACGCAAGCTATCAAGGAAGTTCGTGATTTCGTGTAAAGCAAGCCAAGCAAGTGTTGTGTAGAAAAAGATTCCTTTGATGATTTATATAACATAAAAGTCTTGGGTGTTACACATACAATGAAGATGAAAATACCCATAAATGAAATTATACTACACAAAGTTTATAATAATGGGCAGTACATACTCCACTCAAAGGAAACAGTGTCAAACGTAGCATAAATGTCACGGGAATAAAAGTGAGATGAAAAACCTCTTACGAAAACTCGGCAGCCTAACAGCGCCACTTAAAACTTCCAAAAGTGGATCTATGAGATCAAATAGGGTCTCGCATAATATGAACATAAAAATTAAATTATGAGGAATTTAAAAGAACATCCCCAAACATAAGAAAGATGGGCTTAAAAGAAATGACATAAATGAGAGTACTTAGAAAGAAATATAGAGGTTGGATCCCTTATGAAAATTCGGCAGCCTAACGGCGCCACTCAAAACTTCTAAAATGGATTGATGAGAGAAAATAGGGTCTCTCATCATATTAACATAAAAATTATAGTAGGAGTAATATAAAATAACATCCCAATCATAAGAAATATGAGCTTAAAAGGAATGACATAAAAGAGTGTACTTAAAAAGAAAGAGAGAGGTTGGATCCCTTACCTCGGGTACGACTTGACTCGATCGTTCTTTAACGTCCTAAATAATAAACTTGAGTTAAATTCTACTTGCTTAAGAACCTTTTTCAAGATCATTATTACTTTTATATCACTTGTTACCATGTTATAAACATTATGTAATCATTTAAGTTAATAATGTTTGTTTTGTCGACATTTGGTTCTTAAGTCGAAAGTGGACTTCTCACAATTGCATGTTGTTCGTGTGGTCAAAGGTTCATTATATCCAGAATGATATTCATGATTTGGATATCATATATATCATATATATCCAGAATATACATGTATTTATAATATTAAATAATCATTTAGAGGTAAGAAATGAAATGCACCGTTCATGGAGACGGTAAGCCGTACGTACGCATGAACGCTACTTTCATTTCTATGTCATATTAATGGAATTAAAACTAAATGAGAGGTATGTATATTTTAATTACAGAATTATATTCATCATTTATATGTAACATAAATCATATATAATAACTTTAAATACATCCTTTATACATCCCACATATGTCATTAACGAATCAAATCACTTTGAGGGGGCGGTAGTCCGCGCTTCCTAAAATGAAATTATCGTGTTTACCCACAATGGAAACCATAAAGGTATGCCAAACAAGAAAAATACAGAAGATTAAGTAAAAAATAAACATATAATATATCATATATAAATATATTGACATCTTAATGGCCACCTTTGAATATGTTATATGAGTGTTGAACAATCATTGTTTCGTGAGGCAGAAATTCGCCATCCACGGAAACAGTATGTTCTTTAACCATTATATGTAGGTGTGTGTAAGTGTAGCTCGAATACTTATTATAACCACATCCTAGTATATTGAAGATACTGTATTTGTTACAAAAGAAATGAATAAAAAGAGTTTAGGGGGTTGGAGAGGCAAAATAAAACAAAAGGACTCAAGTGAAGACATTACCTTAAAATCGGGTAACTCCCTTTGGTTTGAGCTCAAAGGCTTCCTTGGGAAGACTTCTGCCCAAAGTGAGGCTTCAAGGAGTAAGAGAGGGAAGTTGAGAGACAAAATGTGGATGGGTTGGCCGAGCCAAAGTCTTTGGGAGTGTGGGTAAGGAGGTAGAGGTGGTGGCCTTTTTATAAGAGGAGAGGAGGGGCACTCTTGGAAGGTAAGGAAAAGTCACTTTATTTTAAAATTATATTCTAATTTAAGAGGTCCCACATTGATATAATTAGAGTATAAGGTTATAAGGATTCTAAATCCACTCATACAATAAGTTTTGGACATGTGTAGGTCTTATATATTACATTATCTTTCCATTTTATTTAAATCGTTAAATAATGAGGTCATCGCTGCATCATCACGATGTCATAAATAATTTACTTTATTTAACGTCTAAAAATTATAAAACAAATTCTATGATGTAGGAAATCTTTTTATCTTTCCAATGACTATTTATAGTCAAAAATATGACTTGTATAACCCCATGTAAAATTTGTTTTAGTAAAACATCTCATGTTTGTGTCATTTTTACTTTAACATTAAATAAAAATTTATTTATGTCATTTTCCAACCAAAGTGGCGCCATGGGGTCCCCAAGTTGACCCATGGATTGTCCTGGTCGGCCATAACAAATCCAATGAGGGTAGGACATGTGTATAGGTCATTTCATTTTATTAAAACATTATTTTTACCTTAAACTACACTAATTACCTTTAATCGCGATTAAAAACTTAATAAGTTACTATTCACCAAAAAATTATTTTAATCCCATTGAACCAAATTTTACTTCTTAATGACAACCATGTATGTCGGATTTTTGAAATTCAAAACACAAAGATGGCAAAATTTCATTTAAACGGAAAATCAGTTTTTATAAGTACCACTTAGTGGTTTCACTATTCATCAAAAATTGATGTTTTTCAGAAAATTACCAAAAATTCACCCTAAGATATATTTGATATTTCGAATTCAAAAATTATGTCTATTTTAAAAAATTCAAAACGTATTACTTGCATTAATTAATTTAATATTTAATTCCCGCTGCTAGAGCAAATAGCGTGTTTTTATTAGACAAAAAGTATCAAAAGATTGACACTAGTTTAAGTCCGATTTCAAAGTGAAATTAAATCCATCGACCACTATTGGATTAAATGGTAAAAATATATTCTAATTTCACTTTAAAACCAATTCAAAAGATAATCTAATCATATAAATAAATTAGATTAAAAAGAGGTTTTGAATTAAAATACAACATTTTTCACTATTCATTAAAAATTGAACTTTTTCGGAAAAATACCAAAAATTTACATTAAGTAAATTTTGATGTCCCGATTATAAAGAAGAATTGTATTTTGTCAAATATAACACATAAAATTTTCAAAAAGTGGATTTAAAAGAGGTTCTCAATCAAAAGGCGGTTAATCGACCTTTTAAATAACATTAGAATGTCTACGCTTAATGTAACGCCCCGACCCCAGTTACCCAGAGTCGGTGCATTATTACATAACATTGGCATGATCACAAGAAATATCAAATCTCGAAAGACCGATTGGTTTAGTAGCCTTGGAAACACTAGATATATTCATAAGTTTTACATTACATCATAAAATGAAAAACTACTACAACAACATAATGTTTCCACAGTCCACACTATAATCCCCTCATAATATCCCTGAAGGTCATTCATAACTTACATCTTCACATCCTGGGAAAAATAAAACATAGACAAGGGGTGAGCTCAAATTCCCAGTAAGGATAACAATATAGCGGAACATTCAAAAATAAGCATAAACATTTAAGGCAATGAATTACTAAAACAAAATCCTTTTAAACTTGAACTTCAACATAGTATGGCAAAAGTAAAATGAAATAATGCCATTTACTTATTCACGTGGATATTCTACTAATCGAATAATCACATGCAAAAATCAATAACCACTTTCATAGTGTTGGAATGCATAATGCCAGGCTATCATAAACAAATAGCCAAGGCCTCGTGCCAAGACTACAAATAAGATTTTGCCAAGGCCTTGTGCCAAGACACTAGTTTGTCTCATGAGACCTACCGATGCATCGAGGAGCTATAGCGGGCTCCACCCATCACATATTAAGTCCAATGCATTCCCATATGAAAAGGTTTAAACATAACATAAACATTCGTATTAAAACTAGCATACGAAAGGTCAATACTTTCACCATAAACTATGAATGGTATAAAAATAGCACATCCACAGTCAAACATATCACAAAACCTTCAACACAATATAGAAGTTTTGTATCATAATAAATCAACTTCAAATAATCTTAAAATCCATCAAAGGATGTTGACATAGATGAAATCAAAATTCTTTTTAAAGAAATATCTCCTTTTATTTTGAAATCATTTAAGATCCATATAAAATAAAACATTTTCTTTGAAAATATTCTTATAAGCTTGTAAGGGAAGCTTTGAAGATTTTATAACGGCGGAAAATAGCCGCACCCGCCGTATAAGTTAAAAAAACATTCTTACCTTAATTCTGTCGAAAAGGTTAAAAAGGACCTTGTTTTGAAAACGAAGGAAAGATTCCTTTATAAACCTCTTATAAAAATTCAAACAAGGGTATAAATGACTTTAACCAATATTCTTGTAAATAATAAAAATGTTTTGAAATACATTTTTAAGAAACAGGGACGTGGATGATAACGAGGTCCCAGTAGATAATTATGTATAAACAACCTCGGATAATGAAGAGATTGTGAAATAACCCTTACCTTGTACTTTTCCTTGGTTGGGGTAGGTTAACCTCCTGTATAATGGTGAAATAATTGTTATTAAATTATACAAGAATCATATATATTAATATGATATCATATATAATCTTTTAACATTGATTTGTTAATAATATCTTAGAATTATCGTCGTTTCGGGTGTTAACTTACTCATTTTCTTTTATATGTTTTGTTACATAAGCCTTGTTTGTTGTATCTTATTCATATCCAGAATGATATCAAGTCCTTAAACATAATTTTTAAATCATCAAATGATAATTATACTTGAATGGATACGATGGAGAATGAATCTCATCGCGTTCGTGGAGACGGTAGTCCGTACGTACGTACGTACGAGCGACAATATCATTCTTTTGATATTAAAATAATATATAAATGGATGGTATATCATATATACAGAATCATTAACATGTTATATTTATTATTTACATGAGTTACACATCATTATTATAACTATCCAAATAATAATATATTGAATAACAATTACACCACGACGTGGAGACTGTAAGTCGTACGTACGCACGTATGGTGACATGTTATTCAAAGGGTGGATAGAATACTGAATATGGTTGTACCATATTTATAATAACATCACAGTATATGTGAGATACTGGAGTTATTATTTTAGAATGGTAAGAACAAAGGAAGAAGAAGTGGAAGAAGAAATGAACTTGGAGAAGGGTGGTGAAATCATTACCTCTTCTTCGGGTTCTTCCTATTGATTTGATCAAAAGGGCTCCTTAGGTTGGCTTTCTGATCAAAATAAGGCCTCTAGGTTGTAGTGATGGATGTTGGGAGAGTATTTGGGCAGAGTTTGGCCGAACAAAAAGGCTTTGAAGGTGTGAAGAAATGGGAAGGAGGAGTGCCCTTTTATAAGAGGGGTGAGGGGCACCTTTGGAAAAGCTAGAGATATTAGTTTATAATAAATTCATAATCGGTTTCCAATGGCTCCAAAGTTAACTATTCAAAGGTTAAGTTGGTTATGGGTCGAAAAAAATTCAACCAATAGAATTTAGACAGGTTTGGGTACTTATATTAACCTTATCTTTAAGAATTAACTCTAAGTTAATTAGTTTCACTTTTACAATGTCTCTTTGTATTTTTATATAATATGGTTAATAAACTTACTATATACATCCAAACGACCCCCAAGTGGTCCATTAATGATGAACCTATCATGATATAATTCCTTTGGCCGAACCTTAGATTTTAAGGAATTTAATATCAATTAATAATATAATATTTGTTTTAAGAACTCTTTTATGTCAATTTTGACACTATTCAATAGTTGATTTTTGTGAAACTCATAACAGATTTATTACTTCGAAAAAAGTAAATTAAATAAATCCTAACATATCATATTATCCTAGAAAATTATTTTAATTCATTAAAAGTTTCATATTATATTTATTTGGGTATTTATAATATCAATTATTTTATTTTTTTACTATTATAGTAATTACTGCATCATCATTGTGTCATAAATAAAATAAATTATTTAATGTCTAAAAATTATAAATAAAATATCATTATGTAGGAAATCGTTTTATCTTTCTAATTAATATTTATAATCTAAAATCCAACATATATAACCCTATGTAACAATTGTGTTTCTAAAAGATATATGCTTGTGTCATTTTTGTATTCATTTTAACTTAATTAAAATAAAGTGTCATTATCACTTACAAGTGGATCCATGGGGTCCCAAAATAGACCCAAAGATGCCCATGGTCGACCATGTATCAACCAATAGTGTTAAGACACGTTTTAGGGTAATTTAGTATTATTATAATATTATTTTGTAACCCTTATTTACCGGATTTACCCTTAACCATGGTAAATAAAATATTTACCGCAGTAATTATTCAAAATGTCTAAAAATAAAAGTTACCTATTTACAAAATTTGAACATCCTGATTCCAAATATGGAATCCATTTTCCTAAATTCAAAACACAGAAGTGGCAGAAATTAATTTAAAATTAATTCCCGCTGTCAAAACAAAAAAGCGTGTTTTTAAGAGATAATAACTATCAAAAGATTGACACTTGTTTATGTTCGGTTTAATTGTAAAATTATGTCCAATGACCAAAATTATATTAAATGGTAAAAATATATTCTAAATATAATTTAAAACTGCTAAAAATCATAATTTATCACTATTAATTATTTTGATTAAAAAATTTGTTTTTAATTAAAATTTAGTAATTTTCACTATTCATCAAAATATGAAAGTTATCCGAAAAGTACCAAAATTTCACCGTAGGCTAAATTAGATATTCCGAATCCAAAAATTAAGTCCATTTTGAAATATAAAATATATATGATTTTAAAAAGTAGGTATTACTATTCATAACGGCTAGTTTGATTGGTTGTTAGAACTCGGTGTTGCGTACAACACACGCTATCGCATTATTCAAATAGAAGCGTACCGTAGAAGCTTGGGGTGTTACATTCTCCCCTACTTCAAATAATTGCATCCTCACAATTTCTAGGGTATTACTGAATAAAAAGACTCGGGTGGTTCTTCATCATAAGTTCCTCGGGTTCCCACGTTGCCTCTTCCATCTTATGATTTCTCCACAAAACTTTTACCAGACGCGTCGTCCGGTTTCCCAGTACTTGTTCTCTTGTATCAAGAATCCTGACAGGCTCTTCACAATAAGACAGATCGGGTTCCAGTTCTAATTCCTCATAGGTGAGTACATGCGTTGGGTCAGGCATGTATTTTCTCAACAGAGATACGTGGAACACATCGTGAACTTTGGAGAGACTTGGCCGCATTGCCAATCGGTAAGCTACAACCCCAATTCGTTCTAGAATTTCAAAAGGTCCGATGTACCTGGGACTCAATTTACCTTTCTTACCAAAATGTATGACTCCCTTCCACGGAGATACCTTCAGGAAAACATGATCACTGACTTGAAATTCCAAATCCTTCCTTCGATTATCGGCATAGCTCTTCTGCCTATTTTGAGCTGCTTTGATGTGATTTTGGATTACTTTCACCTTTTCCACTGTTTCCTCCACCAGTTCTGGGCCTACAAGTTTTCATTCACCAACGTCATCCCAATAGGTTGGTGTACGACATCTCTTTCCGTATAACGCTTCATATGTTGCCATCTGAATACTCGAATGGAAGTTATTGTTATAGGAAAATTCTACCAGTGGTAAATATTGATCCCACATACCTTGAAAGTCAAGTGAGCAAGATCTCAACATGTCTTCTAAGGTCTGAATAGTCCGTTCTGATTGTCCCTCTGTCTGAGGGTGGTAAGCAGTGCTCAAATGAAGTTCAGTATCCAGGGATTTCTGAAGACTTTTCCAAAATCTTGAAGTAAAACGGGGATCACGATCAGAAACAATCGATAGAGGTACTCCATGAAGTCTCACAACTTCATTAATATATAGTCTTGCTAGACGTTCCAGGGGTAGATCTTCTCTTATAGCAAGAAAATGTGCTGACTTGGTAAGACGATCAACAATAACCCATATTGCATCATTCCTTCTAGGAGTCTTTGGTAGCCCCATGACAAAGTCTATCGTAATATTGTCCCATTTCCACTCCGGTATGGGAAGAGGTTGCATGACTCCTCGAGGCTGTTGCCTTCCAGCTTTCATCTGTTGACAAACCATACATCTTGACACAAAATCAGCAATCTCCCTCTTCATGTTGTCCCACCAAAAATGTTCCTTCAAATCTCTATACATTTTTGTGCTCCCAGGGTGTATAGAGAAATTGGAACTATGAGCATCATCCAGCAATTCCCTTTTTAGATCAGGTAAATCGGGAACACAAAGTCTCTTCCCGAATTTCAGAATTTCATCTTCATATACAAAGTCTCTCAATCTCCCATCATTCACAGCTTTAATCTTCTTTTGGAATTCTTCATCATCGGTCTGAGAGCTCTTAATCTTTTCTAGTAAAGATGGTTTGGCAACCATTTGAAAAAGCATTGATGTTTCACCTTCCCTGGTTATTCCCATGTCCATCTTCACTAGATCCATGAAAATTGGATCCCTTGCAATTCTCATATTGTTCAAAACTCCATGGTCTTTTCTACTCAAAGCATCTGCCACCTTGTTTGCCTTCCCCGGGTGGTAGTGTATCGTACAATCATAATCCTTGAGTAATTCAAGCCATCTCCTTTGCCTCGTGTTGAGTTCTTTTTGTGAGAAAATATACTTCAAACTCTTGTGATCAGTATAAATCTCACATTTTTCACCATAGAGGTAGTGCCTCCATATCTTCAAAGCAAAGATCACAGCTGATAACTCGAGATCATGAGTAGGATAGTTTTGTTCATGAATTTTCAACTATCGTGATGCATAGGCAATAACTCTATCATTCTGCATAAGGACACAACCAAGTCCTTTTTTCGATGCATCACTATAAATAACGAACCCATCATTCCCCGATGGTAGAGTAAATATAAGAGAATTGACTAATCTTTTCTTCAGTTCTTCAAAACATTCTTCACACTCTTTTGTCCAAACAAATTTAACCCCTTTACGTGTGAGGTTCGTTAATGGGTTAGCCAATCGGGCAAAATTCTGGATGAAACGTCGATAATAACCTGCCAAACCAATAAAACTGCGTACCTCAGTTATACTCGTAGGTGCTGGACATTCTTGGATTGCCTTGGTCTTAGAAGGATCAACAGAGATTCCATCTTTAGAGACAATATGGCCAAGAAAAGAAATCTCCTGAAGCCAGAATTCACACTTGCTAAACTTCCCATATAATTCATGCCTCCTCAGAGCCTTCGAGATAATGCGTAAGTGATTTTCATGATCTTCAAAGGTTTTGGAGTATACCAAGATATCATCAATAAATACCACCACAAATTCATCGAGATACTCCTTGAAAAATCTATTCATCAGATCCATGAATACAGAGGGTGCATTAGTCAATCCAAACGGCATTACAGTAAACTCGTAATGCCCGTACCTGGTTCGAAATGCTGTCTTCGGAATGTCTTCCTTCTTTACACACAACTGATGGTATCCAGATCGAAGGTCAATCTTTAAAAAGTATTGAGCTCCATGTAGTTGGTCAAATAAATCATCAATACGAGGTAGGGGATACTTGTTCTTTATCGTTATAGCATTGATCTCCCTGTAGTCGATACATAACCTCATAGATCCATCTTTCTTTTAAACAAAAAGAAAGGGGCTCCCCATGGAGAAACACTAGGGCGAATAAATCCCTTATTACTCAATTCCTCTAGTTGTTTCTTTAGTTCGACTAACTCTACCGTGGCCATTCTATAAGGGGGCTTCGATATAGGCCTTGATCCAGGAATCAAATCAATGGAAAACTCAACTTCTCGTTCTGGAGGATGTCCAGGTAAATCTTCCGGAAATACATCTACAAATTCTTTCACAACAGGTACATCCTCTATTTTAACATTCCTTTCCTCACCGACAGTTATTTCATTCTCTTCCTCCCCAATAATTGAATTAATTTGAGCTACTGGTGGTGGATCTAAATAAGAATTAGGTGGTGACAATTCTTCTCTAAAGATAAGGTGTTCCTTATTATTATCATCAAGAATCGTAACCTCTTTCTTCTTACAATAAATCTTCACATCATAGTCCGAAATCCAATCCATACCAAGGATTATATCAAACTCAATCATAGGTATGACGATGAGATCAGCAGATAAAGAAAATTTATGTGCTCTAATGGGGACTGATTCACAAAACTTTGTTGCAATGATACTTCCCTTAGGAGTTTTAACTGACAACTCCATTATTAAATCAAATTGGAAATATCTAATTTTCTTAGCAAACTGGGAAGATATGAAACAATGCGATGATCCAGAATCAAATAATGCATTTGCTAAACTTGAGGAAACCATTAAATTACCTGCCACCACGTCTTTCGGAGCTTCTACCTCAGCAGTAGTGATAGCATAAGCCTGGCCTTGATCCCTTGGCCTTTTCTGAGGTAAGTTCTCCTGACGCTTAGGACATGCATTTGCATAATGCCCCATCTCCCTGCAATTGTAGCACTGAACGTTGGTAGCTTCCTTCTTCCCCTTGCAATCACGAGCTTGGTGGCCTTTTTCACCACACTTGTAATAGACTTCCATTCCCTTCAAGCAAGTACCAGGATGTTTCTTCCTGCATTTACCACAAGATGGATATTCAACCTTTCCCTTCTTCCCCTTATTTCCATTCCCAGATTGATCAGCAGGTCTCTTCTTCTCTTGCTTTGCTTTAAAGTCATAAGACTTAGAGAATTCCTTTTCGGTCTTGATAGCACATGAGACAATGTCTTCATACGATGAAAAGGATTGTGAGACTAATGCTCGACGGAGAAATGGTTTTAACCCATCAAAGAAACGATCAATCTTACTTCTTGGGTTGCGAATATAATCTCCAGCATACCTCGCTAACCTTGTAAAGTTAGCCTCATACTTTTTGACATTCTCATCCTCCTTTTGTCTCAGACCCAAAAATTGCCTTTCCATATCTGCTCGATGGTCGCGAGGGAAGTATTTTTCTAAAAACAGATCTTTGAACTCCCTCCATTCCATATTTGATACTTCATCATCTTCCTTCATGTTTTGAATCAATGACCACCATTGATCAGCATCTCCAGTGAGGCGGTAAAGTGCCATGATAACTTTTTCCCTTTCACTGCTCCCCAAATCCTGAAATATTTTCTCTAGGGAATTTATCCATTGCTCAACTACTAAGGGATTTGTACTCCCATTGAACGTTGGTGGTTGTTGCCTCATGAATCGATCTAACATTGATCCTCCATGCTGCGGATCAGGGTGCTCTATACGGGTAAGGTTATTATTCATAACCTGAGTAAGTTGTCCCAGTATGGTGATTAGCTGATCGACACCAGTTGCATCACCAGCCCCACTATAATTATCTTGAGTAGGAGGGAAATCCCTACATGGAGTGCGTGCATTGATATGGTTTCCATTTCTTCCACTAGGCGCCATTTCTAAACAATGGCATAAACTAGATCAGTTTATGAATCAAAATACATAATCCCATACTTATAAAACACTTAACATAAATTGAACTATTTATGGATATAATCCATAATCATAAGAATGTTTTATTTGAGGAAGTATATACTCATAATCCCTTCAAAATGATTTGTAAAGAAAAATGAGAGTTATTCTAATCATATCCCCCGGGAGTGTCGTAACCAAGAGTGCAGCAAGGCCCGTTGTCGTGCACCAGTTCCCGTTCGAGTCTAGCTCAAAGCGGTGTTTTTGGGTTTTACCCCTAGGTACATCTGTGCCAGAGCCGCCTCTACCTGCTCGTATCCAGACAGGGATTTATTGCTCGGAAAACTCACAAAATCTCTACAATACCAAAATTCAAGGAAGTTCTTCTATACTAATCCTCAAAGTTCATCTTAGGTCTACGTGCTCTAATCAGAGTTTATCTAAATCTAGCTTCCAAGTTTTGTACTAAACTTCCTCTGATACCAACTGTAACGCCCCGACCCCAGTTACCCAGAGTCGGTGCATTATTACATAACATTGTCATGATCACAAGAAAGATCAAATCTCGAAAGACCGATTGGTTTAGTAGCCTTGGAAATACTAGATATATTCATAAGTTTTACATTACATCATAAAATGAAAAACTACTACAACAACATAATGTTTCCACAGTCCACACTATAATCCCCTCATAATATCCCTGCAGGTCATTCATAACTTACATCTTCACATCCTGGGAAAAATAAAACATAGAAAAGGGGTGAGCTCAAATGCCCAGTAAGGATAACAATATAGCGTAACATTCAAAAATAAGCATAAACATTTAAGGAAATGAATTACTAAAACAAAAGCCTTTTAAACTTGAACTTCAACAAGGTATGGAAAAAGTAAAATGAAATAATGCCATTTACTTGTTCACATGGATATTCTACTAATCGAATAATCACATGCAATATCAATAACCACTTTCATAATGTTGGAATGCATAATGCCAGACTATCATAACCACATAGCCAAGGCCTCGTGCCAAGACTACAAATAAGATTTTGCCTAGGCCTTGTGCCAAGACACTAGTTTGTCTCATGAGACCTACCGATGCATCGAGGAGCTATAGCGGGCTCCACCCGTCACATATTAAGTCTAATGCATTCCCATATGCAAAGGTTTAAACATAACATAAACATTCGTATTAAAACTAGCATACGAAATGTCAATAATTTCACCATAAACTATGAATGGTATAAAAATAGCACATCCACAGTCAAACATATCACAAAACATTCAATACAATATAGAAGTTTTGTATCATAATAAATCAAATTCAAATAAGCGTAAAATCCGTCAAAGGATGTTGACATAGATGAAATCAAAACACTTTTTAGAGAAATATCTCTTTCTATTTTTGAAATCATTTAAGAGCCATATAAAATAAAACATTTTCTTGAAAATATTCTTATAAGCTTGTAAGGGAAGCTTTGACGATTTTATAACGGCGGAAAATAACCGCACCCGCCGTATAAGTTAAAAAAACATTCTTATCTTAATTCTGTCGAAAAGGTTAAAAAGCACCTTGTTTGGAAAACGACGGAAAGATTCCCTTATAAACCTCTTATAAAAAGTCAAACAAGGGTATAAATGACTTTAACCCATATTCTTTTAAATATTAAAAATGTTTTGAAATACATTTTGAAGAAACATGGACGTGGATGATAACGAGGTCCCAGTAGATAATTATGTATAAACAACCTCGGATAATGAAGAGATTGTGAAATAACCCTTACCTTGTACTTTTCCTTGGTTGGGGTAGGTTAACCTCCTGTATAATGGTGAAATAATTGTTATTAAATTATACAAGAATCATATATATTAATATGATATCATATATGATCTTTTAACATTGATTTGTTAATAATATCTTAGAATTATCGTCGTTTCGGGTGTTAACTTACTCATTTTATTTTATATGTTTTGTTACATAAGCCATTTTTGTTGTATCTTATTCATATCCAGAATGATATCAATTCCTTAAACATCATTTTTAAATCATCAAATGATAATTATACTTGAATGGATACGATGGAGAATGAATCTCATCGCGTTCGTGGAGACGGTAGTCCGTACGTACGCACGAGCGACAATATCATTCTTTTGATATTAAAATAATATATAAATGGATGGTATATCATATATACAGAATCATTAACATGTTATATTTATTATTTACATGAGTTACACATCATTATTATACCCATCCAAATAATAATATATTGAATAACAATTACACCACGACGTGGTGACGGTAAGCCGTACGTACGCACGTATGGTGACATGTTATTCAAAGGGTGGATAGAAAACTGAATATGGTTGTACCATATTTATAATAACATCACAGTATATGTGAGATACTGGAGTTATTATTTTACAATGGTAAGAACAAAGTAAGAAGAATTGGAAGAAGAAATGAACTTGGAGAAGGGTGGTGAAATCATTACCTCTTCTTCGGGTTCTTCCTTTTGATTTGATCAAAAGGGCTCCTTAGGTTGGCTTTCTGATCAAACTAATTCCTCTAAGTTGTAGTGAGGGATGTTGGGAGAGTATATGGGCAGAGTTTGGCCGAACCAAAAGGCTTTGAAGGTGTGAAGAAATGGGAAGGAGGAGTTCCCTTTTATAAGAGGGGTGAGGGGCACCTTTGGAAAAGCTAGAGATATTAGTTTATAATAAATTTATAATCGGTTTCCAATGGCTCAAAAGTTAACTATTCAAAGGTTAAGTTGGGGATGGGTCGAAAAAAATTCAACCAATAGAATTTAGACAGGTTTGGGTACTTATATTAACCTTATCTTTAAGTATTAACTCTAAGTTAATTAGTTTCACTTTTACAATGTCTCTTTGTATTTTTATATAATATGGTTAATAAACTTACTATATACATCCAAACGACCCCCAAGTGGTCCATTAATGACGAACCTATCATATAATAAGTCTCTTGGCCGAACCTTAGATTTTTAGGAATTTAATATTAATTAATAATATAATATTTTTTTTAAGAACTCTTTTATGTCAATTTTGACACTATTCAATAGTTGATTTTTGTGAAACTCATAACAGATTTATTACTTCGAACAAAGTCAATTAAATCAATCCTAATATATCATATTATCCTAG
This sequence comes from Viscum album, assembly GCA_963277665.1. NCBI lineage: Eukaryota > Viridiplantae > Streptophyta > Magnoliopsida > Santalales > Viscaceae > Viscum > Viscum album. The sequence continues at coordinate 1,621,970,262 of OY728150.1, forward strand.
AAAATTAGTTTAATTCATTAAAAGTTTCATATTATATTTATTTTGGTATTTATAATATCAATTATTTTAATTTTTTACTATTATAGTAATTACTGCATCATCATTGTGTCATAAATAAAATAAATTATTTAATGTCTAAAAATTATAAATAAAATATCATTATGTAGGAAATCTTTTTATCTTTCTAATGAATATTTATAATCTAAAATCCAAAATATATATAACCCTATGTAACAATTGTTTTGCTAAAAGATATATACTTGTGTCATTTTTGTATTCATTTTAACTTAATTAAAATAAAGTGTCATTATCACTTACAAGTGGATCCATGGGGTCCAAAAATAGACCCAAAGATGCCCATGGTCTACCATGTATCAACCAATAGGGTTAAGACATGTTTTTGGGTAATTTAGTATTATTATAATATTATTTTTTAACCCTTATTTACCGGATTTACCCTTAACCATGGTAAATAAAATATTTACCGCAGTAATTATTCAAAATGTCTAAAAATAAAAGTTACCTATTTACACATTTTGAACATCCTGATTCCAAATATGGAATCCATTTTCCTAAATTCAAAACACAGAAGTGGCAGAAATTAATTTAAAATTAATTCCCGCTGTCAAAACAAAAAGCGTGTTTTTAAGAGATAATAACTATCAAAAGATTGACACTTGTTTATGTTCGGTTTAATTGTAAAATTATGTCCAATGACCAAAATTATATTAAATGGTAAAAATATATTCTAAATATACTTTAAAACTACTAAAAATCATAATTTATCACTATTAATTATTTTGATTAAAAAAGTTGTTTTTAATTAAAATTTAGTAATTTCCACTATTCATCAAAATATGAAAGTTATCTGAAAAGTACCAAAATTTCACCTTAGGCTAAATTAGATATTCCGAATCCAAAAATGAAGTCCATTTTGAAATATAAAATATATATAATTTTAAAAATTAGGTATTACTATTCATAACAGCTAGTTTGATTGGTTGTTAGAACTCGGTGTTGCGTACAACACACGCTATCGCATTATTCAAAGAGAAGCGTACCGTAGAAGCTTGGGGTGTTACACATAAAATTGGATTCATTTGCATTTTTAATCCTCTAACATTTATTGTAAAGAGTAAAAATATTTTACAAAAATATATAATCATTTTGTAGTTAGTTCTGTTCATTCCCGCCATTACAATGGCTAGGCATTAACTACCATTTAAAATAATATTATTTTATTATTAGAGTGCAACGTAAGATTCCCAAGAAACTCGTTGTTGCGTGTTGGGTACGCCATCGAGCATAGAATCCCCTTTAAAGTAATATTAATATTTTATTCACAAATATGGATAAATATAAAGATGTCATATTCTTTATTTACCTGGGGTGTCACACACTATGCGTTTTCATAGAATAAAACCTACTAAAGTTCTATAAATAAACTCTAAGAATAAGGGTACTAAATGGTACTTACCGACATTATAATATCAATAAATCTCCCATTTTTTCTTGAAACCCAGGTAGTTTTCAAGGATTTCCACATGGTAAATATTGATACCATACATCTAGAAGAGGAATAACCTACAACCAAATGTATTCATCCCTTATAACTATGGATTCATCCTAGGAATTGACATAAATAATCACTCTTATTTCTTAAATCTCAAGTGAATCACTAAATATCCCTCTCAAGCATTTATTTTTTATTTTAAACCTCAATCAATTCACAACCTTTAATGAGTACACACTTCTATATTACCCTATCACAAATTTCAACTAATTATTCCAAGAGTAACATATCACCCATAATAGGACCCTAACCCTATCAACTACCTTGCTTCCCCTGAATGAAAACCCCATTAAATATAAGCAATCTAAATTCTTTTTTAAAAGAAGCTATGCAATCTCGCCAATACCATAACCAAGAATGTGATCACACACAACTAATGTGTTATTTAAATATAAATAGATTCCAAACACACTCTAATTACCCTAGAACTAAGCATTAAATTTAACCTTTCACTATCCCTAAAGAAATTCATACTCAAAAAATCCTAGGTTAGTCATCCATATGATCCTACCGTCTAAAAAAATGCAATAACGCATGCATTACAAGAACATTACATCTCAATATACCAAGGAATCCTATATTACATTATTTATCATCTCAAGGTTATGTATCTACTCAAGGAAAATGATGCCCTTCCAGATCCATATCTCATACATATATTTCGCACAATAATCCATCACTAAAACATCAATTGAAATAACCCAGTCACTAAGGGAAGAAATAACGACCCTGGAAAAGGGATAATATAATCATAATTAAATGATAACATGTGATAAGATCTTCATATCTAGTAATTTAATAAATTTAGTATCTCCTGAAAAGAAAATCAATAATCACAGTTTAATTGAGTAAAAAAACACAAATAACTTATATAGAAATACATGATATAAATTATAATTGATGCTTTAAAAAATTGAAACCTATATCATATCAATTCATAAATCATAAACAAATAAATTAATGTCATATGAATCATATATTATATGTATAATACATATAAGTAACCCTATTTCCACCCAGGTTCAAGATTAAACAACTAAAAAATCAAATACAAACACATCATATATGATTAAATATTTCAACTCTGATAACAAAAAATATAAAAAATAACTTTATAAACCTTGTAGCTTAGGCTTTGTCCAACAAGTGTTCATATAGGAAATTCCAAATGTCTATCACAATATTTGAAACTACCTATCTCTATTTATCATGTAAAAAATATTAAAATACTCAAAATAGGGATTTGATAACGTTTTGTAACAACCTAGATAAAATCACCTAAATGACACCAAATCTATAAGCACTACTTGACTTCAAGAACGATTCCCCATATTCTAGGGTTTTTCGAATATCATCATGATTAAATGAATATAATTAGGTATATTATACTCTCGATATTATAACCATCAATAGAAAAAAAATATTCCACATAAAACAATCAAAGTATGAATAGATAGAATTAAAGAAACATGAAAACCATAATGAATAGGAAACACCCAGTCTATAAAAAATAAAAAATACAGGTAATATATCATATACATGAAAAAATTCCCACCGGTCTAATAAAATAAAAACAAATAAAAGAACTAAATATACTATATGGTTGTTCCATAAACCTGGAGTCTTACATCTACCATAATCTCCAAACCCAATCGGGCTACTCTTTCCTGATTCCTAGTGAAAAATTTCCTCAATTATGAATATCAAAATGACTGCATAAAATCCCACTAGGGTGTAAGTATAGGGTTTGAGAAATACATCCTAGTATGGAACCATCCATGGGGTCCTTAATATACACCAAGATACACTAGTTTATGCATGATAAAAATAAATAAATCAAGAACACACAATACATAAAATAATACGTTTTGAGTCATATTGTGATAACCATATAATCACAAAAGAAAATCATAACATTTAGTTTCCATATTGTTAATATCACCCACTACACTATTGAACACCAAAGAATGTCTTATATGGTGTGCTGGACTGACTCCATGTCAAACCATAAATGATAATAAATAATAAATTGTATATTTAACTCACTACTAGTATGATAATGGGTGATACTAAATGTTATATGATTTTATGGGATCGCAATAGGTCTGACCATGGGGGTTAAATCGTAAATTTAATCTCAACACTTAGTTGGTCTATCTTTGGGTGATAGAATATTTCAAATGGTATATGACGATCTTATCCATTCTAACTATGGGTGCTAAATATTAAATAAATTCCTAAATCTTGGAAGGTTTTAACATAAGGGATAACAGATACCAGATGTACTCCTAGATCATAAAAATTCATAAAATGGGTGTTAAATTCCAAATGGAATCTCGACACTCGATTAGTGAGACTATTGAAGACAAAGGATAATAGATGTCGTCATATATCATGGTGAGGCTGAACATGGGTGATGAATTATAGATGGATTCTTAGGATCTAGGATTGTCTAACCATGGGTGATAATTAATATATGGAATCAAATCGCTTGATCAATTTATCCACGGGTGATAAAAAATTATAAATAGACCCTAGATCTCATTCGATCTATCCATGGCCAATAATAAAAGGAAACACACCCAAGGAAACAAGAACCTGTTTAATGTACCTATACACCTTGATCCCAATAGATCCATGATTACATCACCAAAATACCTATATCAATATAATTAGGGTAAAAAACCAACATCGCTATACTACCATATCTCTAATCCCTCAGCTGTCAACCTTCATATATCACATGACTATCACCTTGACTAATATCTTTGGTATAATTAAACATGGAATAGATCCATTAACCACATAAAAAGTCATCGACTACTTGTCACTGGATAAAAAACTCTCTATTCCAAGCCATATACCATAGGGCATGATAAGTATAACCAATTAGTCTTCCCATTTTTTCCCTTAAAAACTTTTCACCAAATGGAATTTGGGGAAAAAAATGGTCATATAGGCCATGTAATGGGATAAAATTACCACTGGGACTTCGGGATATGTTATGGGTCTCCCTCTACCCAGTTAAATAGGTCATTTCTTTGCTTTAATAATAAATGAGTTTTTTCCCCAACCTTTTTAAAAAAATGGTGCTAAAGACAAATTCCAAGAAAATCACACTCAAGTACCCTTGGAGACTCATTTATAATCCATAATAACATATTTCTCACATCCTAAACTTAGTGCCCATAAATATTTCCCCATATAATAAATCCCATCTAACCATATCATAGGAATCCCTCCTCACCACACTACTTCACACCTAAAGTACCCATTTTTCTAAACTAATATCCAAAACCAAAACTCTACCTCAAAATTGTACTCCCAACTACTTGGGAAATGAATAGTTGTCTCATCCATCATTTATAGGCCTAATACAACCATATATACCATACAGTCCTTCAGAATCGGAACCTAATTCATTCTAAACTTATCCTGATCTTTCATTCCTATCTCATCCCATAATAAACACAACTATAATTCCCTTCACTTGGTAAAAAATTATTTTGGTTGTTTTAATAAAACACACATTTCAAGTCTAGTAAATTATATTCCACCAAATTATCCTCGAATCCTCTTCTAGTCCCTATCCAAACAATATAAACCTAAAACACAACGTATCCATGTAAAATCACATATAATATGTAATTCCCTGACTTCATTTACCTAGATTTAATGCATTATTACATAACGTTGGCATGATCACAAGGGGCCAATCTCGAAAGACCGGTCAGTTTAGTAGCCTTGGAAGTAATAGATACATTCATAAGGTTTACATTACATCAGGAAATAAAAACAACAAAAACATTTTTTCTTCTTTTTAACACAATAATATCCTTAGCCAATCCCTTTAGGTCAACCATAAAATACTTCTTCACATCCTGGGAAAAATAAAACATAGAAAGGGGTGACCTTAGATGCTCAGTAAGGATAACAATATAGGGGAAACTTTCATAAATAAGCATAAAAATTTGAGGAAATGTATAATACTAAAACAAAATCCTTTTAAACATAGACTTAAACATAATATGGAAAATTTGAATTCAAATAATTCCATTTACATATTCACATGGATATTCTACTAGTCAAATAATCACATTAAATACCAACAACCACTTTCATAATGATGGAATGCATAATTCCAGACTTCATAACCACATTATTCAAGGCCCTATTCCAAGACTAAAATTAAGATTTTGTGAAGGCCTCATTCAAAGACACTAGTTTGTCTCATGAGACCTACCAATTCATCGAAGAGCTATAGTGGGCTACACCTGTCACTTACTAAGTCAAATGCATTCCTCATATGAAAAGGTTTAAACATAACATAAACATTCATATTAAAACTATCATATTAAATGTTAATACCTTATCCATAAACCATTAATGGTGTAAAAATAACACATCCACAGTCAAAAGTATCACAAAACCTTTAATACAATATAGAATATTTGTATCATAAAAAATCAACTTCGGCTGTTAACTGATTCGTTTTCTTTTATATGATGGGTTACTTAAGACATGTTTATTATGGATAGGATGTATTTGATTCATATAAATAATTATATTATGTTCATAAATATTATTTTTAATCCTAAAAGGAAAATTATTCATGAATTATTACGATGGGGAATGAATCTCATCACGTTTGTGGAGATGGTAATCCATATGTACACACGGGCAATAAAATCATTATATTGATGGTTAAATACTATGTAATTGTATGGTATATCATATATATAGAATCATTAAAATGTTATATTTATTATTTACGTCAGTTATACTCATTATTATACCCATCCAAATAATGAAGTGTTTGAATAACAAACTACACCACGATATGGAAACGGTAAGCCGCACGTACGCAAGTATGGTGACTTTGTCATTCATATGATGGATAGAATAATGAATATGGTTGTAACTTTTTTATAATAACATCATTGTATATAGAAGATACTGGAGTTATTATTTTATAATTGAAACAACAAATAAAGAGTAAGTGGAAGAAGAAAATAAGTCAAAAGAGGTGATGAAATATTTACCTCTTCTTCGGGTTCTTACTTTTTATTTGATCAAAAGGGGTCCTTAGGTTTGATTTATGACCGAATAAAGGCCTATAAAAGGAAGGGATAAAGCTGGGAGGATATTTTAGGTAGGTTTTGGCCGATAAAAATGGCTTTGGAAGTGAGAAATTAAGAGAAGGATAATTTCCCTTTTATAAGAGAGGTGAGGGTCACTTTAGGAAAAGCTTGAAATATTATTTTATAATAAAATAATTTTCGGTTTATAATGGCTCCAAAAATGATTTATGTTAATTATAAGGTGTGTATGGGTCAAAAACCTCTCAAAAAATAGGTTTTAGAAATGTTCAGGTCACTATATTAACCTTATCTTTTATATTTAACTCTTAGTTAAATAGTTTGACACTTACCATGTCTTTTTGTATTTTTAGATTATATGGTAAATAAACTTACTATAACAAGACAAGATAAACCCAAGAGGTTAATTATTAATATATATAACCTTATCTAAGTCCTTTGGAAAAACCTAATATTTTTTGGAATATTATATCAATTAATAATATAGTATTTTTTTTAAAAACTCAATTATGTCAATTTTGATACTATTTAGTATTTGGTTTTTGTGAAAATCATAACACCATGATTACTTCGAAAAAAAATTATTTAATCAACCCTAACATGTCATATTGACCTATAAAATTATTGTAATTCACCAAAAGTCTCAAATTATATTTATTTGTATGTTTATAATATTAATTATTTTAATCTTTCATTAATAAGGTAATTACTACATCATCATTGTGTCATAAATAAATTTAATTTTTTAATGTCTAAAAATAATAAATAAAATACCATTAGGTGGGAAATATTTTTATATTTCTAATTAATATTTATAGTTGAATTTATTTTATGTATAACCCTATATTAATGATGGTTTAGTTATTAAACTTTGAATTTAACTCTTTTAACTCTTCTTTAAATAAAATAATAACAAATGTCCTAATCTAATCCAAGTGGACCAAAGGGGATCATATTTTATTCCTAATGTTGTTTTTGGGCTAATTTCACTTATCTAATAGAATTAGGACATGTGTTAGGGTAATTATAGTATCATTTTTACCCTTAATTACCCTATTTACTTTTAACCATGGTAAATAAAAGTCAAAAATTACTATTCACCAAAAATTTATTTTCATCTTATTGAACCAAATTTTACTTACTAATATCAAATGTGTCTCTCGTATTTTTAAAATTTAACTCACAAAAGTGGTAAAATTAATTTTTATGCAAATTTTTAAATGCTCTTAAGAGGTTGGTAAAAGACGGTAAAAAGTTCAATAAAATTTTATATATCTAAACATATTATAAAATGATTCCAATGAATTACATTGAACTTATATATGTATTATGTATCTATTTTGACCTAAAATAAATAAAAATAAAATAACTAATTATTTAAATAAAAAATCAGCTTTAAACAAAAACGCGGTGTTTTCACTATTCATCAAAAATTGAAAGTTCTTAGAAAAATACAAAAAAAATCCCCCTAAGCTAATTTAGATATTACAAATCCAAAAATGAAGTCCACTTTCAAAATTAAAATATATAAAATTTTAAAAAAGTGGGTATTACTATTCATAATGACTAGTTTTATTGGTCGTGGTGTGTTAAAACTCTAAGTTGTGTATAACACAAGCTACTACATTATTCAAAGGGAAACATACTGTGGAAGCTTGGGGTGTTACATTATCCCCTCCTTAAAATAATTTAATCCGTAAAATTTATAAAATATTATTACATAAAAAGGTTCTGGTGCATCTTCATCATAAGTTCCTTAGGATCCCATGTTGCCTCTTCCATCTTATGGTTTCTAAATAGAACTTTTAATAGACGAGTCGTCCGGTTTCTCAGCACTTGTTCCCTGGTATTAAGAATTTTGACAGGCACTTCATAATAAGACATATCAGGTTCCAGTTCGATTTCCTCATTGTTGAGTACATGTGTTGGGTCAGGCATGTATTTTCTCAACAGTGATATGTGGAACGCATCATGAAACTTTGGAGAGACTTGGAGACATTACCAAAAGATAAGTTCCAACTCCAATTTGTTCTAGAATTTTGAAATGTTTGATGTACCTGGGACTCAATCTACCCTTCTTACCAAAACATATAACACCCTTCCATGGAGATACCTACAAGAAAACATTGTATCCTACTTGGAATTCTAAATCCTTCCTTCAGTTATCGGCATAGATATTTTTCCTACTTTGAGCTACTTTGATGTGGGTTTGGATAATCTTCACTTTTTCCATTGTTTCCTCAACAACTTTTGGGCCTATGAGTTTTCTTTCACCAAAATCTTCCCAACAAGTTTTTGAGCAACATATCTTTCCACATAATTCTTCATATGGTGCCATATGAATACTTTAATGGAATCTATTGTTATAGTAAAATTCTAACAAAGGTAAATATTGATCCCACGTACCTTGAAAGTCAAGTGAGCAAGATCTCGACATGTCTTCTAAGGTTTCAATAGTCCTTTCTGATTGTCAATCAGTTTGAGGGTGGTAGGAAGTGCTCAAATGAAGTTTAGTATCTAGAGCCATCTGAAGGCTTTTCCAAAATCTTGATGTAAAATGAGGATCATAATCAGAAACAATCGATAGGGGTACACCATGGAGTCTTACAACTTCATTAATATATAGTCTTGCCAGACGTTCCAGTGGTAAATATTCTCTTATAGTAAGAAAATGTGATGAATTGGTAAGATGGTAGGTAATGACCCATATTGAATCATTTCTTCTAGGAGTCCTTGGTTGCCCCATGAAAAATTCCATCATAATGTTACCCCATTTCCACCCAGGTATGGGAAGAGGTTTCATGATTCCTCCAGGTTGTTTCCTTCCAACTTTCACTGATTGAAAAACCATACATCTTGACACAAAATCAGCAATCTCCATCTTCATGTTGTCCCACCAAAAATGTTCATTAAAATCACTATACATCTTGGTTCTCCCATGGTGTATAGAGAAATTGGATCTATGAGCATCATCCAACAATTCCCTTTTTAGATCAGGTATGTCAGGAACACAAAGTCTCTTCCCAAATTTCAAAATTCCTTCTTCATATATGAAGTCACTGAATCTCCCATCATTCATAGATTTAATCAACTTTTTAAACTCCTCATCATCATTCTGAGAATAATTTATCCTTTTTAGTAAAGATGGTGTGGAAACCATTTGAAAAAGAATTGATGTTTCACCTTCCAGGGTTATTCCCATATCCATCTTTACTAGATCCATATATATAGGATCCTTTTCAACTCTCATGTTGTTCAAAACCCCATGATCCTTTCTGCTCAAAGCATCTGCCACCTTATTTACCTTTCATGGGTGGTATTGTATAGTGAAGTCATAATCCTTGAGTAGTTCAAGTCATCGCCTTTGCCTCATGTTGAGTTCTTTTTGTGAGAAAATATACTTCAAACTCTTGTGATTGGTATAAATCTCAGATTTTTCACCATAGAGATAGTGTCTCTATATTTTCAGAGAAAATCATAGAGTAGATAACTCAAGATCATGAGTGGATTGTTTTGATCATGAATTTTTAACTGTTGTGATGCATAAGCAATAACTCTATCATTATGCATAAGGACACAACCATGTTCTTTTTTTGAAGCATCACTATAAATAACAAACCCATAATTCCATGATGGTAGAGTCAATATAGTAGCATTAACTAATCTTCTATTCATTTCTTCAAAACATTCTTCACAATATTTTGTTCAAAAAAATTTAACCCCTTTACAAGTGAGCTTGGTTAATGGGTTAGCCAATCGGGAAAAATTCTGGACAAAATACTGATAATAACCTGCTAAACAAATAGAACTGTGTACCTTAGTTATACTCGTCGATGCTGGCCATTCATGAATTTCCTAGGTATTTGAATTATTAATAGAGATATAATCCTAATAGATAATATTTCCAATAAAAGAAATATCCTAAAGCCAGAATTCACACTTGCTAAATTTCTCATATAACTCATTTCTTATAAGAGACATTAGGATAATGCACAAGTAATTTTCATGATCTTCATACATTTTTGCGTATACCAAAATATCATCAATAAATACCACTACAAAGTCATCCAGATATTCCTTGAAAACTCTATTCATTAGATCTATGTAGATAGATGGTGCATTAGTCAATCCAAAAGTCATTACTGTAAACTCATAATGCCTGCACCTGGTTTGAAATGCTATTTCTAGAATGTCTTCCTTCTTCACACGTAACTGATGATATCCAGATCAAAGGTCAATCTTTGAAAAATATTGAGCTCCATGAAGTTGGTTGAATAAATCATCAATGCAAGGTAGGGGATACTTGTTCTTTATTTTTATAGCATTGATCTCCCTATAGTCAATTCACAACCTCATAGATCCGTATTTATTTTAAACAAAAAGGACAGGGGTTCCCATGGAGAAACACTAGGGAGAATAAATCCCTTGTTACACTATTCCTATAGTTGTTTCTTTAGTTCCACTAATTCTATAGTGGTCATTCTATAAGGGATCTTTGATATGGGCCTTGAACCAGGAATTAAATCAATGGAAGTCTCAATTTTTCATTCTGGAGGATGTCCAGTTAAATCTTCTGAAAACACATCAACATATTCTTGTACAATAGGTATGTACTCTATTCGAACATTATTTTCCTCACCCATAGTAATTTAATTCTATTCTTTCCCAATAATTGAATTTAGTTGAGCTACAGGGGGCGGATCTAGATAAGAATCAGGTGGTGATGTTTCTGCTCTAAAGATAAGGTACTCCTTATCATCATCGAAAATTGTAACCTCCTTCTTCTGACAAAAAATTTCCGCATCATGGTCTGAAAGCCAATCCATTCTAAGGATTATATAAAATTAAATCATGGGTATGATGATGAGTTCATCAGATAAAGAACATTTCTTTGTCCTAATTGGAACTAATTCACAAAACTTTGTTGCGATGATACTTCCCTTAGGTGTTTTGACAGATAAATCCCTTGTTAAGTAAAATGGAAAATATAAAATTTTCATAGAAAACTGGAAAGATATGAAACAATGCGTTGATCCAGAATCAAATAAATCATTGGCTAAACTAGGGGAAACCATTAAACTACCTACCACTATGTCTTTAGGAGCTTTAACCTCAGTAGTAGTGATCACATAAGCTTGGATTTTCTCCCTTGTCCTTTTCTGAGATAATTTTCCTTGGAGAATAGGCCATTGATTTTCATAATGCACCTTTTCTCTATAATTGTAGCATTCAACATTGAAAACCTCTTTCTTTCCCTTGAAATCACGAGCTTGGTGGCCTTTTTCACCACATTTATAACAGATTCTCATTCCCTTCAGGCAAGTACCAGGGTGGTTCTTACCACATTTACTATGGGATGGATATTCAACTTTTCCCTTATTCCCCTTATTTTCATTTATAGAGTGTTCAGCAGATATCTTTTTCTGTTTCTTTGCTTTAAAGTCGTAAGACATAAAAAATTTATTTTCTGTCTTAATAGCACATGAGACAATATATTTGTATGATGATAAGGATTGTGAGATTAATGCTCGATGGAGAAATAGTTTTAACCCATCAAATAATTGATAAATCTTACTCCTTGGGTTATGTATATAATCTTCTACATGCCTTGATAACCTTGTAAAGTTCACCTCATACTTTGCGACATTCTCATCCTCCTTTTGCCTCTGACTCATAAATCGTATTTCCATATCTATTAGATGGTCACGAGGAAATTATTTTTATAAGAAAATCACTTTAAACTCCCTCCATTACATGTTTTAATCTTTTTCATCTTCCTTTTTGTTTTGTATTAATGACCACCATTGATCTGCATCTCCAATGAGGAGATAAACTACCATGACAATTTTTTCCCTTTCGCTACTCCCCAAAGCGTGAAATATTTTCTCTAAGGTATTTATCCATTGCTTGACTACTAATGGATTTGTACTCCCATTTAATTTTTGTGGTTTTAACCTCATAAAGTGGTCTAACATTGATCCTCCATATTTTGGATCAGGTTTCTCTATACGGGTAAGGTTATTATACATAACCTGAGTGAGTTGTCCCAGTATGGCGATAAGCTGATCAGCACTAGTTGTTTTACCAGCTCTAATCTAATTATCTTGAGTTGAAGGGAAATACCTACATGGATTACTTGCGTTGATATGGTTTCCATAACTTCCACTAGGCACCATTTCTAAACAATGGCATACAATTGATTAGTTTATGAATCGCAATAAAAAATTCCAAAATTTTAAAATACTTAACATAAATTGAACCGTTTATGGATATAATCCATAATCATAAAAATGTTTTCTTTAAGGATATATATACTCATAAACCCTTAAAAATAATTTGTGAAGAAAATAAGAATTATTCTAAGCATATCCCTCAAGATTGTTGTACCCAAAAGTAAAGTAATGCTCATTGTCGTGCACTAGTTCTTATTCGAGTCTAGCTTAAATCGGTGTTTTCGGGTTTTACCCCTAGGTACATATGTGCTAGAGCCACCTTTACCCGCTCAAATCCATATAGGGATGTATTTCTTGAAAAACTCACAAAATACCAATAGTACTAAAATTCTAGGAAGTTCTTCTATACTAATCCTCAAAGTCTATCTTAGGGAAATGTTATCTAATCAAAGTTTTTTTAATTCTAGCTTCCAAGGTTTTTACTAAACTTCCTCTAATACCAAATTTAATGCCCTGACCCCAGTTACCCTGAGTTGGTGCATTATTACATAACATTTTCAAGATCACAAGGGGTCAAATCCCTAAATACCGATTAGTTTAGTATCCTTGGAAGTACTAGATACATTCATAAGTTTTACATTACATCCTGAAATAGAAACATCAACAACATTTTGTCCCCTTATGAACACACTTATATCCATATCTTGTCCTTGTAGGTCAACCATAAAATACTTCTTCATATCTTGGGAAAAATAAAACATAGAATAGGGTGAGATTCGATTCTCAGTAAGGATAAAAATATAGCAGAAACTTTCATAAATAAGAATAAACATTTAAGGAAATGTATAAGACTAAAACAAAATCCTTTTAAACTTAAAAAACAGCCTAAAATAAAAAGATAAAATCAAATAATTCCATTTAATTATTCACATGGATATTTTAATAGTCAAATAATCACACTCAATATCAATAGAGACTTTTATAATGATGGAATGCATAATTCCAGACTTCATAACCGCATAGTCAAGGCCTTGTGCCAAGAATACAAATATTATTTTATCATGGCCTTCTTCCAAGACACCAGTTTGTCTAATAAGACCTTCCAATGCATCGAGGAGATATATTAGTCTACACCCATCACTTACTAAGTCAAATGCATTCCTCATATGAAAAGTTTTAAACATTACATAAACATTTGTATTAAAACTAGCATACAAAATGTCAATACTTTATCCATAAACAATGAATGGTGTAAAAATAAAACATCCACAGTCAAACATATCAAAAAACCTTCAACACAATATGGAAGATTTGTATTATAATAAATCAACTTCATAAAAGTTTAAAATCCCTCAAAGTATGTTGACATAGATAAAGTGAAAACTATTTGAAATAAATACCTCTTTCTATTTTGAAATCATTTAAAACTCAAATAATTATAAAAGAAAACATTTATTTTGAAAATATTCTTATAACCTAGTATGGGAGGCTTTGACAATGATATAATGGTAGAAAATTTCCACACCCACTGTATAAGTTAAGAAAATGCATTATTACCCTAATTTTGTCGAAATGGTCATAAAGTACCTTGTTTGGAAAACGATTGAAAGATTGCTTTCAAACCATTTTATAAAAAGTCAAACAATGGTATAAATGACTTTAAGACAAAGTATAGTAAATATCAAAAATGTTTTGAAATATATTATTAAGAAACATAGATGGGGACGATAAAGTGGTCTCAGTAGATACTTACGTAAAAACAACCTCGGATAAAAAAGACACTCTAAAATTAACCTTTACCTTGTAATTTTCTTTAGTTAATGGTATGTTAACCTCCAGTATAATAGTTAAAACATTTTTATTAAATTATAAAAGAACTATATACATAAATATGATATCATATATGATCCTCTAATATTGCTTTGTTAAAAATATTTCAGTAGTATCATCATTTTGGGTCTTAACTGATTCGTTTTCCTTTATATTCTTGGTTACTTAAGCCATGTTTGTTATGGATAAGATGTATTTGATTCATATATAGAATTATATTATGTTTATAAAAATTATTTTTAATCCTAAAACTAAAATTATTCATCAATAATTACGATGGGGAATGAATCTCATCGTGTTCGTGGAGACGGTAATCCATACGTACCCACGGGTGAAAAAATCATTATATTGATGGTGAAATCGTATGTAATTGGATGGTATATCATATATACAGAATAATTAAAATGTTATATTTATTATTTACATTATTTATACTCATTATTGTACCCATCCAAATAATTAAGTGTTTAAATAACAAACTACACCACGACGTGGAGGCGGTAAGCCGTACGTATGCACGTATGGTGACTTTGTCATTCATATGATGGATAGAATAATGAATATGGTTGAACCAATTTTATAATAATGTAATATTATATATAAGATATTAGAGTTATTATTTTATAAAGGAAACAACAAAAAGAGGAAGTGGTAGAATAAAATAACTTGAAAGAGGTGATTAAATATTTACCTCTTCTTCAGGTTCTTCCTTTTTCTTTGATCAAAAGATATCCATAGGTTGGCGTTTTGACCAAAGGAATGCCTATAGGATGAAAGGAGGAAATTTGGTAGGATATTTTGGTAGGTTTTGTCTAGGAAAAATGCCTTTGGAGGTGTGAAATTAAGAGAAGGTAAAGTACCCTTTATAAGAGGGGTGAGAGTCACTTGAGGAAAAGATTGAAATATTATTTTATAATAAAATAATATTCAATTTATAATGGCTCCAAAATGGTTTATTTCAAGGATATTGTGGTTATGGTTCAAAACCAGCTCAAAAAATAGGTTTTAGATAGTTTTAGTTCACCATATTAACCTTATCTTTTATATTTAACTCTTAGTTAAATAGTTTAAAATTTACCATGTCTCTTTGTATTTTTATATTATAAGGTTAATAAACTAGTATAATAAGACAATAGAACCCCAAGTGGTTCATTATTAATATATATAACCTTATCTAAGTTCTTTTTCTGAACCTTATATTTTTAGGAATATTATATCAATTAATAATATAGTGTTTGTTTTAAAAACTCAATTGTGTCAATTTTGAAACTATTTAGTATTTGGTTTTTGTGAATATCATAACATCGTAAGTACTTCAAAAAAAATATTTAACCAACCCTAACATGTCATATTAACATAGAAAATTAGTGTAATTCATCAAAAGTCTCAAATTACATTTATTTGGATATTTATAATTTTAATCATTTTAGTATTTCATTAACAAGGTAATTACTGCATCATTATGGTGTCATAAGTAAATTAAATTATTTAATTTCTAAAAAATATAAATAGAATAACATTATGTGGGAAATATTTTTATATTTATAATGAATATTTATAGTTAAATTTATCTTATGTATAATCCTATATTAAAAATGGTTTAGTTATTAAACTTTGAATTTAACTCTTTTAACTCTTCTTTAAATAAAATAATAATAAATGTCCTAATCTAATCCAAGTAGACCAAAGTGGATCAAATTTTATTCCTAAGGTTGTTTTTGGTCGAATTTAACTTATCCAATAGAATTAGGACATGTGTTAGGGTTATTATAATATCATTTTTACCCTATATTACCCAATTTACTTTTAATCGTTATAAATAAAAGTCAAAAGTTACTATTCACCAAAAATATTTTCATCTTATTGAACCACATTTTAATTACTCATATCAACCATTTCTATCAGATATTTGAATTTCAACTCATAGAAGTAGTAAAATTAAGTTTTATGCAAATTTGTAAATGCTCCAAGAAGGTGGGTAAAAGATGCAAAAAAGTTCAATAAAATTTTATATATCTAAACTTATTATAAAATGAATCTAATGAATTAAATTGAACATATATAGGTATTATGTATCTATTTTGACTTAAAATAAATTAAAATAAAGTAACTAATTATTTAAATAAAAAGTCAGTTTTAAACAATAACGTAGTGTTTTTAACTATTCATCAAAAAATGAAAGTTCTCAGAAAAATACCAAAAATTCATCCTAAGCTAATTTTGATATTCCAAATCCAAAAATTAATTCCATCTTAAAAATTAAAATTTATAAAATTTTAAAAATTGGGTATTACTCTTCATAACGGCTAGTTTCATTGGTCGTGGTGTGTTAAAACTATAAGTTGCATACAATGCAAGATACTGCATTATTCAAAGGGAAACGTACTGTGGAAGCTTGGGGTGTTACATAATAAGAATATAGTTAAGTATTAAGAATACTACCTATCCTGGTGATGGAGTTATGCACCTCAATCCATGATCTACCATGCCTCAACAATCCTTCTCCATCCTTTTCCCATAAAACAATCACCTAATTAAAATTATGATTCATAAAAAATTAATTATATAAATTAATAATTAATTGAACAACTCAAACTAATTTGGAATAAACTTATAAAACTCACTAATAGATGCCATTAAACTAAAACCATGAGAAATGATGTATAGAAACCTGAATCATGCCTTTTGAACCCTTACAATAAAAATCCCTTAGAATCACCACTTAATTGGTCACTAAATTAAAACCCACATGGTGAAATACCTAAAAAATCGATGAATAAGTCTCCAATATCAAAAAAAGTGAGTAGAATATAGTGTTCATACTATTTCAATATCCATTATCCATTGCATAGAGAATCCTCAGGAATCGTAGATTATTCCATAATAATTAATTGGAATCTTCTATAAATTACAATGGAGATACTTATGAAATTAATTAAATATGAATAAGAAGAAGAATATGGTTAATGAGGGATGAATACAAACTAAATATTGTAAGAAACACCCTCAATCCACTAAATAAAATCAAGGGATAAAGAAGAAGTATGACTTCCTAGAGTGGAGCCCACCCCCTCAGATCATGCAACCTAGGTGCATGAACAGCAAATGATGTTCTTTTTCAAAAATACTAAAAAATATTGTTCATGAAATTTGGGAGCATACAAGTCTAAATGAAATATCATGGGTCTCTTGGAAATTTGGGGTACCATTGGAAACCTATCAGCCCAATGGTGGGGTGGAAAATATTAAATTATCTTATAAAACTTGGGTGACATCCACCAGGATTTTAGTAGCATAATATGATATCCACCTAGTCCCATGTCATTTAACTAATCCATGAAAATTGAATTTGATGGTTTTTCTACTAAACACTCATCTCATTACCCTCCTCTTAATCATTTAAAATCCACCTTCCAAATCAAATTCTTTATCCAAACAGAAATAAAAACATTCTCATCCATAGAAATGACGACATACTAATCTTATATGTGGTTCACTAGAACTCCAATATACAGGTAATTGTATAAAAATATGAGGTATACTAAGTGAAAATAATCTATGTTATTCAATAACCTGTGTCATTATGGGTCGGTGATATTGGGTGAAAAATTAATTTTGAATACGTTTTTTTTAATTGGGATTTGTATCATAATTCTAATAGTTTGAACACCTCTAAAATGTATTTTATCTACACTTCAGTTTTTTGGCATTATTCTAGGATTTTATGAGTTGATGTTTGAGGAATTGTTGCTGGTGTAAAGTGTATTGTTATTTTAGGTGGTTTACCACACTCCAACATGGGGAATCACGGAATATAATGATGGGAAATATGTCATGAAGCATAGATTACACCAAGGTCTAAGTTATCAGGGTGAAGGTTTTGTAGTGCAGACAAATAATCATGACACAATGTGAATGTTACAATATAATAATGATTATTTGTAAAATTATGTTATAGTTTAAGGAAATATCATTTTTTATTCCTAGAAATTCTGTATTGAGGGTTTTCTGAGGCGGTTATGTCTTGTTGTAATCAATGTGAGTTGTTACATGAAGCACCCAATCCAAAACAGTTCTTCCCTATGGAGGGATATTGTAACGTGATCCATTTATTCATTCTAAAACATGTCCCTAGAAGTGGGGTGTGGAACTATGACCCCTGGTCATAATATAATGGACCTAAAAAATTATATTGTTAAGGTGCTCATTTTTAGAACCTAAATTTCATTAATTTTTAGGTGTTTCCCCTTTTAGTTAGACAAATCTATGTAATGTATTCCATAATCCCCTCTATTTATTTTCCATTTCTCTTCTTTGATATGAGGTGATATAGTATCATTTCATCACACCAATTAAAATTATACTTCTTTATTCTTCCTCTCCTATTCATTAACTTGGTCTTATTTAAATTTTGGGTGGTTGCATTTTGGAGAGAAGGAAAATTCCATCAGTTCCTGGTGGAATAATTTATAAATCGTGGTGAATAATTATGTGGTGGTTGGAGAAAGATAAAAGGGTACAAACATATTTCTCCCTCGTTATTTTGATAATATCAATCCACCCATTTATTTTTATTGGGCTTTCACCATATTTTATTTGAATTGTAAATCAATTGGGTTTATTTTGGTGGGGATTTTGTGTGTAAAAGAGAAAGAGATATGCCTTGGATCATTTTCATGTTTTTTCTCTAGGTTTTGGTCATATGAAACCAATTGGTGAAATTTAATTATTTATTCCTAATTAGTTAATTAGGAAAAATTAATTGCAATTTTTTATAATAAATTTTTGATGGATTTTGGTATGATATAGGGCCTATAGATATTAATAATGATTAGTAAAAACTTGAATGTGGATGATGAGCATGTGATGGGATAGCTTATACCCCTATATAAATGGAGAAGAATATTTAGGTATGATTTAGGGGATAGATAGATTCCAAAGGACTATGTACCCAAGGGAAATTGTTTCTAGTTATAAATAGAAAATATTGAGAGGGTTATAGCACATGTTATGGGTAAGGCATGTCTCTGAATGAGCCTCAATGGCAAGAAAATAGGATTCCAAATGGGTGAGTCCTTATATAGTGGTATTAGTTATAACTTAACCTAATAATGGAGTAGAAGGTAAATGGGTGTGTCCATTGACATTGTAACCTCTTATATGGGAGTGGGATGATGGTTATATGGTATTCTTTGTTGGAGAACTATTTTTCACATAGAGAATGAATTACACTAAGGCATGGTACTCAGTGAGTTGTCTTATAAATAATTAAAGGAGTATTCATGAGGGACTATGGTGAGTTTTTGGTTTATGATGGATTATGTGGCTATTTCCCCTTGTAACTCATGTGGGCATAGTATAGGGAAATGTGTTGGCTAAGGGGTTGAGCTCCTTCATAAAACTTAAGTTATGGATGTGTGTTCCTTTTGACCTTTTAGCTAATGTATCACCTGAGAGTGGAATTATATATTGACATGATAAGGTTTATCTAGAGTTTGGTAAATTTTAAATTGATTATATTCATTAAAACTTGGGATGATTGTGGGTATATTTTAGTTGAAGTTTTTTTGAAGGCAAGATATAGACTGAATAGTCTGGGAATATATCAACTCAAGCCTTTTACACATATTATTACATGATTTGGAAACATAAGTATCCAATAATTAAATCCCAAAGATCATAAGTATAAGTGTATTTCGAATACTAGGTTAATAATACTTCCAAAAGAAACTAAAACATGAAATCCTTATTTAATTATCCATAATGATCTCCTAAATCCATTTGGTATCCTAAAAGTACATAGGATAACCTAGATTATAGATAAAAGAAAGTAGTGATAAAAAATCCAAGTAAATGAGTAAACTTGAAAAGAAAACATAGCATGTCAATCAAAGGTATTACATGATATCATAAAAGAAAAGGCTCGTGAGTAATCACAGGAAAGAATATCACAAGAAAGAAGTTATCATAATATCATGGTAAATTAGGAAATGTGGCAGTGACAGATAACATGACATAAACCTGATTCAATTATTACAATCCAGAAAATATCACATGGTGGACAAAGTCCCATAAAGAATTAGGTTTACTCCCTAGTCTTGTACATTATGTCTCAAGAAACAAAAATATTTCCCAAAGCATCAAAGCATTATTTGAGGCACACCCATCATAACATGTTCATTTTTTATAAGTTCTACATAGAAAAAGTCAATCATAAGGCATAACATAATAATTTCCCAAAGAAAGAAAATTGGATTCATAATCTTACCTCATATCATAATCAAAGGAAATTTCATAATGAGGGAATTTAAGAAATAAACTTAATGAATGAATTATTGATAGGGTCAGAGGTCATCATGGACCTCAAAATTACAATTTATAAACATACACTAGTATAGAAGTGGAGGGTCAAACCCAAGAGAATGAGGGTGAATGCTTTAGGGATTTATTTAATCTCTAAACTATTAAAAACATAAATAAAATTCATTAAATTGAAGTGAGAGGTATTGAAGTTTTGTGGGAGATTTTAATGTGTTTAAGGTGTAAAAAATTGTTTTTTAAGAGTTGGAAAAGTGGATGATGATACTGGAGAGGGGAAATTCTACCTACTGGTTTAAAAATGGTTTCTTCTTTCTGAAAAATTAATTGAATTTTCACTGTTCAAAGATTGGTTCAATTAGTATCCCTCTCTAAGACACTAATCACATAAAACAATGATTCTTGAAGTTCACCACTTTAAGAACCAATCAAGTATAAAAATAAATGAATTGATTGAAAACAGAAACAATTTCACAAATAGTTTCTATTTTTTTGATATTATAATTAAATAAAATCACCCATGATCAAACTCACAGAAAGATCATGGGGTTTTCTATAAAAACTGAAAGAAGTAAATAAAATAAAAAATGAAATCAGGATCGATCTCGCTAATCAATTCTGATATCAAGAATAGAATCATGTGAATAATATGAAAAAGTAACTAGAAATATAGAAATTTTCTAAGAGAGTATTATTGTAGTTTTATGTTTTAATCCATATAAAATAAAAGTTCACAACACATACCAGAAGTATAGGAAATAGAGGGGGTGAGGAAAAGAAACTAAGGAAAATAACTCCCCTTTAAAGAATAGCTCTAACCCCTCTTTTCAGCCTCACTCTCCTACTCGAGTCTATAACTCCATGGTAAGTTTTGGTGTGTTGCGTAATTTAGGTCTCTCTTGATCTCCATGTCCAAGAAAGTCTCAAATAAATCCCATTTCTCCTAATGCTACTGCCTCTATATTTTAAAGTCCATTGTCATCTCATTATTTTTCACCCACATCTTCCACTTACTATGGTTGGTGTTCTCCTTTTTACCATCCACGTACTGCAACATCCTCCAATACCTGTGACTTAAGTAATAACCCTGTAAAAAAATTTGATCCTCTGTTCTTCATGAACATGGATGGCAACCTAACTTCTAATTGAATCCTCATAACATAAAACAGAGAATAAATAATACATTAAAAGATTTAACTAAAAGATTATTATTATTATTATTTTCAAATTGGAATTTTTTGTTAAGTTAATTGATTAATTTTATTTTAAATTACTAAAGTTATTAATTTATTTATTAAGTTCATAAATTATTATTATAATTAGATTAATTTATTAAGATTATTATTTAATATTTTTTTAATTCATTATATCATTTTATATTAATAACTAATATTATTTCAAATTATAATTATTATTATTATTATTTTATTTCTGTTATGTATTTTAAATTTAATATTATATATTTCTATATTATCTCTATATTTTTTTATTCCCCCTATCCATATCTAGTTCCATACGCAAGGGGGGTCTTCCTCCTCAACCTAGAGTCAGTAGAGCTGGTGTCCCCCACCATGACTTGCTACTCCTTAGCGGCTGCTTCTCAGAAGGCGAGGATGCAACTTGGAGGAATGTGGCTAGTCTAGCTGAGGGTTCGGTGGATGATGGAATGCTCTAATAGAAGTGAAAACTCACAGAACTCAGTGGAGACTCCTGACATTTCATTTCGATTCAGATCTAGTTGATAATCGACAATGGCATCTGGTCATGAGCACAATGGCACGGGTCCTCCAGTTTTGGGTGGAGATTATCTATGTGGATGATAGTGAATCGAGTTGACTTGGTATGGTTTTATTGTAAATTTTTCTTCTGGTGTTGAATCTTTGGTTCAAGTCTAGAGACCATGGAAGATTGGGTCTGGTAGATTTAAAAATAAATCAACAAATTAAAACAATAAATATTTAAGGGAACTAAATAAATTAATTAAATGAAACTATAATTAAAATAAAAACTAACATTAATTATTAATCAAAGAAAAAAATATTGTTTTCAAATTAATAAATTGATTTAAAACATTAAAATTAAAAGATCTAAATTAATAATTAAGTTATAATTAATTACTTAAATTGAATATTAAAGTAAAAAAATATTAAGATTACACAATTAAAAGATTAAAAATTAAATTAAAGATTCATTTAATTAAAAGACATTAAATTGATTAAATGTTTAACTATTAAAAACAAACATGACATAAAATTAAAAGAACAAGAAGAATAAAAATTAAGAAAGAAATAACAGATTTAAATAACCATAAGAATAAGATAAAATAATTAATGATTTTAAAATATTAAAATGAAAAATTAATTATCAAAAATTGATTGTTTTATAAATTTAACTCTGAAATTATAAAATTTCAATCATTTATCAAAATATTAAAATTAATTAATTAAATGATTGAAATTTGAATAAAAATATATGCCAAAAACACACATTCTAAGGCCACATAAAATTTCCCCAACATGGAAATTGATTTTACTCAATAAATTCCACACTTTATTGTCTTTTGAAAAGTAGAAATAAGTTTTTATTAATCATCTCAAAATGAAGCATATAAAGTAGTTTTAATGCAGAGGACCAGAAACTATGAAAGAGGATTTTGAAATGAAATACTCAAATGAAATCTTTCCTAACTTCAATTATTCACTAGGTGATCAAGAAAGTAGAAAATAATTCCCCTATTAGAAATTCATGCGTTATAAAAGAAGCTTCCTAAAGAATAACTTCAACTCAAATCCAAGTTCTAAATCTAAGAGTGATAATAGGTAAAATATAACTGGAATTAAGAGACTAAAAAAAGAAAACTTATACTTTAAATTAATACTATTTTACAAAAGACAAAAATTAAATTATTATTTTTCTAAATCACTTTATTGATACAATTTTAATGATTTACATATAAATAAATCATCCCCTTCTTCATATGGTGTTCAAAATTCCCCTCAATTTAATGAAGTAGTTTTTGGAAACCATGTAACTTGTGCAAGGCAGTGTGCATATGTACTTATTATAATTTTACGGAGGGATTACTCACACACATTTTTTTTATTCTCTCATAAATTCACTTTAGGTTCCCAAATTCTCATTTTACTCTAGTTTCAAAAGATTTATATGAATACCATTTAAATTGGCTCACTAAGGTGATTACATTTTTAAATAATTAAAAGGAAATCCCCCTAGGATAAACTTCAAACTTTCAGTTTCCTAAGGTTATGATCATAACTCCATATAAATGTATCCTATATCACTCTCAAACTTAGTTAATAAATAGAACATTTATAAATTTACTAAGAAAATTTACTAATTAATCATTCATCCTTAAAGTTTCCAAATTAAAAACAACTCTTAAGAACCAGTAAGAAATAATAAATATGAAATACTAATTTAAAATGTATAACAAGCCTAAATAAACTAAAATTATGAAATATTTTTTTTTAAAAGGAACTTTTTTATTTTTTAAGCAAAAATTTTAAAGGGTAAAGGGATTTTATGGGTTTCTATTAAATAAATGCTTAGCTCATCATATGTTTATCCTCTCTCCCACACTAAAAAACCAAATTTGTCCCTAAATTTGAATTCAAATGTGAAAGAAAAAACATTTTACTTTTAAAGATCACAATAGATTTTCATTAAAGTAGATCAGTGACATGTAAAGGGTTACAATGAAACTTAAAAGTAATGTTTTCCACACAGATAGGTTCAGAAGTCATTATAGATCTCAAAATTACAATTTAGAAACCTATAATAGTATAGCAGTGAAGGGTCGAACCTAGGAGATGAATGGTGAATGTTTAAGGCATTTGTTTAATATCAAAACTATTGAAAGCAATAAGAAAAATCATTAAATGAAAGTGATAGGTGCTAAAAAAAATTCTGAGTTTTTGATGTGTTTAAGGTGTTAAAAAGTGGTGTTTAGGAGTTAGAAAAGTGGATGATGTTCCTGGTGAGGGGAAATTCAACCTACTAGTTTAAAAAGGGTTTCTTCTTTCATATAAATTAATTGAATTTTCACTGTTCAAATATTGGTTCAATTAGTCTCCCTCACCAAGAGACTAATCAGGAAAAAGAATTATTCTTGAAGTTCACTACTTCAAAAACCACTCAAAAATACAAAGAATTAAAGTGATTAATAATAAAAACAATCTCGTAGATATTTTATACTGTTTTGAAATTATAATTTAAGAAACACCCCCAAGATCAAACTCACCAAAAGATCATAGGGCTTTCAATAAAAAGCGCAAGAAGTGAAAAACAATAAAAATTGAAAATCAAAATAGATCTCAAGAATCAATTATAATTTCATGAAAGGAATAATGTGAAGAATATTAAATAGTAACCATCAATATAGAAATTCTCTAAAAGAAAATAATTTTAATTTTATGTTCAAATTCATAGAAAATAAAAGTTCAAAACACATACTGGAAGTACAAAAAATAGAGAGGGTGTAGAAAATAAACTAAGGAAAATAACTTCCCTTTGAAGAATAACTCAAACCACTATTTTCTTCCTCGCATTCCATCTAAAGTCCAAAACTAAAATTTTAGATGTGGTGTGTTTCATAATTAAATTATTTTTTTCTCACCCTATCCAAGAAAGTCTCAAATGAATCCCATGTCTCCCACTATTACTGCCTCTATATTTTAAATTCCATTGGTGTCTCACTGTTTTTCACGCACATATTCCACTCACTAAGGTCATTGTCCTCCTTTTCACCATCCATATACTGAAACATCCTACAATACCTATGACTTGAGAAGAACCCATGTAACAACCTCTAGTCCCCTTTTCTTCATGAACCTGGATGTCAATCTGACTTCTTTTTGAGTTTGTATAATGTAAAACAGAGAAGAAATAATACATTAAAATATTTAACTAAAAGATAAAAATTATTATTATTTTTAAATCATTAAATTTTATTACATTGATTTATTTATTTTATTTAATATTATTAAAGTTATTAATTTATTTATTAAGTCTAAAAATAATTATTATAAGTATATTAATTTATTAAGATTATTATTTAATATTTATTTAATTGATTATATCATTTTATTTTAATAATTAATTTCATTTTTAATTATTTTTATTATTATATTATACTTTTATTAATTATGTTATATATTTTAATTTTAATTTTATATACTTTTATATTATCTCCTTTTTTTCAATCCCACCCTTTATCCTTATCTAAAACTATGCACAAGGGGGTTCCTCCTCCTCATACCAGAGTTGGTCGAGCACATGTCCTCCACTGTGGATCGCTGCTCCTTGGCGTATACTTCTCAGAAGGTGGGGGAAGATCTCGGTGGCAAGTGCCTAGTCGAGGTGAGGGTTTAATGGATGATAGAATCCTTGGATAGTGGTGGCAACTCATGGTGGTTAGTTGTGACTTGTGATGGTTCAAGTAAATTCAGATTCATTTGAGATCTGGAAATGGAAACCAGTGTTGATATTGATAGCATGGGATCTTTTGATTTGGTTGGAGATAATCTGTGTGGCTGATAGTGAATAAAGTGGATCTGGAATGGTTTTCTTGTAAATTTTCCTTCTGGTGTTGGTTCATGTCTGGATCTGTTTTGGATCCACACTTGTAGGTGATGGAGGAGGCTTGAGTAGTGGTAGATGTAGAGTGTCTGTATCTTAGTAGACCCTGGTGTTTCAAGATAGTGGAAGATTGGGTCCGACAGTGTCTTGTTTTTTCTAATGGCATGTCACTGCGGGTGGTGACTCACAGAGAGTTACTGGAAATGTGACTCAGTGGAGGAAGAAGTGAT
The DNA here is from genome assembly GCA_963277665.1 of Viscum album. Lineage (NCBI taxonomy): Eukaryota > Viridiplantae > Streptophyta > Magnoliopsida > Santalales > Viscaceae > Viscum > Viscum album. The sequence continues at coordinate 1,621,997,083 of OY728150.1, forward strand.
CCGATAGTGTTTAATCAAACAGTCTAGCAATATAAGAATTATATGGCCGTATGAGAAGGAGGCTTAGCAGTGTGTGGATGAGGTACCATCAGGATGTTGGCAGTATGTCATTGCGATGGTGTTTCATGAGGAGAAGTGTGGTGGTGTCGGGATTTTGGTGATGTCAGTATCTTATGAGACAACATTGATTTTCCGAGAATGATAATAATTTTGAAAATGGAAAATTGATTCACAATTGGGTGACCTGTGATGGCTCAATTTTCTTGCAGTGAGACTTTACATATTATGATCTCTCAAAATTTAACTACAAATTTAAAAATAAATCAATTAACAAATTCAAATAATAAATAATTATGGGAACTAAATAAATTAATTTAATAAAACTAAAATTAAAATAAAAACATACCATATTTATTAAATAGAGAAAAATAAAGATTTATTTTAAATTAATAAATGGATTTAAAACATTAAAATTAAAATATACAAATTAATAATTAAGTTAGAATTAAATAATTAAATTGATTATCAAAAGTAAAAATATATTATGATTAAATAATTAAAAATATTAAAAATTAAATTAAAGATTTATTTTATTGAAATAAAATAAATTGATTAAATTTTTAACTATTAAAAACAAAAATGACATAAAATTAAAGGAACTAGGAGAATAAAAATTAAGAAAGAGATAAAATATTTAAAGAGCCAGAAAAATAATTCACACAAAATTAATGATTTTAAAAGCTTAAAATAAATAATAATTATAAAAATTGATTAATTAATATATTTAACACTAAAATTTTAAAAGTGAACTTATTTATCAAAAGTGGAAAAATTAATTAAATAAATGATTGAAATTAAAAAAAAATGATGTGGCAAAATCTTGCATTATAAGGCCACATAAATTACCCCATAAATGGAAGAGATAATAAGATAGGTATATATGTGAGAGCCATATATATAGTATTTATAATAATTCTATAACTTTATAGAGATAGATAAAGATAGATAAGGAGAGAATGGTCATAAACTGACTAAAATGGGGGTTTATAGAAATCCCTTACCTTGAGCCTGGTTTTTCATGTGCATTATTTATCTTCTTTAATAATAAAATGTGTTAATAATTTGCCTTCTTAAGAAAATTTTTTAAGTTTATTATTACTTTTATTTTATTCATTGTGATGGTATATTCAATTACTTAATCACTTAGGTTCATGTCGGATTTTTGATAATGTTTGACACATATGTCCAAAATCACATTGGAATATTGAAAAAGGTCAAATATATTATTATTTCATTATATATATAATAATAATGATTTATTAATTATCATTTTTATACATAAATTATAATTCTAAAAAAATAATCATGAGTTATTATTATGAAAAATAAATTATATAACAATAATGGATATTATAGGTTGTATGTACGTATGAGTAACGTTTAAATTTTTCAATGATCATGATAGAAATAAGGTAAGTGTTATTTAATAATTAAATAATTACCCTTTTATCATAAATATTATATTATTTATTTAAATATACTAACATATACAATCCATGTGATGTGGTAATAAAAAATGAATTACATCTCTTCATGTGGTGGTAAACAATCGTACATAAGAACGGCGTTATCATTCATCAATAGATAGTAATGTAAGAAGGTATATAGTATATTAATTTTATATAATGATTAATATGTCATGAATATAATATTTAAAAATTAATTCCATCATTATGAACATTCATGAGAGGCAATAATGTAAAATAAATTACATTTGTTCACGAGGTGGTAGTCCAATATACACATGAATGATGGTTTCATTTCACATTTGATGGAATCCTAGATTCATTTAACTTATTCCATTAATATAATAACATATTATTATATAGTAGACACTAATTTAATTATACAAGCATGATTGAGTAATATTTTTAGGAGGTGGAAGAAGAAATAAAAAAAAGATGCTCGGTTAAGAATGATGCCTCTTCTTTAGAAAACCCTTTTAGGATTATACCTATTGCGTCACTTGATTGGATTTGCAATCAAAAAAAGAACTCTAAGGTGTAGATAGGTAGGGAAGGAATTTATTTGATCAGTTTTTGTCAGAACCACAAGCCTTTATAAGTGTAAATAGAATAGGATATGGGGTTCCCTTTTATAAGTGATGGAGAGGACATGCATGGAATTTTTGAAAAGAAAAAGTTATACACTTATTTTACACATTCCACAAGGAATCAAAATGACTCATTATAGAACCTAATATTATCTAATGTCTAAATATGTTAATCAAATAGTATTTATACAAGTTTTTATAGTATATTAACACTTATCATTTTAGATTAACCCCCGGATAAACTCGTTTTAACCTAACCCAAGGTAATTAATTTTTACAATTTTTACCATTAATTATAACCCAAAACTAAGATAATTTTTTTATATAATATTAATTTTGTTTATTTTAAATTCTTAATCTATTTTATCAATTAAAATCATAGAAGTGGTAGAATTTAATATAAACATAAACTCATGAACATGATTAAATAATGGTTCTTCAAATAAAATGTTTTCATGAGTATAAAATGTTTATATATCAAAATTCAACATTATATTAATAAAAATTACCCAAATTGAATTAATAACAGTATAGTTCAACTAATTTTATTTTAAAAATATCATAAATAAATATGTATATCTGTAAATGATTTAACCAAAAAGGAAATTTTCAATGAAAATCAGTATTTTTTACAATTCATTAAAAAAATAACTCTAAATAAAAATACTAAAATTTTCATCCTAAGATAATTTTAACATGTTTATTCAAAAAATAATTTTCATTTCTTAAAATAAATTTTATAAAATTAGAAAAAAAATATATTTTTTATTTTTTTAAAAAACGCAAAAAAAACATATTTTTTTGAAAAAACAAGTATTTTCAATGCCAATGAAGACTTTTCCATAAATCAAGTACATATTTAATAATATATTTTCATTAAAATTTATAATTAATTTTAAAAATGTGGTTATCCTTATTCACACTAAAAATTTTAATGTTTGGGTTATAATAGTCATGTTTAAATCATAATATCAAGAGTATATTGAGGCTTGTTAAAACTCAATGTTGTGTATCGCATACGCTATCAAACATAACTTTTAAAAAAATATGGTGTTAAAATATTACCCCTTGAAGAAATTAATCCTAAAAATTTCATATTACAGATCAAGGTGAAAATAGGGGAGGGTACTTCTACTTCATTGCTTCCTCTAGTTCCCAGGTTGCCTCTTCGTATTTATGGTTTTTCCACAGCACTTCGACTAGAAGAGTTTTCTTATTGCATATAACTTTATCTTTGTTGTCCAAGATTTTCACCATCTAATCCTCATAGTAATGATAATTTTCCATTTATTCCATATCTGAATTCAGTCCATGTGAGGGATCTAGTATGTACTTACTCAATAGAGATACATGGAATATGTCATGTACTTGAGAAAGGGTTGGTGGGAGTGCTAGTCGATAATCCACAGCTCTGATGCGGTCGAGAATCTAAAAGGGGATGATGTACTAAGGTATTAGGTTTCCATTACCTCTGAATTTCATGACTCTCTTTCATAGAGATATGTGAAGAAACACTCTTTGCCTAACCTCAATCTCTACGTCCCATCAAAAACTATCATCGTTTCTATTTTATCAACTCTGAGTAGTCATAATGTGTTGTTGAATATTCTTGACCTTTTCTATTATTTCAAGTACCAATAACTTTATTTCACTAAATTTATCCCAACATGGAGTAGTTTTACATCTCTTCCCAGAAATGTCCTAATAATGAGAGATTTGGATACTTGATTGTAAGCTATTATTGTACAAGAACTCGACCATATAAAGATGTTGACCTCATCCTCATTTGAATTCCACAAAACATGATCTCAACATGTATTATTGTTTCTGGATAATATACTCATATTAGACATCATTTTGGGTGTGATAAGTCATAATAATTTTCAAATCAATGTTAAGGGAATATTGGAGGGTCTTCCAAAACTTAGAGGTAAATCTAAAATCTTAGTCAGATAGAATTGATAGTGGTGTTCCATAAAGCCTCACCACCTCTATGATATATATCCTTGAAATATGATTGAGTGATAAGTCCATTCAAATTAAAATTATGTGAATATTACTTTTAAGATGATCCACCATAACACATATGTAATTGTTTCCTCTTGATGTTTTTGGAAGTATATTGATAAATTCCCTAGTTATGGTTTCCCATCTCCATGTAGGTATGGGTAATGGTTATATAATACCCTTAGAATTTAACCTTTCTAACTTTACTTGCTAAAATATCCAAAAATTATATATATATATTATATGATGTCATTCTTTATACAATCCAAGCAATAATGCTCTCATATATATTGATACATCTTCTTGATCCCTAGGTGGAAAAAGAAGGTCGAGCTATGTGTATCATTCAATGGATCCTTCTTCGTCTTTGGATTTAGCGGGACACATAGTTTTGACCCAAATATTGCAACTTCTAATTTATAAATTTTTAAATCCTAGTATTTCTCATTACTTATAGATTCTACATTCTTATACATTTCCAAAATCATCTTTTTGATCATCCCTTAACTTCTCCAGAAGGTATGGTTGAGAAATCATTTGAGAAAGGAATGATGATGCTCCATCCTTTATTATTCCCATGTCCATACTTTTCAAGTCTAAGAATATTGGATCCTTCTCAATTATAATCCTTGATAAAGTCAGAAGATCCTTCCTACATAGAACATCTTCCACTTTATTTGATTTTATAATATAGTAATTCATTAAGAAGTCATAGAACTTGATCAGCTATAACCATATTTTATGGTGTGTATTAAGATTATTTTTTGTGAAAATATATTTGAGTCTCTTGTGGTCTGTATATATTTCACACTTCTCTCCATAGAGATAATATCTCCAAATTGTTAATGAAAAGATCATGGTAGGAAACACCAAATCATGCATGGGATAGTTCTTCTCATTAACATTCAACTTACTTGAGGCATAGGCTATCACTTTATCATTCTACATATATATATATATATATATCCCTAACCCTTATTTAAATCATCATTGTATACCAAAATAAGATCCCAAATTAAGGGAATAATGAGGACTGGTGTAGTGATAAGCCTATTTTTCAACTACTTAAATCTCTCTTTACATTAACTAGTACAAAAAAACATTAAATACCTTCCATGTTATCTTAGTTAGTGGATTTTAAAATCCTAATAAATTTCTCACAAATCATTATTAATACCCATCAACTCCGGAGAAACTATGGAACTTCATTACCGATGTTTTTCTAGGATAGTCATCAATTATCATTGTCCTAGAAGAGTCCATAAATATCCATTTTCTGGGGATAATATTCCCCACAAATGAGGCTTCCTTCATCCAGTACATAAATTTAAAAAACTTTAAATATAACCTCTCCCTTAACAAATCATTTAGCATAGTATTCACATTCTAATTAGGATCCTCTTTACTTTTGGAGTAAATCATAATATCATCTGTAAATACTGCCAAAAATTTGTTAAGGTAATATATAAACACTCTTTTAATTAAGTCCATAAATATTATTAAATCATTAGTGATTCTAAAAGGCACTATTATGAACTCATAGTGTCTATAACTTGTTTAAATGGAGGCTTGAGTAATATATTCCTTATTCACTTTAAATTGGTGATATCCAAACCAAAGGTCCACCTTAGAGAAATATTGGGATCCATATAGTTGATCAAATAAGACTTCTATTCATGGGAGTGGAAACTTGTTATTTATATTGATTTTTTTGTGTTCATGATAATAAATGTAATGTCCCCCTGACCCATCCTACTTCTTGTTGAATAGGGTTAGTTCACCAGAGGGTAAATCACTAGGGAATATAAAACCCATTTCCAAATTCTCTTATAATTAGTTTTTAAACTCTTCCAACTTAATGGTGGTTATCCTATAAGGCGTCATTAATAGGTGAAGAGATATAGGTATTAGTTCAATTGAGAAATCAACCTATCAGATATAAAAAAGACCAAAAAACTCTTTATGGAATAAATCAGTATAATCCCTCACAATAGGTGTGTATTTAATCATGATTCATTCTTTTCTCACAATCATTTGGACTAGATATTCTTTCTAATATTTCAATAATATACACTCTTAAATAGATGATTCAAGGGGAGATTCAACCTCTTCCTTACACTTGTATAGAATTTTTGGATGACTTGGGATGTGGAGAGTGATCTCAATATATAGATAGTTGATTTTGGATTTATATAAGGATATGTAGTCTATACTCAATATAGCTTCAAACTCTACTAAAGGAAGTAAAATGAGACTTTATCTAAGATTCAGTCTGAAAAAATTTAATTCGGAGGAGATATATACTTGGATGAAACCATTTCTCCATTTGATGTTCCCAAAGATAGATCAACCCCCATGATTAGAGGTGGTAATCTAATAGTTCTACTAAACTTCCAAGATATTAAATAGTAGATACAACTAGAATCAAATAGTTTGTTCTCTATTCATGATTGAATAACTATTGTGCCTATCACTGCATCATTGTTATAATCTACCTTAGTAGTAGTGATAGATAATGATTTTCTAAGACCTCTAATCCTTGGATTTTTTTATTGTTTATTACCTATGAAAATACTTGGCTTAGGGAATTATATTTTATAATTCCCATTTTTCTTTTAGTTAAAACACTACACAACAAGTTGAGTGTTCATGTGAACCTTATTTTCTTCTTCAACATTAGTGGGATTATTCATTTCTCACCAAAACTGGTTAGGATAAATCCCCTTTCTCCACATTTTAATCATCTCATAGTTAACAACATATAGCTCCCAAGATGATTTTTATCACTATTTTGACAAGTGGTATGTTTGGTTTTCTTTCCTCCATTGGGTTTATCTATTTATTCCCCTAAATAAAACGTAATTTTATGTTTCTTACCTCTAGTCCAATGATAAAACTAAGAGTTACCAATCTATATCTAAAATTTAAGGACACAATAGACAATATCTTAATATTTATCAAAGTCTCAAGCCTACTAACCTTTTTTATGCTCATATTTAATCAACTAAAGAAGTAGTCCACCTTATATTTTGTGTTCATGAGAAAGTAGAATGTGTACCATAAAATCCTTATAAATTCTGATGAAAAAACCATTATATAATCATATTAATTTTTTCATACCAATAAACTCCCTCTCCATTTTAATATGAAGAGGTTGTGGAAAATATTTTCATCAATTATTCCCAATACATGGAATAAATATCCTCACTTTGTGTTCTCAATCAGTTTCCACCACATATTGGATTCTATATCAATGTGATATTTGACCATCACATAATTCCCCTTTTAAGATAATTTGAGGAAATAGAATATATTATCTATAGTTTTAATTCATTTTTCCATGATGAGTAGATCATAAGATCCACTAAATATAGGAGGAATTTGATGTACACAATAATCATCTCCTTTTGTATCTTTCTTAGGAAGAGTAGAAGTTTTGTGTGATTAATGTTGTCATTCAAAACATGATCTATTTGATCAAATATTTCCTTGAATTTATTAGCTCTTTCTCCCACAATATTAGGTATATCATTGTGAAATCATCACATTTCATATCATGTTTTGTTTTGGCACATTTTCCACAATTTTCCAGCCTTAACTAAATGAGGAAAACATGATAAGACTACATTAACTAATAAATTTACAAAAGGTAAACATAAAAACATTAGATTAATAACATACAAATGATAAGTATATCCTAAATTATGAGTATTTATGTTTCAATCTAGGTTATCCATATAAATTCCCCTATTAGATTTTCTAGACTAATAATTTTTTTCAAACCCATTATAATGGTTTATAAAGAGTTTTCTAATTTCCCAAACATATCACCTAGGAGTATCAAACTAGGTGTGAAGTAAGGCCCACTTTTTTAAAACAAGTAATGATCGATTCTAGATCAATGTAATCTTTTCAAGATTTTTACCCCTACGTACAATAGAACTAGAGACACATCAACTTGTAGTATCTAGATAGGGTAGTATTTCTTTGGATCCCACTCGCTCTATACCTCACCAAAAGTTTATCGTATTTTTAAATACTTAGTCTAATCCTTATAATTATCCCAAGGGTTCTCACTAAATTTTTCTCATTATAGTTTCCAAAGTTTAACTGAACATTGAATTTGATACCAACTATTGTGACCCAATCCTTTTACACATATAATTACTACATTTTTAAACATAAGTATCCAATAAGTAAATCCCAAATATCATGAGGACTAATTCCTTTGGAATACTGGGTTAACAATAAATTATAAGGAAATTAAAACATTATATCCTTATTTCATTACCCATAATGATCTACTAAATCCATTAGTTACCCTAAAAATCTATAGGATAACCTAGGGAATTCATAAAATAAAGGGGTGAAATAAAACTCTTAATAGTGGAATAAACATGATAAGGAAACATAACATGTGAGTCAAATGTATGACATAATATCATAAAAGAGAAGGTTAGTGAGTAATCACTTGTAGGAATAACATAAAAAATAATGTATCATATGATCATGGTAATATAGGAAATGTGTCATCAATATATGACATGAAAAAACATGAGTCAAGGATAACTATCTAGAAAATATCACATAGTGTACAAAGTCTTGTAATGGATTAGTATTACTCCATAATCCCATAAGTCATGTATCATGAGACTAAAACATTACCCAATGGATTATATCGCTATCTGAGTTCACCCATAATAACAAGTTTTCTATTTAATTTTTTCACATAAATGACTTCAATCAAAAAATAATAATATAATAATTACCTATAGAAATAAAAATGGCTTCATATTCTTTCCACATATCATAATCAAACAAAATTTCATAATGAAGCCATTTGAGAAGTGAACATAAGGCATGTATTACCCCTAAAATTAAGGTAGTATAAGTTAGTTATATATTTTAAAGGAACCTATACCTAATTTATAATCATTCCATAACTTTAGAGATATATATAAATTAATTTTGAGAGATAATGGTCACAACCTAAAAAATTGAGATTCGAAGAGATCTCATACACCAATACTGATTTTTCACATGTATTCTATATCTTCATGAATAATAATTTTATGATAATTTTTTAATATTTTAATAAAAAGATTCAATTTTATTATTCCATTTATTTTATTCATTATCATTTTATATTCAATTAATTAATCATTTAGGTTCGAGTCAATCGTTTGGATGATCTTCTGTTCATATGTCCAAAAATCACCTTAAAAGGTAAAATAAGTTCAAAGAGATTTTTATTTCATTATATAAAGAATAATAATCGTGAAAAAAAATATCAATTTTATACAAATATTATAATTTTTAATATATAAACAAGATTTACGGTCATAGAAAATTAACTAGATTACTATCATGGAGACGGTAGATTGTACGTGCACATGTGAAGCATTATTATGTTTCAATGATCATGATGAAAAGAATTAAATTTTATTTTAACTATAAATAATTATTATTATATCATAAATATCATATTATTTCTTTAAATAAACATAAATATATCATCCATGTGGTATCTTAATAAAAAAATGAATCACATTGCTTCGCGAGGTGGTAGTCCTCCGTACACACAAATGATGTTTTCATTATTCAATGGTTGGTATGGTAAGAAGTTATGTGATATATTAACATTAAAAATGGTTAATATGTAATTAATATCATATATAAACATTAATTCAATCATCATAAACATCCTTGTGAGGTGATTATGTAAATTAATTATATCATTTCGTGAGGAGGTAGCATGTCGTACAAGCAAATGATGGTTTCTTTTCCCATTTTATGGGAGTGGGGATGGGATTAAGTTATGAAATTAACATAATAACTTAATATTATATTTCAGATACTGATATTATTATCACATCATGATTACATGATATTTAAAGTAGGTGTAAGGATAAATAAAATAAATATGTCTAGTTATGAATAATACCTCTTCTTCAAACCACCTCTTCAGGATAATAGCTAAAGCATCCCTAAAATGACCTTATAATAAAAAAATAACTATAAGACATAGTGAGATAATTAAGGAATATATAATTTTTTTAATGGTTGAAAGACAATTCTTTGGAGGTGTAAATTGGAGAGGATAAGAGGTGTCCTTTTAAAAGTGGAATAATGTGGGGTTTCTTTGGAAGTTTCTTCGGGATTTCCTTACAGTCGTTGGACATTGGGGACTTCCTGTCGAACTGGTTCTAGGGAGTGGACATGACAGTCAAGGAGTTTGGAGCGCAGGCTGTTACCCTGAGCGCTGGGTGCTGGTCACTGTGGAAGGCAAGGAACCGGGCGAGGTTTGAGGAAGTTTCTTCTTCGGACAGGGCGATCATCGCCAAGATCTTATGCAACTAGGCAGACTGGTTTTTTCTTGAAGGTACATAGAAGGAAGCTTCGGCAATGAGGGAATTGTACAGGGCCAGAGTTTTGTCTCAGGAGCTAGGTCTTGGGAGGTAGGGGTGCAGGGTGAGGTGGCGATCGCTGGGGGCGGGATTGAAGTTAAACGTCAATGGGTCATGCCGGTAGGGGATAATGCGTGGGGGAGGAGCTATCTGCAACGTGGCTGGAAGCGTGATACTGGCATTCTCTGTGACTTTTGGTGCTGGGAGATCATTACAAGTGGATGCGAGAGCGGTTCTCACAGGCCTCCCCTTGTGTAGTCAGAGGGGAATTCTTTTATCGTAGGTGGAGACGGACTCCCGCGTCACTCATGATGCTCTTCAAAGGGAATTTGCCCATGGACAATAATATATACGATTAGGTAATGCAAATCCTTAATGACCAGTGGCATTGGTTTTACACATAATTGGGGAGAGGGCAACAAAGTGGCGGATCACTTGGCATCCCTTGCGGGCGAGGATGTCGTGGTCACCTGTATTTCTAATTTTTCTCAGTTGGCGCCTGAGGCAGTGAACCTGATTCGGGGGGATTCCCTTGGTCTGCATTACTTTAGGCCCCCTTAGTGATGTTTCTCTTGTTTACTTTTCTTGAATAAAAATTGAAATGATGATGATGATGAAAGAAACAAGGAAAGTATTTAGACTATGGAAACTTATGAAAATGCATTCAAAAAAGAGACATCAATATCTCATCATGAGATAAAACTTGAATTCAAATAGAATCATAGTTGAGAGGAAAATATTTTTCAAGTTGTTATTATTGAAAATAATAGAGAACAATCACTATATTACCTTTTACATTTTTTTTAACTAAATTTTTGGAATTAAAGTTCTTAAGAAAAAATGAGGAGTTGAAAGATGATTTAAATACTAAAAAGAAAACGAAGGTTTCCCATCATGAAGCATTCTAACTACCATTATAAAGAGAAGAATTTAGTTCATTACTATAGGAGGAGAAAACATGAAGAGAATTTTCCAAGAGGTATGTTAATATAATATTTAATTTATATAAAACTCAAAAAAAAGTAATGAAGTAGTATGATAATCACATTTTCTACCCTTCTTAAAATATTTCAAACATGTTTATAAATAGGGTGTTGGATGAGGAAATAATGAGAGAAATAGAGAGGTTTATATCATAACTAGTTTTTTTGATTCATTTTCATAGGTAATTGTAGGATATATTACTTCTTGAAAATATATCCAAATATCCCATAAATGGAGTCATTGATAATAGTGTCACATGCCTGGTAATTTATGGGTAACATTATTGTCTTCATGAAGTCTATATTTTTTTCAAAATTAGGTTTCCCCACATGGAATTAAAGTATATTAACTAAATACTCTTGGTTAAGTTGTGAATAGTTTCATCCTTCTCACAATATAAGTTAAGGGTTTTGATTTAGATCTGAATATATAGAATAATTCAAGTTAAAATAACCATTTTCTCAAGAACAATAAATAGAAACATGAGTATCAATCAACCCCTATATGGTTTTCTCATTTATTATCAATAAGGGGAGAAATAAAAAGTAAAAATCTTGACATAAAAGGTATTTGGTTTCTTTGAAAACAAATCTAGTGGTGGAGATAAAAGTTCCATTTAGATGAATTATATCTATTTCAAAAAATGATGGTTTCCTTGGTATTATAAAGATGTAAATATGTTTTGATATACTAAGAATAGATGATTGAGGCTTATAATTAAATAAATTATGAAAATAGATTCAAGAATCTTTTAAATATAATGATTTTTGGTGAGATAATATTAATGTTAAAATAAATGTACTTATTTTGAGTAAGTTTTTTCTAAACCATTTGATAGAATATGAAGGCTTCCAACTAGTGGGATAAATTATAGATTTTATTGAAGATTTATATTCTTGAAGAAGGAATTATATGGTGTGAATAGGACCTATCCATAAAGCACAATATATCCACATCACTATTTTGTTATAAGTACATTCTTTATATGAGCCTTGGAGATTTTTTAATTTTTTTGAGAAGACTCTAAGTTAGTTGAAAGAGGTCTTAAAATAATTGTTAAGGTACCCAGGCTTTACAGAAGCATAAAAAATGGGTATTTTAAATTTTTCCCAAATTAATTCATATTGAAGAATCAAATCTGATATACTCATGTATAGTTTCACTCATGTGTCATTTTAAATTTCTATTTAAGTATAAATAATCAAATGAAACAATAAATGGTACTTTGTTATCTTGTCAAAAGTGAATGTAATACACTCATCGAGGGTGTTTTGTGAGTCAAAGGCTCAAAGTTATGAATCCTGTAGATCATACACACAAGAACCATAACTCCTAGAATGTCGTTCTATGTAACCCAGACACTAGAATAGGAAATCAAACCACATTGAATGTCCCTTTAGTCGCATAATGAATTGTTTATCGATTTGTGAGAAAAAATCAATTGAAACTTGTTGTTCCTTATATTTCTCTCTATAAACCTAAAGATAAATATTGGTAGGAGAGAAAATTTTAGAATGAATTCCCATTATAGATATTTTATCCATAAAAAAAATAATTCTTAGGTTTAAATATTTAAAAAATCTATTTTAACCCCCTAAAAAAGAGTTAAACCAAAATCCAACTTATAACACCAGAAAAATCTTAGATAATTCAATGAAATTGTAACAAATATTTCATAACTAATTTATGAAACACTCAAAGTTCACATGATGAGTATGAATACATTAAATCATATCATCCCCCATGTGATTTTTTATTGAACCTTGAATTTAAAACATGTATTTGAAAAATAATTTTCTTCTCAAATTCACATTTATAGTTAAATAACATGTGGATACCTTGAGAAATATATTCAGTTATTATTATTATAAATTTTAATAATATAATTAAGTTAATTTACTTATAATAATTAAAAATCAAGTATTTACCAACCCCAACACATAGTTCCCACTTAATCCTAAATTTCAATTCATCTAAATTGGTGGGACATGTAAATGTGCTTTGTGTTTGACCCTCTATTCCCTTATCTCGATATTAATAAGTTATAATAAAATACTATTAGTGGATTCTAGAAACACAATGTTTTTTTATTTATATAATGTTAATACATAACTATAAATTACACCAATGAACATGAACTATGTAATATAGGCTCTTTATCTTTTGATATCACATAATAGAAGATACACACTTTACATCACCATACTATCATTCTTTATTCATTATATGACCTTAATTTATAGGCTTTACTTTTTTATACCATGACCATGGGACTAATAAAATACTACCATTCAATTAAACTAGGACTAATATATCACTTCCTATATAGAAGAGACAAATAATGTCATAATTATTCAATCAATGTCATACCACCAATGATACATCTGATGAAAACTTCCTTTTCACAACAATAAATGTCATTATATTAATCTTATACTAAATTCTATAATAAAGTAATATAATTTGATGCTGATATCAATTTGAGATACTAATACACATTTTTATATGTTGGAACATCCAATAACACCAAAAAAATATGTGGTGTTCCTATTGGCCTATCAGTCATAAGGATCTCCTCTACTCGAGACCACTAAGTGTGAACATCAAGAGAAGAGGTATCAATGCTTATAAGCTCCCAGAATAAGATAGTTAGACATTTTATATGTTATATTAGTATAATATATCTAGACCAAATGACATTTGTTTTAATATTACTCTTATAGTCTCTAAAGGTTCTCATTATAGGTAGGAATAACTATAAACTTTTGACATGACATGTAATTTAAGGAAATTACCATACATATAGTATAAAGAAAAAAAATTTATTATGATGGTTAGAAGAACACATGAATATATCAAAAGTATATATGTAATGGTAACAAAAATACACAAAGGAGTTATTTCTAGGGTACCTAATCGTATTAAATTAGATTGTAATATGGAAAATGGTTAAGTCCATATTAATGTATGGGTGACCCAATGAAAATTACTCACATACAAGTGGATCTATGGATGTGTAAACCACATAATAATACCAATATAAGGTTATTTTCTATATGTAAAACCATATAAGAAGATTCATAATTGATCGACCACATAATGGGATCTTCATATTAAGATTCATATAAAGAAATTTATTTTTGGGGATCTAGGGTTGGAGATCGATGTAAAGGTGAACACATAAAGGGATCTATCATAGAATCAATGATATAAGGGAATATATCACTATATTATTGATATAAGGGAATCCATGTTATAGTGACTAATATATGGAGATTCAAATAAGAGGATTATTTATCCATATATTGAAAAAAAATCTATAATTCTATATTCTAAGAATATAATTCAAAACATGTAAATAACCCTTCTTCATGGAGTTAAATATCACATTAAAATTGATATTCATTATGATTTAGACAAATAATTAAGTATAAAACCAAGTATGATGATGTGTGATGTGGTTTATTTCAAAGGGATCATGTAAAATACATTTTGAACCCTGGTGAATGTAGTATATAGTGGGAATATAGTGTTATTCTAAGAGGAAAGTTTTTCTAGTGTGTTTTTTCTTTTTTGTGTGGGTTCAGTTGGTGTAAAGAATAGTGAATATGTTATGTTTTCAAATCTAAGAGAAAATAAGTTTGAAATTATTTTTAAAATCAAGTGGTATAATCTTATATATCACCTCACTTAGCTGTTACATCATTATTCAATTTATATCTCTTTTTTCTATCTAATTATATGATAAATCAACTGATAACCCTCATCTAGTGATTTTTTTTTAAGTAGTAAGATGAAATGATCACTACATCCATTTTTTCACAATAAGCATATTAATCGAAGATCTCCATTAAATCCTGAATCAACCCACCTCTCACCAGTTTAGGTAGTGAAGAATTTATAGGTGGATTATATGTAAAAACACGTGAAGGCGAGAAAAATAATTTAGATACATATTTTAATGGAAATATCCAATTATCAATAAAAATAAAATACTTCTCAGGAAATAAAAAAAGGTAATAACTAAATAAAATTTAAATTCATCAATATGGGTAAGGGGAATCTTCTTATCTAGAACACTAAGTGTATAATGTTCCATCATTGTAGACATTATATAAAGTTGATAGTGTTAGTGAGAGAGAAATTCTAGAAGTATCATCTCATCTCCATAAGTGGATACCCCCTTCTTTATTGAGTAAATATTCATCCTATAATATGAACAACTGTATGACTAAGGTAATCATTTCACACATTGGTAGTTACTTCCCCCACATGGGAATAAAAGCCTCTTCTTCTTCCTCCCTTAACTCTAGTTCCTTCAAAATATTCATTAAAGTTAGTTTATAACTCCCTATTCTTATATTTTTTCCATCTGTAGAGGTCAGGCAGTCTTGATTCTCCATCTAAGAAAACTCTCAAATATTCTCTTTGGCTTGGTACACTTTCCATTACATGAACCTTCTTCATCAAATGGATGGATTCTATGTGTAACATGAGAGTGATCTTTCTCAATTTGGTAAAATAGATTAAATTAAGTTTGATTCAATGTTTATACCTATCTATTTTAGGAATGATAATTACCTTTACATATCAATTTTGGATAGATGGATACCTTGACATAGATCTGGAATGAACCTATTACTCTTGTGTAGCACCCTTACACATCGATAAAACACTAGTTTAGTAAAGAACAAGATATAAAATATTGGTGTACCTTCACATAGTAATGAAAACATTTATTGTATCCCCACAAAAGCATACACGATGTTAAAATAACCTCTAGAGTTATCCCTTTATCTTTTTGTAGCATTTTATTACCCTTAGGCAGGTGCATTGTTCCCTTTACACAATAGTGGGAGTTATTTTTCACCATGAAAATAAGTAATCATAATGCTTAGCTCATGAGATCTATAGTATCACTGAATACTTATAGAGTAGGTCGATGTAATATTCTTCTCTAAAGTCTAACCATGAAGTATTATTTTCTTATTAATTCATACAGTCAAATCTAGGTGGATAAATTATTTCCAGGGTACTGTAGTAGTACTGTAGCAGGTATTATAGCAGTACTATATTGGGAACTATGCAGTACTATAGCAGGCACTGTAGCGGGAACTGTGGCATGTACTGTTTGGTACTATAGCAGTTGAAAATATGCCCCCGTTTGGGCCTTCAGGCCACCGATTTGATCCTCATGTCCTTTAAGTCCTTCGGGCCACCCAGTCCTTCGGGTCAGTAAGGCCTTCGGGCCACCTTAAGTGCTGATGCAAAACAGACGACCTACGAGGAACAAGCTCTAGAAGGAGGATGAGTAAGGAGCTTTCACCATAGCAGAAGCTAAATGTATTTCAATAATAAGAGGGTATGGCTCCTGCCATCGGGACAAGCCTATGCATGCACAGGAATGCTTAGCCAAACAGCGATCAGAAGGTGGAGAGCTGATTTCATGATGAAGATGATGGGGAGGAGCAGTTCCAGGTAGTTAGTTTGGGTTGTATGTAATGTTTGAAGACTATGGGAAAATTAATTCTTCTAAGTTCTACGGTTTATGTTATATTCATACCTTTGGGCCTTTTAAGGGTTCCACCTCACCCCTTGAAAGGTGGATTATCAAAAATGAATAAAAAATGAAGGCCTTTGGGCCATTGGATGGATGGTGAAGTAAAATCATGCAGTCATACACATGATAATTAATTCATGTGAAATGACTATGGAATCTATAAATTCAAATAAAACTTGTTAATTTTCTATTTTCCTTGAACTATGGAAGCTAAAAAAGTATTCCACAAATGTCTTATGCTCAGATCATGCCTTTTTCAATTTTCACCCACAGACTTGTAAACAAGAAGAATAAAAATTACAAGTGTAATACATGTTCATATTAATTATAAAAATAATAAATATACATATCATGAAAATTAGCATCATAACACATTAATATAAGTATTAAAATCAAAATATGGTTTTAAATTAATACAAATAAATGAATAAATCATTTAAAACTCAAGATTCAATCCATTAAAAATAACTTCAAATTTTTTAAAATTAAAAAAAGGGAGAGAATTTATCTGGTTTTAAATTAATTATGGGGTTAATCTATAATGAACAATAGTTTAAATTTTTAAAACATTGGCTCCCATCACTCCCCCATTCTTATACTATTGTACTCTCAAGAAATATAGTAAATTAATTTTATTTTAAGAAAAATTTACTTCTGAAACTTAAATGCACAACCTCGATTAGAATAAAGTCATAGATTCATTCATCGTTTTAAAATATCATGTATACTATATGAATTTGATGTGATTACTAACTTCAATTCAATAAATTATCCCATTTATAAGTTTTTAAATATAATAAGACTTAGTGGAATTAAGATTTTAACTAGTGGAACCTTCCTCGATCTCTCTCCCCTAAGTTTTCTTGTCTGAATTTATGTTTTCACACTTGATACATATTCAATGAAATAAAGAATATAATCTACTCCTTTTTATCCAAGTTTCAAATTCATAAAATATTTTCATCCCATCTGTCAATTATCACTTATTTAATTTTTCCTAGAAATCAATCCCAAGATAATAGGAATCCCTTAAACCTAATTATAATTTTCAAGGAATAGAATGAATAGTTGGAAAACTAGATATCAATTGACTTTAACACTTATATGATGGATAACACACACACATTTGATTATATTGACTTTGGAATACTTATTGATTGGTTCTCATCTTCTTATTTTACCCCCATTTATCAAAGTTATCATAATGTTTTTAGGGACGCTTCTTAAGTTTTAATAAATCACTATAGATTGGTTACCTAGGATTATGTTAATTAGTACAATTTCATCATGTTATTTTATTTATTATGTTATGTTCTTTTCCATTAAAAACACTTTTCCTAGATAAATAGAAAAATCATCCATAAAAATGGTGGTAAATTCACTTAGTAATCATATAATCTCAACAATTTCAAAACAAATGAAATCTCTCTACACTAACATGGTCCTTATTTATAATAAATATATAATTGGAGATCATGTTTCTTGTCAAAAAATACTCTAAAATGTAAAAATATAATCAAATATCATGAATAGTTTTAAAAATATATTTGGGATCACTTTGATTAATTTTATTTCATGATAGAAATACTTTTAAAAAAGAAATGAAAATAATTAAAAATTTATTTAAATCCTATATTACTTGTCCTATACCACACACTTATCTCAAACACAACTTCAATTAATTCCATTATGCATTTATCAAAGAATAACAGTCTTACAAAAAAATATCTCAAATAATGTGAAGGAAAGATATAACTCGGGATTCTTTATTCAAAAGATGTAGGGTTTTGTTTGGAATCCTCTATAAATTCCTTCCAGAAATATTCAAGAAATTAATTTAGTTTTTATCTACTCACTTTAAATATATATTGTGAGAGATAACCTTTGATTACAATTAAAAAAATATGAATATATTAGTTACTATAAAATGCCCATTCCATTTAAAATTAATCTTTTTAGGAATAAGTTTCATCCTAGAAGATATTATAACAATTTATCTCCAAATTAAATGAAACTTTTTGGAATAAGTCTTCAATGTTCAAATCTGGACTTCTATTTTTATATTAGGTAATATCCATATTCCTCTCTCCTTCACTCTTCTTGTTCCATCATTTAAAGTTCCTTTTTATCTATAGCCTTTATAAACTCCTACTTCACATTATTTATAAACAATTCATATTTTTGCGACAAATTCACAGGAAGGTGAAAAACAATTTCATAAAAAACATTCTAAGGGGACATACCTAGTGGGTTTTGAAATCATTCCTCTATTCCCACAATGAACCACAGGATTTTTATTCTAGAACATTCAGTTAGGATGCACAGTACTGTATAAAATAAAATTAATCACTATATTTAAATAGTAGTAGGTCAATTTGATTATGAGTGTGGGAAGTATAGGTCTTGTAATGTGATTCATATCTCTTAATGTGGGATTCAAAGATCTTGTTAAAAAAAATTCCTCGAACACTGATGATAACTCAAGGAACTCCAAACCTACTAAAAATATTTTATCTTAGAAACTCAATAACCACTTTTTCATCATCAGTTTGGGTTTTTTTAGTTTAATAAATTTGGGAACATAGTCTAATTCTAATGGATATAGTAAGATACAAATAAAACTATAAATGAACTCCTGAAATCAAATCCTCATACATAATTGTTTTTATAAAACATCAAATATTTTTTGTTCATTTCCTATCTTTTAGAAACTCCTCCAAAAAAAATTCGGTTTTTCAATGTTTTTTAAAACATATATAAGTATTTAAAATTTTATGACAAAATAAAACCATATTATATATCATTTATAACCATATTTTAAGGTTTAAAATAGACCCCACATAAAATTATATGGAAAAATAAAATCACAAAATTAAATATTCTTCAAAGATACATCTCATTATCACTTCTTCAATATATAACTTCAAAAAATAACAATCCAACTAGACATAAAACTTGGACTCAAATTTTAGTTTAATATTTTGTTTCTTATTTAAGTAGGAATTTGTATTTTATGTGACCAAACAATTAACCAAATCATCATACCAGGGAATTTAGGTGACTTTATACAACTACTCTCTAAAATGAGAGTCATTCAGTATTATCTAAGTTATTATTTCTACCTCTGTAGTGTAGGGAAGCCAACTCATGTGATCTATAACTAAATTCTCATATCCCTTATTGTTTTTTATTTAAAAGTTGTATTTTTTGAGAAGAAACATCTATCTCACTAATGTTTTCTTGTTTTCAGCCTTATTTACCAAATACTTGAGTTCTACATGATCAGAGAAAATAGTCAGTTTAAGAAATATAAAATATAAAAAAAATTCTCAAAAAACTACAATAATAGTTAATAACTTTTTCTCCATTGTTTTATAGTTTATTTTGTTTGTGTTAGGGTCTATTAATTTTGTGATATCACATATCAATTTTGATTAGTCATTTGGGATAGAATATTTCCTAATGATTTTTTGGAGGCATCACAAAAAAAACTCAGTTAAATCCATTTGATAATGTGGTTTTAATATTATATTCATATCAAGAACTAATTAAAATGTAAATTCAACCTCTTTATCATGAATAACATGAGACAAATCATTAGAAAATGCATCCACATATCCACTTATAACTGGAACATCACTAATTCAATAAGTTTTCTTCTTTTATACAATATTTTTAATAAAACTTTCACTCCAATATTTAATATATTTATTTATTTCTTGATATGTTATCAAAGGTATGAACTCATAATCATATAAAAATTAAAATTATCTATCAGGATTAAGTATGGATTCTTTGTCACTATAATATATCTTGTCTTGATAAACTGAAATAAAATCAATATATAGAATAAAATCAAACACCCCTAAGGGTAAGACAAATATATTTATAAAAAAACTAGTACACACGTATAGTAAGGTTCCCATAAAAATATATTATTTTAATACTTTCACCATGATTTTTTACTAAATGTTTTTTCTTCGGTTGTTGAAGGATATTCCTATATTATTGGAAATACTCTAAAAAATAAAATAATGTGTAGATCCAAAATCAAACCATACATTAACATACATATAGTAAACATGTAATGTACCTATCACCACTTTATATAAAGGCCAAGAAATAGAAAATTTCTTTGACAAACCTTTATAATTTTGGTATTATTGATCATTATCCTTAATACCTTAATTTGGACATGCATTTTTATAATTTCTTATCTCATTACAATAAGAAAATTTTATTGGATTATTTTCATTATTAGTTTGTCCATTATTATAGCACAATTCTTTATGGTCAAAATAAAAATTTCTCTACTTTCCACATCAGTAACACTTCCTATATCACATAAGAAATTCCCCGTAATTCTTCTTACCATAATTACTACAAGAACGTAGTTTAGTTTTCTTACCTATTAGTTTATTTGATGAATGATTCCCTATTTCCTGCCACAAGGATCCCTTATTGTTCTTATTGTTGTAAAATTATGTAAACATCGTATCAAATTTATTATCACACCACAAAATTTCATCATAACTTTTGAACTTATGAGTAACCATTTCCCTTTATAAACTTATATTCAATCCTCAGTAAAATTGATCAATTTTATCATGGTCCGGAATGAAAATTGATGAATACCGATCCAATATAGTAAAATTAACTTCATAGGATGTAATAGATTCCGCCCCATTTTTCTTAAACTCTAGGAATTGTATTTACATATATGTTAAATAAATTTTTGAAAATGGTTTTTATTTAATAGATCTTTAAATACTATTTATTTTATAGTGACAATTTTATCCTTTTCCTTAATATTATAAATCAAATACCATCACTGATCAGTTTCACCTTCAAAATGATAAAAATAAAAATTTTCCCTTACAATGTTCCAAACATCCCACAACATCAAATATCTTCTAAAATTATTTAGTATAACCTTAAAATTTCACTGTGTTTGAGGATCAACCAAAAGATAGAGGGTGTTATTTCATGAAATTATAAAATATCAGCATATTCTTATATGGGAAATTTGGACACTCGCTTGCATTGTTACCTATACTAATGACCTTTTTCAATATATTTAACATTTATAAAAGCTATTATGTTCTAATTATAACTATTCTATGTTAGTAGTTTATAATGATATTATCCTCTTAATTCATTTCTATCTCAGATACTACTTTTTCTCACAAGAAAACCATTCTAAATAATCATTGATTAGATGAATAAACATGTAAATCCTGAAAATATATCTCATGAAAATATAACCATAAATTTGAATCTCTTAAGATTCTATTTTAACATCATATTAACCTCTAATTTCATTTAAACCCCTGATCTGATACAAATTATAACAACCCGCACATAATTATCCCAAAAATTACATGATTTAGAGCATATATTTCATCACATACATCCCAAAGACCCCTTTTAGACTATTTTTTAGATAATTAATAAATAGGTTTCAATAAAAAGAGTAAATTTTTATACAGATTCCATATTTACCACAAAAAATGTTCTTTATATAGGTACACTTTCTTCATTCAAGGTAACCCACATTAATAGAACTCTAGATTTATTAGTGATCCTACTCATCTTAAATCCCTGTGGAAACATATGTAATTGTAGAATGATTAAAAAAATATAAACTAACGATATAAAATAAAATAAACTCATTATTCCAATAGTAAACCTTAAAATATATAATATAGTTTTAATTTTTCGTAATAATCATTTGAACTCAAATATCTATTTACTTTTTCTATAAAAAGCTTAAATAATCATTAAATTTCATAGAAATTTTAATATTAAATAAAAAAGGAAAATCATAATCATAATGGTTTATTAGAAAACCTTAAAACTACATAATACCCTTACTTATATAACAATCCTTTCACCTTTTTTTAATAAAAGGTCATAAACATTCAATAAAAACATAAGTTTGTTTGATTTCCTTTTTAAATAAAAATATTTCTTTTATAGAGAATTGAATGCATATCATGTAGGTACCATGTGATATTATCCTTGCATTTACCCATAAAATAATCCTTATAATGGATTCACCTAACTATATAATTCTCATATCTTTTAGGAGGAACATGTCACCAGAAAACTTCATTACTTTACCCAATGCATTGGAGATCTATAATGAGCTCACCCATCATGAGAGCTATATCGGGCTCAGCAATAATTCATATAAAAACATGAAAGAATAATAATGGGAATAAAACACATATTTCTTTCACTTTAACTGTAAAACTCATTTAATTTTTTATTCAATTCCATAAGAATCAACACTTTAATTTATCTCATAAAAATGAGAAGAAATTTCTATTTCCTTAGAAGATATTTTTAAAAATAAAAATTCATATAATAAAGTTTATAAAATATTATTCTAAATGTAAATATGTATATGAAATTTTATATTCTATGATATATATGATGTAAAGAATATTTGGTCAAGTTTTATATGCTAAAAACATTATTATTATAATTTTGTAAAAAGTCAAAAAAACATATGAAAAACATAGAAAATAAACATCTTAATTCCTCTTTATTACCATCTTATTTAATTTCTCTATATTTGGTGTTATTTTGGTGTGAGATAATATTTCCCTATTTTTAAAAATTATTTCTATTTTTTCTGATTTATCAAATTCTACCTAAAATATGAATCAAATCACCGATGACGGTTCATCTACTAACCTAAGGTAAGTGGTTATGTTCTCTTTCAAAAAATTCTTGATGCTTTATATAGTTCATCATTGTTCCACACACTGAACCCTTCCAACCAAGCCTCCTAAATATATAATTAACTAAATAAAATGATATTTTCATTATTGGTATAGTCCTATAAACCCAAGAATCAATAATGGAGGATAACCACCTTGATGTGAGACAGCCCTAATGGAATTCCTTTCGTAATTTCCTAAAATCCTCATACCTTGGAATTTAAGTTTACTACTAATTGAGGGGTGTTGAATATCCCTTTGAATTGAACCAAAGAAAAAAAGTATACCATGTTTACAGACCCTAGATATTCATATTGTATCTTGAATTCACCATATTAAATGTATTGGAAGACATGAATAAAATTTATTTTTAGAATGGTATGAGTTTAATAATATTTATAACCATTATATTATACTAAGTTGAGGGTGATACAAGGGTCCTGAATTAAGGATGCCTTGAATGGGTCATCAATATTAATAATTAAAAGTTGTAATTGAATTGAAACACATCAAGGATGATACACGGTATCTATTATAGAATACCTTAAATGGGATCACTGGGTGGATGACTTTGTTTTACCCGTGGGTGATACCAAATTCTCCAGTGGATTACATTGCATGGGCTCGATGGGAAATGTTTCTTTACCCTTCCATGAGCAATACTTATATCCCTATGTGGTGCACCATGGATGGTTTCAAAGGTTTTTACTTCTATACCATATAGAAATTGATACTTGGGAGCTTGAAATGGAATGAACTAGATGTAATCTTATGGGGATGCATTTATTAGTGCACCTGGAGTGATACTTGGGTTCTCTTTTTTGGAACACCATGGATAAGACTAAGATGTTAATTAATTAAAACCAAGGATGTGTCTGCCAAGCCAGAGAACATTCTTGGGTTAGTTCCATGATTTTTAATTGAATTTTATGATGGCCCCGACATATCTTCATGCTCATATTCTATTAGGGTTACAAAACTCCACATAAGTATGTATAGATTCCTTGGGTTAAAACCTCAGGTACTGACTATTACATTATATATATATATATATAAACATATATGTCAATATGTATATGTGGAATATATATATATATACCCTTATATATGTAAATATGCATACAGTGTGACATTTATTCAAAGACATTCATTGAAATAGGTAGTGACGGTGGGGTATCCCATGAGGAACTTGGTCTAATGTGTTTTATTTATTTAATATCTTACATTTATTATTACCAACACACTACTCATTTTATATACACATAACATATAGTTATATATTTCATCATTTGTATCCTAATGAGTATATATTACAACCTGTTCGGTCCCCCAGTTGGTACCCAAACAGACCATATGGATGTTGATAGGGACAAAGAGAAGAATCCAACTTTGTATGCCTAACTTACAATCATAGAATGGAGTATGGGAGTAAAGGATTGATCCTTTGATTTTGATACTAGAGGATATAGTTGTTGGTTTTATTTATATTTTATAAAAAGTCTCTTGTGACTATACCCTATATCATGTGTACTTCCCCTTTTTCATTGCATCGTGATATGATTATAATTTTTCTTGTACATGATATTGATTAATATTCCACCTATTTTTGTCTCTCTATGCTTTATTTTTTTTGTTTTTTGTTATATATTATTGTTTCTTATATTTATAATTATTTCATACCAATCTTATACACTCTATTCATGACAGTATAGTATCCTCACTATTCCATCATTGACCCTCACTTATATTCAGTAGCCTATGGCATGCAAGGAGTCGCTCTTTAGGTTTTATGGACATTTGGGTTTGGTTACTTATAACTAAAATAGAACCGGGACGCTACAAATTGGTACCAAAGCCCTATTTTCCCTTTTTGTATTAATTTTTGGGTATTAGACAAGAAACTATGAATGTGTTGGTATTCCGTAATGAGACTGTGCTTGGGAGTATCTACCCCACATTCAAGGGAAATCCCAAATTACCTAGGTTTGTATATTGTTGTTTTGGTTTGTCCTTGTTACAATTGTATTGGTTTCTCTATTGGGTGATTCATTTTAGTCGTGCTGTTTTATATTATTGTGAGTTCTCATTTACCATGAATTGATGAGGAAAATAGGTAACATATCATGAATCATTATAGGAACTTAATTATTCACATGTTATGCATATACCATGCCATATTTATATTACTTCATACATTTACAACTTTATATTATTGGTTCCTTAACAGTTGTATTTTAAAATGTGTTAATATTTATTATAGGGATAAAATAGTTGGATTAATTAAACTTTCTTCATAAACCTAAATTGTTATTACCATATATTTTGATGGTTGAACCTTAATTAACTAATTATTCCATGTTTGAGTTATAGACCATTGGTTCCATGTTTTGAAACATTATATGGTTTTGATTATTTGAATTAAAATTGTAATTTTTAAAGCATGTACTTCTATAAATTGGTAATGTCAATTCATTTAATAAAATCATTTTATATGATATGTTACATCCTGATACCGGATGTAAGGGTCATGTTGTAGTTACTTGATGTTCCAATTGCAACTTATAAAGCTTATTCCTTTATGAATTAGGAATAGTGACTCATCTAATTGTACTATGATATTGATATACATATAAATGAGAATGAACTTAACTAAATTTAAATTCTTAAATAAATAAAAATGATTACATAAAATGAGGATTATAATTGAAAAGTAAAGGGTGTTTTCCTCTATACCATGTAATTGACACTCTATATACGATGTAATATACTATGAAATGTGAGACCTTAACCCTAAACCAAACATAGTATTAGGTAATAGGTAGTGTCTCTTCTTATCCTTACGGTATTCCTTATCACTTAAACCTCTATTTAGGTGTAGGCATAAGAGTGTGAATCTTAAATAAGAATATGTATACCTATCCTATTTTATTATCTATGATATTATCTATGTTAAATCATATATGAGTCATGAGTTTGGAAATTATAGAGCTATACTACAATTTTTTCCTCGAGTTGTGCACCATGAGGGTACTAACAACTATGCTTCGGAGGTGGTGGTTTCTGAGCCACCAATATTACCACATATTGTTCCACTTCAGTCTTTTCATATTATACATTACTTGGGCATTGATGCTCATTTCTGAGAGATATTCCAATGATTCATTAACTCTTTATAGTGAAATTTGTAACCTACACCTACTATAGAAGAGTTATCATGAGAATTTCAGTAGCAACATCCTCCCACTTTCTCCGGGGATAGCGTTCCCCAGGCTATTGATTCAAAGCTAGGGGCCATGTTATCCATATTAAATCATTTGAAGACACCTTCAGAGAAGCGGTTCAAGCTCCCAACATATATGCTTCACGATTTTTCTAAGTGATGGTGGGATGTGATCACCCAAGTAGATCGACATTAGGTTATAGTCAAGGTGTGCATTCAAAGAGACATCTATGATTAATTATTTCATAGAAATTGAGAGAATACCATACTAGAAAATTTATAGACCTAAATCAGAGTGTTATGTATGTGATTGAGTATTAAACACATTTCACCGAGATTTATTTTTGTTTCATTGATACTTTTTGGTGATGAGTTGATTGTAGTGATATGGTTCGAGGAAAGGACTATGAATACCATTTTATTGCAAGAAAAAAAGTTCTTTTGGTGTACCACCATTTCTGGGAGAGTGAACTAGTACCTCATCACCAATAGATACCTTAGGGAAGCAATTTGGGTTGAAGAGAGAGGTTTAACATATAGTCAAGGAGGTGGTTCATCTACTGGAAAAAAACGTCAGTTTGTGCCTAATCATGGAGGCATCACCAGTTTGATAACACACGATGATAGTGATGTGGAATGTCACCAGTATGGTAGGGTAGGACATAATAATTACTAGTGTATGAGGGACCCAATTGAATGTTTATATTGTAGTAATATGATACACATTAAGTGTTTTTCTTAAACCTTCCCTCTAGTTACTAGGGAGAAGGGATCTACACTGACTCCACATTCTGGTACAACCTCAGTAGCTGCACATCATGTAGGGAGATGGACTACTACTAGCCAGTCAAGATGAGGTGGTGGATGTGGTATAGGTATCAAAACCATAGATATATAGTTCTAAAAAACGGACCTTTCCAATTTAGTCAGGTTTCATCATAAGTTCATAGATCTGGCCATATCTATGTAGTGCATCCTACTCCCAAAGAGCATAGTTTCGGGCCTTATACAATTTGAGGTACTATTATATCAGCCTCTAATTTAGTTTATTTCTTATTAAATATAATAACTTCAAATTCATTTGTATCTATATAAATTATGGAAATTTTTGGATTAAAAATTGATTATTTATATGGTGTAATGACTCTTGACACACCATTGAGAATCCAAAACAAGAGTGTACTCTAATGTAAAGGATTCCCCCTTGATATGGGTGTTCATTTTTTTGTATGGGATCTATTTTTCCTTCAGATAATGGGATTCATAATCATACTCAGGATAGACTGGTTAGTGTATTATAATACTCACATTGATTGATATCTTCATAGGGTGTCTTTCACATGACTCAAGGGTAGTACTTATATTCATAAGGATGAATGGGATATCCAAGAAATTCAAGCTAGATCATATCATTGTGGGATGAGAGGAGTAATATTTCATATTTCTATCCTTTTCATGAGAAATCAGGGAACATGATGTATGGATTTCCATCCTGTAGTAAACCATAGCATGGATGTTTTACCTGATGAATTTTTTTGAATACCTCGTGATAAAGAGGTGGAGTTCACTATTGTGGAAGTGTCAAGAGTAGCACTAGTTTCCATTCCTCCATATAGAATGTTACCTAATGATATTAAAGAACTCAATATGTATCTAGAGGATTTTAAATCTAAGGGTTTATATGACTTGGTACTTCTCCATGGGGTTCATATGTGTTCTTTGTTAAGAAGGTAGATGGGACCCTCAAGGTTTGTGAGAATTATCACCAGTTGATCCATCTTACAGTTAGGAACCAGTATCCACATTATCATATACACAACCTCTTAAACAAGATTTGAGGAGTGAAAATTTCATCCAAGATCGATTTATGGTGGGTCTAAAATAATGTGTGTGTTAATCCATAAAACATACCACATACTGAATTTTAGAGCTGATATAGATTGTATGGATATCTGGTTAGGTCATTTGGTTTTATAAATTTTTCAATAGTTTTCATGGACTTGATAAATCAAGTTTTCAACCAGTATATGGATTCATTTGTGGTAGTCATCATGGAAGATATCTTAGTGTACTCTCATACTCAACAAAACCAAGAACAATATCTCGTGATTTGGCTAAATACACTAATATATCACCAGATGTATGCTAATCTCACCAAATTCCAATTTTAGATTGATAAGTTTCACTTAATGGGTTATGTAATCTGAAAGGAAGGAGTATATGTTAACCAAAAGAAGGTGAGAGATGTGGTTTCTTAGGATCATCCAAAGAATGTTTTTCACATAAAAAGTTTCTTGGGGCTAGCTGGCTATTATAGGCATTTCGTTCAAGACTTATCACTCCTAAAAAAACCACTCATGGGATTAACTAAAAATGGTTTTAGGTTTTTATGGTCTAAATCCTATGAGAATGATTTTCAGGGGTTGAAAGGAAGATTGAATTCAGTACCAATCTAAAAAAAATTCAGAGCTGGGAATAATCTATATAGTATATTAATATGTTTCAATAATAATGATAGAATCCAATATTTTTTAGGGATATTGAGTTGCGTCTCACAGTTCATGCTAGTTGATACCTCACAAGAATAACTAACAAACCCATGACTATTATATGTCATATGTGATTCATGACTTATTTTGTTGGAGGAGTTATCTATTGGTGGAGTGGTTCATCATTAAAACAGACTAAAAAAGTCCCAAATATATCTCCATACAACATGATTTGAATCCCAAGAAATGTATATGGGTAGATTACCTTCATTAATTCAACATTGAGCTCACTTATACACTATGAGAGGGAGATGTTGTAGTTGACTCCCTGAGCTAGAAGACTCAGAAAAAGGTCATCCAAGAGGCTTTTGATGAGTTTTATTTTATGGCCCTATTTGTTGAGATGAACCTGGACGTTCCAGAATATCATGTGAATACTATTTTAGCATCTCTGGTGGTGAAATACTTCCTTCTAGAATGGGAAAGGATGAGACATCTTTTATATCACAAGGACCTAGTCCTGAGGGAGAGTGTCTCGGGTGAGGACCCACCATCTAGAATTTATATCGATGAGGATAAGAACTAGTACTTTCATGATCATGTTTGGCTGCCTATGGAGATAAATGATTAATTTATATAGGAGTATCACGCATTTTTTTGGGTATTTCACCCTTGGATTACCAATATTGAATGAGGCATACATCACTAGTATTGGTGTCCTTGTATGAATATGCATATTGTAGGTTTTATCATAAGGTATTCCACATGTCATCAAGTGAAGGTAGAGCACTAAAGTCCTTCTAAACTTTTACAGTATCTATCAATTCTAGAATGGAAATGGTGTTACATCATTATGTATTTCAGAAAAGTCTTTTTGATACCCCCTAAAGTTAGTAATCTCATATGGGTGATCACTGATAGGTTGACCAAGGTTGCACACTTTTTTCCTACCAAGGATACAATTTTAGTATATGATCTTAGGAGGCTTTATATTCTAGAGGTTGTACACCTTTATAGTGTTCCCATTCTATCATATCAGAAAAAGGCACTTGGTTTACATTACAGTTCTGGTTGGGGCTGTAGAATGCATCGAGATCATCGGTGCCTCCGAGTACACCATACCATCCTTAAAACGATGTTTAATCCTAGAATTCGATTTGAGTGTTATAGGGTATTATCTGATCATACATCCTTGATTTTGGGGGTTCTTGGAAAAAGAACATCCACTAATTGAGTTTTTCTACAATAACATCTTCTGGGGAACTATTCATGTGGCTCTTTATGAGGCCCTATATAGTAGGTTGTGTCATTCACCCCTTTGTTGGTTAGTGGAAGGTGAGGAAATTCTACTAGGACTTAATCTCATTTAGGTTACCTCAAAATAGGTACAGATTATTTAGAATCATACTGCTACATCTCATTCAAGGTAAAATTCTTATATCGATCATTTTTTCCAGCCACTGGACTTTGAGGTGGCATGTCGAGTCTTCCTGTGAGTTTCTCCTATATTGGGTTATATATTGATCTATAGATTGGGAAAGTTTTCACCTTTTTGTGTAGGGCCTATCGAGATCCTAGATATATTTGGTTAGGTATCCTATTAGTTGGCTTTACCTCATAGGTATTAGGTCATGGAGAAAATATTCCATATATCACAGCTTCACCATTATTACTCTGACCCTTCACACTCTTTTGATCCTGATGATATTGAGTTTGAGGAAAACGAATCCTTTGAGGATCATTCTATGAATTTCTCTGGTGGGTGCATCAATAATCTCTATGATAGGTTAGTTCCTTTAGTATGGGTACTATCAAAGAACATCCATTTATAGGATGAGACTAGGGAGAAATAAATTGACAAATATGCTTAGTGTCTAGAGCATTTCTCAAAAAATGTTTTACCAACCTTAGAAGGGAAACTCAAGGAATATCTGTTTTTAAAAGGGTGGTATGTAATGTATAATATTTTTTAAAGAGGTATAGATACTTTATTTTCAATTAAAAAACCTCTTCTTTTATGCTAGTGATGATCAAAATAAGCTAAGGAGTGGTTTGAGGGTGTCAGGGGCTCATTAAAATCCCAAATCTCTAAATTTTGGAAAGGAAGACTGAGCTGTATGGTTAGTGAATGTTCAGTACTAGTAATGAAACTCAATCATGAGGGTGCTATAGTAAACTACAGAGGGCAAGATAGTTATTTTAAACAATGCACCTCAATCCACTAGCCATGCGGGGTACCTGAGTGGGATGGAAGGGGATGAACAAATTTTCAAAACTGTGTTCCCATGGTCACATGCCTAGTGACACTTAACCAATAGTGATGCATGGTTTAGGTGCACGGTTTTCCAAACCATGTGTTCAAACGATGAACCTCTTAAAAATGGGTGAAAAGATGATTTTTCTCTTTCCTTCATTAAAGTTATCTCACTTATTTTTCCTTCTCATTTGTGTGCAGCACCTCTCTGGACATGTGATCTCTTCCTTTCTCTCCAACCAAGGATTTGACCTAGGTTGTTCATCTAGTGTTTTCTTCCTTCTCCATAGGTTGTGTTTGATAACTAGTGGTAAACTTCTCATTCCTCTTCCTTCCTTTCTTGTTTTATATTACCATATTTAGTGAAATTTTATTGTGAGATAATATTTCTTGTCTTCATGGAATTTTTCTATTTTTTCAGATTTCTCCCATTATACTTTGAATCTGAAGTTGAAAATAGACAAGGGTTCATCTAGTAACCTAAGGTAAGTGGTCTGGTTCTTTTTCCAAAATTCTTGATGCTTTATATGGTGTTCCATTTTACCATGTGATGAACCCTTCTAGTGATGCCTATTAAAAGTCTAATTAACATAATAAAATGATGTTTCAATGCATGGTATATTCATAAAAACCCATGAATCAATATTGGAGGATGACCACCTTGACGTGAGCCACCCATAAGGTTATGCCTTTCTTAAGGGAATAAGAACCTCATGACTTGGAATTTAATTGTACCACCAATTGAGGGGAGTTAAATTTCTCTAGTGAATGTAATGATTTTTAAATTGAAACAAAGGAAAATGGTAGGCCATATTTATATACCCTATATCTTCTTATGTTATCTATAATTAACCATATTAAATTAATTATCCAATATGACTAAAATTTATTGTTTGAGTGGTATGAGTTTAATGTTATTTATGACTATTCGTTGACACAAAACTAAGGCTGATACAAGTTTACAGAATTAAGGATACCTTGAACGGGATCATAGATATTAATAATTAGAAGTTTTAATTGAATTGAAACACACCATAGTTAATAAATCATTTCTTTTATAGAATACCTTGGATGGGCTCACCAAGCGGATGCCTTTGCTTTACCCATGAGTGACACCTGGTTCCCTAGTAGATTACCTTGGACAAGATCAGTGGGAAATGTTGTTATACTTTTTGAGTGATAATTGGATCCCAATGTAGTGCACAATGGATAGGATCATAGGTTTTACCTATATACCATGCTAATAAAGATATTATGGTTCTATATATGGAATTACTTGGATAGACTCCAATTGGAATGGGTTTATTAGTGTACCTAGAGTGATACCTAGGTTCCCTTTTTTGGAAAACCTTAGACGGGCCCAAAATTCCAAATAATTAAATATTAGGATGTATCCTCCAAGATAAAAAATATGATTAGAATTATTCCATTATTTTTACTTGGATTTTATAATGGCCCAGTCATATCTCCATTCTCATATACCATGAGAGTCATGAAAACACTCATGAGTATATATAGATGCCTTGGGATTACAACTCAGGTCCTGACTATTACTATGTATATATATATGCACAGATATGTTTATATGTATATAATGAATACATATATAAGCTTATATATGTAAATATACATGTAGGAGGACATCTGTTCAGAGACTTCATTCTTACGCCGGTAGTGTCAGTCGGGTATCCCATGAGGAACTTGGTTCACTGTGTTGTATGAATTTACTATCTTGCATTTATTATTACTTAAACACTTCTCATTTTATATGCACAAACTAGACAGTTCTAGACACTGTTGGTGGTGTCCTAGTGAGTATATCTCACACCTTGTTCGGGCTGCTAGTTGATACTCAAACTGACCTTATGGATGGGGTAGGGACAAAGGGGGGTGTCCATTTTTGGATTTATAACATACTATCCTAATATGAATTATAGGAGTAGAGCACTGATCCTATTCTCATGATGGTAGTGGAGATAAATTTTGGTCTTTTGTCTTTTGTGTAGTATGTTTCTTATGTATGCACCTTTTGTCCCATGTACTTCCCCTTTTGTACAGCATCGTGAAATGATTATCATTTTTTAAATGATATTGATTCAGCTTTCCCCTATTATTATCAATGAATGATTTATTATTTCACTACTAGTTATTTATTATTGTTTCCACTTCTTTTTATTATTGTATATCACAATGAAATGCTCTATTCTTGAGGGTATTTTCTTCCCATCATATAATCATTGACCCTTTCTACTAGTCAAAAACCTCTAGTGTGCGGGAAGGAATGCTTGAGGCCTTGTGGCCAACCAGGCTTGGTTACTAATAAGTGAACCCAATCTAAGATTCTATATATTCCATTAACATAGTGAAATTAAAGTATATATAATATATTTGTGTAAATATTTTATAGTGGTTAAACTAGATTTTAAGGATGTAAAAGAAAAAATAAACTAGAAATGGGATGGTTAGGGATTATTTCTCCTTCTCATATATATCCATTTAGATTACATCATAATCCTTCTAAGATTGGTCTTTTGATAATATTAGAACCGGTAATACATGGTTAGGATAATTAGAATGGTTATTCGGTAGGTATTGTCTGAACTAAGTGGCTCAAAAGGTGTGAATATATTAGGATATGAGGTACCCTTTTATGAGGGACGTGGAAATATTGTATATACTTTTATCTTTGAAATAAAATTAATGTATTTCTTAAGGTCAAGTAGAACCAAGTGGAAAAAATTAAAATCCAATAGAGGGTAAGGTAAAAAAACTAAACTAATCATATTTATACAAGTTTTAGATATATTTTATACCTTTTATCTAATTTTAACCCCCCCCCCCCCACCACCACCACGATTAAACCTTTTAACCTTTACTGAGGTGATAAAATTTTACCATGGTGGATATTAATGATGTGAAAAAACAAAATTGACCACAATGCCAAATTTTAACATCATGATTCCAAATAATAAATAAATTTTTCAAGACTCAATTTTTAAAAGTGTCATAAATTAATTTCAATATTTGTGTGAAAAACACAATGAAAATAGTTTTTAGAAAATGTAAATTTTAAGAATAAAAATGATTTTATACCAAAATAAAATACAATACTAATTTATATGGAATTATTTGGATTATTATTAATTATAGGGGACTTATTTCACTTTAGGAACAATCCAAAACCAAAAAGTTATTTTTTATTACTTGAAAATAAATGGAAGTTTCTATAAATATCATTATTTTCAACTATTATATCAAAAAAATATTTTCTAAAAAACCCAAAAAATTCTATTTAAGATAATTTAAATATAATGAATCCAAAATATAATTTCATTTTATCACTTTAAATATAAAAAGTTTAGAATTTTAATTCTTAAATAAAACCATATATTTCATGGAAAACATTTCAGCTAGAATAAAAATATTTCTTTACCGAATGAAAAATAAAATAAAATAATCATATTATATAAGATTCCATAAAATATATTTATAATGATTAATAGAGAATTAAATTTATTTATTATTAGCATTTCCTTGGTTTTCATAGGAAGATTACAATAAATATTAGTGATCATTATAAAGTAACCCATTAGTATTAGTAAATTACACAAAAATAAGCTCATCATCGATTTTTTCTTCACAAATCATGAAAACAATTCTCATGGAAAAAAATTATAGATTTATAAATAATTATAACATGTATATTTTTCTAATGTATCAAAATATCTGTGTAATTTTTCTAAAAATATATTTCATTATTTTGAGGCTGCACACTTTGACGACACAGGATTCCAAGGCCCAGTTAGCCCGAAATGGAATTTTGAAATTTTTTAAGGTACGTTCAGTAAATGTGAAAGAGGGATTTTATAAAATTTAAACTAAAGCCCAGAAAAAAAATCTGAGGGCACTGTTGATCTCAGAATGTCTAGATTCACCTAGAAAGTACTTAAATTCAACCGGTAGTAGTCGGACGGAAAAGTTAATTTTAGGACATTTTAAAAAAATAATAAAATTGCTTAAAAATTTAGATTATTTTATTTTCTCTCTATTGAGCAGAGTATGGTGGAAATGTGGTGTGGTGACAAGGCAACTAAGAGGAACATAAAATGAGGATCCTCAATGGATTACTGTGCAAGCATAACCACTACTCGGTTTCATAAATGAAATAGTGTAATGAAGCCACATCACTGCATAACAGAAACATTGTGACAAGTTTCCTTTTTAATTAGCTAATGTGTTGGAGAGAGGGAAATAAAACATGTCAAATTATATGACAAGCTTCTCGTGAGTTTCCTCTCCAATGAAAAATGAAGAACATAGGCATAATTTCATCGATTTTTATGTGCCCTAAATGACAATGCTAGGAAGAGACGAATGACGTCAACCTCTTGAACACTCGAGGACAGAATTATTCGGCAATGAATGTCAAGAATGGAAGAGGTTTGAACTATTTAAAGATTCCTAGATATTTTCTAAAAATTAAGAACATGGATTAACACATAAATAGGTTGATCCGCAGATTGTGTGTTCTTGCATGAGGGTGACTTTGTAACGACCCAAAATTTCATTAATGGAAAATGCCTCTTGATCCAGTTAAATGTTTCTTTATGAAAAAAAAAATGCTTTTATAAGATGTCAACTTCTTTAGTTTAACATTAAGATTTTTGACCGTTACTTTTATAGCCGTTGAACAGTGATCATCTGGGTATTTTAAATATAAGGCTTTAACGAACCAATTTTCTACTCAGACAAAGGAAGCGATGGCCTCATCCAGTAGAATTGCCCCTTACGAAGCCCATTTGTCGGAGCTCGGAAAGGAGGTGGCGTCTTTGGGCTTTTCCCTTGACCAAGCCCAAGCTGAGCTTCATCAAGTCAAGCTCGAACGTGATCGTCTACGGGAAAAATGGAAGTTGATAGAGATTACCACTCGAGCGATGTTATCCGAGCAACCCCAAGAGTCTGTCACCATCGCACACCTTACCCTTAGGTCTTATGCGGCTATTTTAAGGGGTTATGTAACAAATAAGTAGCACCATGTTCATGTACATTATTTTTGTAAATAATAATGAATATAATTTCTAGTCATTTTTGATACATTGTAATTAGTTTTTAAAGTACAAACGGTGTTTTTAGTTATTATTTAATTAAGAATTATATTTTATTAAATTAAAGGATTTTTGAATTAAATAATATTTTAATAAAATATTATTATTAATATTAAATTAATTTTTATTAAATATAAATGATCTTATAATTTTATGAATGTAATTAAAATTTTTATTAAGGTTTGAAAGCCATTTCTGTCAAAACCCGTGAATTTTTTATAAATGTCGGTTTTTATTTTAAAAGTGAAAATTCACATATTTATAAAATTATTTAGATAAAATAAATATTATTTTTGGAATCAGGACGTCGAAATTATCCAACGGTGAATTTTTCATAATTTTCTGAGACAGTCAAATTTTTGGGTAAAAATTAAATACCATTTAAATATATAATGGGTTTTATGACATCATAATGACCCAATGGTGATGTAATAAAATACCATAATCCTTATGTTCGGCCAATATGTGTTTTATCATTAAAATAATGAGGTTTTGGGTTTGTTTGACTCACTTTTCAAAGCATTAATGGAGCCCTCAAGACTTATTCAACACTTTGCCTTTTTAAATTAATTTCCATGGGAGTGTGACTCACCTCCACATAAGCAACCCTAATTTTTTAATAAGTTCGGACCTTGGCCTTGTAAAATATTGTTTTCCTCTTTCCTTTTCCAGAAACCATGGGCAAATACCATGTGATGGTTTGTGGTTTGGATTATTTTAATATAAGGGGTCCCAAACCTAAATAATAAAGAATTCTCTCACCTTTCCTATATAAACCCACCCAAGCTCCCACTTCCTCCTCACCCAAAGCCCTTGAAGTTCGTCCAACCTCTGCCCTACTCTCTCTAGAATCCTCTCAAGGTGACCCAAGCTCCCAAGAAGCCTCTCACAAGCCTCTCTCTAGCCTTTGGAAGCACACTTCCAAGTAAGGGTTTTTCTTCCTTTCTCATTTTTGTCAATTTTCTTTAAGTTGTATTGCCCTTTTAATTTCATTTATGAATTTTGGGGTATGGTTTCGCACCTCTCCCATACTGCCCTCTTATTGTTTGAATGATGCTATACCCCTTTCTCTCTCATTAAATGCCTCCCATGTACACACGTTACTAAGTCGAAATTCCGAAAGGAACATTTTTTTTCCTCTTTTATATTCAAGAAATACTTTTGTATCATGAATCTAAATTCCTTTTCAATTGTTGGGACATGTATCTATATGACCTTATTACAGTCCATTACATTTAAATATGATGAGGAACCCATTTCTCTCTCATCAGCCTTTTTTATGAATTCTTATGTCACGCCGTTACGCTGCCGAAATCACACCGATTTTCTAAGCCAATATCATTGTGTAGTGAATACCATGCCCATTTCTCCATCAAGGGTATTCACCTTTATGCACATTTACTTATTTATTGTAAAGTTTCGTGTATGAATTCCACATTCCTTTATCGTGGAATAAATGATTATGTTTTATAAATCCATGTTTTATGATCCATATGGCACACTTATGCATGAAATGAAATGTTTAAGAAGGGTGCACCCTGATAGCGCTCCAATGCATTGGGTAAAGTATAGTATCATGATACGTCATGTGCAATGAGTGTTGACTCATGCTAATTCAAGTGCAACGAGGGTTTACTCATGC
Organism: Viscum album; assembly: GCA_963277665.1. NCBI lineage: Eukaryota > Viridiplantae > Streptophyta > Magnoliopsida > Santalales > Viscaceae > Viscum > Viscum album. Next base: position 1,622,035,592 of record OY728150.1, read on the forward strand.
TTCAAGTGCAATGAGGGTTTACTCATGCTCCATGTGCAATGAGCCTTGGCTCATGCTAATTCAATGTTAAGAGTTGTTGCCACATTTCCATGTTATGATTATCATGCTTTATCATGCCTTTATGTTCATGTCTCTCTTATGCTCTATTGATATGCCTATTGCCTAACATGTATTGTACTCCTCATGTTATTCATTTTTTACTCCCTTAATGGGCTTTATAGCTCACCCTTTTCTTATGCATGTCCTCAGGTTATCCCATGCAATGCTAAGTACGAAGGAATGTAGTGGTCATGTAAAGGAAGTTTTCAATAAGGATGTTGTATTTCAAGTTTAAAGTTTTTATGTAATGATCCTAAGCCCCAAATACACTAAACCTCTCGATCTTATTTGTTGTATCAAGTGAAGTTTTATGTAATAAATCATGTTTAAGTTGTAATAAAAAGCAGGGTTGTCATAGTTGGTATCAGAGGATAGGTTTAGTTATTTTTGGGATTAGGAAACCCTAGTAAAGCCTTAGATACAAGACTAATCATAATAAAAACATCCCTAAGTTTTGGTAAATACTAAGTAAGTGGTTTATCAAACAAATACGTCCCTGTCTGGATACGATCAGGTAGAGGCGGCTCTGGCACAGATGTATCCTAGGGGTAAAACCCGAAAACACCGCTTTGAGCTAGACTCGAACGGGAACTGGTGCACGACAACGGGCCTTGCTGCACTCTTGGTTACGACACTCCCGGGGGATATGTTTTGATAAATTCACAATCTTAGTATGAACCCTTATTAAGGGAAAAATGCCCCTAAGGATATATGTTAGAAGGAAGATCATGAAAAGCCTGGATTGAATCCTATAGACTCATGAGTTAAAGAGATTAAAGTTTATTTATAAGTCATCAACTTTTGTCTTTGGATTACCCTTTATGTGTTACCCCTAACTTTCCTTTTATTCCGGCCAATGGCCGGTAATAGGAGAACTCGGGCTAACAACCGTTGTGAAGATCAGTGTGATGATTGTACTTATGAGATGCCCAATCCAATGGGAGCGGGAATCGCGAACTTTTTCACGCTTCTCTCTCATCTAACTCAAGTTTTGAATAGAAACACTGGTCAAGAGGAACGTTCAACCCCCCCTAAGAAAGAACAAGTCGCTATTGAAAGCTTCATTAGACAAAGGCCTCCTACTTTTAGTGGATCATCCGATCCCACGATTGCTGAACAATGGATCAACTCCATTGAAAAGATATTCTCCATCCTCCAATGCTCTGAAAAAGAGAAGGTTCTCCTGGTGGCTTATCGTATGGAGGGTGAAGCTGATCAATGGTGGATGTTGATCAAAAATACGAATCCTGAGGAGGAGATCGAGGCTTTGGAATGGAAGGTATTCCGGAAGATGTTTTTCGATAAATATTTTCCACGCACCCTCCGTCTTAAGATGGAAAGGGACTTCCTTTCCCTCAAGTAGAAAGATGAGGAATCTGTGGGAGCGTACGAGGCAAACTTCACAAGGCTTGCACGATACACTTCCAGCTTTGCCGTTACCCCCGAATGCAAGGTTGACCGCTTCTTTGGTGAGCTAAAGCCTAGCTTGCGGAAATAATTAGCGATCCGTGACTTCGACAGCTATGAGGAAATTGTCCGATGTGCCCTTAAGGTTGAAATGGAGATCAGAGAATCACAGGGGTATCATGGGGACAAGAAGTGGAAGGTGGACTTCAATGCTGGTGGTCCGATGGATAAATCAAACGGCGCTAAGAAATTCCAGCACCCCACTTGCCAAAAGTGTGGAAAAAAGCACCCTGGAAATTGCCTTAGGGGGACAAGAAAATGCTTCAAGTGTGGAAGAGAAGGGCACCTAGCTGTTAACTGTCAGCAAGAAGGACCCGCGGCTGCGACGGAGGGGAGGAACGCTCCGTTCGAACCTCAACACGTTGTTCAATGATTCAAATGCAAAGAACCGGGTCATTTTGCGAATCAGTGCCCTAATCCAAGGGTTATCGGAGGCAATCAACAACCTCCAAGACAGCAAGGAAGAGATTTTGCCATCACTTCTGCCGAAGTGAACCCCGACAACGAAGTGGTGACAGGTACGCTAGTTATTCATTCAAGAATAGCGAACGTACTTTTTGATTCAGGTTCTATGCATTCTTTTATATCTCAAAAGTTTAGTAGAACAATCCCAGCACCACCACAAATCATGGAAGTAAAGATGTCGGTGATTACGGCAAATGGGGAAATCATTGCATCCCATGAGTATAAGTCCTCCCCTGTTATAATCTGTGGATTGAATTTCCCGGCGAACCTCGTCATACTCCCTTTGGTGTAATTTGATGCAATTCTTGGCATGGATTGGCTTTCCTTATATAGAGCCAACATAAATTTTCGGGAGAGGGAAATCACACTCCATATGGAGAATCGACCCCCGATTCTTTACATGTGTCAGGAGGAAGATGAATCTCCTTTAGCTCCATCATCTCAAGCATGGATATTACTGCCTTATGAGAGCGCATATCTGGCTTAGATGATTGAGTCCAAGGAAGAAACCACCCTTGAAGAAATGCATATTGTGAGGGAATTCGCAGAAGTATTTCCCGAGGAACTTCCTGGTCTTCCTCCAAGAAGAGATGTTGAGTTCTCAATTGAACTTATACCTGGGGCGCTACCAATATCCAAGACTCCATATAGAATGGCTTTGGTTGAGCTTGAAGAACTGAAGAAAAAACTACAGGAGAATCTGGATAAAGGGTTTATACGCCCAAGTGCATCACCATGGGGTGAACCAGTCCTCTTCGTCAAGAAGAAGGATGTGTCAATGCGGCTTTGCATCGATTATCGTGAACTTAACAAAATCACGATAAAGAACAAGTATCCTCTCCCAAGAATTGATGACTTGTTTGATCAGCTGCGTGGAGCACAATACTTCTCCAAGGTCGACTTGCGGTCGGGATATTATCAAGTAAGGGTGAAGAAGGAAGATATCCCCAAGACTGCTATTCGTACAAGGTACGGGCACTATGAATTCATAGTAATGCCTTTTGGACTCACCAATGCTCCAGCAATATTCATGGACTTGATGAATAGAGTCTTTAGAGATTACCTAGATAAATTTGTGGTAGTCTTTATAGATGATATTCTAATATACTCTAAAACCAAGGAGGACCATGAGGAGCATTTAAGAACTGTACTGGAGACTTTGCGCAAGGAGAAGCTCTATGCCAAGTACAGCAAGTGTGAGTTCTGGTTAAAGGAGGTCACATTCTTGGTCCATATCATCACAAGCAATGGGATATCTGTGGACCCCTCCAAAACAGATGCAATTGAGGGATGGCCGAGGCCAACATCGGTAACTGATATCCGTAGCTTCTTGGGGTTAGCTGGATATTATCGACGATTTGTGAGAAACTTCTCACGATTGTCCAACCCTCTTACCAAGCTAACTCGAAAGGGAGTAAAGTTTGCTTGGAGTGAAGAATGTGAAGAAAGCTTCAAGGAGTTGAAAAGGAGGCTTATCACTGCACCTGTGCTCACTTTACCCACAAGTGGGGAGCTTTTTGTGGTATTCAGTGATGCTTCGAAGAAGGGCTTAGGATGTGTGCTGATGCAGAATGATAAAGTGATATCCTATGCCTCAAGACAGTTGAAAATCCATGAGCGAAACTATCCAATGCATGATCTGGAGTTGGCGGCGGTGATCTTTGCCTTGAAAATCTGGCGGCATTATCTCTATGGAGAGAAATGTGAGATATATACTGACCACAAGAGTCTTAAATATATATTCACACAGAAAGAGCTTAATATGCGCCAGAGAAGATGGATAGAGCTCATAAAGGATTATGACTGTTCAATACATTACCACCCTGGGAAGGCGAACAAGGTGGCGGATGCCCTAAGTAGAAAGGATCCAGCAATTCTATCAATGATGAGAATTGAGAAGGATCCAATCTTCTTAGACTTGATGAAGATGGACGTGGGAATCATAAAGAAGGGAACATCATCAATCCTTTCACAAATGATTGCTCAACCATCTCTTTTGGAAAGGTTAAAGGATGCTCAAAAGGATGATGCGAGAATCCAAGAAAAAGTGGAAGCTATCAAAAAGGGAAAATCCTCAGAGTTTAATGTTAATGAAGAAGGAATTGTGTGGTTTGGGAAAAGACTATGTGTCCCATCAAGTTAGGAGCTGAAGAAGGAACTTTTGGATGATGCACATAGTTCAAATTTCTCTATTCACCCAGGGAGAACGAATATGTATCGAGATCTCTGAGAAAACTTTTGGTGGGATAATATGAAGAAGGAGATCGCCGAATATACATCAAAGTGCCTGGTGTGTCAGCAAATGAAGGCAGAGAGGCATAAGTCTAAGGGGATGATGCAACCATTGCCCATACCAGAATGGAAATGGGAGAACATCACCATGGACTTCGTCACTGGACTTCCAAGGACATCCAAAAGAAACAATGCAATCTGGGTTATTGTGGATCGTCTTACAAAGACTGCACACTTCATTGCTATTCGAGAGGATTTCTCTTTGGATCAACTGGCACGGATATATATCAGGGAAGTGGTACGGTTGCATGGAGTACCACTATCTATTGTGTCTGACCGAGATCCAAGATTTACCTCTAAGTTTTGGAAGAGTCTTCAACATGCTCTGAATACTGAACTGAACTTCAGTACGGCCTATCATCCTCAAACTGATGGCCAATCCGAGCGGACTATCCAAACACTTGAGGATATGTTGAGAGCGTGCTCAATGGACTTTAAAGGAGGATGGGATCAACATCTTCCTCTAGTTGAGTTCTCTTATAATAATAGTTTCCACTCGAGCATCCAAATGGCACCATATGAACCCCTGTATGGGAAAAGGTGTAGAACACCGGCATGTTGGGATGAGGTCGGTGAACGTAAGCTTCTTGGACCAGAAATGGTCGAAGAAATGGTGGAGAAGGTGAAAACCATTCAGCAGCATATCAAGGCAGCCCAAAGTCGACAGAAGAGTTATGCAGATAATCGTCGACGAGACCTTGAGTTTAAAGTCGGAGACATGGTGTTTTTATGCATATCTCCGTGGAAGAAGGTCATGAGGTTTGGAAAGAAATGGAAGTTAAGTCCAAGGTACATCGGCCCCTTCGAGATTCTTGATCGTGTTGGGGCTGTGGCCTATCGACTAGCACTTCCACCTACTATGGCCAAGGTGCATGATGTCTTCCATGTATCCCTCTTAAGGAAGTACATACCAGACCCTTCACATGTACTCTCTTCTGAGGTGGTACAATTAGAAGACGATCTTTCTTATGAGGAGCAACCAGTGAAGATCTTGGATCGTAGAGAAAAAGTTCTACGAAATAAGACAATGCCCCTCATCAAGGTGTTGTGGAGAAACCACAAGTTTGAAGAAGCAACTTGGGAGTCGGAGGATATGATGAAGCTAAGTTACCCACATTTGTTTTAGTGTGGGAAAAGGAAAATTTCGAGGGCGAAATTTCTTAAGGGGGGAATGTTGTAACGACCCAAAATTTCATTAATGGAAAATCCCTCTTGATCCAGTTAAATGTTTCTTTATGAAAAAAAATGCTTTTATAAGATGTCAACTTCTTTAGTTTAACGTTAAGATTTGTGACCGTTACTTTTATAGCCGTTGAACAGTGATCATCTGGGTAGTTTAAATGTAAGGCTTTAACGAACCAATTTTCTACTCAGACAAAGGAAGTGATGGCCTCATCCAGTAGAATTGCCCCTTACGAAGCCCATTTGTCAGAGCTCGGAAAGGAGGTGGCGTCTTTGGGCTTTGCCCTTGACCAAGCCCAAGCTGACCTTCATCAAGTCAAGCTCGAACGTGATCGTCTACGGGAAAAATGGAAGTTGACAGAGATTACCACTCGAGCGATGTTATCCGAGCAACCCCAAGAGTCTGTCACCATCGCACACCTTACCCTTAGGTCTTATGCGGCTATTTTAAGGGGTTATGTAACAAATAAGTAGCACCATGTTCATGTACATTATTTTTGTATATAATAATGAATATAATTTCTAGTCATTTTTGATACATTGTAATTAGTTTTTAAAGTACAAACGGTGTTTTTAGTTATTATTTAATTAAGAATTATATTTTATTAAATTAAAGGATTTTTGAATTAAATAATATTTTAATAAAATATTATTATTAATATTAAATTAATTTTTATTAAATATAAATGATCTTATAATTTTATGAATGCAATTAAAATTTTTATTAAGGTTTGAAAGCCATTTCTGTCAAAACCCGTGAATTTTTTATAAATGTCGGTTTTTATTTTAAAAGTGAAAATTCACATATTTAGAAAATTATTTAGATAAAATAAATATTATTTTTGGAATCAAGACGTCGAAATTATCCAACGGTGAATTTTTTATAATTTTCTGAGACAGTCAAATTTTTGGGTAAAAATTAAATACCATTTAAATATATAATGTGTTTTATGACATCATAATGACCCAATGGTGATGTAATAAAATACCATAATCCTTATGTTAGTCCAATATGTGTTTTATCATTAAAATTATGAGTTTTTGGGTTTGTTTGACTTACTTTTCAAAGCATTAATGGAGCCCTCAAGACTTATTCAACACTTTGCCTTTTTAAATTAATTTCCATGGGAGTGTGACTCACCTCCACATAAGCAACCCTAATTGTTTAATAAGTTCGGACCTTGGCCTTGTAAAATATTGTTTTCCTCTTTCCTTTTCCAAAAACCATGGGCAAATACCATGGGATGGTTTGTGGTTTGGATTATTTTAATATAAGGGGTCCCAAACCTAAATAATAAAGAATTCTCTCACCTTTCCTATATAAACCCACCCAAGCTCCCACTTCCTCCTCACCCAAAGCCCTTTAAGTTCGTCCAACCTCTGCCCTACTCTCTCTAGAATCCTCTCAACGTGCCCCAAGCTCCCAAGAAGCCTCTCACAAGCCTCTCTCTAGCCTTTGGAAGCACACTTCCAAGTAAGGGTTTTTCTTCCTTTCTCATTTTTGTCAATTTTCTTTAAGTTGTATTGCCCTTTTAATTTCATTTATGAATGTTGGGGTATGGTTTCTCACCTCTACCATACTTCCCTCTTATTGTTTGAATGATTGGATACCCCTTTCTCTCTCATTAAATGCCTCCCATGTACACCCGTTACTATGCCGAAATTCCGAAAGGAACCTTTTTTTTCCTTTTTTATATTCAAGCAATACTTTTGTATCATGAATCTAAATTCCTTTTCAATTGTTGGGACATGTATCTATATGACCTTATTACTTTCCATTACATGTAAATATGATAAGGAACCCCTTTCTCTCTCATCAGCCTTTTTTATGAATTCTTATGTCACGCCGTTACGCTGCCGAAATCACACCGATTTTCTAAGACAATATCATTGTGTAGTGAATACCATGCCCATTTCTCCATCAAAGATATTCACCTTTATGCACATTTACTTATTGATTGTAAAGTTTCATGTATGAATTCCACATTCCTTTATCGTGGAATAAATGATTATGTTTTATAAATCCATGTTTTATGATCCATGTGGCACACTTATGCATGAAATGAAATGTTTAAGAAGGGTGTGCCCTGATAGCACTCCAATGCATTGGGTAAAGTATAGTATCATGATACGTCATGTGCAATGAGTGTTGACTCATGATAATTCAAGTGCAACAAGGTTTTACTCGTGCTTCAAGTGCAATGAGGGTTTACTCATGCTCCTTGTGCAATGAGCCTTGGATCATGTTAATTCAATGTTAAGTGTTGTTTCCACATTTCCATGTTATGATTATCATGCTTTATCATGCCTTTATGTTAATGTCTCTCTTATGCTCTATTGATATGCCTATTGCCTAACATGTATTGTACTCCTCATGTTATTCATTGTGTACTCCCTTACTGGGCTTTATAGCTCACCCTTTTCTTATGCATGTCCTCAGGTTATCCCATGCAATGCTAAGTACGAAGGAATGTAGTGGTCATGTAAAGGAAGTTTTAAATAAGGATGTTGTATTTCAAGTTTAAAGTTTTTATGTAATGATCCTAAGCCCCAAAGACACTAAACCTCTCGATCTTCTTTGTTGTATCAAGTGAAGTTTTATGTAATAAAGCATGTTTAAGTTGTAATAAAAAGCAGGGTTGTCATAGACTTCTTTTGGTATCTCTCTATCCGGGATTAAATTATCACTTATATTTAATGAACTAAAATCCTCATAGCTCCCCATGTTTTTAAACTTCTAACATGGAGGGTGTGGGCCAACACAAACAAGGCCTGATCCCCTCTGCATGTGCATTCTTCATGGATGAATTATAAAAATGGTGGCAAGGTGAGTTCGAGGCCATCGCAGTAAAGGCAAGAGCCTTACAATATCAAAGGCATAGATGGATTCAGAAATGGACCACCAGAGCAACTCTGGTGGCCCGTAGAAGAAACCTTCGGTGCACTGACACCTGCGGAGGCCGACGGTGGTCGGTAGTGGCCTGCGGCAGTGGATGCAGGCAGAGGGAGGTGGTGCTCCCATCGGCAAGATGTGATGTTAGAGGGTCACGACGACATGGAGGTGCGGCGTCGTGTAGAGGTGGTGGCCCGCATCTTCGCCACCCTGGAAAGCGATGGAATCCACAGCAACCACGGTCATGGCACTGGAGACCCGTAGCACCACGATGGCACAATTTTGACCTGGTCAACCTGTGGACTAGGCCCATGGGTAATGTATAGAGCACGGCCTGTTTCACCAGCCGCGTGTGTGGAACACCGGACCCGGTTGTGTCATGTCTGGATGGAGGATCTGGCTCACTCCAGTGGGAAAAACCCACACCAATGAGCCAGACCCACCCCAGCGGGCTAGGTCTATACCGGACTGGGTTGGTTCAGACCGGACCCAGACCTAACCGACCCCTATTTCACTAAAACGCATGTATCTCTCAAATCGGGCGTTCAATTGATGCACTCTTAGTGGTGTTGGGACCATTGCGACGATGTGGTCCTTCTGAGATACTCCACGTGAGTTTTGGTGGAAATTGGCATATGTCTGGGTTAGATCAGACTCAAATCCAACCGGGAATTTTTACAAAAATTCTCAAATCTTATAGACTGGGCGTCTATTCGACGCGCCATCTATTTTGTTGGGGCCCTTACAATGATAGGGTCCTTTGGGTTACACTATGTGGGACTTGGAGTTTGAGGTATGACCGATGGATTGAGGAGCTAATTCTCTGGGAATCAACTATGCCAAGGGAGGAAATCCATCGGCTGGCTGTGACATAAAGAATGAAGAGAAACCCTTCATGGATCAGCATAAAAGAGATCTTGTGTGGATAAGCTTCTAGTGACGTTGTGTGGATCAACACTTAAAGACACTATGTGGATCAACACCTAGTGAACCTGTGTGGATCAGTACCTTGAGACCCTATGTGGATAAGTACCTAGCGACCTTGTGTGGATCAACACCTAGTGACCCTGTGTGGATCATCTCCAAGAGTCCCTTTGTAGATCAGCACCTAGCGACCTTGTGTGGATCAGCAGAAGAGCCTCTCAACAGAATAATATGATCTATCCTTACGACTAATCATCTTTAATTATGTACTTAAGTTATACCTGGTGTGAGTTGTGTGTTTTACTTTATGTTTTACCTTGAAATCTTGTTTTGTGGTATTTTCCTTTATGGATTTCTATGAGACATGAGTTTATCTCAGGGTCTCTACTGATTATTGTTATACTCACCCATGTACGGGTTTCGCCCACACATGTTGTGTCTTGTGCAAACGATGGACAGCTTTGACTAGGACTTTGGGGGGCCAAGGCTAGATGGTTCTCAGAGGTGGTTTGAGAGAGGTGGTGTGTTGTAGTGACATCCGACAGTGAGATACACCTACCCTTTAGGTAGGATTATTGGCGGACAACCTCCAGATCTTGTTCTTCTTTTGATTTACTTTCCTTTCAGTTGGTCTTGTATTCCACCCCCTTTACTTTCAGTTTACACTTTTTACTCGCTGTGGTGGTACTTTATGGTGGTTGTACTATTTTACTTCCTTTGTGGTTTTCTTTGTATAGTATACCCTATCTCTGTGTGTACAGGTTTAAAGGAAATGCCTTTCCTTTTGGGGATATCTCTTTTCAGTGCTAGTCACCAGACCCTAGCATATAGAAGGCGGGCATGGGGTAGTCATGACACGGGCCACAAGGGATGGGTCATGACTATTTTAATACTTTATAACTTCTTGAAATGATGTAATTTTATTCAAGTAATGGTTTTTCTCATTTCCATTAAAAACATGCACAAAATAATCAAAATTACTAACATCTAATGATGAAACTAAGCATAACTAGATAATTAATATATAATAATTGATAACAGTAAAATATTCCATAGGGACATATATATATATATGAATAAATTTTTAAAATAAGTTATTAATATGCTTATGTTTATTATACAAGATTTTAAATGTCTTTTGTGAAATTCAAGAGCTAAAGGTAAGGGTTTCATCTCAAACTTCCCTATTTGAGACCTGTTTTATATTGTTCACCTATTTTTTTAAATATGGAGTATATGTTTCTAATTTTATGTATCATTTCATGATTATATATTTATTCAGGGTGTATAAAGTTTCATTGCTAGTTTTATATTTCAAATATGTTTTGAATCAAATGTTATAAATGCCATAAAGGTTTTTATAATCAAATTATCTTCTTTGATACATGTTGTGTATTATGAAACTATTTCATTTACATGGTGTGTATACTAACCCTTTGAAATATACTACTTTTAATATCATTATTAATGGTATATATATTTATATTTCACATTTTCTCCTATAAGTTATTTTAACTCAAAGGTTACTAATGTTTTAAAGGATTCTCATCTCACTCATATTTATTTGATACATATGCCATATTCACCACTTGTTTTATATTATATTTGAATATACTACCCTATGGATGTTATCATACTTTCATGAAATAAAATAGATTTATAAATCCATATAATTTTATATCTTTCAGGGGATTTTGATTGAGGATATACCAATGATGTAATGGTTTTATCTCAATTTCAATTCCTTGATACATGTTTTACATTATACACCTATTTTATTTTATATGGGGTGTATACTAACTATTTTACTTATAATATCAATATTAACTTTATATAGAAGGTATTTCAATTTATATTTTAATTTATATCTCTCAATATTTTTGGTTTCAAATGTTATTAAATTCACAAGAGTAATCATCTCAATTTTCTTCCTTTGAGTCATATGTCATATTTAACACTTTTTTTATTTTTGTGTGTTGAATATACTACATCTTGGAAATATTATATCATTATTCCATCTATATTAATGGTATTTAAATTCTCACTTAAAGATATCTATTTCAATTTCATTCAATTTAAAATTTACCATATCCATAAGAGTTTCTTTTTTTGTTATGAGAATTATTTTTTATGAGTTTTCCTTTATATGCTTTAAAAAAAATTCAAATGATTTTAATTATTAAAAATTTTTAAAATAAAATTATATATTTTTATATTTTTCAAAAGTAATATTTTGGTTTGAAAATTAATTCTTGATTTCAAGGGGATTTTAAAGGATTGTGTATTTAAGAAAGAAATTTTTAATATTTTATATATTCTTAAAAAATATCTTTGAGAGCATGTTTATTTTTTAAAATTAATTTTTTTTAAGTACTATTTGGTTTTAAAGGGTAATTTTTTTATTTTTTATCACGTTCAAGCCTTTAATTTTAAAAGAAAACATTTTATGGATTTTTAAATCATTTTAAAGAGGTGTTTTTATTATTTGTTCAATTAATTTATATAATAATATTACAAGGGTGATTCTAATCTATGAAAACCTCCTTTGACATTCCTTATAGAAAACTTTGAATATGATATTATGACATCATTCATTGTATTTTAATGTATAACTTGTGATGGTGATTTTTTAAGGAATTTTTCATGAAATATATTTATTTCCCATAGTTAATTGAGCTATGATAATATCATGAATGATTTTATGATCATGTTAAATTTTTTATTGATTAGGGAAATCACTAATATCCCATATTTGATCATTAAAATATTTTTATTTACTGATTACTAAGGAAAGTTGATTATGAATTATATTTTTATTCATATCATTCATATAGTGAATGCATTGGACTTAATTAAGTGATGGGTGGGGCCCAAAATTATACATCCCATTGATTATTTGGTTGATATCATGAGAAAAAAGTTTTGGGTCTTTGGTATATGACTACCCAATTAATAATGATCTCATGGTTTTGACCTTGATGGAAAGAATGATCTCATGGTTATGGCCTTAATGGAAAGAATTATCTATTGTAAATATCACTGATAAAAATAATGGTTTATTAGATATGGTGTGGATGGAAATAATGATGTATTGGCTAGTACCATAATGTAAATAATGTTTTAATGGATTAAGCCTTTCCAATAATGATCCAGATGTTTGGAATTATGTTTTCAACCAATATGAATTCAGTTATTATTATCCTTCTGACTATTTACATATCCATTTTATCAATTAATATATTTAATGCTCAATTTATTGATTATATTGGATATTTATTGATCATCACCTTCTCCATAATGTGTATACCATTTTTATAGATGATAGTTTTTTTGGAAAATGCTTCCCCTTTCTGAGTATCAGAGCTCACCCTTTATTTTTTTCCATTCACCATAGTACCAATGAAGTATTTTTTAGTGAATTGGATGATTTAATAAAAGTAATAAGAAATATTTCAAGAGGTTTATTATGATACAGTATAAAGTTTCTAATATAATATTCCATACATGTATATATATATTATGTCTCAAGACTACTAAACTGTGTGATCCTTTGTGACATGATCACTTGTTTCTTGATCAAATGTAAACTAATGACCACTATCATCAGGTTACTAGCCTCAGGGTTCCATAGTTGGTATGAAATCATGTTTTGTATAAATCTTGGGAAATAGATTTAGGATAACATATATTATATAACATAACCCTATGGTAGAATATAGGGATAATACTAAGTATAGAAAATCATTCTAAAATTCTGGTAATGTATTGAGTTTGAGGTTTCATAGTAATAACTTCTCTATATCAATTTAAAATTTGATGTGGGATCTTATATTGATGCACCTAGGGTTAATAATCTCAAAACTATTATTTGGGTATTAACATAATCTCCACCTAGTTTGTGAAAAAGTGGCATGATTTCACACCTGGTTTGAAACTCCTAGGAGATATAAATTAGTTTATTCACATAAACATTATTCATCATTATGAAATATTTTAATGGAAGTTGATATTATAATATATAAATAGTTAGGTTGGAGAACCTAATAGTTATATGGTCATGCATACGCAAGATTCAAACCCATTAGACTAAGTGAATAAGGAAGGGTCGATGTCATGACATCCACTGAAGTGGATCCTGATAATTAAGGTACACTTGTCCTCTAATATAAATTTGTGTGTGTCTTATTAGAGTCTGATTCAAGACACTATATTATATCTAGGAACTTTTATAAGGGCATAAAATAACAACCCTAAGGATTTGGAACTAAATTATTAGGGAAAAATTCTCTATATAAGATTATTGTATCCCAGTTTGATATTTATTAGAATGTACCTCATGAAAATATTATTATTATTACTCTAAAAGAGTTAAAATTGATTTTAGAAATGGATTAGTTCTCTCTAAAAATCATCAAAATTAATTTTTGGAATAAATAAATCACATGTCATATAAACCTATGGTAAACTATCAATGTAAGGATGATTAAGAATTTCCTTGGGAAGAAAATTCTATAATATTGCTCTTGATAGAAAATAACGAGGCACCCATTGATCAAATGGTTATAAAGAAACTCAATATTATGGATATGTCTATTATTAAGTAATGGATAAGTTTTCTAGGCTTACCCAAGTTATTGAGGTTTATGTTTAATTATATTTTATATCTAAATTCTTATCTACCTTAAGGAAACCCTTTTATATTTTCATTGGTAAGTAATCATTGAAATTATGAGGACACAATTTATTTAAGGAGGTAGGATATAGAACCTAAAGGTTTCACTATACAATTCTTCTTTAAATAATATCTTTGATGAATAGATTTTTTCAAATAAAACACTAAACTAAAATGAAATTGTGATACATTTTATTAAGATAATATTATAAGTATTAAGTGTGGACCTTATAATTAAATTGAATAGTATGAGTAAAAGTAAAAAAATTGAAATTTATGTATAAATAAAAATAAATTTCATTTTTAATATTAATTTAATGATATAATTCAATTATTTTAGCTAAATAACTAATAAGATCACTTTATTCTTAAAATGTATTTTCCTAAAAAAACTTTTTATGGCACTATGAATTTTTACTTCAATAAAATAAATATATTGTGGAGAAATTATTATAAAATATATTATTTATATTAATAGAGTATTAGGACTAATTTAAGAGGTAATTATTTATATGTAAGAATAAAATATTTAATATTTAAAAATTCATTTTCCGATAAAAAAATATTTCTATTATATTTTCTTTTTCCATTTACAAGATAAATTACTAAATTTTGAATTTTGAATTTAAAAAAAATTGTATTTTTTTTCTCTCATTTCAATATTATCTTATGATAATTTTTTCGATTTTTTTTAAAATATTGATTTTTTGGTGAAGTGTGCAAAATATTGTTTTTACAAATACCATGACTTTTATGAAATCATTAGAATATAATCATGACTTAAAAAATAAATAAACCGTTTAACTATAAAAATATCTTCCTAATTAATAAAATTATACGTTTAAAATATTTTTTTTAATTTAGAAACCCATTATTAACAATTTGAAACCTAAATAATATTTTTTTTTAACCGGTTCTTATTTGTTATACATTTATTGATTTAAAATTAATTTTTATCAATACTACAAATTTAATATTATAAATTATTTTTCATATTTGGAATCATAATACCCAAATTATGGAATAATTTATATTTCATTCTTAGTTATAAAAATATTTATAAATGGTAAAAATATTTTTCGTGGTAAAAGTAAATTATGGTAAAAGTTTAAACTAAAGAAAAAAAAGGCCAAAAATTCCTAAAATATCATCTGCAAGTGTGTTTGGAATGGTTTTCTCAGCCCAAACTATTAACATCACTATTATTTAACATTTTTTATCCACTTTTCATAAATAGTGTGCCTCTTTTTACCAAAATGGCACTCCCCTCACTTAAAAAAGGGATTTTTCCACCACTCCACTTTTCATCACACCTCAAGACACTTGGTTCATTCAAAATATACCTAAATACCTCCCCAAAACTCTTATAGATGTAATATAGGTTCTTATTGCCACAAAATACCACCACTAAAGGACATAAGTCAATTTTCAAAGGAGTTATTTCAAGAAGTAATGTAAAAATTTCCAAATCGCTCATTTTAATTTATTTTTCATTAAGTATTCTTATTATATCTTAAAATAATATTATAACATACTAAAATAATAACTTAATTATAGTTTTTATGGCTAAATTTCACTATATTTATGAAAAAATCATTATCTACCTTCCTCTCTTTTCTATAGAAAAATTAAAACATTCTTCATGTTACGTCTAGACTACCACCTCCTGGAACGATGTACTCCATTTTACACCATCACCTTTCAAAGAAATTTTTGAGAATATAATTAATGAATAAATATTATATTTATTGAATTTTTAATATTATTAAAAGTTAAATCAATTTCTATTTTCATTTTATTTAATGCAAAATGAAAGCATTGTATGTGTGTACGCGTGGACTATCGCCTCCCTGGATGACATGTTTGGTTTTTCATCATCACCTTACAAGGATGATAATAGAAACATATTTGATGAATTTATATTATAATAAATATTATTATATTTCATGAATATTATTTGGTAAGTATACCATAAAAAATAACAACCATTATAAAGTAATCTATCTATTTCAATAAATTACCTGAAACAAGTCCCTTATCGCTTTTGTCTTCAAAAATCATGAATAAAATTATCAATGAATGAAATTATAACTTTAAAAATAATTATAAATAATTTATTCTAGCATCATTTATAATATTGGAATGAGGAAATTTTATTCAATGAACGGGGTTCAGCGTCTCCTTTACAAAACATGTGTGAAACAATCCAAATTTCTAACATCCAATGATGAGAATAAACATAACTAAATAGTAAAAGTATAATAAATAACTATAATTAAATTTTTTATAGGATAATAGACATTAATAAGTTTATACAATAATTAATTAATATGGTTGTGTTTATTATATAAGAGGTTAAAGAGATTTATTGAGAATCATGAGCTAAAGTTGGGGTTTTTGTCTCAAATTTCCTTCTTTGACACAAGTTTTGTATTGTGCACCTTTTTTATATATTAAATATTCTACCTCTTTGAATTATTATTTCAGGATTATAAATTTTCTCATGGTATTTAAAGTTTCAATTAAAATTTTATATTTAAAATGTATTTTTAATCAAATTTTATAAAACTCGTAAGGGTTCTTAGTCTCAAATTATTTTCTTTGAAACATGTTTTTTATTGTAAACCTATTTTCATTCACATGATAAATATACTACCAATTTGATATATTTTATTATGAATATACTTATTCATGTTATTTAAAATTTATATTTAAACTATTATCCTACAAGATATTTAAAATCAAATGTTTCTAAATTCATAAGGGATTCTCATATTAATTTTATTTCTTTGGAACATGTGTCATAATCATCACTTATTTTACATTTTTTGGGTTATATACTACCATATTGGTGATTTTATCATAATAACATTAAATTAAAGGCATTTAAAAATCCATATAAAGTAATATATTTCAGGGTTTTCTAATTTAGGAGATATTATTTTGTAAGGGTTCTCTTCACAATTTTCTTTCTTATATATTCTGCCAATGTAAAGTAGTGACCACCATCCCTGGTTATTTTAATTAAGGCACCAAAAATAAAGTGAGTAAAAATTCATAGTATTTTGAGGAAATATTCATTAGATTTTACTTCTTTTGTATTCTATAATTTAATGTATATTGATAAGCATGTTATAAAGGATCCATTTATATTGGATTCATGGTAGAATATGGTTTATTATTTTGATAAATAAGTGAATAATGGGTGTGGTTTTTCTATACACTTAAAGTAGAGAGGCTTACATAATATGGGTTATGAAGCTCAATTAGTATTTTATAAGTGTGAACCCCATTAATAAAAAAAATCAACATATTTTTCTTATTAATATTGAAACAATATAACTTATAATGGGGGGTGAAAATGAAGAATTATTCTTATAAATGAAGCTTGATAACAATTTGTACATTGATGATAATTACAATTGAATGTATATATAACGCCCTAACATTTTCGAATATATATTTCTCTAAATTAATATTATGTTCGATAGATTGTTTCACATGATACGCTGAAATAAAATGAGTCATGACATATTACATGAATATTATTAAGAAAAATTAAGAATAATAAAACCATTAGTATATAAAATATTTCAATCAATTCTAAATTCATACTAAAATATTATTAAAAACACTTAATGTTTCAAAAGGGAATTTTATAATAAAAGAATATTTATAAATTTTATCAAAAGATAAAATTTAGATTATATAATTTAGGAATTATAATTTTTGAGATATAAATTATTTTTTGAGTTCATCATGTCAAAATTAATCTTTTGGTTAAATTTTAATATTTTTTTAAAATAATTGACTTTCAAGTGAATAGTGAAAAAATACTAATTTTGCTCATACCATCACTTTCATAATATTATCACAATATAAGAATGAGTTAAAAGTTTTTAAACCTTTTTATATATAAATATATATATATATAAAGTAAAATAAATCATTTAAAAAAACTAGGTTTAATTTTTAAAATCTTGGTTCAATGTTTTGGAAACTGAAGTAATATTTTACACTAAAAACTCATTTCATTCACTTATAATAAAAATTCGTTTTTATAAATTGTCAACATTAAATATGAAAAATTGATATCATATTTTATATAAAATTTTTAATATTATTTAATAATCTAAATTAAATTTTTAGAAATAAAATAATGATTACAAAGATTAAAGTCAATGACCACGATAATAGTGAAAAGGTTATTTTCAAATAATTGTTTTATTAATGTTGTGAAATTATTATCTAGTAAATTTAATTGATATATTTTATATAATGTATTTCATATGATTTTTACAAATATATAAAAATATATTATCAAACATTTAATTGGAAATTAATGTTTTATAATAATAATAATACTTCATGGTAAAAAAACATTTTTCTACAAAACAGTTTTTCTATATAATAAATGTTTTAATTAAAAAATTTAATTTTATGTTATTTATAAGATTAATTATATTACATAGATCAAAAATTTAATTTCATAACATCCAATTTTTATAATGGGAGTTACCATATTTTTAGTAAGATATAAATAAATGGTAATAGTAAAAAACCTAATGCCAAAAGACTAAAAAACATGTATAAAACATGGAAAATGAATGGTTAAGAATTTTTTCAACCATAAAATTTCCCATGATCTTAATCTACCCAATTATTTTCCATTTTTAATCCTTTTACATAGGAATACTATTATTACATTATTTTAAATTAATGAAAAATTAAGAAAATTTCATTTTCTTTACTTACAGAAGAATATCAATTAAACCACCTTTATCCACCCATGAAAAAAATTATATAAATAAAAAAATATAACATAATATATCTTAAATCCTCTACCAATGTACTATAATCCTTGGTTAATCCAACATACCAATTTAAGGATCCATGAGGCGTTACCCAAGGAAAAACATCCAAATAAAGAGGTAAGGTTATTAACCAACCTATTTTAATTCTTTAAATATTTTACAGCAATCAAATATTCATTATTTAATAAATTATTATAAAATTATTATTAATAATATTATAAATTGTTATTATACTAATGTAATATTAATTTTCCACCTTCCATAAAAAAATCAAAACAAAATAAAGGTGTCCCTATGCGTACA
The DNA here is from genome assembly GCA_963277665.1 of Viscum album. NCBI lineage: Eukaryota > Viridiplantae > Streptophyta > Magnoliopsida > Santalales > Viscaceae > Viscum > Viscum album. The sequence continues at coordinate 1,622,054,703 of OY728150.1, forward strand.
TGCAGACTACAGCCCTTATGAACATCATGTTCATTTTTCATGACCTACCAACATGGATGGTTAAAATGAGTTATTAAATAAAAAAATATAATATTTATAAAAATATTAATATTATTAAATAATAAATTATTTTATTTTATACCTCCCTCCCATTTGATGAAAAAATGAGAGCATCATCCATGTGTATTTGTGAATTATCACCTCTATGGAATGACACGTTTTTTATTCCGTTACCACCTAACAAGAAAAGATTTAAAAATTTATTTAATATTTAATAAATATATTTAAAATTCTATTTATTTTCAAGAATTAAAATATTTGACATTATACAAGTTATCTTAACAATAAATAGTCATAGTAAACTCAACTTCCTTTATGAATATATTGAGGCACAATTCTTAATTTGAATCCATTTTGAGAAAATCCATAAAAAATCATAAATTTTTTTATGATTCAATAATAAAATAAATAACCTTTAAAATTTTATATATTAAGAAGTAATTTTACAACATATTCAATTGTGGTCATTATACTAGGGAAGTTTTATAGAAATTGACTAAACCACCATAAGTAATCGCTATAAGAAAACAAAATTTAATTAATAAATAATATATGATAGTATATAGAACTTATAAAAATAAATATATGTATTGAAAAAATTATCAAGAAATTTTTTAATAAATCTAATTTTATGATTCATTATATTAGGTTCAGGTATATAAGGAGCAAGTACCTGAGGTAAGGATTTTTGCATTATAATTTTTTTTATTGAGATATGATTTGTACTCACCATTTATTTAATTTTCCGGTGCATATATTGCCTATGTATTTATTTTTATGAAAATTTTAATTCAATATAATGTATTTAAAAATCCATCTTGTAATATATCTTTTAATGAATTTTTATTCAAAAGAAACTAAAGTTATACAAGTCTTTATCAAATCAAATTCATCTTTTGAGTTATAATGCATCTTATTGACATTATTTATTCCACGATTTGTTGATTCCAACCTAATATTTAATTTCATGATGATTTATATTCCTCTATAGTCAGAATAACTTTTTAATTAAAAAGGTTTCACCTTGATAAATTCCTCCCTCAAAAAATATATAATTTTTTAGAATAATTCCATACACTTTAATGATGATTTCTAATCCTTTCCCATATTTGTATAACCCACCAATTTTCTACTTTATATTTAGAAACATAATTATGTTTTATATCATGTCTCATTCATTTACCCATTATCATCTTTACAAAAGTAGCTTTTATTAACCCTTTTTACATTATGATTTTTCAACAAAGTTATTTCAAAATATTCAAAAGGTTTTCAATTTATGATTACATGGTTTATCTTTCAATTCACATTTCTAATAAAACCATTTATATACATCTCAAGGATCCATTATTTATTATCATTTTAAAAAAAAATATTTTTCAAAGAAATTCAACTCACCATTCTTAAAATGTCCTTTTAATGTGATCCACAACTTCTACTTTTATGAGTATGGTAAAATATCTTCTAAAAAATTATTCAATAGTTTCTCACACAGTATGATCATTCTTATTTAAAAAGATTTGTTTTCATGTTTTAAAATGGTCTTATAAATAATTTTAATTCTTCATGATATTGAAAAGAAAAGGAAATATTTATATTTTTTTAATTTAAAAGTTTAATTTTAAAAGGAATTATTGGATTTAAAATATATTTTAGTGGATTTTTTTAAGAAATAATTCTTCAGTGATTATATTTATTTTAAAAAAATATTATTAAAATATCTTTATATTTTAATTTTTTTTATAAAAGTCCATTTTTAAAAGGATAATTTTTATTAAGATCAAAATATTTTATTTTAAAAAAATATTTTAAGGGGTTTTCAATCCTTTTAAAAGAAGTAGGTGTTTCCTATCATTTTCAAGTGATTTACCCACTGATATTTACATTTTTTCCATATATGTGAATATCCATAATTATATTTTTTTCATATATTTAATATATTCTTATACCTTCTTCCACTTTACTTTTATTGATGTATTATTAAATGTTCTATAGATGGTTTTATGAAACCCGTCTCTTTACCATGATTTAATTATGTGATGTTATAAATGTGTGTATTTTAATGTTCACTTGTTATGAAAATGTGTGGATTATTACTATTAATGAGTGGGGTCATATATCACCCTCAATTGAATTTGTTTAAGTTTTATATCTCATAACCTCAGAATGGGTTCACAAGTTCTATTACCATCCCAAGAAGATGCAAGGGTAGTAGCCTAAGCCCAAGAGGGTACATTAGTAGTATCCCAAGCTCAATACAGTTCTCAGATTGTAATCTCAAGCCCTAGAGGGTACACAAGTTGTTAGGGTAAGCCTAAAAAGGTACACAGTTAGTAACCCAAGCCTAAGAGGGTACAGGGTTAGTAGCCAAATCCCAAGAGTGTGCACAGGTTGTTATCCCAAAAACAAGAGAGTACACAACTTATTATCCCATGCCCAAGATGGTACATAGGTTTCTAGAACAAGATAAAGAGGACACATGGGTTGTTAGAACAAGCCCACTATATAATTGGAATTGAGTAACAATGCTTAATTCATTAGGTTATGGTTTCATATACGTTCGTGTATTCTAAATTTTTATGTTATATGCTTATGTTATTAAACCATGTCTTAGGATTATTATTTCATGTTTCTACACTCCTATTACATAGGAATTTTTTTATCATTTAAGACTACAGGTCATTCTATTATTACTTTTGGGTAACTCTTATTATTCCATTTTTCTTTTTAATTATATATTTCATTGTCGTTCATATTTTATTATATGATTATGATCTAACCCTTAGTGATATGTTGATGAGTTTTTTCCTTGTTGTGCATGTGAGTTCACCCTTAATTATGTTTTCATTAATTTATTTATACATGTTTTTATAACCTAAGAGGATTCTATAAGAGGGTATAGCCCGATTTAATTATGTAAAAATACTAACAACTATTATAGGATAATTTTCTTATGTAACTGATCCAAAAATGGAATAAAATTTTCATTCCTAGGATTTTGTGATTATTTTGAGATATAATGTTCAAATTATTGAAATATATGTAAGTTTTGTTTGGGGAATCTCACATTATTTAAAATAAAGTTTTTAAATAAATTTTTTTTTACATTGAACCTAAGAGTGTGTGCCTAGTGTGCCTCCGTTGATATTAGAGAAAGGTTTAGTTATTTTTTAGGATTAGTGTAGTTATTTTTGGAATTAACATTTAAGAACTTTAGTGAAAACCCTTGAGATAAGTCTAAGTATAGGATAACATCATAAAATTTTGGTAATTTTTTGAGTATTCGGTTTTATTAGAAATTGAATCCCTATAATAATGTTGGAATGTGGATGTGGTTGTAAAACAAATGCACCCGGGGGTAATCACCCTGAGAAGGAATAGTTGAGTGTCAACTAAATCTTCACTCGTTACCTGATGAGTGGGCCTAAGAACACACACCTAGATAGAAAGTACTAGGGTATTTAATTTGTTCAATAACATTCTATTTACAATACATTTCATATGTTAAGAAAATAGGATAACAAGTAATAGAGAACCCAACCCAAAGAAATAGATATTGAACCAATAGTGATTTAGGTTGAACTGAAAACTAAAGTGGTGGTTATAAAGATTATAAAATTTCAAGGATGAAATTTTCATGAGGTAATTTATGATAACTCTATTATTATATTAATTATTCATGACTCACATTAACACCTTTTAGTTTTAGTAATGTTTCAATCATGAAGAAACAGTGTTAATAATGGATATCATTAATAAAGAATAGATTATCCCAATGAGAAACATAAAGGGATAAGAGATGGTGTGAGAATTATTGTAGTTATTCTCAACAATATATTGTGAATTATAATTAAAAATATGGACTTATTTGAGCTTACCAACACACCAAAGAAAAGAAATATAGAGTCTCATGTAATCTGAGGAGATGAATATGATGAATGAAAGAATAATCAATTTCTTTCAGGTAAAAAATGTGGCAAGAGGTACCTAGGGGAATATATCAAATGAACTACAATATACTTTATCTATGGTATAGAAGAGTAAAGTATATGTTCTTTCTATTTTTGATGGATCCGCATTCTCCCGGTCCTCCTGACTCCCTTGCTCGCTCGGCGCTCACAATTTCTAGGGTTTCTCCCTGAAACCGTTTTCCAACGTCGTTGCTTGCAAGAATATTTTCATCTCTGTTTTCTTCATCTTTTCGTCCTTTATTCCCTGTCTGGATTCCTCTTCTTCAGATTCGGTTCGGCATTGGTGGCTTTGTACCCTGCCCTCTCTCACTCGCTCAGTCGATGCTCGCGATTTCCAGGGTTTCTCTCTGAAACCCATCTCCAGCGGTGCCTTCGTTGCTCGTAACGCTTCCCGCAGCGGCGGACCTTCAATCTCCTTGGTTCCAGCTTCTTTAGTTCATTCCTCTAGGTTTTTAGCCCTGATTCCCCCTTTATCATTTCTTGGTGGTTATTTTAAAATATCTGATTCAACACCTTTGTTCTTGTTTCCCTTAGGGTTTCAATTATCCTCTTTCTCGTTTAATGGCAGTTTAATTTCTCCCTTTCCCCTTCTATGCCGCTCGTCCCTGCTCCGGCTTCTGGGTCCTTTGCTCCCTTCCAGGTTGATTGGGTGTGATGGATACCAATGAGGCTTTGGGATGTGTTTGGGGTGTGGTAAGTGTTTCTAGGCGGCGTGACCTGTGGTGGCTTTCTCCAGTTACAATGTTCCTTCGGATTTCTCCTATGAAGATGGTTGTGGTACTATTTCTATTTGTGGATGCCAACTTTCAGTTGTGGATTCAGCAACGATAATGGGGATTGTTTTTTGTTCAACGGATTTTGTTCAGTTTTTCTTCCTTAGTGTTATCAGTGAAGCTGTTTGCATCTCTGGTTGTGGGTATTGTTTGTTGCTGATTATGATGGCTACCATCTATGTTGTTCATGATGATCGAATGATTTCCTAATGGATGGCGATGACATGATGATGTTGTTAAGAGGTTTTCCGGTTGTGGCGGTGGACATCGATGAAGAGTACGTCGATGCGTATAATCCGGCGGTGAGGATGGCGAAGATGATAAAACTGATGATGGCGGAAGGCAGTGACATGACCTTCTAACATGATTTGTGGTCGCCACCTGATGGAAGATGGATTGTGGATCGCAGTGGGTACGCGACTCGAGGTTAGTGGTTCAAGGTTGATGGTGGCGGTTGATTTGAATTTTGTTGTTTGAATTTTGAAGTTTGAATATTGAATTTCATGGTTTTCAAATGCTTGATGATGTGGATCCTCTACATGGATCCCACTACCAAAAAGTGTATTTTTATAAATTTCAAAAAAAAGGTATGTGTATGTTATAGAAGGGCATGTAGAAAAAAAATTTAAGTAAATAGGAAGAAATAGTTTAACACAGTTAAAGGAAAAGAGGATTTTCCAACTCATACATAAGAAATTAAGGTAGAAACCTCATTTGAAATTATAAAATGAGTCATGAAAATATTTTAAATTCCCTTAGATATTTACATTAGAAATTGATAATTAAAATTAAGAGGATGTAATTTATTTAAGGGGATAATAAAAAACCCCCAGATTTTGGAATATATTTATTATAAATTAATATTATGTTCGATATATTGTTTCACATGAAACACTGAACTAAAATGAGTCGCCATAGACTAGATAAATATTATTAAGAAAATTTAATAATAATAAATCTTATAGTAAATAAAAATAATGTAATCAATTTTGAAATGCATAAAAAATATGATTAAGAACACGTCAAGTTTTAAATATCCATTTTTCATAATATTGAAACTTTTATAACATTATCATAATAAAATAATGAGTTAAAAGTTTTTGAAACATTTGTTTTATATTAAAATATAAATTTATTAAGTAAAATAAATAATTTAAAGATATTGTGCAGAATTTGTAAAACTCAAATTTAACATTTTGGAAATTTAAGTAATATTTTACTATAAAATTTATTTTTATTTTCTTATATTAAAAATTATTTTTCATCACTCGTATAAATTTAATATAAATAAATTATTTAATATTATATATTAAAATTTTTATATTATGTAATAATTTAGATTAAATGATTAAGAATAAAACTATTTTTACTAAGATTTAAGTTAATGATCATGATAATGGTGAAATAGTTATTATAAAAGAATTGTTTTATTAATGTTTTGTAATATTTATTTTATAAATTAAATTTATATATCACTAATTTAATTATTAATTAATGTTATATAATATTAATAACACTTAATGGTGAAAACAACATTTTTCTAAAAATGGTTTTTCTACATATTTAATGATTTGATTTAAAAGTTAATTTTATCTTATTTAGAAATTGAAATAGATTATATTGAGCTTAAATTTTTGTTCATAAAATCAAAATTTTTAATAAGTTTTACCATATATTTTTAATAAGATATAAATTACTTAGTTAAAAACCGGTTACCAAGGTAAAAACCAAAATGGTAAAAGTTAAGAACTAAATATTAAAAGACTAAAAAAGATTTTTAAAATACGGAAAAAATGAATTATTAAGAGGATTATCTACCTTAACTTTTATTTCTCTCTTAATCCACTCAATCATTTTCCATTTTTAATCCTTTTACCTTGGAATGGTATCATCACATTATTATTAATTAATGAGTTATTATGAAAATTATATTTTCCTAACTTGTAAAAGAAGATCACTTCCACCACATTTATCTACCCATTATAAGATTTATCTCTACCAAAACTATTACCAAGAATATCCTTGACTCTATCTCCATGTCATATGAGCCTTTTCCTTTCCAAAAGACCAATCTCTGGAGCATTAAGCTGTTACCAAAGGGAGAACATCCAAAGTGAAAGGTAATGTTCTCAACCAAACTCTCTTAATTCTTTCTTTATTTTACCCCCTAAAATCCTTTATATCATTAAAATTAAGAGAAAATAAGTATTATTAAGATGATAAAATTTTATAATAATAATATAATATCACTTTTTTACCTTCCACAAAAACCATTTTAAAAATAAATATGTTGTTATTCGTACATACAGACTACCTCCATCATGAAAGATGTATTATATTTTTCATAAAATTATTTTTGTAATGTTTCAAAATAGTTATTAAATGAAAACATATAATATTTATAACATGATTAATATTTTTTTATGATAAATTATTTTATTTTATACCACCATTATATTAGATGAAAAAAGAGAGTATTGTTTGTGTGTATGTGTAGATTACAGGCTCCAAGGAACAAAAATTTTTATTTTACATTAAAAACAAACATGGATGAATTTAAAATAAATTCCATGCATTAAAATTATGTTTATTACACTATTAATCTTTTTTAAAGATTATATTGTATATTTAAAAAGTTATATTAATAATAAATGGTCATAATAAACTTAACTGTTGTAAATGAACATGTCGATGCACCTTTATTAATTTGAATCCATTTTAGGAAAACATATGTAAGTGTATAAATTTGTGCCAATAGAAAAATAAAATAAATAAAACTCTATAATTACAAAGATTATAAAGCTATTTTACAACATATTTGACCATGATCAATATACCAAGGAAGTGTCATAGAAATCAACTAAACCACATCAAGTAACTGCCATAAGAAAAAAAATATTTAATAAATAAATAACATATGATAATAAATATACCTTAGAAGATGAAATATATATGGAAAAATTTATTAATAAATTTTTTAATAAAATTAATTTGATTATTGTGGATTTTAGGCATCCGCGCAGAATCAGTTGGGACCTAAGTTAAGGTTTTTTGCATCTCAATTTTGCTTCATTGAGATATGATTTGAATTCACCACTTGTTTAATTTTTTAGTGTATATAATATACATGGATTTATTTTTTCTATAATTTTAATTCAATATAATTTATTTACACATCCATATCATATCTTATATTTCATGGTCTTATATTTGAAAGATTCCAATGTTGTAATGTTATTTGTTAACTCAACTCCCTTCATTGAGTTATAATGATTCTTCATGAACTAATTTATTACATGTTTGGTTAATTCCACCCTAAGATTTTCTTTCATGTTACATTATATTCCTATCTAAGGAGAATTAATTTTTAATTTATATATTTTACCTTGATTAATACCTTCCTTAAAAATTATGTCCCAATAGAGATTAATTATCATCCTCTTTAACAACATTTTCCCCTCCTTAACCATATTTCCCATTCCGTCCAATGTTATTCTATATATTTGGAAACCTAGTTATTTGTTATTTAATGTGACCCATATCTTTCCATTATCCTATTTTTTGGACTCACCTGTTTTGATAATCTCAATTAGGATTAATTATGTATCGATAATCCCAAATGAGAATACTCATTTATCGAAGAGGGAAATAGTGATTGAGAAGGAGCTTTGTGCTGGGTGTTTAATGTCAAGAAAGTCTCTGATTTTGAGAATTGTAGAAGGGAAAGTATGGATAGAGTGTTTTTCAAACAAAAATGGTTCGTATTACCCGAAACTGGTTAAGGAATTTTATGAGATTGTTATATTCGAAATGAATGAAGATGAGAAGAGGATGATTTCTGCGGTAAATGATAAAGAGATATTCTTTTCATTTTCTGAATGGTCCGAAAGTCTGAAAGTACCTAATGAAGTAGATTATGGTTCTTTATCTAAATCATTACCTGCAGCTAGTGACCATTTTGAGTATGAGGCTGCTTTTCTTGAGTTAACTGGGAATGGATCACATAGAAAATTGATTGTTGCTGAAATGGAAGGAGAAAAAATATTGTTGTTTACGTTCATTCAATATGTGATTAGTCCCAGGAGAGGAGATTTTTAAACCCTGAAGTTCCAGGATATATATTTGATGTACTTCTTTAGGCATGGAGTGAAGGTAAATCTATGCATATTATTGATGATTTAGATAAACGATATGACCAGACCAAAATTAAAGATAAATACTTTGTTCTTTGCTATGTTGATTTCCATTAGGACAAAGATCAAAGGTATTTTTGAATCTGGGGATGAAACTATTGTTGTTAAAGACAATATATTCATTACTAAGACTATCTGAAAGTATATGAAAGTAATATGTAACCCTTGGAAGAAACAATGGGTGAATGATGTTGGTAAATTATATGATAAATTTAATCATGTGTACCATCCTTCTAGGCCTAAGGAAGAGAGGGATACAGGTCTAGGACCTGATGAAGATGAACCTGCTTATAGTGATGTTGTTGATAATGAGGATGAAGAGACTTCAGTGGAAGAAGGAGGAGACCCTTCCCTTCCTCCTAGCCCTGCACCTCAGAGTATTTCTTATGGATAGGCTAGTCCTCCAGCTACTTTACCCAAAAGATAATCTGATTCTGACAGCTCAGATGAGGGTACTTTGAGTTTGAGTCCAGTAATTGGGAGTTCTACTATGCCTATAGAGGCTATTTTGGTTGAGATGACAAAACCTGCACCTATCCCTTTTGAGCCTCATATTGTTGAAATGGATATGGTTGTGGATGATTCTACTAAGGAAGACCTGACTACTGAAGATTCTATTGATGTACATGTATAGTAGAATGCGAAAATTGAGGGGGAACATCACAACAGACATGGTACTGTATCAGTAGCTCATGAGATTGAAGACTGGGTAGAAGACCCAAGGTTGTGTAGTTTTTGGGTTAGACTATCCTGATTCTGAAGATGAGACACCCATCACAAGACCACATGTCAGTTATAATATCCTTTCTGAGACATTACCTGAAGATTTAGTAAGAAAATCTGACCTATACCAGATGAATTCTGAACTCAAGACCTGTTTTCTAGAAGAGATGAGAAGAATGGAAACCTCTTTAATTTCATCCATTCAATTTGTAATGACTGAATCTGTATCAAGTATTTTGGATGAAGTCATGACCTGCCATAGTCAAGTTTCAAACTTGGCAGAGGATTTTGAATCTCTAAAGAAATCATTTGTCTCAATGGAGTCTTATATGAGTTCTAAATCTCAAGTAGAAAAGAATTCGACATTTGTGAAAAGTGTAGTTTTCCAGATGGTATCAGTTTTTGAGGAATTTAAGAATTCCATGAAGCAGCATGTTAGAACCAAGGACCTTGTTGTGAAAAATCCCATTAGTGGGATGACTAAATCTTTTTAAGGAAATAGTAGCTTTTATTATTGAACATATGAGTGCTCCCAGGCCTTCTTTATATGTTGATCAGATTAGAGCTGTCATGAGAGAAGAGCTTGGACAGTCTTCCACCAGTGGCTCTGTAGACTCTGCTTCCTTGACCCAAGTGGTGACTACAACTAAAGATATAAGAAAAAAACTTCAGGACTTTATGAGGGAGGCCACTACTTCTCAGAAAGAAGTAAAGGACATGGTATATTACTATCTCCAAAGCGTCTACACTAAACATCACTTGAACAATCACTTCAAACTTTTGTTAGAAAATTTGAAATTACCTCATGTGACTCAAGCCTTCAGAGAGAACGTAAGTAAACTCAAGGAGCTGACTCCAGTTTTTGACAAATTCTTGGAAAACAAGGATGGATTTATTTATGCTATGGAGAGAGGAGGAGGGATTATCATGGATTTCAGAAATCTCTTACTATACTTTTTTCATGTTGATGCTCATCTAGTGATTGTACCTCTAGCTTTACCTACATCTGGATCTACTGCTTCTACTTCTCAAATGACCCCAGATCATGCTATCAGAATCTGGACACCAATGATTACTCAGAGGAGTACCCACTACAGGCCAGGAATAGTTTTATTTTCTCAACCTCCAGTGGTCATTTTTGGATTTCCCAAGCCTTCAACTGAAGCTACCCATTCTGATTATACCTCAGATCCCAAAGTAAAATCTAAAGTGGACATTCAGAAAGGGGATTGAGTGGGTCTATATGAATTTGATAGGGATCATTTGTACCTTTTATAATGTTATTGAAATCCTTATGTACTTTTGACTCTTTAATATATACCTCTTTTTAAAATCTCTTTGTCTCAGTTTTTACCTATGCAGCGTACTTAATTTATTTTTCCTTCACTTTAAAACTTTTGTTTTTTCCTCTGGTCCATATTTGTATTGTCTAATTTCCCTTTGATACACGACTTTATCTCTTATCTTTTAACTCTAATTCCCAATATTTTCCATTCACGGATACATTCCTTATATCCTTATCTTCTTCCACCCTTCTTCTTGCTAATCCCAAAGGGGGACAACTAATAAAGGGGGAGAATTATTTATTATAAGAGGGACATATGTCAGACATGGATATTAATATTTTATTTCTATTTTTTTTCTAAATCAATTTTCTCTGATACATTTGAACTTGAGAATTTCTATTTATCTCTGAAACATATTTCACCTGTGTTGGAACACATTGAGAAATAAGAACAATTATATTTCAGTCTAATACATTTGGATTACCTGTCATAATTTGTGATTATCAAAAAGGGGGAGATTTTTGGACTCGCATGTTTTGATAATCTCAATTATGATTAATTATGTTTTGATAATCCCAAATGATGTTTATTGATTAAATTTTTCATTACTTTAGTTATTGTTTAAGTGATTAAATTCAAATTATAAATACTATTGAATATGTTCAAATGATATATATTTCATTCAAGAACATTCGATTAATCAAATTTTTTTTAACTTGTATTTTTTTATCCTAACATAATATGTGGATAATTTTCATAAACAGAAAAACAGATACCAATACAGAAAGGTTACCGGTATGCAGACAGTTACTGTTACACCTGAGCTACCAATAGAGTAAGTCTACCGGTATGCACAAGTCGACTGAGACAGAGTGACAGCTATTTTTATGTAGTCTACCGTTATAATCTCATAGGTATGGGTCACTGGTACATAAGCCTACCACTACCAAGAGCTACTGCTAAAGGAAGTCATCGCTACATATAGTCACTGGTACTTGGAGCTACTACTATAAGGAGCTACTGCTACATACATCTACCACTATAGAGACCACCAGACACCCGACACTGTGTCATTTCTTTAACTTTTTTTATTATAAGAAACGGTCATATTTGGCTAATTTAATGCATCTGCTATTAATTAATGATAGTTGTTGGAATGTTAGGAACTGTACCTCGTAAAAATCATTCCTATTGTTGGAGCTCACGGAATATAAAAAGGGAAACAAGAGCTATTGTAGAACAAGTCTTTAAAATGAACATACGAAACAACTTTTTGGATATACAAGAGGATGTACATACATAGAAGTAGAAGGAGGAACACATGCTGAACCTATAGAACTTGAACATTCAAGGAGTAAAGAGATTCAACGACTACACCTACACTCAAGATAATCAAGATGATCAAACTGGACTAGGAAGTCAAAGAAAAACAACATTGTTCTGACAATAACCAGAGAAGGAATTAGAGAAAATTCTAATCAATCCAAGGAGTCTAGATTTTCGCTGAAAACACATAGATCATTCTAAACTCATATCTATTTGTTTATATCTCTTGTGTTTCATTTATTTACATTTTTAGCAGTGAGTGATCTTTATTTTAAGCACACACTGTCTCATGTGCTGAACTGGAGGATTTATAAATCCTCACTCAATATTTCTCTAACACTCTTGTACCCCACTGTGGATAGAGGTAGAGGTCAAGTGAGACCTGGACAGCCTGTGTGCTATTGTTTAGTTTTCACACATAGAAATGTGGTAGAGGTATGAGGTCCTGTATAGTCTGTGAACTGTTATAAAACCCTGATCCAGGTTGTGGATCATATTTTATATAAAAGTGTTTGAGAGTACTAAGTCTCTTCTTGAGACTGAACCTCTTGTTTAAAACTGTTGTGCATTTTTATTTTAGTTAAAACTATTTTTAATATTCTGCTACTAAGTACTTTAAATACAAATCTATTGTAAAGTTACTCTGATAGTTAAACTAGCAAGTGTTTGTATTTATTGTAAACCAGTAGGTTTGTTTCAAAATCTGGTCTAATATTCATATTATATTTACTGAGAACTAATCAATCTCTTGAGAACCCAACTGAACCTTTACAAATTCACTACAGTTTATCTTGTTATTTAAATTGGGGGATTTTAATAGAAATATTATAAATAAGAAATTTTGAATATGAACTAAATTCACCCCCCCCCCCTCTTGAGTATCTACTCCAACCAACATTTGGTATCAGAGGATGTTGATAAATGGTTTTTAAAACTCTCTATTTGTGAAAAGTTTTCAACTGTGATTTTAGTTATATCTTAAAGATCTTAAAATTTATGTTAATTCTAAATTTTTATATCTTTATATAACTTAGGTATTATGGATAATAGATTAGAAGGTGTAGCTACCAATAGTCCACCCTTATTTAGTGGTATTAATTATGCCCAATGTAAAATCAAAATGAAAATTCATTTAGAAAATAGGGGATTTGACATCTGGACTACTATAGAGAATCATTATAAGATTCTAGAGACTATTTGAACTACTTGGGATGAACCTACAAAAGCTGATTACAATAATAAATTTAAAGAAATGAATACTCTGTATTATGCTTTAGGAGATGAAGAATTTAATTGAATATATTCTTGTAAGACTGCTTTTGAAATCTTGGATACCTTGGTTGTTTCTCATGAAGGAACAACCAATGTGAAAGAGATGAGATTAAACACTTACACTATTAAATATGATAATTTTAAAATGAGGCCTGATTAATCTATTTCTGACATGTATCTCAGGTTCAATGAAATTTTTAACACCATGGGCTCACTGGGAAAATCTATTCCAGTAAAAGAGCAAATCATGAGAATACTCAGATGTCTTCCAGAAATATGGAGAGGCACATCAGTTTCAATAAGAGAATCATGTGACATAAGTTCACTACCTATCAAGGAGATGATTTGTAATTTGTTGATGTATGAAAAAGAGATAAAGATAAATAAAGAATAATATGATGAACCAAGAAAGAAATTTGTATCCTTCAATACATTTTCTTCAAAAATCAAGGAAAAAGAGAAAATTCAAGATGCAAGTGATAGTTTAAGTAGGGAAGAGAGTACATCTGACAGTGATTCTGAAATGGATCAGATAGCCAGACGATTTAAGAAGTTTTAAAGGAAAAATAAGTTTTTCAGAGACTACAATTACAAGGGAAAGTATGACAATAAAGGTCATTGGAAGAAGGATTGGAAAAGAAATGATAAAATTGATGACATAGTCTTCTACAAATGAAAGAGGAAAGGACATGTGAAAGGTGACTATCTGAAGTTAAAGTACAAGAAGAAATATGAGTACAAGGAAAAAATATAATAAAGATATGAAAGAAACCTAGAGTGCTTTAGAAGACAGTTCATGTGATACTGATTCCACTCAGGATGAAAATTATCAAAAAGTTAATATGTGTTTCATGACAAACATATCTGAGGTAACATTGGATACTCCTACTTTAAAATATTATTATTTTAGAGATGATTCTAATTCTGATTCTGAAAACATGTCTACTGAATAATTATTTGAATACTTTAACATGCTAGAGGATACTTGAAATGAGATTAAAGATAAGTATAAACCCTTAAAGAAATAGCATGCTTTATCTAGCACTGCCAAATCTGCACTAGAAGTAGAAAAGGAAAATAATTCTCAACTACTCAAAGATAATACTGAACTAAAATTATCTAATGAGAAACTCAGGAAAATTTAGTAAAATTTACTAATGGAAAGTACACTCGTACACAAATGCTAGGAAAACAAGTAGCACCAAAGTATACTACTAGTTTAGGCTATCAGCCCTGACAGAGACAGATTACAAAGAATAGATTTATTCTTAAATCTGGACAGTATGGTACTTGTTCTAATTCTGGAAATTCTTATATCTCAACTATCTACCCCCATAGTTATAGATCAAAAAAAGTTTATATTTTTAAATATTTTAAATCTATTTATTATATGAAACCCATTAGATAAATCTGGGTACCAAAAGTTCTGTTTGCTAACATTTCTGGACCCAAGAAAATCTGGGTACCAAAATCATTTTCTATATAAAATTGTGTTGTAGGAAACCTGCTTAAAAAGTTCCTGTAGGAAGACCTGGTACATGGATAGTGGATGTTCAAGACATATGATAGGAGACTTTTATTATTTTAAAATATTATTCAAAGTTGAGGGAGGATATGTCACCTTTGGGGATAACTCAAAAGGAAAGATCATCGGTTTAGGCCAAATTGGTAACACTGATTCAATTTTGATTTCTAAAGTTTTATTTTTTGATGGACTAATGTATAATCTATTAAGCATTTCTTAGTTGTGTGATGATGGATTTAATGCCAAGTTTGAAAATGATTCATTTAATGTTTCTGAATCAAAAAAAAATTGTATTTACTGCATTAATAAAAGAAAATGTTTATGTTGTAGATTTGAATTCTTTAGCTAAGAAAAATATTACCTGTTTAAATTACTTTCATAAAGAATCTTGGATTTGTCACAAAAGATTAGGACACTGAAATATACACTCACTTAGAAAACTGAATAGGAAGAACTTAGGTAGAGACCTAACTAAACTTGAATTTCCAGCTGACAAAGTTTGTAATCCATGTCAAAAGGGAAAGCAACAAAAAGTTTCTTTTAAATCAAAGAAATAAGTTTCAACTTCTCAACCTCTTGAGTTGGTTCACATGGATTTTTTTGGACCATCGAGAGTTTCTAGTTTAAATGGGAAGAACTATGTCTATGTCCTAGTAGATGAATTTTCTAGACATACTTGGGTATATTTTCTAGCTCAAAAAAGTGAATCCAACTCTTACTTTATTAAATACTCCAAGCCTGCAGAAAATCTTAGTGGACTTAAGATTAAAACCCTGAGAAGTGATCATGGTCGTGAGTTTGAAAATCATGAATTTGAATCATACTTCTCACAAAATGGCTACAATCACAACTTCTCGCCCCTAGGACACCTCAGCAGAATGGTGTAGTAGAAAGAAGAAATAGAACTCTTCAAGAAATTGCATGAACTATGCTTAATGAATATGATTTACCTGTTTATTTTTGGGATGAATCTATAAATACATCTTGTTACATTATAAATTGAATCTTGATTAGACCAGTACTTAATAATATCCCTTATGAATTATAGAATAATAGAAAACCTAAAGTTCATTATTTCCATGTTTTTGGTTGTAAAGTTTTTATTCTGAATACTAAGGATAATTTGGATAAATTTTAATCTAAAAGTGATAAATGAATTTTTCTTGGTTATTCTTTAACAAGCAAAGCCTATAGAGTTTTTAATAAAACAACCAAATGTGTGGAAGAATCTGTTCACATCAAATTTGATGAAACTGATCCACATGAACCTAAACCTTCTCTTGAAAATCTAGAAAAGATTTGTCTGTTATGAACCTTAATGATAAAATCGGTGAACCTTTTGTAAATACAACCAATTCTGGAAATATTTCAGAATCTGCTACTGGTGAACCCAAACCTAGAGAAGAACCTTAAATTTCTAGTCCTACCTTTACTAGATCGACTAGGATTCTAAAGAATCATCCTTTAGATACTATTGTAGGTAATCTTGATAGAGGGACACATACTATAACTTCTCTAAGAAACCAGGTTGAACATCAATCTTTTCTTTCATGGTCAGAACCTAAAAATATCAATGATTCTATCAATGATGAATTTTGGGTAATGGATATGCAAGAAGAGTTAAATCAATTTGAAAGAAACAAAGTCTGGGAATTAGTAGAAACACCTATGGACACTTTGACCATAGGCACAAAATGACTTTTTAGAAATAAGGTTGATGAATCTAGAAACATCATTAGAAAAAAATCTAGGATAGTTTTACAAGGTTAAATTCAAGAAGAATGAATTGATTATGAAGAAACCTTTACACCCGTTGCTAGATTAGAAGATATTAGGATCTTACATGCTTATACAGCTCATCTGAATTTCAAGTTATATCAAATGGATGTTAAAAGTTCTTTTCTAAATGGTTATATAATGGAAGATGTTTTTGTTGAAAAACTACCTAGATTTACAAATCCCCATTTTCTAAATCATTTTTTTAAACATTCTAAAGTTTTATATGGTTTAAAACAAGCTCCAAGAGTTTGGTATAATAGACTTACTAATTTTCTTATTTCAAAAGGTTTTGCTAAAGGAATTATTGATCCCACTCTTTTTATCAAAAAAATTTCCAAATATGTTTTGTTGGTACAAATATATGTTGATGATATTAATTTTGGATCTTCTAAAAATTCTTTATGTGCTTATTTTTCAAATATTATGCAAAATGAATTTGAAATGAGCTTAATGGGAGAACTCAAATATTTTCTTGGATTTCAAATTTTTCAAAATAAGGATGGTATTATTCTAAATCAAAGTAAATACACAAAGTATTTATTAAATTTTTTTGGGTTGGATAGTAATAAGGGAAGTGATACACCTATGAGTACCACATGTAAGTTGGATATTGATGAATCTGGGAAACTAGTATATCAAACCAATTACATAGGTTTGATTGAAGCTTACTTTACCTTAATGCTAGTCGACCTGATATTATGTTTAGTGTATGTATGTGTGCATGATTTCAAGGTAATCCAAAATAATCACACTTATTTTCTTTAAAAATGATCTTCAAATATCTTAAACATACTACTAATTTAGGTTTATTTTACCCAAAAGGATAATATTTTGATTTAATAAGTTATTCAGATGCTAACATTGCTGGTTGCAAGTTAGATAGAAAAATCACATCTGGAACATTTTATTTATTGGGAAAATATTTAGTATCTTGGTATAGTAAGAAACAAAATTCAGTTACATTGTCTACTACTAAAGTAGAATATATAGTTGCTGGTAGTTGTTGTGCACAGATTCTATGGATCAAACACACATTGTTGGACTATGGATATGATTTTAGACATGTTTCTATTAATTGTGATAACACTAGTGCAATCAATATCTCTAAGAACCCTATATCTCGCTCTAGAACTAAGAAAATCGATGTAAGGCACCACTTTCTAAGAGATCACTATCAAAAGGGTGATATAACAATTGAATTTATAGGCACTGAACGTTAACTAGCTGATATATTTACAAAACCTTTAAGTTCAGAGACACATTAGACATGAATTAGGAATGATCAAATGCCCACAAACCTCACCTTTAGACAAACCTCACTGTTAGACAAAACTCACAGTTAGACAAACCTCACCATTAGACAAACCTCGCCGTTAGAAAAACCTCACCATTAGACAATCCTCACCGTTAGACAAACCTCACCATTAGACAAACCTCACCATTAGACAACCCTCATCGTTAGACAAACCTCACTGTTAGACAAACCTCACCGTTATACAAAACTCACCGTTATACAAAAATTACTGTTAGACAAACCTTGCCATTAGGTTACCTCACCGGTAGTGCTTACCATTATAATCCTCACTGGTAGAATGGTTACCGATATATCTCGTAGTTTTAAATTTTTGTGTTTTAAGCCAAGATGCTTTATCGTTTTAAAGTATATTTTTTTATTATTATGTTTCAATTCCTAAATGATATAAGTTGAGTCTAAATCACATTTAATCCACCGCTAACTCCCCCCTTCTAAGTCCTCACCTACCCAAGCCTCTGAAATCTTGTGAACCCTAAGTTTCTCGATTTGGAAATGGCCCGATTTAAGTGACTGATAATTGATGAAGGTAATGAGTCGAGTGCGAAGCGACAAAAAGTCAGTTTTGGAGCCACTAGAAGTAGTAGTGGTACTAGTAAAGAGAAGAGAAAGTCTTAGAATATGCATTTATTGAAGAGGGAAATAGTTATTGAGAAGGAGTTTTGTGCTGAGTGGTCAATGTCAAGAAAGTCTTCAATTTTGAGAACTATAGAAGAGCAAGGATGGCTAGAGTGTTTTGCAAAAAACAATGGTCCGTATTACCTGAAACTGGTTATGGAATTTTATGAGTTTGTTATATTTGAAATGAATCAAGATGAGAACTGGATGATTTCTGTGGTAAATGATAAGGAGATATCCTTTTCATCTTCCGAATGGAATGAAAGTCTGAAAGTACCTCATGAAGGAGATTATGGTTTTTCATCTAAATCAGTACCTGCAGCTAGTGACCATTTTAATTATGAGGGTGCTTTGCTTGAGTTAACTGAGAATGGATCACCTAGAAAAGTGATTGCTGCTGAAATGGAAGGAGAAAACAGATTTTTGTTTAAGTATCATTCAACATGTGATTTGTCCCAGGAGAGGAGATTTTGAAACCCTGAAGTTTCAGGATATATATTTGATGTACTTATTTAGGAAAGGAATGAAGGTCAATATATGCAGATTATTGATGATTTAGATAAAGGATATGATCATACCTAAATCAAAGACAAATACGAAGTTCTTTTCTATACTTATTTCCATTATGATAAAGGTCAAAGGTATTTCTGAATTTGGGGATGAAACTATTGTCATTAAAGACAATTTATGTATTGCTAATACTATATTAAAGAATATGAAAGTAAGCTATAACCCTTGGAAAAAATAATGGGTGAATGATGATGGTAAATTATATGATAAATTTAATCTTGTGGACCATCATTCTTGGTCTAAGGATGAGAGGGATCCAGGTCTTGGACCTGATGAAAATGAACCTGCTTATAGTGATTTTGTTGATGATGAGGATGAAGAGACTTTTGTGGAAGAAGGAGGAGACCCTGACCTACCTCCTAGCCCTGTGCCTCAGAGTATTTATTATGGAGAGGCTAGTCCTCCAGCTATTTTACCTAGAAGAGAATCTGAGACTGATAGCTCAGATGAGGGTACTTTTAGTTTGAGTCCAGTAATTGGGAGTTCTGTTATTCTTGTAGAGGCTGTTTTGGTTGAGATGATAGAACCTGCACCTATACATGTTGAGCCTCCTGTTGTTAAAATGGAGATGGTTGTGGATTATTCTTCTAAGGAAGACCTACCTGCTGAAGATGATATTGATTTATATGTACAAGAGAATGCACAAATTTAGGGGGAGCATCCCACCAGACATGGTACTGTATCAGTAGATCATGAGATTGAAGACTGGGAAGAAGACCCAAGTTTTTGTAGTTTTTGGGTTAGACTATCCTGATTATGAAGATGATACACCCATCACAAGACCACATGTCAGTTATAATATCCTTTCTGAGACTTTACGGGAGGATTTATTAAGAAAAGATGACCTAGACCAGATGAAGTCTGATCTCAAGACCTGTTTTGTAGAAGAGATGAGAAGAATGGAAACCTCTTTAATTTTATCCATTCAATCTGTTATGACTGAATATGTATCTAGTTTTTCAGATGAAGTCAAGACCTTCCAGAGTCAAGTTTCAAACTTGGCAGAGGATGTTGAATCTCTAAAGAAATCAGTTATCTCTATGGATTCTTATATGAGTTCTAAATCTCAAGCAGAAAAGGATTCGACATTTGTGAAAATTGTAGTTGGCCAGATGGTATCAGTTTTTGAGGAATTTAACAATTCTATGAAGCAGCATGATAGCACCCAGGACCCTGTTGTGAAAAATCTCATTAATGGGCTAACTAAATCTTTAAAGGAAATAGTAGATTTTACTGTTTCACCTCTGAGTTCTCCCAGGACTTCTTTAGATGTTGATCATATTAGAGATGTGATGAGAGAAGATCTTGGACATTCTTCCACCAGTGGATCTGTAGACTCTGCTTCCTTGACCCAAGTGGTGACTACCACTAGGTATATAAGAAAAACTGTTCAGGATTTTATGAGGGAGGCCACTCCTTCTTAGAAATAAGTAAAGGATGAGGTGGATTACAATCTCCATAGGGTCTACACTAAACATCAGTTAAACAATCACTTCAAAATTTTGTTAGAAAATTTGAAATTACCTCTAGTGACTCAAGACTTCAGAGAGAAAGTAATTAAGCTCAAGGATCTGACTCCAGCTTTGGAAAAATTCCTGTAAAACAAGGATGACTTCATTTATTATATGGAGAGAGGAGAGGGATTATAATGGATTTCAGAAATCTCTTACTACTCTTTTTGCATGTTGATGCTCATCCAGTAATTGTACCTCCATCTTTACCTACATCTGGCTCTACTCCTTCTACTTTTTAGATGACCCCAGCTCAAGCTATCAGAATTTTGACACCAATGATTACTTAGATGAGTAACCACTACAGGTTCGGAATAGTTTAAGTTTCTCAACCTCCAATGGTCATTCCTGGGGTTCCCAAGCCTTCAAACGAAGCTACCCATCCCGATTCTACCTCAAATTCCGAAGGAAAATCTAAAGTGGACATTGAGAAAGTGAATTTAGTGGGTATAGATGAATTTTATAGGGATCATTTGTAACTTTTATAGTGCTTTTGAAATGCTTATATACTTTTGACTCCTTAATATATACCTCTTTTGAAAATCTCTTTGTCTCAGTTTTTACCTATGCTGCATACTTAATTTATTTTTCCTTTACTTTTAAACTTTTGTTTTTACCTCTAGTCCATATTTTTATTGTATAATTTCCCTTTAATACACAACTTTATCTCTTAAATTTTAACTCTGATTGCCAATTTTTCTATTCTCTAATACATTCCTTACATCCTTATCTTCTGCCACCCATCTTTTTGATAATCTTGTAGGGGGATAACTGATAAAGGGGAGGATTATTTATTAAAAGAGGGACATATGTCAAACATGGATATTAATATTTTATTTCTATTTTTTTCTAAATCAATTTTCTCTGATACATTTGAACTTGAGAATTTCTATTTATCTTTGAAACATATTTCACCTGTGTTGGAACACATTGAGAAATATGAACAATTATATTTTTGTCTAATACATTTGGATCACCTTCCATAATTTCTGATCATAAAAAAGGCGGAGATTATTGGACTCACCTATTTTGATAATCTCAATTATGATTAATTATGTTTTGATAATCCGAAATGATGTTTATTGATTAAATTTTTCATTACTTTAGTTATTGTTTAAGTGATTAAATTCAAAATATAAATACTTTTGAATGTGTTCAAATGATATATCTTTCATTCAAGAGCATTCGGTTAAACAAGTGTTCATTTACATTTTAATTTTTAATCCTAATATAATCTGTGGATAGTTTTCATAAACAGACAAACATCTACCGATACAGAAAGTTCACTGTTATGCAGACAGTTACCGTTACACCTGAGCTGCCGATAGAGTAAGTCTACTAGTATGCACAAGTCGACCGATACAAAGTGAGAGCTACTATTATGTAGTCTACCATTACAAGCTCACTGGTATTGGTCACTGGTACATAACTCTACCACTACTGATAGTTACTGCTAAAGGAAGTCACCTCTACATATAGTCACTGGTACTTGGAGCTACCGCTAGAAGTAGCTACCGCTACATATAGCTACCGTTACAGAGACCACCATACACCTGACACTGTATCATTTCTTTAACTTTGTTTATTATAACCAACGGTCATATTTGTCTAATTTAATGCATCTGCTATTAATTAATGATATTTTTGGCATGTGAGGAATTGTACCTCCTACAAATCATTCCTATTGTCGGAACTCAAGGAATATAAAAAGGGAACCTCGAGCTACTGGAGAACAAGTCTTTAAAACACACATACGAAACAAGTTTCTGGATATACACGAGGACATACATACATAGAAGAAGGAAGAACACATGCTGAACCTGTAGAACTTGAACATTCAAGGAGTGAAGAGCTTCAATGTCTACACCTACACTCAAGCTAATCAAGCTAATCAAACTGGACCAGGAAGTGAAAGAAAAACAACATTGTTCTGACAAAAACCAGAGAAGGACTCAGAGTAAATTCTGATCAATCTAAGGAGCCCAGAGCTTCACTAAAAACACATAGAGCATTCTAAACTCATATCTATTTGTTTAGATATGTTGTGTTTCATTTATTTACATTTTGAGTAGTGTGTGTTCTCTGTTTTTTAAGCACACACTATCTCATGTGCTGAACTGGAGGATTTCTAAATCCTCACTCAATCTTCCCCTTACATTCTTGTATCCTGCTGTGGATAGTGGTAGAGGTTAAATGAGACCTAGATAGCCTATGTTCTGTTGTTTAGTTTTCCCACGTAGAACTGTGGTAGAGGTCTGAGGACCTGGACAATCTGTGCACTATTGTAAAACCCTGATCTAGGGTGTGGATCATAGTTTATATAAAACTGTTTGAGAGGGATAAGTCTCTGCTTGAGACTGAACCTCTTGTTTAAAACTGCTGTGAATTTTTATTTTAGTTAAAACTATTTTCAATATTCCGCTTCTAAGTACTTTAAATACAAAACTATTGTAAAGTTACTCTGATAGTTAAACAAGAAATTGTATGTATTTATTGTAAACCAATAGGTTTAGTTTCAAAAGCTGATCTAATCTTCAGATTAGATTAACTAAGGACTAATCAATCTATTGAGAGCTGAACTGAACCTTTACTGTATTAAAAATTTACTACAGTTTACCTTGTTATTTAAATTGGGGGATTTTAATAGAAATCTTTAAAATCAGAAATATTAAATAGGAACTATTTTCACCCCCTCTTGAGTATCCACACCGACCAACACTATTTTTAAAATTAATTTTTATTTAACCCCTTATATGATATGGTTTTTTAGTAAATGTATTTTAAAATTTTCAATAGGGATTTCATTTGTTATCTTATGTTTTATCTTCCACTCCACAATTTCTCTAAAAACTTTTATGAACTTTTCAAGGATTTATTATTTTTTTATTATTATTATTTAAAATCTTGATACATGATTACTTCCTAGGAGTTCATCCATCCTTGTACCACTCCATCCCATGTATGATTAACAGTGGAGCTATAATGAAGGATTAATTATTGAATATCATTTTTACAAGTAAAGGTTTTCAAAAAAATCACTTTGTATTTTTGAAAATGAATATTGAATGTGACCCATAACTTTATCTTTTACGATTATGGTAAAAACTTTTTCTAATAAAAACTCTTTCATGGTTCCTCTCACTGTATAAGAATTATTTTTTATGAAGCTTACTTTCCATGTTTTAAACTGGATTCAAAAATGATTTTAACTCTTAATGATTTTGAAAACAAAAAAAAATACTTATATTTCTTTCAAAAGTAAAATTTTTATTTTAAAAATGGATTATTGATTTTAAAATGTATTTTAAAGGCTTTTGTCTTAGTATAAAATCCTTAAATGTTTATATTTATTTGGAAAGAAAGTTTCTGAAAACATCATTCTCTCGTTTTCTTATAAAATTCATTTTTTAAAAGGGAAATTGTTATAAATCTCAAAGTATTCCATTTTAAAGAAATATTTTATGGGGTTTTCATGATTTTAAAAAAAAATAGGTCTATTTCCTTTCATTTTTAAATTGGTTTATCTAATGATCATAAAAATTTATTTTATATTTATTTTAGTATCTTTAATGCTCCTTGTGTTACAATGGTGATATGTCCTTATACCACAAACCACTTTCCTTGTCTACATGAATTATGAAATGTTCTGCGGAAGTTTTTATGAAACCAATATCTTTTCCAAAATTTAATTAAGTGATGTTCAAAATGTGAATGTTTTCATGTTCTATTGGCACACAAATGTATAAATGGATACTATTGAAGGGTGGGATCCTATATCACCCTATAAGGAATTAGTAAAACTTTTATATATCATGAGATCAAAAATGATGCATGGGAAGTAGCACAAACCCAAGAGGGAACATGGGTAGTATCCCAAGCCCAGTAGTCTACAAGGGTTGTAGCCCAAGCCCAAGAGGCTACATGAGTAGTATCCCAAGGATAATGGGCCACATAGGTAGCATCCCAATCCTAAGAGGGTACATGGATTATTATCACAATCACAATAGGGTACACAAGTGATAATATCAATCCTAAGAGGGTACATGGGTAGTTCCCAATCCCAATAGGTTACACAAATATTATCCCTATTCTAATAGGGTACATGGTCTATTTTCCCAATACTAAGAGGGTAAACGGGTTGTTAGACCAACCCCAAGTGGGTACACGTTTTTTTATATCAATTCTAAGAGTGTAAAAAGGTTGTTATCGCAATCCCACTATGGGGTGGGAATTAGGTAACAATCTCTACTCCACTAGGTTACAGTTTCCTATGTGTTCAGTTATTCCACATTAATATATTGTATTCTTATGTTATGAAATCATGTATTGTGTTTATTGTTTCATGTTTCTTCACTTATATTTTATGGAATATTTTTGACCATTTGAGGCTACATGTCATTCAATTATTCTATTTGGAAAAATATTATTATTTCATATTCTTCTTAATATGATATTTTACCATAGATAATGTTTACTCATATGATTATGATTTAACACTTGATGAAATGTGGATGTTTTTTTTTTATCATTTGAGATCACCCCTTTCATAGGCTTCCATTCCTTCAGTTATGAAGGTGATTATAACCTAACATGAGTCTAAAATAGATCTATTATGGTTTAATTATGGAGAAATATTCACAAGTATTGTAAAATAAGTTTATTATGTTGTTGATCCTTAAATATATTAAACCTACCATTCTTAGGATTGTGTGATTATTGTGAGACACGATGTTCAATTTATTGAAATATATGTA
This sequence comes from Viscum album, assembly GCA_963277665.1. Classification (NCBI taxonomy): domain Eukaryota; kingdom Viridiplantae; phylum Streptophyta; class Magnoliopsida; order Santalales; family Viscaceae; genus Viscum; species Viscum album. The sequence continues at coordinate 1,622,080,376 of OY728150.1, forward strand.
TGTTTAGTTTGGGAAATCTCACCTTATATCAAATTGAGTGTTTAAAGAAAGTTTTTTTATCATCATACTTGGGAGTTCATTTTTGGGGTGCCTCTATATAAATTGGTAATGATACTCTATTACAATTTTATATTTATAAGTTTTTTATTTTATTAATGTATAAATTTTTTACTTATTACATCATTTGTATCCTCTAACATTTTTTAGTGTAATATTAGGGAGGATAAATAATTTTATAGCTCAATTTTTCATTTGGTATGTTATTATTCATTTTTTAGATTATACATAATTTTATTTCCTTTTTTATTTTATAATTGCTTTAATTATATATTCTTTCTTTTGTATTAAATACATTTTAATTCATTTAAATTGCAATAATGCTGAGAATAAAAAAATTCAAGATATAATCCAATCATCATCTCAGAGAATGTACTATATACCATCAGCTATAATAGACCTGAGTAATTAAACTATAACAAATACTGTTAGTAATTAATCACCTTCCACAACTGATGTTGGTAGTTCATTCTCTAATGCACCTCCAAAAGGTGACCAGTTTTCCACTCATATAACTTGGGGATACTAGCAGGTTATAATTACTATTATGTATGTCATTGTAAAAGAAATGTATATTTTTTTTAATTTTTTGCGGCATTTATCAAATAGATAAAATTAAAAATATAAGAGATATAAATATGGATGTATAAAATGTACGTCACTTGAAGGAATTTAAAATTTTTATTCTATTTCACGAGTTTAGGTTGACTATTGGTGATTCTTTCAAAATCCATATATAGAATCTTATTAAGAATTCTTGTGAGATAGTGAGAAAACCCATTAATTATAATTATTTTAGGCATATTCTTCTACCTTGAAATAATAGATCCTTTCATAGTAAAATAGAGAAAATATTAATTTAATATTGATTGATGATTTATTTAAAATATGTGAGTAAAATTGTAAATATGCTTAAAAAATTATGTTTTAAATTTACAGAAATTTTTTAATTTTGATGTACCAAACTCTATTTAACACTCATGGAACTTGAAACATTTTTTAAATAAATATAAAGACTTTAATTAGATATTATGGTAAGTTTTTAATGAAACATATCTAAAAAATCAATATATATATATATATATGTGAACAATTTCTGAAAGGAATATATCATGAGTAGTGGGAGTTGTTTTTTATATTAATAGGGATCCATATCATGAGTTATTAGCATCGTTTATAGAAAATTAATAACATAAAGATAAATAAATAATAATTTTATTAATGTTACTTTTTTGGTGAATGTATAAAAACTATATTGATTAATAAAAAACAAATCATTCTCCATACCATTAGTTTGAAGATTTTTTTAGGAGAAGATCAATCATGTTAGTATTTTATTCATTATTATTTATATTCTTATATTATACATAAAATTTTTTTAACTTGATATGTATATACTTTTTTTATAAAGAATAATATGTTTTTCCCTTAATTGGATGGATGGAGATATGTCTTCGCATTCATTATAAGATTATATTAGTAAATAACACACTACAAAACAAATTTTTTCTTTTAATAATACCACTAAAAGTGTGATCTTCGAACCACTAGATGTTATTAAAATTATTATCATAGGGGAAAACAAAACATTTGGATCATTTCATCTACTCAACTATATGTATCAAAAGTTGGAAGTCAAAACACCCCACCAACCAAAAAAAATTTACCTAACACAAACCTCAGCATAAACATATATATCAATAGAAATTAAATATATAAAATTCTAATATTTAAGAAAGAGACTCCATATGTAAGTTCACTATTGATCACCAAAAACATTGTTGACCATTACTACTTGCATCTGTAAACACTTCAAGAGTAGTTTTTCTATATAGTTATCTAATATTATGGAGCATGTTTAATGTCATCAGGAGATACGAACTTTCAATAACCCCTCTTTCACTAAAGAGAGGAATATCCATTATCATCACATCAATTCCACCCACCTTCCATTAACTGAATTTCTAGTAAACTTATTTATACTCCTCTAAAATTACGTAGTTTTAAAACTAGGATTAACATCCCAACAATCAATCATTTAAAGACTTTTTATAAATAATATATAGCAACCTACTATATAAACATTATTAGTTTTATTAAAGTGTTCCTCCACCTTTCCTAGTCCACCCAAAACACAATGAGGCATGATTCTTCCTTAAAATTTCTTGAGCTAATGTCTTGGTGAACATGCCTGCCATATTTTTGCTAAAAAAACTAATGAATATCTAATACTTTCTCCTCCATCATGTTTCCGATGATGTGGTACTTTAGGAAAAATTCTAATTGGAATAATGAGTTTGTTTTTTCTCGATGATCTCGAGGTGCTCCTCATATTGGGTTTTCTTCCCTCTCACTTGTGCTCATGCATACTATCAGTAGTGCCTCTATGTACTCTTCATGATGTTTTTTAGGGTTTTTTCTTGGATTCCCACCTATGTTTATCTTACCATTACTCCTAAATCTCAGTACTTTATAGTTTTATGGTTCTATTTTCTGTTTCATCACATTCATATTCAAATATTTCCCCCCCCCTCCTTGGATTTGTGGATCATTATAAACCAAATGGATTTTTCCTCCCTGTTTGGTTCCTAATTCGAAGGTAATACTCAGTGGTGGCTTCAAATCAGGGACCTCTATGGTGGTGTCCTTGGCATTCCCTTGTGGTTTTAGTGGTGGTCCTTCCATCAAAAAGAGGCATTAGTCTATATCCATGAACAATATGGTGACCAAGTGTTCAATGATCACATTTCTCCAATAGTGGAGGGGGACATGACAGCTTGTGGGTATCATTAATTAAGTGGATATTTTTCTCAGTTGAGGTTTTGGTTTGTTGGGAGAGGGTTCCTAAATCATTCTTATGTTGTTGTTTTTAATCCATAATTGGTTGTCCAGAATTTTGGTTATCATTTTTCTAGTGGATGTTTCTTCTATGTTAGATCATGAGGTTTTTCTGGGGATTTAAGGATTTCATCCATGGATTTCATGTTCGTTTGGTTGGTGGTTTTTGTTTTATTTTAGAAGAAGAACATGGTGATCAGTGAGGCTACTTTAGCTCGATGATGATGGTGTTTTTGGTTTTTATAGTATGGTGTATAATGGTTTTAACTGCTTCATTCCAAGTCATAGGCTTTGATTGTTGTTCCTAGAGGCTCTATATTGTTTTTTATCTAATTAAATTATTTCTTCTCATTCAAAGGAGGCTTTGGTAAAAAAAATCTTTGAATTGGTTTATCCTTCGTTTCATGGATGGGTGAAGTTTGATTCATCTTTCCGGTGGTTATTCGGTCCCATATTTCAACGAATCAGAAATTTAGTATCAGGTTTCATCTGGTGATCTATGTTTAGATCCTGTAGGTTTGATTATGCTTCTATTGCTGGCACTGGGAATGACGGTCTAGATATTTTTCTTTTGAAATGTTATCTTTAAAAATTTTGAAATCTAAGGTGTATTTATGGTTCTCACTCAACCAAAAAGTGATTTTTTTCAAAATTCAAAAAACTAGTTTCATCTGCTCACTTAGTAATTACTTTAACCAAACCATCTTCTTCCCATCTTCCATTTTTTATATATACTATATTTCCATTGTACTTAAAGTAATAATATTTTATAGTTGCATTGTAGAGACCCAAAGCTTGACATACATGGACATTACATTACTTGTGCGGAATACTTAATACATAACAAAAACAGACACACAAGGACTATAATAGTTTAGTGTCTTTGGAAACTCGGAATATAATCTTCTAATCATGGTGAAAGAACTTCAACATCTACCATAAATATCTTCCCCTTTTTTTATTACCTAAAAACTTTCTTTAAATCCTGGGGAAAAGAAAACATATAAAGGGTGAGCTCAAATTCTCAGTAAGGGTAAGCATAAAGAAAATAAAACAAACCATATACATTTGAACTTAAAAACATGAACATAATGTTTAAACATCAAACTCTTGAGCAATGAAATAAAACATGGCAGTACGTAAGGCATGGATCATAATGGAACATCAATAATGATAAAATAGCATGGTAATAAAACATGTAATTGTGGCAAACCATTAAGCACGTGATATGATTTCCATAGTATCCAATTCATTACTTCCAAGACCAACTTTGTGGACAAAGTCCCTTTCTGAATCGAGTTCACTCCTCATTTTAGTCCTGTAACACTGAACCGGATTAACCTACCATTTCATCCATGTCTATCTCATGAGATATAAATCTTTACCCAATGCGTTGGAGGGAGATATAGGTCCCAACCATCTCATAATGAAATAATTATTACTTGTTCCAAAAAATAAACATACATTATTCATATTAACTCAACGAATAAAATGGGTTTCATAAACATCATTCCATCATAACATAATACATATAAAAAAATGGATATAATTTTATCATAAGAGAAGTAAAACCATGTAAATCATAGAGAAATTATACTTGAAACATACACATATGAAATAATGTCATCTTAGATGGAAAATGGTTTTGATAAAACACTTGAAATCAATGCTTGAGGAAAATATCCTTTCTTCTTCAAAATCATTTTCTTTTCACAAAATGCCATGAAATATTAAAAAAAAGTATTTAGTTGAAAATATTCATAAAATTTTGTAGAGGAAACTTCATTGAAATAAGTAGTTATGAAACTGTAAAAATCCATTCACGTCGTATAAGTTAAAAATAACATTCTTCTAGTACTTTTGTCGGAAAAGTCAAAAAGTTCCTCGTATGGTAAACAAAAGAAAGATTCCTTCCATAACCCAAAGTAAAAGTCAAAGAGGGGTAAACATGACATTAAAAATACATGGAATAATATTAAACACTTTATGAAAAACATTTTACGGGCATGTATGAAAAATTTAACCCCAGTAAATACTTACGTATAAGCAATCTCGGATAAAATTGAGATTTGCAAAATTATCCCTTACCATATGTCTGATATGCTTCATATGTATCCGAACCTCCTGTATAATGATTTAATAATGTTATTGACTTATTAAATAATCATATTCATTGTTATGATATCATATATGGTTCAATTATGACTTTATAATACCTGTTCTTTTATAAATTTCATGTTAAAGCAGCGTTTTGGGTAAAATCGTTTCATTTATCGTACGTGTTTGGATTTGTTGTTATTGATATTATTTTTACTTATATCATGATTTACTTACTTCCAGAATGTAAATAATGATTTATATATCATATATATTCAGTATATATATATATAATAGATAGATGAATGAAATAAAATACACCGTTCATAGAGACAGTAGGTCGTACGTACGCATGAACGTTGTTTTCCTTTCCTTATTGACTTGAATGGAATTAAGTAGATGAAATAAATATATATATATATATCCAGTATCATTATTATTTCATATATTTCATGATTACTTATTATATATACTTTATAATCAATCTTGAATTGTTAACATGGAAAATGAATCTCATCGCGTCGTGGAGACGGTAATCCGTACGTACGAACGAGCGATAATATCGTTCCCATATTTATTGAATGGAATTGGAGTGGATGATATAATATCATAGAATTAGTATGATGTTATAATAATCATATATAGTTATTATTTACACCATTATACCCATCCAAGTAAGGTGGTGGTGGAAAAATAGATTACACCACAGCGTGGAGACGGTATTCTGTACGTACGCACGCGCAGTGATTTCGTTTTCCGTAGGATGGATAGAAGGTGAAATGGGGTTGTTTCATATTTATAATAACATATAAGTATATAATTAAAACTGATGTTATTACTTTATAATGAAACAACTAAATAAGAAGAAGTTGAAGAAGAAAGAAACTTGAAAGAGACGTTAGAAGAAATTACCTCTTCTTCGACGAACCTCCTTTAAACTTCTTATTAGGGCACTAGAGTTGGTCTTTGGAGAAGACCCAAACCTCTATGATATAACCATAGAGGTTTAAAAGATTAATTGGCAGGGTTTGGCTGAGATTCAAGGCTCAAAAGGGTGTGAAAAGAATAGGGAAGGGGTACCCTTTTTATAAGGGAGGAGAGGGGCACCTTAGGAAAACATAAAATATTATTTTATAATAAAGTCATATTCGGTTTTTAATAGCTCCAGATTGATTTATTTCTAAGATATGGTGGTTATGGGTCTAAATCCTCTCAACCAATAGGTTTTATACAATTTTAGGTTAATATTTTATCCTTATCATTTAGATTTAACTCTATGTTAAATAATTTAACTTTTACCGTGTCTTTTTGTTTTCTTACACTATATGGTTAATAAAATTAATATATCAAGCCAAACTAATCCCAAGTGGTTCATTATTAATATATATATCCTAATATAAGTTATTTGGCCAAACATTATATTTTTAGGAATAAAATAACAATTAATAATATAATATTTGTTTTAAAAACTATTTTATGTCAATCTTGACACTATTTGGTGCTTGATTTTTGTAAAAATAATAACAGTATGATTAGTTCGAAAAATGTTAATTAAATCAATCCTAACATGTCATATTAACCTATAAAATTAGTTAAATTCATAAAAAGTCTAAAATTACATTTATTTGGGTATTTATAACATCAATTATGTTAATATTTCATTAATAAGGTAATTACTGCATCATCATTGTGTCATAAATAAATTAAATTATTTAATATCTAAAAGTTATAAATAAAATACCATTATGTAGGAAATCATTTTATCTTTCTAATGAATATTTATAGTTGAATTTATCTTATGTATAATCCTGTATTAAAAATGTTTTAGTTATTAAACTTTGATTTTAACTATTTTAATTCTTCTTTAAATAAAATAATAATAAATGTCCTAATCTAATCCAAGTGGACCTAAAGGGTAATATTTTATTCCTAAGGTTGTTTTTGGTCAAATTACACTTATCCAATAGAATTAGGGCATGTGTTAGGGTAATAATAATATCATTTTTACCCTTAATTATTATAAAATGACTCCAATGAATTAAATTGAACTAATATTGGTATTATGTATCAATTTTGTCATAAAATAAATTTAAATAAAATAAATAAGTATTTATATAAAAAGTCGGTTTTTAAATAGTAACCCAGTGTTTTCACTATTCATCAAAAATTGAAAGTTTTCAGAAAAATACAAAAAATTCACCCTAGGCTAATTTCGATATTTCGAATCCAAAAATGAAGTCCATATTGAAAGATAAAATTTATAAAATTTTAAAAAGTGGGTATTACTATTCATAATGGCTAGTTTATATAACATATCGTTGTTTAGTGAAACTCGGTATTGTGTACAACACATGCTATCGTGGAATGTCGCAATTGCGTATAATGCAATCCAAGTCAGGGATGCGTGTAGTGCAAGCTCTTTTTGGTGTAGCGCACAACACAAGACATCAATGAAATTACAAGGAATATTTTTCATAAAATCTTGGGGTGTTACATGCATCATCTAACTAATTTATTTTCCTTTGTAAGTAAATATAAAACCTATCATACTATTATAACTGTTTGATTCTCTAGTAAATATAGCATCAAGAAATCCTTATAACAAATATTCCTCCCCAAATAAAGAGCCTGATCTTTTGTTCCTTTCAAATAATGAAGGATCCACGAAACAACATCCCAATGTAACTTTATTCAGTTGTACATTAATATGTTTAAAAATCCCATAGAAAATTATATATATAGATGAGTAAAAATCATTACATACGTTATACATATAACAATAAAATCATACGTCATTTTCTCCATGTATCGACACTTATTTTCCATTACAATTTCTTTTCCTTGGGATAGTTTAAATTGTTTTTAGATGGGAGTTATAACTATTTTTCATTCAGTTATTCCAAACCATTCAATTATTTTTTTGAAATATTCCTTTTGATATATAACCAAACTTTTGGTTTTCCTATCTCTTTATATCCTCATCCCAAAAAATATTTTTAGATTACCCGAAATATTTCATCTTAAAACTTCTATAAAACATATTATTCAATTTCCAAATATTTAATTCATCAGGTCCAATAAGTAACATGTTATTGACAAAAAATATAATAATTATAAATTTTAAATCATCTCATTACTTTCTTCAACAACAGTGATCAGTATTACACCTCTTTCATCATTCCTCCAACTTTAATCCGTCAAATTTCTGATCCCATTATCATGGTTCTTATTTCAATTTATAAAATATTTTCTTTAGTATACATACCAAATTTCAGAAGCCAACTTCCAGTACACCAATTAATAGATTCATATATATTTCCTCCACTAACTAACCATGAAAGAAATTTATATTAACGTCTATCATCTCTTGCCCGAATAGCCTGAAGTCTTTTGTTTTTATTGATTTTTGATAACACCTCTTTCAAGGGATGAAGGGAACCCCTTACAAGGCCCATAGGCTTAGTTGGATTTTCTAATATTTTCAAACTTAGAACTATTCATACGGTACAATTTTGGATAATGGTGAGAAGATTTCTAAGAAATCTAATTCATCCTTCTATTGAATAATTTTCACTACAAACCATTCTAAGAATTTCTATCAACCTTTTCCTTAATCTTGTAAACACAATTATTTTTAATTTCCTTTTTAACCAATGAAAACATAGCCATATCCTAAGTTTTCTTGAAATTAAATGAATACATATTGAAATTCATGGATAAATCCCACTATTTAAAGTCACTAAATGAATCTAGTTCCTATATATTTTAGGTTCTTATGCATCTGTTAGGAGTATATAGTTCACATTAATTGTATACCTCTGAACTAGTCTCTCAAATTCTAGTTGATATCTTCAACTGAATCAGTTTTACTATATTCCATGGATCTGATATTTCTTCCAATACATGATTTTCTAGTTTATGAACTTATGGAACCCTTAATTTTGGTTTTAGCACTCGATATTCATTCACCTTGGAATTTTTTAGTATTTTTGATGGTATTAATTATGGAATTTCAGTTCTTTTAACACTTTCATTTGAGTTCTCCAGCTTTTGTGATCTACTAGTACTCTAATAGGACTATACTTCTATAGTTTAATTTCCTTTAACTTAATATAACACTAATTTACAGCCTTTCCATCAAAACTTTTCATTGAATACAACATCCCTTCTCCAAATGATTTGTTTTATTTCACCATCCCATAATCTATATCCAAAATTTTCACCACCATAACTGAGGAAAAACCATACTTTTAATTTTGATTAAATTTTATCATGGTAATTATAATTTACAAGTAAATATTAAAAACTATCAAAATAAACAATATGTTGAACTTCATGTCATTTTCTATATCATTGGTCATTTAAAATTTCATTTCCAACTCTTAATGTCAAAGATTTTTTGATGAGATATATCGTTATGTTGAGTGCCTCAACACAAATTACCTTATTCATTCATGAGTAGAACCTCATACTCTAAGATCACCCTATAAGATTCATGTTCATTCTTCCAGCCGTTCTATTATACTATACAGTTCCAAGCGTCAGCTTCTCATTCACTCAAAATTAAATTTTTATTCAGAAAGTCTCTAAAACTCAAGGGGTGAAAGTGGTGAAGTTCTAGGGAATCACCACTTACAATTATATTACAATCATGAGTTGGATATCTAGTGCATTGATAGAGAATGATATTTTCACTAAATTTCCCTTTGGTAGCTAGAATATTGGCAACAGAGTTCCCTTCCCGCCAGGTGTGACTAACTTCCTATCTATGTTCAATGATCATCCTGCACTTCCAGATATAATATTCTAGGTCCCATGGGGTGATGACATTATAATGATGGAATCTAACCAAAATTTTGTAATCAAACACCACCAAAAATATATTGATGTTATAAATCCTACATTGTGAAATTACACAATACATCAATCCTTTATCAACCCCAATGGAGTTACTCACTCCATTATAGGCATTGAAACCAAACATCACCAAACAAATTCCATCGTGCACTAAACCACACCCTCTCATATCTCTATGAACACAAGAACCATCCACATTCCTCACATCCCAGTACTCTGTGGAATCCATTTAACCCACATCTATTGGAGGTCCCTACCACCTCACCCTATAAAACGGTGGTCCCAACATCTTCTCATAGTTTATTTCCTCCTTTTGTAAGATGTTATATAAATTTAATCTACTTTAAACACCACCATTTTCTATCCTAATGCACTTAAACTTTTTTCTAAACTCCATTTTTCTAATTATTTACACTAAATAAACACCTGAAATACATCATACTTATGTTTCAAAAATTAAATCCATAATTTCCTATTAAAATAATAAATAAAAGTAAAAAAATTATATTTAACCATCATATGAATGAACATGGGTTCGTCTCCAAACATCTAAATATATTATATCTCACTTTCTGTTCCTGGCCTTCCATACTTCTATGTTAAAGGAAACTCTTTTATTCTTTACCAACACAAAAAATTTAAACTTTTTAATTTCCATGAAATAAAGCTTCATCATGACCTTAACCTTAATAACTTTCAAGTTCTTATCATATAGGCGATTGAACTAGAAGTTCCATACATTCGGATCATCAAGAGTTATAATACTAAAAATTGCACCCCCATCTCATATTCTAGTCATGTAAATAGTCCCATTCTTCACTCCTTTTGGAATAATTAGTGATCCCCAGGTAATTTATATAATCCATTTCAAAGGTCATGTCAACACAATATTCATCAATTTTCCCAATGTAAATAAGATTATTTATATGTCCAAGGATATTATTTACTTCTATTAACTTCCTGAAACCTATATTCATTATCATAATATTAAACTCTCTTTTTCCCAAACTCAAAAAGGATTAACCATCATTTGGATAGTCTTTATAAAACTTTACAAACATATAATTAGTTATTTATCATTTATATCTAGTTATATAATGGCCCAAACCACTCTTGTCTATTCCTTTATTGAAATCTAGTGTTTGAGGTGTTCTGGGAGGTCAAGGTGACTCATTTCAAGAGTTTCCAAATTTCTAGTTTTCCAATGGTAACTCATTTCACCTATGGGTTGGAAATAGTGAGTCATCAGTATTGACTCATGAAGGTATCTCACCTAATGGTGACTCGTGAATGGTGGCTTTACAAATTATAGCTCATTGAATAGTGACTCACCAAATGGTGAATATCCAAATGGTAGCACACTGAATAGTCACTTGTCTCATAGTGATTTATCCAAAGGTGAGTCATCGAATAGTGAATCATTATCCAATGGTGACTCATCCAACTGTGACTCATCCAACGATGACCCATCCATCAATGAGTCATCCAACAGTGACACATCCAACGGTGACTCATCCAACAGTGATTCATCCAACGATGACACATCCAACAGTGAGTCATGAACAGTGCTTCTAACTTCCTATAGTTTCTCACCTTTAATGTAATATTTAATATAAAGCACATTCAAATCCTTTTTTAAGGGATTTAAGTATGATTCAATACCATAACTCTTATCAAAATTTTATTAAGTATATGGGAGCCTTTACTCAGTCAAGATGTGTAATATTGGCCAGATCCACCTTAAATGGAAATTCTGAACTATACCTAAGCTACTGGTCTATTTAGATTTTCAAAAGGGTCGAGATACATTCTACCCTTTTTAATCCTTCTTATATTCCTTAGTAAAAAATTCCAATATTTCTTCCTCCTATAGGATTCATTCAATCGAACTGTAATCCTTGGAACGTGTTCCCCTTGGAGTTTTGTCTGCTGTATGCGCACCCCCTATTTTGGTGCAACTAGGAAGTGTCGATCTTTCTTAGATATAAGGTATGTTCTACCTCCATTCAACTGGGTTCCTCGATCTGTTTCCACCCATTTCTCTTTTCTATGTGTTGTAATGTGATCTCCATGTTTCTAATGGAGCTTTCTTGGTTGTTTGTTGGTGTAGTGGTGTCCTAAATCCTCAGGTGAATGCAGTCGTTGTGGGAGAGGTGATCATAATCCATTGGTTGGATCTTTATTATGGAAAGAATATCAGAAACCTTTTGAGGTAGGGGATTAATTTCTTATCTATTTTATTTATATTCAATCATATATTTACCAGGATTTATCCAATGGGATCGTAATGAAATTGACATAATAAATATTTGAACCGGATTAAATAATTTGTATCAATTTATTAGTGATGTTATTACCTCTTGATTTTATAGATAGTATGATATTTATTCTTTCCTTGTTTAAAATTTTGTTCTTGATAGAAATTGGTAAAGAAAATAAATCTAGGATTAATTTTAAATTAATTATCTATATGATTAAATATTCATATTAATTAATCAAGTTGTTTATTTTGTGATTTGATGATAATAAAATGGATGTAGTTATGCAGGATTAATTTAATTGGTTAAGGTACCTGAACCATATTGATTCATGTTGATAACCGAATTAAAGTAATTTAAATTAATAATTTAATTAATTTTTGATAGCTTGAGAATATTTTTTATTAGGTTTTCTATAGTTGGAACCTATGATAATGAATAGGTTAATTCAATATGGAACAAGAACCAGTTATATGAATAAAATATAATTCCTTTATAGGGTCTAAGTTTCCCACTTGTTATAAAGTCCAAGTGCCTTGTGATTTGGATATGTGAGATATCACTATGTGTAAAGGTTGAATGCCTTGTTTAAGGGTTGATGGCTCATTTCTATGTTTGTTTCTACTACTTGTGATGTGCTCTAGATACGAGACTTGTGGTTATAGGGGAAGGGAGGCCCAGATGTGATGTGATCCTGGGATGGAAGAGCCTAGATGGCAATTGTGGTATGTGGGGGAAGGGAGGCCTAGTTTTTGTGGTATTATTTGACACCTAAAGTGGCAAGATACATCGGTTTATGCATGTGGGTGTCGGGTAGGGCACCGGAGATAATGGAATGGGTTGAATTTAGGCACACTCGTTGATATGAAAGTTGGATTCTTCTTGAATTTGTTGTTTGTTTATCGACTTTACTTTCCACACTACTTGAGATAGTTTTTTTTTTTGCTTACACTCCTTCAAAAAGAGGTGAATACATGCAGGGTATGCCACATGATTTTCATGTTTAGCATCTCAAGGATGGATGGGTCTATGCTTTTGCTATAGGTGAAAAAGACTCAACGGGTAGAACATCTACTCACCGTGTTGAGGCCCTTATGTTTGGTAACTTAGAATTTTTTCCTAGAATACCTAGAAATATAGAAATATGGAAAGTGGTAATGTTGTTAATAAATGGATAAATGTATAACCCATGAGGTTGGAGCTTATAGGGATGCAATGACAAGGTAATATTCTTGTGAAGTCTTAGACTCTGTTTACTTATGCCTAGGAGCATAGATCTTGGCTGGAATGGTAAATAAATGTATATGGTATTGATAATTGTTAATTAATGGTTAAATAATTAGTTAACATAAATCTAAACTGATAAAAAATGGTATAAGTAATGTAATGTAGCTCTTTAAATAGTTGTGTGCTCATAGGAAATATAGTCTTAGCAGTGGTAGTTGGGAGTCTGGGAGATGTTAGTTGCAGTTGATTCTAATAATATATTTTTACCATAGTGTGGTTGTGAGCTATATTATATCATGTAATTTTTTGTTTCTATATGCTAATCCACCCTAATATTAGTGAGACTAACACCAAAGGGATTTTGAGCCCTAGGGGTGTTTTCCCCAACATCCCAGTGGAAGGATGGATGGCTGACTACCCCCTTTGACCACCCTCTCTTCTCTTGTTAGTTACTAGTGCTGGTATGAAAGGTTGTTATTTTTTCCCATATATGTGTATTGACGGTTGTAATTTCTTGTGTTTATTTCACACATAGATATTCTAGATATATTTTCCAAAGTGATACTATAGTTATAACGTGTATAGGTTGTGATGGATTGAGGACACTTACTCGGTGTATGGGTTGTGATGGATTGAAGTATAGTACCTTATGTTTGATACATGTTGTGTGGGATCTGGTGGCCCCAAAAAAATACCTTTTTACTTTTTTTCTATGTATTTTTTGGTGTGTTTCATGAGTTTCATGTTGTGGTGATTCGCATAGGTGTCTTAGGACTATCCTTTTTGGAGAGAGATGCTCAGGACATGCGACATTGGGGAAAAGTGGAAAACCAGTCGAGAAGTGGAAGATGGGAACCCTTCAAATTTTTTATTATATTATATACTCTTGTATGAGAGACTTGGTAAGAGTATCCATGGTGAGTCAGATAACATAATATACCTATTTAGATGATGATTTAGTTTCACTTGTTGTTCACTGTGATTTAGCATGCTTTCTTTACTTTTGCACAAGAGGCTTCGAGGAGGATCCAACAAATTATACAGTTATACTCACCCTAAATTTATATAAAATATTTTTCAGGTTAGTTGGAGCAGGTTGGAGATCAAGATGGTTACTACTAGCTTGGGGTTTTTTAGGGGTTGTTTTGGATTCATTGTCACTGTCGTTTTACATTATTTTGGTACTTGTAGTTTTCCCTTTCAGTTTTAGTAGTTCCTTCACAAGATTACATATGTGCACTTGGGTTTCTATTTCTTTGTGGTCTGATAATTATTTGGTTAGTTTTTATCTTATCTATCTCTTTTTCATGTGTTCTTTTAGTGGTTAATGTCTCCCATCTATGTGTTTATTATACCCTCAGTGCTAGTCACCAACCCAGGGCCCATTAGAGGTGGGACTTAAGTGACATCATCTCTCTTCTCCCATTTTCTGCCCAGGAGGGGTACACTTTGTGGGTAGGGGGTCATGACATAGTGGTATCAAAAGTAGATTGAGGTATAGGATAGAGTTTTGGTGTTAGGAATAGGCGAGGTTACATGATTTGTTTGGGAAATTGTGTCATCTAAGTTTATCAAGCATTGTAAATATAAGAGACCGTCTGAGAAATGGATATTTAGGGACCCTTGTGATAAGATGCACAGAACTTCAAGTTTAAAGAGGCTAATAAATGAGGTTATACTTATTATAGGGTATAGACCTAGTAAGGGATCATGCTTCATTCATATTTTCACCTATGTATGAATGGATAGACCTTGGGTTAGGTTAACCTAAAATGAATAAAATAAAGCAACTAATTAATAATAAAGACGTCCTTATTCTAGGTTTAGGAGATCTAAATAATTTTTATTTTGTAGGTATGGATCTAGGTTGACGTCATCATTAGGTTTTCATAGAATATGTCCAAAAAGTTGTGCTAGTAGATCGCCACAGAGTAAATGTTGGTGATTAAAACACTTCGAGGAGGACACTCCGAGAGTTTCAGCACCAAATTCTAAAAATATAAGGTCTTTTTTTCAGATGTAGTCACAAAATACTAGTTGGAGGAGGTTGAGATAGCATTTATTTTGATCCATGCTCAGAAGTAGCACTGGGTATCAATGGTTGTGATGATTATGCATGGGGTAGTGAGGAATTGGTGGATCTTGTTCCTTAGGGATTGCAAGGATTCATAAGACTCATGGGAGAAGTTCTGAGAGTAGTTTAGAGTCGAGTTTCTTTCTTCAACTGTAAAAGAGGCTAGTCGCCAGGAGATACTTACCCTTCGGCAGGGAATCTCTAGTGTGAAAGAGTTAGGGATCCATTTTATGAACCTTGTGCAATATTATTTGGACATGTTTCTAGATGAGGAGGCTAGGGAATGGCATTTTGGGGAATATTTGCATCCAGAGATCCAGCATCAGGTCAGACTGTTTATGTTGAAGAATTATCTCGTAGTGCTGGTGAGGGCAAAGGTCATCAAGAGGAAGTTAGATAGAACTAGATCATTCATAAAAAGGGAGTCATCAGGATTCCTCATGAAGCATTTTTTGTGGTCTGGGGTTATTGGTTTTCAAGGAAGAAGAGTTTTTAATCAGCTGGGGTAGGTCCCAACCCTTTGTGTCTCATTTCTCTGAGGGAAATGTATCTCAGGAATATGATAAGGGATAAAGAACTTATTTTTCTTGTTGAGTATGAGGTATTCAGTGGCATGAGTTCCAAACTTTCTAAGAAGTCATCATGCATCATGTGTTTCACTCCAGGTTACTCCTTTGAGGCAGTTCTATTCAAGGTAGTAGCAGCAGGTTGCACCAGCATTGGATCGGCAGAGAGCAGATGGAGCAGGATGAGGACATCCCCAGGATTCTCCCCATCCTTATAGATCATAGTGAATCCATGGATTTGGTTGTTATCATGGTCATAGAGTCTGTGGAATAGGTCATGGTCATCTTTATGCATTAGTGTTTCCAGTTCTAGGTGAGCCATACATCATTCAAGATACCCTTTTCTTGTTCTCTAATTGGGTGCATACCTTGTTTGATTCAAGAGAAACGTAATACTTTATATAACATGCCCTTGTCCATGATTTTGGACTTGAGGTAGAGAGACTTCTATTACCCTTGGTGTTGACTATACTAGTTGTAGGTTGAGATGACTTATTTAAAGTATGTAGAGACTATGATCTTGTTTTGGGGAACCACTGCTCTTGGGGAGATTTCCAATGTTTATGAATTCAAACATATGATTTCATCTTTAGCATGGATTAGTTGTATTTGGTGTAGGCTATCGTGGATTTCTTCTGGAGGTAGGTGGTGTTCTTCTATGCTGATGGATAGACAATAGTCTCTGTCAGCAAGCAAGACCCTCGGATGGGTCATAGGCGAGTTCCTTCCTTGTCATACTTTATGGATGAGATTATGTTGAGTTAATCATAGGTTCAGTATTCCTAATTTTCTAGGGTCATGGAAGAGTACCCTGATGTATTTCCAGAAGAGGTTGTAGAATACCCCGTCAATGGAAGATTGAGTTCGAGATCAAGCTACATCCACTCATGTCTCCAATCTCGATGTCTCCAAATATTATGTTGTCTTCTGAGTTGTGGGAGATGCGTATATATATTGATGATTAGTTTTGATGCAATTTTGTTTAGTTGAGTGTGTAACCATGGGGTGCACCAGTTTTTTTTGTGAATAAGGTTGATGGAAGTTTTCAGTTGTGTATCTATTATCATCGCTTGAACCAAGTGAAAATGAATAACCACAATCCTCTTCCACAGATTTATGATTTATTCAGTCAATTGAAGGGTGAAATTTGGTCCTCAAATATTGATTTTCAGTTAGGATATCATCAGATGAAATTGAAGGATGAGGATATTCCAAATACTTCTTTCAATTGTAGACATAGGAATTATGAGTTTGTTATGATGTTGTTCGGTGTGACGAATAATCCAGCTATGTTCATGGGGTTAATGAACGTTGTGTTCTGTGAGTTCCTAGATAAGTTTGGGTTGGTTTCCATCAACTAAATCCTTGTGTACTTCGTATATGAGGAGGATCATGTAGGACTTCTATGAGTTGTTTTGGGAGTTATTCACCAATAGAATCTACTTGGAAAGTTTTCAAAGTGTTATTTTTTGGATTAAGAAGTACGTTTCATGGGGAGTGTTGTATCCCAGTGGGAAATAGTTATAGGTCCATCAAAGATTGAAGTAATTGTGTCTTGGGAATCCCCCAATACATTGGAAGAGTTGTGAAGTTTCCTTGGTCTCAAAGGCAATTATAGGAGGTTCATAGCCAATTTCTCTCGGGTTTCAACTCCTCTGGCAGCATTGATTAGAAAGGATCAGTTGTTCATGTGGACGGATAAGTTTCAGTCATCTTTCGAGTATCTAATGGAGAAGTTGTTTAGTGATATGGTTTCATATTTGCAGGAATAAGGAGATCAGTTTTAGGTTTTCTATGATGCTTTATGTTTGGGGTTAGGCTATGTTTCGATGTAGTAGAGATCAGTCATTTCCTATGGGTCCCAGAAGATCAATCTCCATGAACATAACTATGTCCCCAATGATCTTGAGTTGGTGGCAGTGGTGTTTTCCCTAAAGTTTTGAAGACATTATCTCATTGGTGAGTATTTTTTTTGTCTTCGCTGATCATAAGATCCTAAGATACATTTTATCCCATCATGACTTGAACTTGGAACAAATTCATATGATGGATTTCTTACCAGATTACGTCTTTGAAATTTCTTATACACCTAGAAAAGGTAATTTTGTATCTGACGTGCTGAGTAGGAAGTCGCATAGTGATGCAGTGTATGAATCTGGTGATTCTTTTAGAGTGGTTGAAGAACTTTAATTTCATCATTACATATAGACATTGGAGAAATTAGGGGTAGAGTTAATCTTTTTTAGATGATGGTGAAGTCATCTCTGGGGTAGTAGGTGGATGAATCTCAGTTGGGGGATCATGAGGTGGAGGTCTGGAGAGATCGAGTTGTTTGTGGTGAAGCCCCTGAGGGTTGGTCTAAGGATTAATAGAATAAGGAGTTGTTTTAGGGAAGGAATTTCATTCCTTTGGAAATGCATGAGATGGTTCTCATAGAGTTCAATATTTCACCCTTAGTGGTACATCCTGGCGTGAAAAAGATGTATCGAGATTCTATATTTTAGTTATGGTGGTCTAGGTTGAAGCGTGAAAATGCAGTGTTTATGTCTTGATATTTTTTCTTCCATAAGGTGAAGGATAAGCACTACATTATCGGTGGTTTTCTCCGTCTATTACATGTCCCTTAGTAAAATTGTAAGGATATCTAAATGGACTTTATTATCGGTTTACCTCAAGCTTAGGTAGTCAATGATTCTATATGGGTGGTAGTGGATCATTTTATGAAATCATCCCACTTCATAGAAATCAAGGATTCAATCTCAGTGGAAGTATTATCAAGGAAATATCTAGAGGAGGTGGTGAGTCTCTATAGAGTCTCAAGGAAAATCATTTCCGATCGAGATCCTTGTTTTACCTCCAAGGTGTAGAGAGGTCTCCAGTGTGTTTTTGGTTCTTTGTTATGCCATAACACTGCTTTTTATGCACAGAAAGATATTCAGAAATAGTAGACCATCCGGACTTTTGAAGACCTATTGTGCTCTTGTGTCATGGATTTTGGAGGTTTGTGGATGAGTCATCTTCCCTTGGTAGAGTTCACTTACAACAATATTTTCCACTCCACCATTAGTATGGATCAATTTGTATAATTATATGTCCAAAATTTCTATTCTTCTTTATGATGGACTAGGTTTATAGAGTCTTCAATTTTCTGGTCAGAAATGGTATAAAATAATATAGAGATGGTTCAAGTGATTAGAGAGCAGATGAAGGAAGTGAAAAATAATCATAAGTCATATGTTGATCACATGAGGATAACTCTAGAGTTTGATGTTGGGGATCATGTTTTTCTGAAGGTGACTCCCCATAATGGGTAGCGAAGGTTTGGTCATGGGATTAATCTTTCTCCCCAATTTATTGGGCCTTTTGAGGTGTTGGATCATGTTGGAGTCATGTCATGTTAGGTAGCACTTACCTCATAGATGAGCTAGATATAAGATGTTTTTCACATGTCACAGCTCCATCATTATCTTCATGGAGAATCTCATGTCATTGATTTGGGTGATATTGATGTTGATAATGATGTGACCTTTGAGGAGAGGCATTTATAGATTCAAGACTGCCAGAAGAAGGTGTTGCACTGGTGCACTATCCCCTTAGTCTATGTCGTGAGGAGACAGATTGGCGTATAGGTGAGTACTTGGGAATGTGAGTTGCAAATACATGCTCAGTACCCTGGCCTGTTTTACATTTATATATTCCCTTGTAATGTTGTTCATTTGGTGGTTGTAGAACCTTTCTGTTTATGAGATGAGTTTATCTTGTTTCTTGTTGTGACTTGATCTCTTTTTAGAGGTATCTCCCCCGAGAGAGTTTTTAGGGAATGGTTGTGGTTATTGTTTGGTTTTTCACTTGTTCCTCCAGTGAGGTGGTGAGATCCTATGGTGAAAAAAGCTTTAAAAAGTATCTCATGGGGTGGTTATTCAAATAACCACCCTTTTATTTACTCCATAGGTTGGTTTTGGATTCTAGAGAATGATAATGTTTTGAGAGATATCTGATATAATGTTATGGACCTATTCGGTCCATTACTTTGTTGAAATATGGTGTCTAAGGTGTTTTGTAAGTTCAAGGTGACTCATTTAAAGAGTTTCCAAATTTCCAGTTTTCCAACAGTACATCATTTCACTGGTGGGTTAGTAACGGTGAATCAGTAGGGTTGACTTGCAATGGAAGTTCACCGAATAGTGACTTGTGAATGGTGGATAGCTGAAAGGTATCCCACCTAGTGGTGATTCGCTGAACGGTGACTCACCAAATGGTGACTTGCCGAATGGTAACTCACTGAATGACCACCCATCTAATGGTTATTCATCTAATGGTGATTCATCCAACGGTGACTCATCCAATAGTGAGTTATCCAATAGTGACTCATACAATGGTGACTCTACCAATGGTGACATGTCCAATGGTGATTCATCCAATGATAATTCATCCAACGGTGACTCGTCCAATGGTGAGTCATCCAATTGTGACTCATCCAATGGCGAGTCATGAACAGTGTTTCAAACTTCTTATAGTGTTTCCCCTTTAATGTTGTCTTTGAAGTAAAACGCATTCAAATCATTGTTTTAAGGGATTTGAGGATGATTCAAATCCCATAAATTCTATCTAAATTTTTCTAAGGGTTTGCGTGCCTTTACTCTATCAAGAAACATAATCTTGACAAGATCTAGCTTTAATGGAAAATCAAAAAATCATATCTAAACCACTACTCCATATAGATTTTCAAAATGGCCAAGATACCTTACACCCTTATTATTATTTCTTGTTTTCCTCGGTATGGTATGCCCAGAGTTATTCCTCCTATAGGATTTGTACAATCAAACTGCAATCCTTGGATCATGTTCCCCTTGGATTTTTTTCCTACTGCATGCACACCCCTTATTTTCGTGCAACTAGGAAGTGTAAATCCGTCTTCAATATAAGGTATGTTATACCTCAATTATTATGGTTTCCTCAATCTGTTTCCTCCCATTTCTCCTTTCCATGTGATGGAATGTGATCTCCATGTTTTAAATAGAGCTTTCTCGGTTATTGGTTGGTGCGATGGTGTTGTAGTGTCCTCGAGTGAATGCAGTCGTTGTGGGAGAGGTGATCGTGGTCCATTGCATGGTCTGTTCTTATGCAAATAACATTGGAAACCTTTTGAGTTAGAGGATTCATTTCTTCTCTATTTAATTTACATGAAATCATAGATTTATCATGATTTATCCCATGGTATCATAATTAAATTGACATAATAAATATTTGAACCAGATTAAAGAATTGGAATCAAATTCTTATTGATGTTATTGCCTCTTGATTTGATACAAAGTGTGATATCTGTGATTTTCTTATTTATCATGTTATTCTTGATAGAAATTTTTAAATAATGTAAATATATGATTAATTTAAATTGATTGTATGAAGGATTAAATAGGTATATTAATGAATCTAGTTGTTATTGTTGTGATTTGATGATAATCAAATGGATGCAGTTATGCGTGATTAATTGAATTGGTTAAGGAAGTTGAAGCATGATTATGTTTGTTGATAAATGAATTCAAAACTTGTAAATTAATTGTTTAATTAATTTGAGATATCTTGAGAATCTTGTTTCTTAGGTTTCCTGTAGTTGGAACTTGTGATAATGAATCGGTTAATTCAAGATGGAATAAGAACCAGTGGTATGAATAAAATATAATGCCTTTGTAGGGTATGATTTTCCCACTTTTTATAAAGGAAAAGTACCTTGTTCTTTGGATATATGATATATTGTTATGTGTGAAGGCTAAATTCCTTGTTTAAGGGCCAAGATCATATTTCTATGTTTGTTCCTACTTCTTGTGATGTGATCTAGATATGAGGCTTGTGGTTGTGGGGTCTGTGAGGCCTAGATATCATGAGAGCCTAAGATGGTTGATCTTGGATGGATGTTGTGGTATGTGGGGGAAGGGAGGCCCAGTGGTTGTGGTAGAATTTGACACCTAGAGTGGTGAGATGCATCTTTTTATGCATGTGGGTGTCAGGGAGGGCACCGAAGATGGTGGAATGGGTTAAAGATATGCTTACTCATTGATATGAGAGTTTTATTCTTGTTGAATTTTTTGTTTGTTTATCTCATTTACTTTCCCCACTTCTTGATGTATCTGGTTTTGCTTACCCTCCATTAAAAAGAGGCAAAGAGGCATGGGGTATGGCACATGATTTCTGTGTTTAGCTTCTCGAGGATGGATGTAACATCCCAAGTAATTAATGAATAATAGATATTTTTATCTATGCCTATTAATGAATTAGATAGTGTTTTAGAGGCTTAAAATGAAAATAAATCCAATTTTAAGCATGGAATACACTAATATTTTTAAAAGATTGTTTTACTGCCTTTTAATGGAAAACCATTTATAAATCTATCTTTTGACAATTTTATAAGCCACGTTTGTCAAAATAAATGTATTATTTATGATCAGGACATCAAAATTTACTTTGTGTGAATTTTTGGTATTTTTTCGATAAAGTTCATTTTTTAATGAATAGTGAAAAATGTTGTATTTTAATTCAAAACCTCTTTTTAATATAATTTATTTATATGATTAGATTATATTTTGAATTGGTTTTAAGGTGAAATTAGAAAATATTTTTACCATAAAATCCAATAGTGGTCATTGTAATCAATTTCACGTTGAAATTGGACTTAAACTAGTGTCATTCTTTTGATACTTATTGTTTCATAAAAACACGTTATTTGCTCTGACAGCGGGAATTAATTATTAAATTAATTAATGCAACTTATATGTTGTGAATTTTTTAAAATGGACTTCATTTTTGAATTCGGAATATCAAATATATCTTAGGGTGAATTTTTGGTATTTTTCTGAAAAACTTCAATTTTTGATGAATAGTGAAACCACTAAGTGGTACTTATAAAAACTGATTTTTCGTTTAAATGAAATTTTACCACTTCTGTGTTTTGAATTTCAAAAATCCGACATACATGGTTGTAATTAAGAAGTAAAATTTGGTTCAATGAGATAAAAATAATGTTTTGGTGAATAGTAACTTATTAAGTTTTTAATCGCGATTAGAGGTAATTAGTGCAATTTAAGGAAAAAATGATATTATAATAAAATGAAAATACCTTGACACATGTCCTACCCTTATTGGATGTGTCATGGACGACCAAGACAAGCCATGGGTCAACTTGTGGACCCCATGGAGCCACTTTGGTTGGGAAATGACATAAATAACTTTTTATTAAATGTTAAAGTAAAAATGACACACACATGAGGTGTTTCACTAAAACAATTTTTACATGGGGTTATAAAATTCAGATTTTTGACTATAAATAGTAATTGGAAATATAAGAAGATTTACTACATCATTGTATTTTTTTTATAATTTTTAGACATTAAATAAAGTAAATTATGTATGACATCATGATGATGCAGCGATGACCTCATTATTTAACGATTTAAATAAAATGGAAAGATAATGTAATATATAAGACCTACACATGTCCAAAACCTATTGGATGAGTGGATTTCAAACCCTTATCACCTTATCCTCGAAATAAATCAATTTGGTACCTCTTAAAACCGAATACCATTTTAAAATAAAGTGACTTATCTTTACTTTCCAAGAGTGCCCCTCCTCTCCTCTTATAAAAGGCCCCCACCTATACCTCATTTCACACACTCCTCAAGCATTTGGATCAGCCATACCCTGCCCATTTACTCTCTCCACATCCCTATCCTCATCCTATAGGATTCCCTTTGGGCAGAATCCTTTCAAAGGAAGCCTTTAGGCTCAAATCAAAAAGGAGTTACACTTTTAAAGGTAATTCATTCTCTCTTGTTCATTTGTTTTATTTTGCTTCTCCAACCCCCTAAACTCTTTTTATTTACTTCTTTTGTAACAACACCAGTATCTTCAATATACTAGGATTTTTTTATAAGATTTATTCGAGCTACACTCTCACACAACTACATCAAATGGTTAAAGAACATACAGTTTCTGTGGATGGAGAAATTCTGCCTCCCGAAACGATGATTGTTCAATACTCATTTAACACCTTAAAAGGTGGACATTATGATGTCACTATTTTTATATATATATAATATGTTTATTCTTTCCTTAAGATTCTGTATTTTTCATTTATGGAATACCATTATTGTTTCCATTATGGATAAACACGATATCTTCATTTTAGGAAGTGCGGACTACCGCCCCCTGAAAGTGTTTTGATTCGTTAATACCATATGTGGGATGTGTAAAGGATAAAGTTAATGATATTATATATGTTATTATACTGGAATTATAATATACTCTTATATCATTATGATTCCATTCCAGAAAATATGAAATAGAAATGGAAGTAGCGTTCATGCGTACCTACGGCTTACCGTCTCCATGAACGGTGCATTTCATTTCTTACCTCTTAATGTGATGTAATATTATAAATACATGTATATGATGAATATATATGATATATATGTTATCCAAATCATTAATATCATTCTGGATATAATGAACCATTGACCAAATTAACAACATGTAAGTGTAAGAAGTCTATTTTTAACTTAAGAACCAAATACCGGCAAAATGAACATTATTAACTTAAATGATTACATGATGTTCATAACATGGTATAAAAGGAATAATGAACTTGAAAAATGTTCTTAATCAAGTAGATATTAACTCAAGTTTATTATTCAGGAGATTAAAGAACGTTCGGGTCAAGTCGGATACGAGGTATGGGACTTTGTCTCAATCTCCTTTCATTGAGGCATATTTTGTTTTATACACAACCTTCTTTTATACGATGTATAAACCCCTTTGAATTTTACTTTTATCCAAAAGTAAACTTTTTTATACGAAGCATTTTACTAAATGACAAAAGGGAATGTTTTTGTCGTACGTATGCGGCGACAATGACTTTTCCGCCGTCATGACCGTTATTTGAGTTTCGGCTTCCTCTACAAGCCATACCTTATTTTTAAAAGAAAAATAAATACCACGTTTTAATTTTCTTTTATTTTGGTATTGAAAATGGTTTTCATAATGTTTTTATATCAATGTGTTGTATTGATATCTTGTGATTGAAAGGTGGAAATGTTATGTTTCCTTTATGCATGTTTTATGTGATATGATTATGTTATGGTTCTTGGGAATTATTATGAAGACGGGTGGTTCCGTGATAAACTAAGGGTGGGTGAGCCCGTTATAGCTCTCCAATGCATTGGGAAACGCGAAGGAGTGAAACGTTAAGGTTTCTCCGAAGAGATTTAGGGAATATACTGTGATGGGTATTCCAAACGTAACCAAGAGGGTTACTCCCTACGTAAGAATGATATGAATGCCTCAAGTTACCTTTATGTCTTATGATTTCTATGATTTGTTCATGATTTTATGAGGTATGTTAAAGTGCCTATGTTTTATGGGTAAAGTATGATTTCATTCTTATGAATAGATGAACTCATGTTTCCTTTCCTTGTTTTTTATATAACCCATACTGAGCTTTTTATGCTCATCCCAAGTTTTTGAAATGTTTTTCATAGGTCACGGGAAAGGTACATGATAAGATGATAGTGTCAAGGAAGTGTCAAGAAAGAATCCATGTTTTATTTTCAATATGTTTCCGTTGATGGGAAAAATAATACTATCTTTTATTGTAACCACTTTGTTTAAATGTGGGTTGTAATGCATGTTTCAAGATCTAATTCTCTAAAACTCTAAACCTGAAAAGATCCTCAACGTGTAATCTTGTGATAACTCAAGATTATGTAAGGTTTAAGGTTGGGGCCTTATAGTTGGTATCAAAGGTTGGTTTAGATAACTTTAGGAGTTAGAATTATATGAAATGATTATCCAAAAGTTTTTTTTAATGGTCAAATTGAAATGATATAGCATTTAAAGATTACCATGTTGCTTTATCTAAGACATGTTTGTTCAGAATGGTTTTCCGCAGAGGAAATATGGAAGCAGTTCTAGGAAGGCATACGGAAGGAAATAACCTTCCGAACCAGCATCCTGAGATGGTTGGAATTGGAACTGAACAGTTTGTTGCAGTAATGGCACAGTTGACTCAAGCGATAAATAGTGGTGGTATCCATGCACGAGATCAGCCAGATCAACCGCAAAGGAACATGTCAGCGGTGGAACATTTCATGAGGCAACATCCCCCATCATTCAGAGGATCATCTGACGCTGTGTTAGCTGAAGGGTGGATTAAAGCACTAGAAAAGATTTTAGATGTCATGGGGTGTTCATACAATCAAAAGGTTAGTCTTGCAATTTACCGTTTGGAGGGTGAAGCAGATCAGTGGTGGTCGATAGTTAAAAACATCAGGGATGCTGATGAGATTGATGCTCTCGACTAGGATGAATTCAAAGGTATTTTTCTTGAGAAGTATTTTCCTAAGGTTGTTCGACTTATGATGGAAAAACAATTCCTGGAATTGAGGCAAGAGGAAGACTCAGTGTCTGCCTATGAAGAAAGGTTCACTCGATTGGAAAGGTATGCTCCAAATTTTATCCGAGACCTTGATAGTAAAATCAATCGTTTTTATTCAGGATTAAAGCCAAAATATCGAAGGGCTTTAGCTTCTCGTGAGTTCAAAAGTTATGAAAAGCTTGTTCGATGTGCTGAGAAGGTAGAAATGGAGTTTTCCGATGATCAAGTGTTCTACAACAACCACCAAAACGTATGACTCCCTTCCACGGAGATACCTTCAGAAAAACTTGATCACCGACTTGAAATTCCAAATCCTTCCTTCGATTATCAGCATAGCTCTTCTGCCTACTTTGAGCTGCTTTGATGTGATTTTGGATTACTTTCACCTTTTCCACCGTTTCCTCCACCAGTTCTGGGCCTACAAGTTTTCTTTCACCAACGTCATCCCAACAAGTTGGTGTACGACATCTCTTTCCGTATAATGATTCATATGGTGCCATCTGAATACTCAAATGGAAGCTATTGTTATAGGAAAATTCTACCAGTGGTAAATATTGATCCCATATACCTTGAAAGTCAAGTGAGCAAGATATCAACATGTCTTCTAAGGTCTGAATAGTCCATTCTGATTGTCCATCTGTCTGAGGGTGGTAAGCAGTGCTCAAATGAAGTTCAGTATCCAGGGATTTCTGAAGACTTCTCCAAAATCTTGAAGTAAAATGGGGATCATGATCAGAAACAATCGATAGGGTTACTCCATGAAGTCTCACAACTTCATTAATATATAGTCTTGCTAGACGTTCTAGGGGTAGATCTTCTCTTATAGCAAGAAAATGTGCTGACTTGGTAAGACGATCAACAATAACCCATATTTCATCATTCCTTCTAGGAGTCTTTGGTAGCCCCATGACAAAGTCTATCGTAATATTGTCCCATTTCCACTCCGGTATGGGAAGAGGTTGCATGACTCCTCCAGGCTGTTGCCTTCCAGCTTTCACCTGTTGACAAACCATACATCTTGACTATAACAGACCACACTTTACATACATTGTTAATACTTCAAAATTGAAGCACACTTATTACAACATATGACAAAACCACAAAGGACCGTATAGGTATAGTGTCTTTAGAAACTGGGAAACATAAACAACTGGTTCATAAATCTTATACAGTGTCTCCCATTTATTTCATCATATCTAGGGTCCCTTTTAGCATATTCTACCTAATATCCATCTTCCTGACCTGGGGAAAAGAAAACATAAAAGGGTGAGCTCAAATGCTCAGCAAGGGCAAATAAAGGAAATAAAAATCATATCATATCTTTATGAAAATCAAAACCTGCAAAAGAGATCATAATATCTTAACATGGAATAAATCATAGAAGTGAAAATGAGATCCCCATAATCATAACATAAAACTTGAAACTTTGTGGCATGCACACATAATCATGGAAAATCATTTCTTGTTAGTCATGACTCATTGCCAAGACTATCTTAGTGGACAAAGTCCCTTTCTGAACCGAGTTCACTCCTCGTTTCAGTCCTGTATCACTGAACCGAAATAACCTTCCGTTCCAGCCATATCTATCTCATGAGATATAAAATCATTACCCAATGCATTGGAGGGAGATATAGGTCCCACCCATCTTATAATGAATCCTTTCTTATGTGTGCCACATAATCATAAAACATACATCATCGCATAACACATGTAACAAAAATGGGATTCTTGAAACATCATGACATCATAAATCAATTCATATAAGATAAAGGAATTCATAAAAATAATTCCATCACAACATGATCAAATCAATGTAATAATAGGGATAAAAACAGAACCCTTTATTATCTTAGATGGAAAATAATTTTGAAAATCACTTGAACTCCATTCTTGAGGAAAATATCCTTTCTTCTTCAAAAACATTTTTCCTTTCATAACATGTCATACAACTTTAAAATAAAAGAAGTTGATTAAAAATAAACTTGAAAACTTGTAAAGGAAGCTTCTTTGAAGTAATGTTTTAAAAATCCATTCATGCCGTATAAGTTAAAAAAAACATTCTTCGTACTTTTGTCGGAAAAGTCAAAAAGTACCTCGTACGGAAAAACGACAAAAGATTCCTTTCATATTCTTTACTAAAAACTCACCTAAGGGTAAAATTGGATTTAAACTATTGCAAGTGGATGGAAACAATATTACATATTGAGGGAACATGGATGTGGATGATAAAATATACCTCAGTAAATACTTACGAATAAACAATCTCGGATAAAAATGAGATTGTGATATTTCCCTTACCTTAGGTCCGATTTGCTATGTTCGTGTCCGAAGCTCCTGTATAATGGTTTAAATAATGTTATTGACTTATTCCAGAATCATAAATATTTATATGATATCATATATGGTCATATTATTAGCTTCTTGTTAGTAATATTTCATTGTTACTTGTTACTCGGGTCTTTATAACTTTTTGTTCTTATGCGTTTTTTGTCGAATAAATTCTTATTCTTATCTTTAGGTTATAGATAATTCATTTCCAGAATGGTATTATTGTATTATATACCATATTCATTCATTCAATTCATTTATATAATCATTACAAAATGAAGATCATGTAGAACGAGTCGCATCACATCGTGGAGACGGTATTCCGTACGTACGCACGAGTGATGATATCATTCCTATGATCGTGGAATTGTATTGGAGTATATATATATATTATTTCAGTATCAATATTACTTAATAATAATCATATATAGTTACTCATTACACCATTATACCCATCCTTGTAAGGTGATGGTGGAAAATAGATTACACCACGGCGTGGAGACGGTATTCCGTACGTACGCACGCGCGGTGATTTCATTTTTCCGTAGGATGGATAGAAGGTGAATTAGGGTTGTTTCATATTTATAATAACATATCAGTATGTAAGTAATACTGATGTTATTACTTTATCATGAAACAACTAAAGAAGAAGAAGTTGAAGAAGAAAGAAATTGAAAAGATCGGTAATGGATATTACCTCTTCTTTGGAACGCCTCTTTGAATCCTCCACTTAAGGAACTAAGATTGGTCTTTGGAGAAGACCAGGACCTCTAGGATTATTCTAGGGAAGTGGAGAGGAGAAAATTGCAGGGGTTGGCCGAGCTTGAGTGCTCAAATTGGTGTGAGGAGGAGGGGGAAGAGGTACCCTTTTATAAGGGAGGAGAGGGGCACCTTAGGAATATCTCAAAATATTATTTTATATTAAAGTCAAAATCGGTTTATAATGGTTCCAAAGGGTCTTATTTCGAAGCTAAAGTGGGGATGGGTCGAAATCCTATCAACCAATAGGATTTAGACAAGTTTAGGGTATTATTTTAACCTTATCAATTAGATTTAACTCTAAGTTAATTAATTTAACTTTTACCGTGTCTTTTTGTTTTCTTTCACTATATGGTTAATAAACTTACTATAACATGCCAAACGAACCCCAAATTGTTTATTATTAATATATATATCCTTATCTAAGTCATTTGGCCGAACCTTAGATTTTTAGGAATAAAATAACAATTAATAATATAATATTTGATTTAAAAACTATTTTTTGTCAATTTTGACACTATTTGATATATGATTTTTTTGAAAGTCATAACAGAATTATATGTTCGAACCAAGTTGATTAAATCAACAATAATATATCATAGTAACCTAGAAAATTATTGGAATTCATAAAAAGTCTCAAATTACATTTATTTTGGTATTTATATTATCAATTTTGTCAATATTTCATTAATAAGATAATTACTGCATCATCTTTGTGTCATAAATAAATTAAATTATTTGATGTCTAAAAATTAAAAATAAAATACCATCATGTAGGAAATCTTTTTAGATTTCTAATGAATATTTACAATCGAATTTATATTATGTATAACCCCATATTAAAAATGATTTACTTATTAAACTTTGATTTTAACTATTTTAACCCTTCTTTAAATAAATTAATAATAAATGTCCTAATCTAATCCAAGTGGGCCTAAATGGTCATATTTTATTTCTAAGTTTGTTTTTGGTCAAATTACACTTGTCCAATAGAATTAGGACATGTGTTAGGGTAATATTAATATCATATTTACCCTTAGTTACCCTATTTACTATTAACCGTGGTAAAATAGTAAAAAGTTACTATTCACCAAAAAATTATTTTCATCTCATTGAACCACATTTTAGTCCTTGATATTAACCGTGTCTCTCGGATTTTTGAAATTCCATTCACAGAAGCGGTAAAATTAAGTTTTATGCAAAATTCAGTTTTTAACCTACCACTTAGTGGTTTCACTATTCATCAAAAATTGAAAGTTTTCAGAAAAATACCAAAATTTCACCCTAGGATAATTTCGATATTCTGAGTCCAAAAATGAAGTCCATTTTGAAAAATAAAATTTATAAAATTTCAAAAAGTGGTTATTACTATTCATAACGACTAGTTTTAATAGCATATTGTTGTTTAGTGAAACTCGGTATTGCGTACGACGCAAGCTATCGAGGAAGGTCGCGATTGCGTGTAAAGCAAGCCAAGCAAGATTCCTTTGATGATTTATATAACATAAAAGTCTCGGGTGTTACATTCTACCCCCCTTAAAAAGAATTTCGCCCTCGAAATTCGTCACTTTGCAACAAACAAATGAGGATACTTCTCCCTCATCATATCCTCAAGCTCCC
The DNA here is from genome assembly GCA_963277665.1 of Viscum album. NCBI lineage: Eukaryota > Viridiplantae > Streptophyta > Magnoliopsida > Santalales > Viscaceae > Viscum > Viscum album. The sequence continues at coordinate 1,622,111,486 of OY728150.1, forward strand.
ATGTAGCTTCTTCAAGTTGGTGGTTTCTCCATAAAACTTTCACCAAGCGAGTGGTCTTGTTTCGTAGGACTTTTTCGCTACGATCCAGAATCTCTATCGGTTGTTCTTCATAAGAAAGATCTTGCTCCAGCGGTACAACTTCTGAGCTGAGTACATGTGAAGGATCTGGTATGTACTTTCTCAGGAGAGATACATGGAACACATCGTGAACTTGAGAGAGATTCGGTGGAAGCGCCAATCGGTAAGATACCTTCCCAACACGATCCAGTATTTCAAAAGGACCGATATATCTAGGGCTCAACTTCCCCTTCTTTCCAAATCTCATAACCCTCTTCCAGGGAGATATTCGTAAGAACACTTTATCACCCACTTCAAACTCTAGGTCTTTTCTTCGGTTGTCGGCATAACTTTTCTGTCGACTCTGAGCTGCTCTTATGTGTTGTTGAATAGATCTGACCTTTTCTGCCATTTCATCAACGAGATCAGGTCCTAATAGATTTCTTTCCCCAACTTCATCCCAGCAAGTTGGAGTCCTGCATTTCTTTCCATTGAGAGCTTCATAAGGAGCCATCTGAATACTGGAGTGAAAGCTATTATTATAATAAAATTCCACCAAAGGTAGGTGTTCATCCCAACCTTCTTTGAAATCCATAGAGAAAGCTCTCAACATATCTTCTAGGGTTTGAATTGTTCTCTCAGACTGACCGTCTGTCTGGGGATGATAAGCAGTGCTGAAACTCAACTCTGTATCCAGAGTATGCTGAAGACTTCGCCAGAACTTCGAGGTAAATCTCGGATCTCGATCAGATATAATAGAAAGTGGTACTCCATGCAATCTTACCACTTCCTTTACATATATCCTGGCAAGCTGATCTAGAGAGAAATCCTCTCTAATAGCAATGAAGTGTGCAGACTTTGTAAGACGGTCAACTATGACCCAGACAGCATTATTGCCTTTGGATGTTTTAGGAAGTCCTGTGACAAAGTCCATAGTGATGTTTTCCCATTTCCATTCGGGTATGGGTAATGGTTGTAACATCCCCTTAGACTTCTGTCTCTCAGCTTTAACTTGTTGACAAACCAAGCATCGAGATACATATTTAGCAACATCTCTTTTCATGCCATCCCACCAGAAGTACTCTTTCAGGTCCCTATACATCTTCGTGCTTCCGGGATGAATAGAGAATGAAGAACTATGAGCCTCATCCAGCAGCTCTTTCTTTAATTCGGGGATGGGAGGAACGCAAACCCGATTCCTGAACTTTATTATCCCATCACAATCAAGGTTGAATTCAGGAACATTTCTCACCTTCTTTTGTAACTCGACATCTTCTTTCTGTGCCTCTTTAATCTTCACATGTATAGATGGTTGAACATTCATTTGAGAAAGATAAGATTTTTCCCCTTCCATTATAATTCCAAGATCCATCCTTTGTAAATCCATAAATATTGGATCTTTTGTGATCCTCATCATGGATAAACTAGCATGGTCTTGTCGACTTAATGCATCTGGCACCTTGTTTGCTTTCCCAGGGTGGTAATGGATTGAGCAGTCATAATCCTTAATCAGCTCCAACCATCTTCTTTGGCGCATATTCAGCTCCTTTTGTGTGAAAATATACTTTAAACTTTTATGATCAGTATAAATATCACACCTTTCACCATAAAGGTAATGCCTCCAAATCTTTAATGCAAAGATTACCGCAGCCAACTCCAAATCATGTGTTGGGTAATTTTGCTCATGAATTTTCAACTGTCGTGAGGCATAAGCTATCACCATATCATTTTGCATAAGAACACACCCCAATCCCTTCTTGGATGCATCACTGTAGATCACAAACCTTTCTCCACTACAAGGCAATGTGAGCACAGGTGCACTGGATAACCTTCTTTTCAATTCCTTGAAATTCTCTTCACATTCCTCTGTCCAGACAAACTTAACTCCTTTCCGAGTCAACTTGGTGAGTGGATTAGATAATCGTGAAAAATCTTTTACAAAACGTCGATAATATCCAGCCAAACCAAGAAAACTTCGGATCTCAGTTACTGTTGTTGGTCTTGACCATATTTCGATAACCTCTGTTTTTGCTGGATCCACAGATATCCCCTCTTTTGAGATTATATGACCCAAAAATGCAACTTTTTGAAGCCAAAATTCACACTTGGTAAATTTGGCATAAAGCTTCTCCTTTCTCAGGGTCTTCAATATAATTCTCAAGTGATCTTCATGCTCTTCCTTGCTCTTTGAATAGACAAGAATATTGTCTATAAAGACTACCACAAATTGATCAAGATAGTCTCTAAAGACTCTATTCATTAGATCCATGAAGATAGCAGGGGCATTAGTAAGACCAAATGGCATCACTATAAATTCATAGTGTCCATACCTTTTACGGAAAGCCGTCTTTGGTATATCCTCCCTTTTGACCCTTAATTGATGATACCCTGAACGAAGATCAATCTTGGAAAAGTATTGAGCTCCGCGTAGTTGGTCAAATAAGTCATCAATGCGTGGGAGAGGATATTTGTTCTTGATAGTGATCTTGTTAAGTTCTCGATAATCAATGCAGAGTCTCATTGATCCATCTTTCTTCTTAACAAATAGAACAGGTGCTCCCCAAGGTGACGCACTAGGGCGTATGAATCCCTTATCAAGATTCTCTTGGAGTTGCTTCTTCAATTCCTGCAACTCAATTGGGGCCATTCTATAAGGTGTCTTTGAAATAGGCAAAGCACCCGGTACGAGTTCTATTGAAAACACAACTTCACGATTTGGTGGAAGACCTGGTAATTCCTCCGGAAAGACATCATCAAACTCCCGTACAATGGGCATATTATTAATCGTGAGTTTCTCACCAACTATTTGAGATAAATAACCTTCATTTAGTGGAATCAATACCCATAAGATGGAAGAAATTTCCACTGGAAGGTTATGTTCATCCTTGCATTGATAGATGATCGTAGGTTGATCTGGAATATGAAATGTGACTTCCCTTCTTTGGCAATTGATATGATCTCCATGTAGAGAAAGCCAATCCATGCCAAGAATCACATCAAATTCCACTAAAGGAAGGATCACAAGATTTGCAGGAAGCACTTTCCCACAAACTTCAATCGGAGAAGAATTATAAACTTCTGATGAGATTGATGTGCCATTAGGTGTTGTCACGGATAACTCAACATCTAATTGTTGAGGTAATACGGTGATACCCTTAGAAAATTTTTCAGAAATAAAAGAGTGGGTGGATCCAGAATCAAATAAAACATTTTCTACTTTAGAGTGGATGGTAAGTGTACCTTTCACCACATCGTTATCGTACTCCACATCGCTGATAGAAATTGCATGCGACTTTCCTTTGTCTTTAGCCTTAAGAGTTTGTTGACGTCGACCATCATCATCAACCCTTGGATTTGGGCATTGATTGGTATAATGCCCCATCTCCTTGCACTTGAAACATTGAAGTGTAGCAGGTTCATTCTGTGTATCCCTTCCTTTGTTTGCATCATTAGACATCTTCTTCCCATTATCACGGCATTCAAATGCCCGATGACCTTCCTTTCCACATTTAAAACATTTACTTGTCCCTTTAAGACAACTCCCTCCATGTTTCTTTCCACACTTTGAGCATAAGGGAAAGTTCATCTTCTTTTCCGTGTGCTCTTTAGATTTTTCTTTGAATTCCATCTTCCTCTTCTTATCAAACCCATGTGACTGATGGGTTACTCCAATCTCCATCTCGACTTTGAGAGCACATCGAACGATTTCCTCGTAGCTATTGAAGTCCCTTATGGCTAACGCCCTTCGAAGACTTGGTTTTAAGCCACTAAAGAATCGATCGATCTTACTCTCAGGTTGGATAATAATACCAGAAGCGTACCTTGCAAGTCTGGTAAAATTTGCTTCATAGGTACCAACAGATTCATCATCCCTTTGCTTCAGTTCAAGGAACTCTTTCTCCATCTTTGTTCGGAGAATACGAGGGAAGTACTTATTGAAAAATAAGTTCTTGAACTCGTCCCATTCCATAGACTCAATTTCATCTCTTTGCCTTGTATTCTTAACAAGATTCCACCATTGATCAGCATCTCCTTCCAAACGATACACTGCTAGGATGACTTTATCATGCTCAGAACATTGAAGAACTGAAAATATCTTTTCAGTAGTACTAATCCATTGTTCAGCAACTAATGGATCAGTAGACCCGCTGAAAGATGGTGGACGCTGCCTCATGAAGGATTCAACAGAATGTTTCTCCCTCCTTTGTTCGTTTGGAAATCCTGCATGATTCATAGCTTGAGAAAGTTGTGTGAGCATGGCTACAAGATTTTGCATTCCAGCTCCCATATCGTTTGGTTGCTCAGGGGGACAATCATTGCATTTCCCATCGCATTCCGCATTAACACGGTTCCTTCGGGTTCCAGCCATTGACTAAAACCAAGAAGAATAGTGTGAGCAACACTAATTATAATAGGAAACCACATAATTCAAGAATAAAATTTTCATGCTTATGGTCTTATCCTAGGTTATTCATGGCCATTTCTAAGATTGTGTTCTATGCTTAGACTTATCCTTAGGGTTCTTACTAAGGCTTTCACATCCTAGTTTCCAAAGGTTGACTATACCTTTCCTCTGATACCAACTATAACGGTCTGGAATCACTCCCAGTGGACTATAGTTGATACCTATCAGGGCACTCCATGGGCGGCTACACCCCCTGGGCGGGACACACCACCATCCCCAGTGGAAGCCATTTCTTCATGAAGCCCTTGGGCGGAGAGCCATGCTTCGTCCAACGCTCACATGTGAGAGTTCCCAAGTATCGGATACATTCCTACCTCCTTTGCCTCTGATACCAACTATAACAGCCCACACTTTACATACATTGTTAATACTTCAAAATTGAAGCACACTTATTACAACATATGACAAAACCACAAAGGACCGTATAGGTATAGTGTCTTTAGAAACTGGGAAACATAAACAACTGGTTCATAAATCTTATACAGTGTCTCCCATTTATTTCATCATATCTAGGGTCCCTTTTAGCATATTCTACCTAATATCCATCTTCCTGACCTGGGGAAAAGAAAACATAAAAGGGTGAGCTCAAATGCTCAGCAAGGGCAAATAAAGGAAATAAAAATCATATCATATCTTTATGAAAATCAAAACCTGCAAAAGATATCATAATATCTTAACATGGAATAAATCATAGATGTGAAGATGAGATCCCCATAATCATAACATAAAATTTGAAACTTTGTGGCATGCACACATAATCATGGAAAATCATTTCTTGTTAGTCATGACTCATTGCCAAGACTATCTTAGTGGACAAAGTCCCTTTCTGAACCGAGTTCACTCCTCGTTTCAGTCCTGTATCACTGAACCGAAATAACCTTCCGTTCCAGCCATATCTATCTCATGAGATATAAAATCATTACCCAATGCATTGGAGGGAGATATAGGTCCCACCCATCTTATAATGAATCCTTTCTTATGTGTGCCACATAATCATAAAACATACATCATCGCATAACACATGTAACAAAAATTGGATTCTTGAAACATCATGACATCATAAATCAATTCATATAAGATAAAGGAATTCATAAAAATAATTCCATCACAACATGATCAAATCAATGTAATAATAGGGATAAAAACAGAACCCTTTATTATCTTAGATGGAAAATAATTTTGAAAATCACTTGAACTCCATTCTTGAGGAAAATATCCTTTCTTCTTCAAAAACATTTTTCCTTTCATTACATGTCATACAACTTTAAAATAAAAGAAGTTGATTAAAAATAAACTTTAAAACTTGTAAAGGAAGCTTCTTTGAAGTAATTTTTTAAAAATCCATTCATGCCGTATAAGTTAAAAAAAACATTCTTCGTACTTTTGTCGGAAAAGTCAAAAAGTACCTCGTACGGAAAAACGACAAAAGATTCCTTTCATATTCTTTACTAAAAACTCACCTAAGGGTAAAATTGGATTTAAACTATTGCAAGTGGATGGAAACAATATTACATATTGAGGGAACATGGATGTGGATGATAAAATATACCTCAGTAAATACTTACGAATAAACAATCTCGGATAAAAATGAGATTGTGATATTTCCCTTACCTTAGGTCCGATTTGCTTTGTTCGTGTCCGAAGCTCCTGTATAATGGTTTAAATAATGTTATTGACTTATTCCAGAATCATACATATTTATATGATATCATATATGGTCATATTATTAGCTTCTTGTTAGTAATATTTCATTGTTACTTGTTACTCGGGTCTTTATAACTTTTTGTTCTTATGCGTGTTTTGTCGAATAAATTCTTATTCTTATCTTTAGGTTATAGATAATTCATTTCCAGAATGGTATTAGTGTATTATATACCATATTCATTCATTCAATTCATTTATATAATCATTACAAAATGAAGATCATGTAGAACGAGTCGCATCACATCGTGGAGACGGTATTCCGTACGTACGCACGAGTGATGATATCATTCCTATGATAGTGGAATTGTATTGGAGTATATATATATATTATTTCAGTATCAATATTACTTAATAATAATCATATATAGTTACTCATTACACCATTATACCCATCCTTGTAAGGTGATGGTGGAAAATAGATTACACCACGGCGTGGAGACGGTATTCCGTACGTACGCACGCGCGGTGATTTCATTTTTCCGTAGGATGGATAGAAGGTGAATTAGGGTTGTTTCATATTTATAATAACATATCAATATGTAAGTAATACTGATGTTATTACTTTATCATGAAACAACTAAAGAAGAAGAAGTTGAAGAAGAAAGAAATTGAAAAGATCGGTAATGGATATTACCTCTTCTTTGGAACGCCTCTTTGAATCCTCCACTTAAGGAACTAAGATTGGTCTTTGGAGAAGACCAGGACCTCTAGGATTATTCTAGGGAAGTGGAGAGGAGAAAATGGCAGGGGTTGTCCGAGCTTGAGTGCTCAAATTGGTGTGAGGAGGAGGGGGAGGAGGTGCCCTTTTATAAGGGAGGAGAGGGGCACCTTAGGAATATCTCAAAATATTATTTTATATTAAAGTCAAAATCGGTTTATAATGGTTCCAAAGGGTCTTATTTCGAAGCTAAAGTGGGGATGGGTCTAAATCCTATCAACCAATAGGATTTAGACAAGTTTAGGGTATTATTTTAACCTTATCAATTAGATTTAACTCTAAGTTAATTAATTTAACTTTTACCGTGTCTTTTTGTTTTCTTTCACTATATGGTTAATAAACTTACTATAACATGCCAAACGAACCCCAAATTATTTATTATTAATATATATATCCTTATCTAAGTCATTTGGCCGAACCTTAGATTTTTAGGAATAAAATAACAATTAATAATATAATATTTGATTTAAAAACTATTTTCTGTCAATTTTGACACTATTTGATATATGATTTTTGTGAAAGTCATAACAGAATTATATGTTCGAACCAAGTTGATTAAATCAACAATAATATATCATAGTAACCTAGAAAATTATTGGAATTCATAAAAAGTCTCAAATTACATTTATTTTGGTATTTATATTATCAATTTTGTCAATATTTCATTAATAAGATAATTACTGCATCATCTTTGTGTCATAAATAAATTAAATTATTTGATGTCTAAAAATTACAATTAAAATACCATCATGTAGGAAATCTTTTTAGCTTTCTAATGAATATTTACAATCGAATTTATCTTATGTATAACCCCATATTAAAAATGATTTACTTATTAAACTTTGATTTTAACTATTTTAACCCTTCTTTAAATAAATTAATAATAAATGTCCTAATCTAATCCAAGTGGGCCTAAATGGTCATATTTTATTTCTAAGTTTGTTTTTGGTCAAATTACACTTGTCCAATAGAATTAGGACATGTGTTAGGGTAATATTAATATCATATTTACCCTTAGTTACCCTATTTACTATTAACCGTGGTAAAAATAGTAAAAAGTTACTATTCACCAAAAAATTATTTTCATCTCATTGAACCACATTTTAGTCCTTGATATTAACCGTGTCTCTCGGATTTTTGAAATTCCATTCACAGAAGCGGTAAAATTAAGTTTTATGCAAAATTCAGTTTTTAACCTACCACTTAGTGGTTTCACTATTCATCAAAAATTGAAAGTTTTCAGAAAAATACCAAAATTTCACCCTAGGATAATTTCGATATTCTGAGTCCAAAAATGAAGTCCATTTTGAAAAATAAAATTTATAAAATTTCAAAAAGTGGTTATTACTATTCATAACGACTAGTTTTAATAGCATATTGTTGTTTAGTGAAACTCGGTATTGCGTACGACGCAAGCTATCGAGGAAGGTCGTGATTGCGTGTAAAGCAAGCCAAGCAAGATTCCTTTGATGATTTATATAACATAAAAGTCTCGGGTGTTACATTGACACAAAATCAGCAATCTCCCTCTTCATGTTGTCCCACCAAAAATGTTCCTTCAAATATCTATACATTTTTGTGCTCCCAGGGTGTATAGAGAAATTGGAACTATGAGCATCATCCAGCAATTCCATTTTTAGATCAGGTAAATCGGGAACACAAAGTCTCTTCCCGAATTTCAAAATTCCATCTTCATATACAAAGTCTCTCAATCTCCCATCACTAACAGCTTTAATCTTCTTTTGGAATTCTTCATCATCGGTCTGAGAGCTCTTAATCATTTCTAGTAAAGATGGTTTGGCAACCATTTGAAAAAGCATTGATGTTTCACCTTCCCTGGTTATTCCCATGTCCATCTTCACTAGATCCATGAAAATTGGATCCCTTTCAATTCTCATATTGTTCAAAACTCCATGGTCTTTTCTACTCAAAGCATCTGCCACCTTGTTTTCCTTCCTCGGGTGGTAGTGTATCGTACAATCATAATCCTTGAGTAATTCAAGCCATCTCCTTTGCCTCATGTTGAGTTCTTTTTGTGAGAAAATATACTTCAAACTCTTGTGATCAGTACAAATCTCACATTTTTCACCATAGAGGTAGTGCCTCCATATCTTCAAAGCAAAGATCACAGCTGCTAACTCGAGATCATGAGTAGGATAGTTTTGTTCATGAATTTTCAACTGTCGTGATGCATAGGCAATAACTCTATCATTCTGCATAAGAACACAACCAAGTCCTTTCTTCGATGCATCACTATAAATAACAAACCCATCATTCCCCGATGGTAGAGTCAATATAGGAGCATTGACTAATCTTTTCTTAAGTTCTTCAAAACATTCTTCACACTCTTTTGTCCAAACAAATTTAACCCCTTTACGTGTGAGCTTCGTTAATGGGTTAGCCAATCGGGAAAAATTCTGGACGAAACGTCGATAATAACCTGCCAAACCAATAAAACTGCGTACCTCAGTTATACTCATAGGTGTGGGCCATTCTTGGATTGCCTTGGTCTTAGAAGGATCAACAGAGATTCCATCTTTATAGACAATATGGCCAAGAAAAGAAATCTCCTGAAGCCAGAATTCACACTTGCTAAACTTCCCATATAATTCATGCCTCCTCAGAGTCTTCAAGATAATGCGTAAGTGATTTTCATGATCTTCGTAGGTTTTGGAGTATACCAAGATATCATCAATAAATACCACCACAAATTCATCGAGATACTCCTTGAAAACTCTATTCATCAGATCCATGAATACAGAGGGTGCATTAGTCAATCCAAACGGCATTACAGTAAACTCGTAATGCCTGTACCTGGTTCAAAATGTTGTCTTCGGAATGTCTTCCTTCTTTACACACAACTGATGGTATCCAGATCGAAGGTCAATCTTTGAAAAGTATTGAGCTCCATGTAGTTGGTCAAATAAATCATCAATACGAGGTAGGGGATACTTGTTCTTTATCGTTATAGCATTGATCTCCCTGTAGTCGATACATAACCTCATAGATCCATCTTTCTTTTTAACAAAAAGAACAGGGGATCCCCATGGAGAAACACTAGGGCGAATAAATCCCTTATTACTCAATTCCTCTAGTTGTTTCTTTAGTTCGACTAACTCTACAGTGGCCATTCTATAAGGGGTCTTCGATATTGGCCTTGATCCAGGAATCAAATCAATGGAAAACTCAACTTCTCCTTCTGGAGGATGTCCAGGTAAATCTTCCAGAAATACATCTACAAATTCTTTCACAACAGGTACATCCTCTATTTGAACATTCCTTTCCTCACCGATAGTTATTTCATTCTCTTCCTCTCCAATAATTGAATTAAGTTGAGCTACTGGGGGTGGATCTAAATAAGAATTAGGTGGTGATGATTCTACTCTAAAGATAAGGTGTTCCCTATCATTATCATCAAGAATCGTAACCTCTTTCTTCTTACAATAAATCTTCGCATCATAGTCCGAAAGCCAATCCATACCGAGGATTATATCAAACTCAATCATAGGTATGACGATGAGATCAGCAGATAAAGAAAATTTATGTTCTCTAATGGGGACTAATTCACAAAACTTTGTTGCAATGATACTTCCCTTAGGAGTTTTAACTGACAACTCCATTATTAAATCAAATTGGAAATATCTAATTTTCTTAGCAAACTGGGAAGATATGAAACAATGCGATGATCCAGAATCAAATAATGCATTTGCTAAACTTGAGGAAACCATTAAATTACCTGCCACCACGTCTTTCGGAGCATCTACCTCAGCAGTAGTGATAGCATAAGCCTGGCCTTGATCCCTTGGCCTTTTCTGAGGTAAGTTCTCCTGACGCTTAGGACATGCATTTGCATAATGCCCCATCTCCCTGCAATTGTAGCACTGAACGTTGGTAGCTTCCTTATTCCCCTTGCAATCACGAGCTTGGTGGCCTTTTTCACCACACTTGTAACAGACTCCCATTCCCTTCAAGAAAGTACCAGGATGTTTCTTCCCGCATTTACCACAAGATGGATATTCAACCTTTCCCTTCTTCCCCTTATTTCCATTCCCAGATTGATCAGCAGGTCTCTTCTTCTCTTGCTTTGCTTTAAAGTCATAAGACTTAGAGAATTCCTTTTCGGTCTTGATAGCACATGAGACAATGTCTTCGTACGATGAAAAGGATTGTGAGACTAATGTTCGATGGAGAAATGGTTTTAACCCATCAAAGAAACGATCAATCTTACTTCTTGGGTTGCGAATATAATCTCCAGCATACCTCGCTAACCTTGTAAAGTTAGCCTCATACTTTGTGACATTCTCATCCTCCTTTTGTCTCAGACCCAAAAATTGCCTTTCCATATCTGCTCGATGGTCGCGAGGGAAGTATTTTTCTAAAAACAGATCTTTGAACTCCCTCCATTCCATATTTGATACTTCATCATCTTCCTTCATGTTTTGAATCAATGACCACCATTGATCAGCATCTCCAGTGAGGCGGTAAACTGCCATGATAACTTTTTCCCTTTCACTGCTCCCCAAAGACTGAAATATTTTCTCTAGGGAATTTATCCATTGCTCAGCTACTAAGGGATTTGTACTCCCATTGAACGTTGGTGGTTGTTGCCTCATGAATCGATCTAAAATTGATCCTCCACACTGCGGATCAGGGTGCTCCATACGGGTAAGGTTATTATTCATAACCTGAGTAAGTTGTCCCAGTATAGTGATTAGCTGATCGGCACCAGTTGCATCACCAGCCCCACTATAATTATCTTGAGCAGGAGGGAAATCCCTACATGGAGTTCGTGCATTGATACGGTTTCCATTTCTTCCACTAGGTGCCATTTCTAAACAATGGCATAAACTAGATCAGTTTATGAATCAAAATACATAATCCCATACTTATAAAACACTTAACATAAATTGAACTATTTATGGATATAATCCATAATCATAAGAATTTTTTATTTGAGGAAGTATATACTCATAATCCCTTCAAAATGATTTGTAAAGAAAAATGAGAGTTATCCTAAGCATATCCCCCGGGAGTGTCGTAACCAAGAGTGCAGAAAGGCCCGTTGTCGTGCACCAGTTCCCGTTCGAGTCTAGCTCAAAGCGGTGTTTTTGGGTTTTACCCCTAGGTACATCTGTGCCAGAGCCGCCTCTACCTGCTCGTATCCAGACAGGGATGTATTGCTCGGAAAACTCACAAAATCTCTACAATACCAAAATTCTAGGAAGTTCTTCTATACTAATCCTCAAAGTTCATCTTAGGTCTACGTGCTCTAATCAGAGTTTATCTAAATCTAGCTTCTAAGGTTTGTACTAAACTTCCTCTGATGCCAACTGTAACGCCCCGACCCCAGTTACCCAGAGTCAGTGCATTATTACATAACATTGGCATGATCACAAGAAAGATCAAATCTCGAAAGACCGATTGGTTTAGTAGCCTTGAAAATACTAGATATATTCATATGTTTTACATTACATCATAAAATGAAAAACTACTACAACAACATAATTTTTCCACAGTCCACACTATAATCCCCTCATAATATCCCTGCAGGTCATTCATAACTTACATCTTCACATCCTGGAAAAAATAAAACATAGAAAAGGGGTGAGCTCAAATGCCCAGTAAGGATAACAATATAGCGGAACATTCAAAAATAAGCATAAACATTTAAGGCAATGAATTACTAAAACAAAAGCCTTTTAAACTTGAACTTCAACATGGTATGGCAAAAGTAAAATGAAATAATGCCATTTACTTGTTCACATGGATATTCTACTAATCGAATAATCACATGCAATATCAATAACCACTTTCATAATGTTGGAATGCATAATGCCAGACTATCATAACCACATAGCCAAGGCCTCGTGCCAAGACTACAAATAAGATTTTGCCAAGGCCTTGTGCCAAGACACTAGTTTGTCTCATGAGACCTACCGATGCATCGAGGAGCTATAGCGGGCTCCACCCATCACATATTAAGTCCAATGCATTCCCATATGAAAAGGTTTAAACATAACATAAACATTCGTATTAAAACTAGCATACGAAATGACAATAATTTCACCATAAACTATGAATGGTATAAAAATAGCACATCCACAGTCAAACATATCACAAAACCTTCAATACAATATAGAAGTTTTGTATCATAATAAATCAACTTCAAATAACCGGAAAATCCGTCAAAGGATGTTGACATAGATGAAATCAAAACACTTTTTAGAGAAATATCTCTTTCTATTTTTGAAATAATTTAAGATCCATATAAAATAAAACATTTTCTTGAAAATATTCTTATAAGCTTGTAAGGGAAGCTTTGACGATTTTATAACGGCGGAAAATAACCGCACCCGCCGTATAAGTTAAAAAAAACATTCTTATCTTAATTCTGTCGAAAAGGTTAAAAAGCACCTTGTTTAGAAAATGACGGAAAGATTCCCTTATAAACCTCTTATAAAAAGTCAAACAAGGGTATAAATTACTTTAACCCATATTCTTTTAAATATTAAAAAATTTTCGAAATACATTTTGAAAAAACATGGACGTGGATGATAACGAGGTCCTAGTAGATAATTATGTATAAAGAACCTCGGATAATGAAGAGATTGTGAAATAACCCTTACCTTGTACTTTTCCTTGGTTGGGGTAGGTTAACCTCCTGTATAATGGTGAAATAATTGTTATTAAATTATACAATAATCATATATACTACTATGATATCATATATGATCTTTTAACATTGATTTGTTAATAATATCTTAGAATTATCGTCGTTTCGGGTGTTAACTTACTCATTTTCTTTTATATGTTTTGTTACATAAGCCATGTTTGTTGTATCTTATTCATATCCAGAATGATATCAAGTCCTTAAACATCATTTTTAAATCATCAAATGATAATTATACTTGAATGGATACGATGGAGAATGAATCTCACCGCGTTCGTGGAGACGGTAGTCCGTACGTACGCACGAGCGACAATATCATTCTTTTGATATTAAAATAATATATAAATGGATGGTATATCATATATACAGAATCATTAACATGTTATATTTATTATTTACATGAGTTACACATCATTATTATACCCATCCAAATAATAATATATTGAATAACAATTACACCACGACGTGGAGACGGTAAGTCGTACGTACGCACGTATGGTGACATGTTATTCAAAGGGTGGATAGGATAATGAATGTGGTTGTACCATATTTATAATAACATTACAGTATATGTGAGATACTGGATTTATTATTTTAGAATGGTAAGAACAAAGGAAGAAGAAGTGGAAGAAGAAATGAACTTGGAGAAGGGTGGTGAAATCATTACCTCTTCTTCGGGTTCTTCCTTTTGATTTGATCAAAAGGGCTCTTTAGGTTGGCTTTCTGATCAAAATAAGGCCTCTAGGTTGTAGTGAGGGATGTTGGGAGAGTATTTGGGAAGAGTTTGGCCGAACCAAAAGGCTTTGAAGGTGTGAATAAATGGGAAGGAGGATTTCCCTTTTATAAGAGGGGTGAGGGGCACCTTTGGAAAAGCTAGAGATATTAGTTTATAATAAATTCATAATCGGTTTACAATGGCTCCAAAGTTTACTATTCAAAGTTTAAGTTGGGGATGGGTCGAAAAAAATTCAACCAATAGAATTTAGACAGGTTTGGGTACTTATATTAACCTTATCTTTAAGTATTAACTCTAAGTTAATTAGTTTCACTTTTACAATGTCTCTTTGTATTTTTATATAATATGGTTAATAAACTTACTATATACATCCAAACGACCCCCAAGTGGTCCATTAATGATGAACCTATCCTGATATAAGTCTCTTGGTCGAACCTTATATTTTTAGGAATTTAATATCAATTAATAATATAATATTTCTTTTAAGAACTCTTTTATGTCAATTTTGACACTATTCAATAGTTGATTTTTGTGAAACTCATAACAGATTTATTACTTCAAACAAAGTCAATTAAATCAATACTAATATATCATATTATCCTAGAAAATTATTTTAATTCATTAAAAGTTTCATATTATATTTATTTGGGTATTTATAATATCACTTATTTTAATTTTTTACTATTATAGTAATTACTGCATCATCATTGTGTCATAAATAAAATACATTATTTAATGTCTAAAAATTATAAATAAAATATAATTATGTAGGAAATCTTTTTATCTTTCTAATTAATATTTATAATCTAAAATACAACATATATAACCCTATGTAACAATTGTTTTTCTAAAAGATATATGCTTGTGTCATTATTGTATTCATTTTAACTTAATTAAAATAAAGTGTCATTATCACTTATAAGTGGATCCATGGGGTCCCAAAATCGACCCAAAGATGCCCATGGTCGACCATGTATCAACCAATAGGGTTAAGACACGTTTTAGGGTAATTTAGTATTATTATAATATTATTTTTTAACCCTTATTTACCGGATTTACCCTTAACCATGGTAAATAAAATATTTACCGCAGTAATTATTCAAAATGTCTAAAAATAAAAGTTACTTATTTACACAATTTGAACATCCTGATTCCAAATATGGAATCCATTTTCCTAAATTCAAAACACAGAAGTGGCAGAAATTAATTTAAAATTAATTCCCGCTGTCAAAACAAAAAGCGTGTTTTTAAGAGATAATAACTATCAAAAGATTGACACTTGTTTATGTTCGGTTTAATTGTAAAATTATGTCCAATGACCAAAATTATATTAAATGGTAAAAATATATTCTAAATATACTTTAAAACTACTAAAAATCATAATTTATCACTATTAATTATTTTGATTAAAAAAGTTGTTTTTAATTAAAATTTAGTAATTTTCACTATTCATCAAAATATGAAAGTTATCTGAAAAGTACCAAAATTTCACCTTAGGCTAAATTAGATATTCCGAATCCAAAAATTAAGTCCATTTTGAAATATAAAATATATATAATTTTAAAAAGTAGGTATTACTATTCATAACGGCTAGTTTGATTGGTTGTTAGAACTCGGTGTTTTGTACAACACACGCTATCGCATTATTCAAAGAGAAGCGTACCGTAGAAGCTTGGGGTGTTACATTCTTCCCTCCTTCAAATAATTGTGTCCTCGCAATTTCTAGGGTATTACTGCATAAAAAGACTCGGGTGGTTCTTCATCATAAGTTCCTCGGGTTCTCACGTTGCCTCTTCCATCTTATGATTTCTCCACAAAACTTTTACCAGACGCATCGTCCGATTTCTCAGTACTTGTTCTCTTGTATCAAGAATCCTGATAGGCTCTTCACAATAAGACAGATCGGGTTCCAGTTCTAATTCCTCATAGGTGAGTACATGCGTTGGGTCAGGCATGTATTTTCTCAACAGAGATACGTGGAACACATCATGAACTTTGGAGAGACTTGGCGGCATTGTCAATCGGTAAGCTACAACCCCAATTCGTTCTAGAATTTCGAAAGGTCCGATGTACCTGGGACTCAATTTACCTTTCTTACCAAAACGTATGACTCCCTTCCACGGAGATACCTTCAGAAAAACTTGATCACCGACTTGAAATTCCAAATCCTTCCTTCGATTATCAGCATAGCTCTTCTGCCTACTTTGAGCTGCTTTGATGTGATTTTGGATTACTTTCACCTTTTCCACCGTTTCCTCCACCAGTTCTGGGCCTACAAGTTTTCTTTCACCAACGTCATCCCAACAGGTTGGTGTACGAAATCTCTTTCCGTATAACGCTTCATATGGTGCCATCTGAATACTCGAATGGAAGCTATTGTTATAGGAAAATTCTACCAGTGGTAAATATTGATCCCATATACCTTGAAAGTCAAGTGAGCAAGATCTCAACATGTCTTCTAAGGTATGAATAGTCCGTTCTGATTTTCCATCTATCTGAGGGTGGTAAGCAGTGCTCAAATGAAGTTCAGTATCCAGGGATTTCTGAAGACTTTTCCAAAATCTTGAAGTAAAACGGGGATCACGATCAGAAACAATCGATAGGGGTACTCCATGAAGTCTCACAACTTCATTAATATATAGTCTTGCTAGACGTTCCAGGGGTAGATCTTCTCTTATAGCAAGAAAATGTGCTGACTTGGTAAGACGATCAATAATAACCCATATTGCATCATTCCTTCTAGGAGTCTTTGGTATCCCCATGACAAATTCTATCGTAATATTGTCCCATTTCCACTCCGGTATGGGAAGAGGTTGCATGACTCCTCCAGGCTGTTGCCTTCCAGCTTTCACCTGTTGACAAACCATACATCTTGACACAAAATCAGCAATCTCCCTCTTCATGTTGTCCCACCAAAAATGTTCCTTCAAATCTCTATACATTTTTGTGCTCCCAGGGTGTATAGAGAAATTGGAACTATGAGCATCATCCAGCAATTCCCTTTTTAGATCAGGTAAATCGGGAACACAAAGTCTCTTCCCGAATTTCAAAATTCCATCTTCATATACAAAGTCTCTCAATCTCCCATCATTCACAGCTTTAATCTTCTTTTGGAATTCTTCATCATCGGTTTGAGAGCTCTTAATCTTTTCTAGTAAAGATGGTTTGGCAACCATTTGAAAAAGCATTGATGTTTCACCTTCCCTGGTTATTCCCATGTCCATCTTCACTAGATCCATGAAAAATGGATCCCTTGCAATTCTCATATTGTTCAAAACTCCATGGTCTTTTATACTCAAAGCATCTGCCACCTTGTTTGCCTTCCCCGGGTGGTAGTGTATCGTACAATCATAATCCTTGAGTAATTCAACCCATCTCCTTTGCCTCATGTTGAGTTCTTTTTGTGAGAAAATATACTTCAAACTCTTGTGATCAGTATAAATCTCACATTTTTCACCATAGAGGTAGTGCCTCCATATCTTCAAAGCAAAGATCACAGCTGCTAACTCGAGATCATGAGTAGGATAGTTTTGTTCATGAATTTTCAACTGTCGTGATGCATAGGCAATAACTCTATCATTCTGCATAAGGAAACAACCAAGTCCTTTCTTCGATGCATCACTATAAATAACGAACCCATCATTCCCCGATGGTAGAGTAAATATAGGAGCATTGACTAATCTTTTCTTCAGTTCTTCAAAACATTCTTCACACTCTTTTGTCCAAACAAATTTAACCCCTTTACGTGTGAGCTTCGTTAATGGGTTAGCCAATCGGGCAAAATTCTGGACAAAACGTCGATAATAACCTGCCAAACCAATAAAACTGCGTACCTCAGTTATACTCGTAGGTGCTGTCCATTCTTGGATTTCCTTGGTCTTAGAAGGATCAACAAAGATTCCATCTTTAGAGACAATATGGCCAAGAAAAGAAATCTCCTGAAGCCAGAATTCACACTTGCTAAACTTCCCATATAATTCATGCCTCCTCAGAGTCTTCAAGATAATGCGTAAGTGATTTTCATGATCTTTGTAGGTTTTGGAGTATACCAAGATATCATCAATAAATACCACCACAAATTCATCGAGATACTCCTTGAAACTCTATTCATCAGATCCATGAATACAGAGGGTGCATTAGTCAATCCAAACGGCATTACAGTAAACTCGTAATGCCCGTACCTGGTTCGGAATGCTGTCTTCGGAATGTCTTCCTTCTTTACACACCACTGATGGTATCCAGATCGAAGGTCAATTTTTGAAAATTATTGAGCTCCATGTAGTTGGTCAAATAAATCATCAATACGAGGTAGGGGATACTTGTTCTTTATCGTTATAGCATTGATCTCCCTGTAGTCGATACATAACCTCATATATCCATCTTTCTTTTTAACAAAAAGAACAGGGGCTCCCCATGGAGAAACACTAGGGCGAATAAATCCCTTATTACTCAATTCCTCTAGTTGTTTCTTTAGTTCGACTAACTCTACAGTGGCCATTCTATAAGGGGTCTTCGATATAGGCCTTGATCCAGGAATCAAATCAATGGAAAACTCAACTTCTCGTTCTGGAGGATGTCCAGGTAAATCTTCCGGAAATACATCTACAAATTCTTTCACAACAGGTACATCCTCTATTTGAACATTCCTTTCCTCACCGATAGTTATTTCATTCTCTTCCTCCCCAATAATTGAATTAAGTTGAGCTACTGGGGGTGGATCTAAATAAGAATTAGGTGGTGATGATTCTGCTCTAAAGATAAGGTGTTCCTTATCATTATCATCAAGAATCGTAACCTCTTTCTCCTTACAATAAATCTTTGCATCATAGTCCGAAATCCAATCCATACTGAGGATTATATCAAACTCAATCATAGGTATGACGATGAGATCAGCAGATAAAGAAAATTTATGTGCTCTAATGGGGACTGATTCACAAAACTTTGTTGCAATGATACTTCTCTTAGGAGTTTTAACTGACAAATCCATTATTAAATCAAATTGGAAATATCTAATTTTCTTAGCAAACTGGGAAGATATGAAACAATGCGATGATCCAGAATCAAATAATGCATTTTCTAAACTTGAGGAAACCATTAAATTACCTGCCACCACGTCTTTCGGAGCTTCTACCTCAGCAGTAGTGATAGCATAAGCCTGGCCTTGATCCCTTGGCCTTTTCTGAGGTAAGTTCTCCTGACGCTTAGGACATGCATTTTCATAATGACCCATCTCCCTGCAATTGTAGCACTGAACATTGGTAGCTTCCTTCTTCCCCTTGCAATCACGAGCTCGGTGGCCTTTTTCACCACACTTGTAACAGACTCCCATTCCCTTCAAGCAAGTACCAGGATGTTTCTTCCCGCATTTTCCACAAGATGGATATTCAACCTTTCCCTTCTTCCCCTTATTTCCATTCCCAGATTGATCAGCAGGTCTCTTCTTCTCTTGCTTTGCTTTAAAGTCATAAGACTTAGAGAATTCATTTTTGGTCTTGATAGCACATGAGACAATGTCTTCGTACGATGAAAAGGATTGTGAGACTAATGCTCGACGGAGAAATGGTTTTAACCCATCAAAGAAACGATCAATCTTACTTCTTGGGTTGCGAATATAATCTCCAGCATACCTCGCTAATCTTGTAAAGTTAGTCTCATACTTTGTGACATTCTCATCCTCCTTTTGTCTCAGACCCAAAAATTGCCTTTCCATGTCTGCTCGATGGTCGCGAGGAAAGTATTTTTCTAAAAACAGATCTTTGAACTCCCTCCATTCCATATTTGATACTTCATCATCTTCCTTCATGTTTTGAATCAATGACCACCATTGATCAGCATCTCCAGTGAGGCGGTAAACTGCCATGATAACTTTTTCCCTTTCACTGCTCCCCAAAGCCTGAAATATTTTCTCTAGGGAATTTATCCATTACTCAGCTACTAAGGGATTTGTACTCCCATTGAACGTTGGTGGTTGTTGCCTCATGAATCGATCTAACATTGATCCTCCACGCTGCGGATCAGGGTGCTCCATACGGGTAAGGTTATTATTCATAACCTGAGTAAGTTGTCCTAGTATGGTGATTAGCTGATCGGCACCAGTTGCATCACCAGCCCCACTATAATTATCTTGAGCAGGAGGGCAATCTCTACATGGAGTGCGTGCGTTGATACGGTTTCCATTTCTTCCACTAGGCGCCATTTCTAAACAATGGCATAAACTAGATCAGTTTATGAATCAAAATACATAATCCCATACTTATAAAACACTTAACATAAATTGAACTATTTATGGATATAATCCATAATCATAAGAATGTTTTATTTGAGGAAGTATATACTCATAATCCCTTCAAAATGATTTATAAAGAAAAATGAGAGTTATCCTAAGCATATCCCCCGGGAGTGTCGTAACCAAGAGTGCAGCAAGGCCCGTTGTCGTGCACCAGTTCCCGTTCGAGTCTAGCTCAAAGCGGTGTTTTCGGGTTTTACCCCTAGGTACATCTCTGCCAGAGCCGCCTCTACCTGCTCGTATCCAGACAGGGATGTATTTCTCGGAAAACTCACAAAATCTCTACAATACCAAAATTCTAGGAAGTTCTTCTATACTAATCCTCAAAGTTCATCTTAGGTCTACGTGCTCTAATCAGAGTTTATCTAAATCTAGCTTCCAAGGTTTGTACTAAACTTCCTCTGATACCAACTGTAACGCCCCGACCCCAGTTACCTAGAGTCGGTGCATTATTACATAACATTGGCATGATCACAAGAAAGATCAAATCTCGAAAGACCGATTGGTTTAGTAGCCTTGGAAATACTAGATATATTCATAAGTTTTACATTACATCATAAAATGAAAAACTACTACAACAACATAATGTTTCCACAGTCCACACTATAATCCCCTCATAATATCCCTGCAGGTCATTCATATCTTACATCTTCACATCCTGGGAAAAATAAAACATAGAAAAGGGGTGAGCTCAAATGCCCAGTAAGGATAACAATATAGCGGAACATTCAAAAATAAGCATAAACATTTAAGGCAATGAATTACTAAAACAAAATCCTTTTAAACTTGAACTTCAACATGGTATGGCAAAAGTAAAATGAAATAATGTCATTTACTTGTTCACATGGATATTCTACTAATCGAATAATAACATGCAATATCAATAACCACTTTCGTAATGTTGGAATGCATAATGCCAAACTATCATAACCACATAGTCAAGGCCTCGTGCCAAGACTACAAATAAGATTTTGCCAAGGCCTTGTTCCAAGACACTAGTTTGTCTCATGAGACCTACCGATGCATCGAGGAGCTATAGTGGGCTCCACCCGTCACTTATTAAGTCCAATGCATTCCCATATGAAAAGGTTTAAACATAACATAAACATTCGTATTAAAACTAGCATACGAAATGTCAATAATTTCACCATAAACTATGAATGGTATAAAAATAGCACATCCACAGTCAAACATATCACAAAACATTCAATACAATATAGAAGTTTTGTATCATAATAAATCAACTTCAAATAAGCGTAAAATCCGTCAAAGGATGTTGACATAGATGAAATCAAAACACTTTTTAGAGAAATATCTCTTTCTATTTTTGAAATCATTTAAGAGACATATAAAATAAAACATTTTCTTGAAAATATTCTTATAAGCTTGTAAGGGAAGCTTTGACGATTTTATAATGGCGGAAAATAACCGCACCCGCCGTATAAGTTAAAAAAAACATTCTTATCTTAATTCTGTCGAAAAGGTTAAAAAGCACCTTGTTTGGAAAATGACGGAAAGATTCCCTTATAAACCTCTTATAAAAAGTCAAACAAGGGTATAAATGACTTTAACCCATATTCTTTTAAATATTAAAAATGTTTTGAAATACATTTTGAAGAAACATGGACGTGGATGATAACGAGGTCCCAGTAGATAATTATGTATAAACAACCTCGGATAATGAAGAGATTGTGAAATAACCATTACCTTGTACTTTTCCTTGGTTGGGGTAGGTTAACCTCCTGTATAATGGTTAAATAATTGTTATTAAATTATACAAGAATCATATATATTAATATGATATCATATATAATCTTTTAACATTGATTTGTTAATAATATCTTAGAATTATCGTCGTTTCGGGTGTTAACTTACTCATTTTCTTTTATATGTTTTGTTACATAAGCCATGTTTGTTGTATCTTATTCATATCCAGAATTATATCAAGTCCTTAAAAATCATTTTTAAATCATCAAATGATAATTATACTTGAATGGATACGATGGAGAATGAATCTCATCGCGTTCGTGGAGACGGTAGTCCGTACGTACGCACGAGCGACAATATCATTCTTTTGATATTAAAATAATATATAAATGGATGGTATATCATATATAAAAAATCATTAACATGTTATATTTATTATTTACATGAGTTACACATCATTATTATACCCATCCAAATAATAATATATTGAATAACAATTACACCACGACGTGGAGACGGTAAGTCGTACGTACGCACGTATGGTGACATGTTATTCAAAGGGTGGATAGAATACTGAATATGGTTGTACCATATTTATAATAACAACACAGTATACGTGAGATACTGGAGTTATTATTTTAGAATGGTAAGAACAAAGGAAGAAGAAGTGGAAGAAGAAATGAACTTGGAGAAGGGTGGTGAAATCATTACCTCTTCTTCGGGTTCTTCCTTTTGATTTGATCAAAAGGGCTCCTTAGGTTGGCTTTCTGATCAAAATAATGCCTCTAGGTTGTAGTGAGGGATGTTGGGAGAGTATTTGGGTAGAGTTTGGCCGAACCAAAAGGCTTTGAAGGTGTGAATAAATGGGAAGGAGGAGTGCCCTTTTATAAGAGGGGTGAGGGGCACCTTTGGAAAAGCTAGAGATATTAGTTTATAATAAATTCATAATCGGTTTACAATGGCTCCAAAGTTTACTATTCAAAGTTTAAGTTGGGGATGGGTCGAAAAAAATTCAACCAATAGAATTTAGACAGGTTTGGGTACTTATATTAACCTTATCTTTAAGTATTAACTCTAAGTTAATTAGTTTCACTTTTACAATGACTCTTTGTATTTTTATATAATATGGTTAATAAACTTACTATATACATCCAAAAGACCCCCAAGTGGTCCATTAATGATGAACCTATAATGATATAAGTCTCTTGGCCGAACCTTATATTTTTAGGAATTTAATATCAATTAATAATATAATATTTGTTTTAAGAACTCTTTTATGTCAATTTTGACACTATTCAATAGTTGATTTTTGTGAAACTCATAACAGATTGATTACTTCGCAAAAAGTCAATTAAATCAATCCTAATATGTCATATTATCCTAGAAAATTAGTTTAATTCATTAAAAGTTTCATATTATATTTTTTTGGGTATTTATAATATCAATTATTTTAATTTTTTACTATTATAGTAATTACTGCATCATCATTGTGTCATAAATAAAATAAATTCTTTAATGTCTAAAAATTATAAATAAAATATAATTATGTAGGAAATCTTTTTATATTTCTAATGAATATTTATAATCTAAAATCCAACATATATAACCCTATGTAACAATTGTTTTTCTAAAAGATATATGCTTGTGTCATTTTTGTATTCATTTTAACTTAATTAAAATAAAGTGTCATTATCACTTACAAGTGGATCCATGGGGTCCCAAAATCGACCCAAAGATGCCCATGGTAGACCATGTATCAACAAATAGGGTTAAGACACGTTTTAGGGTAATTTAGTATTATTATAATATTATTTTGTAACCCTTATTTACTGGATTTACCCTTAACCATGGTAAATAAAATATTTACCGCAGTAATTATTCAAAATGTCTAAAAATAAAAGTTACCTATTTACACAATTTGAACATCCTGATTCCAAATATGGAATCCATTTTCCTAAATTCAAAACACAGAAGTGGCAGAAATTAATTTAAAATTAATTCCCGCTGTCAAAACAAAAAGCGTGTTTTTAAGAGATAATAACTATCAAAAGATTGACACTTGTTTATGTTCGGTTTAATTGTAAAATTATGTCCAATGACCAAAATTATATTAAATGGTAAAAATTTATTCTAAATATAATTTAAAACTACTAAAAATTATAATTCATCACTATTAATTATTTTGATTAAAAAAGTTGTTTTTAATTAAAATTATTAATTTTCACTATTCATCAAAATATGAAATTTATCCGAAAAGTACCAAAATTTCACCTTAGGCTAAATTAGATATTCCGAATCCAAAAATAAAGTCCATTTTGAAATATAAAATATATATAATTTTAAAAAGTGGGTATTACTATTCATAACGGCTAGTTTGATTGGTTGTTAGAACTCGGTGTTGCGTACAACACACGCTATCGCATTATTCAAAGAGAAGCGTACCGTAGAAGCTTGGGGTGTTACAATGTAGGTACCCCATGTGCTCTACCCATGTCCACGTACATAGCTCATCCTGTATACTTGGTCTAGCCTGTGTCTATGTGGGGGAGTACACACTATACAGGAAACCCTTTTACTCCCCCCATGTCCATGTACTTTTTGAATTACATTCCAAGTATTCAGGGAGGGACCACATGCAGTTTGATTGGGGTCATAGGTCGTGTGATGTTTAACTCCCTCTCGAAACTATAGCCACAACTTTGTGGGTCCCACAGAACGTGTAGATCTGGTTTACGTGTTGTGTTATGTAGGATTATCCAGCATCCCAGATCTGTGATCCCCACACCTCCTCCAATTCTCCGGCCACTAATTCTGGCCACGCCTTACCACAAAATACTGATTCTTTTCCTAAAAAACCTAGCTATCACTGATCAATATCTTTCAGGCCTTCAAACCACTCAGAAATTTGATTGTTTATCATTCTTCATTGCATGCTGAAGAACATGAAAATCAGGTATCTATATTTTCTAATTCATCATTGCTTCCATCATCGTACCACCATCACTTCATGATGGTCTTAGATCTAAGATTTCATATTATTGTGCCAAGAAACGGGTGTGAAATGATCAATTGATAGGGATTTGTGGATTCATGGGACAAATGAAGAATGCACGTGATAAACAATGAACGAGGGGAGATAAAAACTAGTAAATATTTGAGGAATGAACATAAATCGATGTTTATATAGATCTCAATCCATTTCCATTATAATGATAATCAAATACTCAAAAACCAAAAAGATAAATTCTCCTGATAAACCCCACAATCATACACATCCCGCAAGACAATCGAATCATAGATCAATCTGTTCGTTGATTAGTATGAATTAATTGTATAAATAAATAACAGGGAATAAATCCAAATAAAACACATGACCTACCTTGATTTAGATCAATCATTGAGTAATAATGAAGTTTTTATTCATTCGTTGGAGAGATCCTTCCAAATTGATGCACATCGATCGTCGATCCACAATTTGTTATCATTCTCCTAAGATAGAATCCTAGAAGCTCTCTCCAATAGTCCTCCAAGAATTCCAGGGTTATGTGGCTAACCCTGGGATTCTATAATAATAGTATTTTTAAAGACTGAATGGTCAATTCATCAAACAAATGAAAGAAAATAATTTTATTTAATTATTTTATTAATTTCTGTGCCCGTGATGACCTTTCCACAAATGAACCACACTGATTAACATAAATCCATGCGTGGGGTAAACCTCATATTTTCAACTCAATGGCCCATCAAATTTATGATATGGGAACCCATTTAGAAGTTATTTCACTATTTCAGGAAATTTCCATGCGCATTCTATTTAATATATTTAATATATTTCAAACATTTATTCCGGGCACACTGGGCCTCATAATTTCACGTTGTCTCAGCACCTAGCCACAAAAATAATCCATATAATATTCAAAAATAATACATGTAAAATAAGATACATTACATTCTACCCACCTTGGGGATTTACATCTTGAAAATCCAAAATAGGGGCTACTCAAAAAGATGTGGGTACTAAGCATTAATATGAGGCTCCCACTCCCATGTGCCCTCCTGAAAATTTTTATGTTTCCACCATACAAGCACTAAATAAATATATCATCCCCAAAGAATCATATTATACTGATCCTTGATCTATAATGGATACTAAGCAAAGTTCTCTTCATCCTCAATGTCCAATTCACCTTATTCAATAACATGCGATGGATCATGAACGTACCTTCTCATATTCAAAAAGTGGAAGACGTCATGTATTTGGTCTAATAAAAAAGATAAATCTAAGTGGTACACCACCTCACCAACTCTACACAGTATCTTTAAAGGTTCAATAAACCTCAGAGATATATTTTTTCCCCAACCAAATCTCAATAATCCATTTCAAGCAGAAACCCACAAGAACACATGGTCTCCTTCCTCGAACCCCAAAGGCCTTTATCAACTGTTAGCATAAGACATCTGACAAATCTGTAGAGTCTTCATCTTCTCCTAGATGATTTAAACCTTCCCTTTTGTTTCTTGTACCAACTTTGGGCCCACGAGTGCTGACTCTCCTAGGTCAGTGTAGAAAAGTGTTGACCCGCATAGTCACCCATACAAGTCCTCAAATGGTTTCATACTAATAGTGTAATGGTAGATGTTATTGTATGCAAAATCCACCAGCGATAGTTGATCCTTCCAACTATAGAAAAATTCCAACATGAAAGCTTGCAGAATTTCCTCCAAAACTTGAATGGTTCACTCAGTTCGGCTATTGGTCTATGGGGGAAAATCTATGCTCAAGTGTAACTGAGTTCCAAGCACCTCATATAATCTCTTCAACAACTGGGATGTAAAGCAAGCATCATGATCCAAAACAATCACTGATGGAACTCTATGGATTCATACTATCTTCCGAATATATATCCATCCTAATCTCTCAACTGAAATCTAATCTTGTATAGCTAGGAAGTGGGATGACTTGGTGGGTCCGTATATGATCACCCATATAGAATCGTGTCCCCAGGATATATGTGGTAATCCCATCATGAATTTCATTGATATCCCATCCTGTTTTCCTTCGAGAACCTCAATATATTGACACAAAATTTCTGGTACTTGGTGCTCAGCCTTCACTTTCTAATAAGTAAGGCATTGAGAAAGAAACTCTACAACTCCCTTATTCATCCCTGGCCACCAAAACTGATGTCATAGGTCCTAATACATCTTTTACACACATGGATTTACTTACAAAGGAGACATATGAAACTTTCTCATAACCACCTCCCTCAATTTCACTGGTACCATTGTAATTCCTTTAAAAATGATGCGTTGCCCACCATTAGAATATCCATTAGAAGCATGACCTATGGATATATGAGCATGTATTGTCTCACAGGCAATATCCCCAAGTTTTTCCTCACAGAATGACTGTAAGAGGGAGGGGGTAACAATCATTGACTGAAGGTAAACTACTCCATCTCCATGCAAAAAAGGATAATTGTAAAGAGGCCAACTGCTCTAACACCTCATTCAGTAACTATGAACCACATCTCATGTTGAGAACATTAGCTACCACATTCCCCTTCCCATGAGTATAAATGATTTTGAAGTCATAATCCTGGAGTAACTCTATTAATTACCTATGTCTCAAGTTAATATCCATCTCATAGAATATATATTTGATACTCTTATGATTGGAGTAGATGATAAAATGCTCACCCATCAGGTAGTGTTGCCACATATTCAAAGAGAAGACTACCGTTGTTATCTCAAGATTGTGGGTTATATATTTTTCTCATGTGGTCTCAACTTGACTAAACCATAGGCAATCACTACTTTCCTTTGACTCATAATGTAATAAATCCTGATTCTTGATGCATAGTAGAATACTACATACTCGACACCCTCCTCTAGAAATATCAAGATTTCAGCACTCTCCAAACTCAACCACAACTGCTAAAAATCCTACTGAAACTTCTCTATCTATAAAAAATGTTTCCCCTTTCAATTCAAATATGTCATGGATTTTGATAACCTAGAGAAATCAGATATGAATCTTTGGTAATATTCTGCCAACCCAAGGAAGCTTCACACCTCTGCCGTGCTCTTGAGTGTTCCCCAAGCTAACACTACCTCAACCTTGTCCCAGTCCATTATCGCTCCATCCACTGAGATAACATGTCCTATAAACTGGACCACATGTATCAAAACTTGAAACTTTGAGAGATTTAAATAAATTTTGTGCTCTCAGAGTACATCTGTAACCATCCTTAAGTGTATTTCATGCTCCTCCTCAGATGCTGAGTACATAAGGATACCATCGATGAATTCTACCATGAACTGATCTAAGAAAGGATAAAATATCCAGTTCATGAGCCCCATGAACACTACTAGGTAATTTTTCATGCCAAAGGGAATCACAAAGTACTCGTAGTGATTGTAACGACATTCGAATGTCATTTTCAGTATATCCTCATCCTGTACTCACAGCTGGTGATAGACTGATCTGAGGTCAAACTTCAAGAACTATCAAGCCCCTCTTAACTAATAAAATAAGTCATCAATCCTCAATATTGGATACTTACTATTCACATTAACCTAATTCAAATGCTGATTTTGCACATACAACCTCAATCTCCCATATGCCTTTTTGGCAAACAAAAGTGGGGCTGCCCAGGGCGACACACTGGGTCTAACAAATCCCTTCTTATGCAAGTCCACCAACTTCACCCTTAACTAGTGAAGATCTATGGGAGCCATCTAGTATGCTGGAAAAGATATCGGAGTTGTCCCAGAGTGTAGATAAATGCACAAGTCTATCTCTTAATGGGGAGGTAAGCATAGATCATCTTTAGGGAAGACATACTCGTACTATTTCACCACTATAGGAAACTGGAAACTCATAACATCGACTTCTTCAAGGTTCAGGCTAGCCAAATGATGGAAAATAAGTTTCACCCTCTTATGCAAGAGTCTATCATGTACTACCCGGGTCTCCATTTCACTAACAAAGGAAAATCTTGTTCCATCACTATAGACACACCTCACCCTTTGTCAAAAATAGTCGATCTGGGAATGAACAATAGATAACTAGTCCATACCAAGAACGATTTTGTAAGGCCTCTATGCTACATCCAAGAGATCCCAACCAAAACTCACACTCCTAAGATTTAGGTCACATTGTTGAAATAAGTGTGTGATCACTAAGTATTCTCCAATATGAGTCTTTAAGAGTAAGGTTCGAGTAAACGATTCAACTGGAATCTCTAAGTCTCAAATAATATATGAGGTGAGAAAGGTATAAATAGAACATGTGTCTATCAGTACTGTAGCTAAATTAGAAAAGACACAGATCATACCTCGAATCATTCTCAGATCCTTTGGGTTCTAAGCTTTGACTACCTATATTTGTCCCCTCCCCAATCCTCTAGCTCTCTATTATTGGAGTGGAACACCTAGGGGTGGTGGGGGTAACATGTCAAAACATCTACCCCCTCTTGCTACACTCCCAAATCCTCTTCCATGTCCACCATTCTATAGACTTGCCTTCTCCTACCATTTTCTATGTCTCGGTAGACCATCTATAGTTTCTCTATGAGTTATATCATGAGTTGGAGAATCTCAGGTGAGATATCCTCTATCATCACATAAGTAGAACCACCTCTCTCTAGGATGACTGGACCCACCCAATGAGCCCTGAACTACATATCCTCTATCCTAGGACCACCTCATGAAACATCTCCAATGCC
Source organism: Viscum album (assembly GCA_963277665.1). Lineage (NCBI taxonomy): Eukaryota > Viridiplantae > Streptophyta > Magnoliopsida > Santalales > Viscaceae > Viscum > Viscum album. The sequence continues at coordinate 1,622,141,559 of OY728150.1, forward strand.
CAGGTCCTTGGGACTGATGTTGAATCCTTGCTACCAAGGTCTTTACTCATTCTTTCCACCTACTGACAACTATCATCAGTAACTTCTTAGTCAAGAAACTCTTGACCACCAAACCTCACTCTAGGACCCCATAATAGGTAGGAATTAATAAAGGGATAAAAATGGCTCATATACCTCTATGAAGACCTCACTCAAAGGTTTGATCCCTAAAGAATTGATCTCAAACCACATTCATCGAGTACTTTGAGAGGTTGGTAAACCTCAATGAATACTCATCCACTGTCATGTTTCCCTATTGAAGTTGAAAAGGCTTCTAGATATGTACAATTCTCAGCATATCTAGTGAGAAATCCTATCTAAAAAGGTGCTCAAATTATGTCCATGAAAGAGCCTCTGCATCATAACAATGGGTAACTAAACACCACCAACTCCCTACTAATCCATGAAGAAGGCTTACTTCCAGGACCACCATTTAATCTATTGGTGTCCAGAATAGTTGGAAAACATAGTTCACCTTCTCAATATAGTCCTCATCTACATATGGTTTGGGCTCATCTCGAAACCTGATGGGTCTTTGTCTCTTGAACTCTTGAAGTGTGCTCAGCCTGTGCACCTTATTTTCTCATACAATGGGTACCATGTGCTGCTCTACAGGTGGTGGTATGGCTCGTGCTATGTGGGATTTTCCAAAATTTGATATCTGCAATCCATGTGTCTCCTCCACTCCTCCGACCACAGATTCTGACTACTAATTCAAGTAAAATCTTGATTCAGGTCCTGATGAACCTAACTATCACCAATCAACATCTTTTGGGCCTTCAAACCACTCATAAATTAGATTTTTCATCATTCTTCATTGTGTGCCGAAGAATATAAAAATTGGGTGTCTGTGTCATATGATTCATCACCTCTTCCATTGTCACACCACCATCACATTGTGTCAATCCAAAATCGATGATTTCATATCATTGTGTCAAGGAATATGTGTACAACGATCGATTGATTGGAATTTTTCAAGAATCGGGCCAAACGAAGAATGCCTGTAATGAACAATGAATGGGGGAATAAAAGCACAAGAAAATATTTGAGGAACGAACCTCGATCGATGTTTTTGTTGATATCGATCCATTTATATTATAATAATAATAAAATAATCAACAACCACAAAGATAAATTCTCTCAATAAACCTTGTAATCATACCCACCCCGTAATACAATAGAATCACGGATCAATCTGTTTTTTTATTTTTCTGTGTTCATCATAGAAATAGATAACAAGGAATAAATCCAAATAAAACACATTCCCTACTTCGATTTAGATCAATCTTTGATGATGAAATAAGTTGTGTTGCATTTTTTGGAGAGATCCTTCAAATTAAAAGCATGTCGATTATCGATCCACGATCTGTAGTCATTGTCCTAAGAGAGAATCCTCAAAGATATATCCAATGGTCCTTGATGAATTCTGGGGTCATGTAGCTAAACATGAGATCCTTTTATAATATTATATTTAAATAATAAATAGTCATTTCATTAAACAAACAAAACAAAATAATTTAATTTAATTATTTTATTCATTTCTGCACCTATAATGACTTTTCTAAAAATGACATGTTTCAACTAATGTTAAGTCATTCTTAGGGTAAACCTCAAATTATGAACTCAACAGTACCCTTATATTTCTGATTTGGACACCACTTTAGATGTTATTCCACCTTTTCAAGAAATATGCATAGTTGTGATATTTAATATATTTAATATATTTCAAACATTTATTCTAGGAATATCAGGTCTTGGAATCTCACACCCTATCAGTGCCTAGTATAAAAAATAATCTATATAATATTCAAAAATAATACACAAAAAATCTAAGATATTACATTTTATCAGTATCTTTGAATTGGTTAATGCAAGTTTGGTATATAAATTAGTTTTTTAAAACTTGTTTTTATTTGAATATGATTGATGAAATAATATAATATATTTATTTTAAAAATATTTTTTTTAGAAAATATTAAAGGTTTGAAAATGATGAAGAGAAAAGGAGTTCAGGTACGTTTTAAATCAAATGAAATGTGTTTTGATATAAAAATAGTGTTCTGTTGAGTGTGTTTTAAAAACTAGTAATTATTTTATATAATTGACTCAAATGAATTTAAATTATGAAATTTGATTTTTTTTTTCCAAATTAATATATATGATTTTGAGTTATAAATTTTGAATATATTTTCTTTGGTGGTTTAGGGTATGTTTATTTGTGTTAATGTATTTTTATTAATGTATATTTTTATTTTCAAGTTTGAAAAACTAATTTGATGTGTTTTTTGGTGATATTATATATTTGGATTTGGGTTGTTAAATTATGTTAATGTGGTAAAATTTAAATGTGGTTTTTTTTGTTAAGGATATGTTTGGTATAGATTTTTCTTTGAAATATTTTATGTTAATGGTAACTTGGTCAATTTAAACCTCTTTTTTATTTAATATAAAATTATTTTTTTAATATATAGTGTGGTTGGATCATTAATCCATATTTGGTATGAATATGTTTTGGGTCTATTATGGTATTTCTTCCTTTTCATAAATGTTCTAGTTTTTCATTACAAGTGATAGATGTCGATAATAGGGTGGTGAGCCTTCAGACACATAATACTCTTCAAAAGGTGGACATGGTTTTTAATAGTTTTTTTATATGGTTAATCATTATTATATATTATACTGTAATTTTTCTTTATCATGATCATTTTTCAGGATTTATATCTTGTTTTTATTTCAGTTGATATGATGGTGATGTGGTGGGTTTTATTGGTGAGGGGGATAAATATAACTATAGAAGTGGTCAGATGTAGTGTTAGTAGTGGAGCGATTGATGTGTATGGTATGAGAGTGGATGTTTGTGATACTCAAATATTTTTTCTACAGGATAAGGGAATTTATGTCTAATTTTTATTGAATTATTTTTATTTCTGTATGTGTATTGTATATATTAGGGTCTTGAATAAGTTATTTATAATGACTTGTACCTTATTTGACCCATAATTATGAGTTTAATAATAAGGATTCAAGTTTCTTACATTAAAAAGATCTTTTAGGTTAAAAGTTTTAGTTAATTAAGGAAACCATTGTATTAAATAAGAAACACATACTTACAATTTCCATTTTTTCCCATAAAAAATAGGATACTTAAGTTTATAGACATGTTTCATTCAGGGCACACATGCTTTATTTAAGGATAATTTCATTTATTCAGAGATAGATTTCATATAGATTTTACTCATACTTAAGCCCTATTAAAAACATTTTAAAAGATGGGATGAGAAAAAACATCTCTGTAAAGGATATATGAGAAAGGAAACCCATTAATCCAATTGAAATTCATTATAACCCATAAATAAGTTTTCCTTTTCATATAATAAGATTTGAACTCAAAATATTTGCTTAATTACTCTTGAAAATAAATTTATTCCGGGTTTTATATAAATTACTTTTTAAAAATAATAATCCATGAGGGATTTTAAGTAAAAAAACATGAAACATTTTCCTTGAAAATAAACATTTCACCCTTATGATATCATAATCATTATTTTAAATCATAATTTAATTTGCTTATCTTTTGAAATGGAAATAAATCCATAAAAATACATCAAAAACATAAAATATATCCAATAATAATAATATATGTTGGATTAGTGTATAAATTCCTTATTTTAATTATTAAAAATCATTTTTATGTTTTTTCTAATATATTTTATATTTTATGAAATATAACTCCTATTCTTGCAAATACTAAAATTTTCTTAAGTGTTGTATTGATTGTAAAGCTTATCCAAACTATCAAACGTGAGTCCAAGCACAAAAAATTCAAAAATTATCAGATTGAACACAAGGTAGTTGGATTAAATAAAATTCTATAGGATTGATCAAATTCCTAAGTGATCGACAATTATTATATTCTCACATTCTCTTAGATTGACCGCACAACAAGTTCAATCAGCCACACAAGCAACCTTGTGATTTCAATGCTAAATGGAAACGACTGAATGTCTATCAAAATATCAAAAAGTATTTTATTGGCCACATGATGAAATCATAGAATCTATAATATTTTAATTGAACACAATTTGATTAAAAGGGACCATATGAGAATTTTGGGCTTCTAGAAAATGTGATGAAGTGACCACGTGACTTTTTGAAGAAGTTGTAGGATGACATCAGAATTTGAAAATGTATGTGACTGATTGTAAGTTAAATTCATCAATTATAAGATGAAAATGATCGATCGTATATATATTTCAAGAGATTTGATCATAATTCTCACAAACTACTGAAACTATTATTGATGATGGTGTGGAATACTTAAAGAGAAGGTATATAAAAGTGGGTATTATATTTTTAAATATAATATATCAAACAATTTTATTTATAGAATTAAATGATGGTTAGAAAAATTTAAAAATCTTGGATTTCATGTCAAGTGTGAATATTTTTAATGATAAGTTATAAATAATTATTTTAATAGAAAGTATTTTTTTTTAGTGGTGATTGAACTCAGAGAAAAAAAAATGTATACATAAGAACAGAGAGTATAATTTTTATGAATAAGAACAAAAGGTATCCACTCTATTAATAATTAAACTTCATTGAAAGATTTTGGAACATATGTTTCCTCACATATCATTGTTGAATCAAAATATAAACTCAGAGAAGAAAATTTTATCTACAAAATAATAGAACACATCCTCTACAACCTAGTCTTTTCTATTCTCTAAATTTATTCATTTTACACTTTTTGTGTTTTATTATCTTTTCACTGCATATCATTTAATCACTTTATCTTGTTCTATTTTAGATAGTATGGTATACTCTATAACATCCTATCTTATTATTTGTAATCCCACAAAAACTATGGAAGAGGAATTATATCCTTGACCATCAATGTTCAGTTGTATGTAAAACCCCATCCAAGTTATGGATTAAGTTTATTATTTAATAAACTCATCTTGGTAATAGGTGATTTGCAAGTTAATAGTATTAGGTCTTGGATTAAAATTGAGCCTATTTTATTTTTATTCCACTGTGATTCAAAGTTTGTATTACCCTATTTTCAAAAGGTTTTTAAAATATGTTTAACAAAACTATACTTTTTTAGTTCTCTCTTACTTTTTATTATTCTACTATTTAAAGAACATTGAGTAATCTCAAAAACATATAATAATCCTTAAATTATTCAAGATGAGTTTTGATCAAGATTCCTAGAGGTTATTCAAAATGGTGAATTATATATACCTACAGTATTAGTTAACTGTACATTTTTTAAAGTGGGGGATTTAATTTTATAAATTAATTTTAACAAAAAATTTAATTTGAAACTCAATTAACCAACTCTTTAGTTCTCCAATTTAACCAAAATTGTAAAGACCCCAACCCTAGTATCTCTAAGTCAGTGGCTACTTTATTACATTGGAACTAAATACATGGGATCAAATCCTGAAGGTTCAAATAGTTTAGTATTCTTAGTAAACTAGATATATACTTGAATATCATATTATATTTGAAAACATAAAATGCAAAATATAGTGAAAGTATATAAAGACCCAGATTTTCCATGTAATTTTTTTTAATTATATGGGAATATTAAGAGTCCGCGAAAATTTACGGTGTGTGATTCTGAGGCTTGGAATGAATTTCTGAACTTTTTTAAGTACGTTCAGCAAACATGCGAGCGGGTTTTATAAATTTTGAACTGGTGCTTGGAATTGAAATCTGAGGGTACCGTTGAACTCACAGTGCTGATATTCACTTAATGAGATCTTCACCTCTACCACAGTTGTTTGAAGGTGAAAGTTAGTTTTCGTGTTTTTCGTGGATATAAAAATAAAATAAAAAAACTTTTATTTTAATTTAGAAACCACTTTTTTAGAGTTATGGAGGTGGGGACCATCTGGGATAGAAAACCCCCATTTTGAATCTTAGTGGTGGGGACCACCCGAACCCCTCTTAATGGGGTAAAACCTTTAAGCTATCCATTTAATTAATTGAGAGAACTACAATTAATTAAATGTGTCGACTTTAATTGTGCTAATGTGGAATTAAATTGATAAACCTATTTTAATTTATATTGGATCCTCTTTACCTTTAGGAGGATTGGTTGGAAAAGGAGAATTTGGACAGTGCCTTGGAGAACTTTGGAGAAACATTTTCTCCAAAAGAAGAACGCCCTCTCCAATGAAGAACAGACTCTAGAATCAAAGAATGAGGATGACGCATGAGCCCGGATCGGAAGCATCTTGCGGAAGTGATGAACACCGACGTCACTATCCCCAATGACTTCATCTTCTTCCTCGCGAAATCTTCCAATGACCAATTGAGGAAGGTTTTATTGTTGTTTTGAATACCCCTTACCCTTCCTTGACGTTCTTCATGATTCAAGAACGAATAATCCGCTTGCTACCATTCTAATGCAGAGGGTTCGGGCCAAACAAACATGGTCTGAACTCTCTACAACCTTTAGGGATTGTGGTGGTTTTAAATCAATGGCGACATCCTGATACGAGTGTGGATGTCTGCAGAATGAGGAATGAGACATCGGGGCATGCCCAGTGACCCGAAGAACGTCCTCGGTGACTGTGTCGGTGACCGACACCGGTGGGGCTCAGGAACGGTTACTGGCACTCCGGTCGGCTGCGACGGCAGCGGCGGCGTGACCACGCCACCGAAGAAGGGTCGATGCTCGTCATCTGCAGTGGAGCAGAGGCAGCGGCCGACGCACGACCGGCCACACGAAGTGGAGGCAGCAGTGCACGTCTACACCATCGGGCGTGCGGGAGCCAAGGCGGCGAAGGCAGGGTGGTCGGCTCACTATCATCCACAGGTGAGGGTGTGGGGCATGACCACGCCACGCAGAGGAGGCTGGCCATCCAGCCAACTGAGGAGCCGAGCGGGCCACACAGTGCAGGCCACCCAGGGCAGGCTGCCATCGCGGGCTGCCCCAAGGGCCGCACCATGGGCCGCACTGCTGGCACCCAGCGGTCTGCCCAGAAGTACACACCAGCGGGTCGGGCCACGCTCGCAGGTCGAGTCGGACCTAACACTGACCAGTTTCGACCCTTTTCACTCTTTCGGCTATACCTTGAGCTATGGGCATCCATTTGAAAAACCATCTATGGTTCCGGAAACCATGGATCGAGATGGTACTTTTGTTATACCCCACTTGAGTTTTGGATAAAGTTTAGGTACGGCCGAGTTAGATCGAATACAAATCCATTCGGTCCCTCAGGACTACAAGGCTAATAACTTACAGACCGAGCGTCCGATCAACGCACCTTCTGTTGCGTTGAGACCCCTTTTATGTGGTGGTACTTTGGAATACTTCTTCGTGGGACTTAGTGGTAGTTGGAGTATCGACCTGCATCTTGAGGATCAGACCCTCCTGGAATCAAGTGATCTTTGTGCGGGAACACTGTAACTCATTGTAACATGAGAAAGAGATCCTATGTGGGTCTGTGCTTAGGGATCCTATGTGGTTCTGTGATTTGGGATTCTATGTGGGTTTGTTTTTTAGAGTCCCACTTGGATCCTATCCATTAAATCCATGTGGGACTACTCTAGGATCCCACGTGGGTCTACTATACTTAGATCCTACATGGGTAGGATGATTTAGGATCCTAAGTGGGTCTACCACTTAACAGAATAAGATGATTCAGTAGTTACATCTAATCATCTTTACTACCTTACCAAAGTTATACCTAGTGTGAGCTGAGTCATTACCTTTGTGGTAATCTTATGTGTGGTGTAACTTTCTGGTACTTACCTTCATGGTGAAACCTTTGCGGTGATACCTTAGTGATATTATTCTGAGTGGAGTACCTTTGTGGTACTTAGCTTCATGGTAATACCTTCATGGTAATACCTTCATGGTATTCCTCTATGTGGTGTTACCTTTCTGGTACTTACCCTTGTGGTGTTACTTTCATGGTATTCTTTCCTTCGTGTAATAGGTGTACTTTGGCTAAGAGTTGGGCCTTGTATTTCCTCAAGAATGAGATGGGTATACTTTATCACTTAGGTATATGTATAGGAATATACCTATGTAGGGTTGACTGTTGTTTCCATGATTTTTGGTTTATCCTTTGCGGATTTTGTGATACCTTCGAGGGTCTCGAGGTCCCTACTGAGTATCATTATACTCACCCCTGCATGGGCTACGCCTACACCTTGTTGTGTTTGGTGCAAATGACGGATAGTGCTGACTGAGGATGAGAGTACCAGGACTGGAGGTAGCTCGGAGGTTGATATTAGATGAGGCGTACCATAGAGAAGACTGTTCGAGAACTATACCTACCCTTCATGTAAGATCCTTGGAGGGTGTTCAAAGGAGATATTTTAGTTTACTTGTACTTTTTAGTTTTCTTGTACTTTCCAGTTGGGCTTGTATTTTGGCCCCTTTTACTTATTGTGCACACTCTTTTTACTATATAGTTTACCTATGTTTGTATCCTTCTGTTTTCTTGGTTTCATGTGTTTACATGTTATAAAGGTAATGACTTCCCGTTTTTAGAGAATACTTCTTTCAGAGCTAGTCGCCAGCCCCTGGCCTATGGAAGGCGGGCTTGGGGTAGTCACGGCACGGGCCCTAGGGGATGGGTCATGACAAATTTGTATCAGTTGAGTCGGTTATACCGTAGAAAATTGGACTCTGGTCTTTTTATCAGAAATAGTGTTTAGTGTATTGAGTGTGGTTATCAGTTTAGGGAATCAAGTGTTGGTGCAGCGGCAGATGTATCCATACACCAAGACCCTAACTTTTGGTTTCTGACTCAGTGCATGAAAACACTGATCGAGTGCGTGTTTCGAAAAGTTTTCTTTCTAATATTTTTGAGTCATCTCACCAGGTATAACTTATTGACTGTGGTGCACCTATTTCTTTTTAGGATGCCTCCATGTAGACAGCCATCTAGGGTTCTGAGTATAGTATGCGATAATAGGCCATTGAGCGACGAGGCCTCGGTGTAGGGCCCTTTATCAGTAGAGGCACCATCGGAGGCACCAGTGGTATAATTACCCATTGGGCCACTGAAACCACCAGTCCTAGCAGTAGAAGGTGCACACTACTTGAGCACATTGCATGACTTCCAGCGCCAAAGGCCACCCAGGTTCAGGGGTGAGATGGATCCACAGGCAGCTGAGGATTGGTTTGAGGCTATGGTGAGAGTCTTCCAACTGGTAGGGACACCAGATGATCTCATGGTGATCCTTGCTGCCAATCTTCTACAGGCAACAACAGGTAGATAGTGGAGCTTGATACTCTAGGTTCACAACGAGGTGACACTTCTTTGGGCAGACTTTGAGATCTTGTTTTAGGTAGAGTTTGTCCTAGTGACCCTTCCTATAGTGCGCATACATGAGCTTATTTATCTACAGTAGGGCAGCATGACTGTGGCTCAGTACTCAGTAAGATTCACCAACCTCTCATGCTACTCCACTAATATGGTGTGGGACCCATTCTTCTGGGATCGGACCTTCGAGAAGGTACTCAAGAGGGATATCAGGGCTTCGATGATTTCTCTCAGCATCCCGACTCAGGTAGGGGTGTTAGAGCGATCCCTCTTAGTAAAGAGTTTTCTTGCTGAGCAGTCACCAACAGCGAGACCCCCCACCGGGTGTCACGTAGTGGAGTCTTCTGTAGCAGGAAATAGACAGATGTCGCAGAGGTCCAAGAGGACCAGACCTGCAGTAGGACGACCAAAGGATTCAGGGTCGGTTGTGCGAGGCACCCAGGATAGAGCTAGTCATGCGAGGAGTAGATAGTGTTACGCATGTGACAGGTAGGGTCACATGGCTCATGACTGTCCAACCCACCATACGGACAATCAAAATATGGTCGAAGGACTGCTTAGGAAGAGACATAGGTTCGACTAAGGAGGTCTGTAGGGAGCAGGTAGATGTTGCAGAGGAGCCGGTCGTGTAGTTGGCGGTGGGAGACGATTCAAGATGTTACTTCCACCACGACCAGGTGGTCCACCCAGACCACAGGGAGCAGGTGGACAGGGGTGATCTTAACTCCAGGAAGTTGAGACCTACGAACATAGACCTCTAGAGATAATATGAGGTATGATCTGTGTCTACTCCACCTTAGTTGTAGTGATTTTAGACATAGGTTCCAGTCATTCTTTTATTTCCACTACCCTCGTTCGGAGCTCAGAGATTACAGTGGATCTATTCGCTCAATCCTTACGATTATAGAATTCTATAGGAGAGGATTCTATGATTACACACTGGTGTTAGTAGTGTGATATTACTCTAGGAGGTGAGAGCTTTGACAGGGATCTCCTACTAGCAGCGTCGAGGCCTTACGACGTCATCTTGAGTATGGACTAATTATCAATATTCCATGTTCATATTGACCGTATTAGGAGAAAAGTGCGGTGTGTCCACACTGATGGGACTAAGTTTACCTTCACCAGTGAGAAGGGAGCCTTTGCAGCATAGGATGTACTTACCCGAAGGACAGTTCATCCGATCACTCATCTGTTGTCTAGCCTTACCCTCGGAGAGTTTAATGTGGAGGGTCTGATTTATCCTATAGTGGTGGACCAGTATGCGGATTCCTTCACTGATGATTTTTTAGGTCTACCTCCTTGCAAATAGGTGGATTTTTACACTGATATGTACCCTGAGACGACACAGATATCTACACCAGCATATCGGATGCCTCCCGCAGAGCTTAGTGAGCTACGGATATAGCTAGAGGACTTACAAGGGAAGGGATTCATCTGGACCAGTTTTTCTCCTTGGGCAGCCCTGATTTTGTTCACAAAGAAGGCGGATGGGAGCTTGAGACTTCGTGTTGACTATCGGCACCTGAACCAGGTGACTGTGAAGAATAGGTACCCACTCTCGAGGATTGAATACCTATTTGATCAATTGAAGGGAGAACAGTGGTTCTCGAAGATAGACCTCAGATTAGGCTATCACCAGCTCATAGTACGAGACGAGGATGTGCAGAATATGGTTTTCAGATGTCGGTACGGCAATTATGTGTTTTTGGTCATGTCGTTCGGCATTACCAATGCTCCAGCAGTGTTCATGGGACTCATGAACAGGATCTTTTATCCATACCTTGATCGCTTTGTAGTAGTCTTCATCGATGACATTCTGATCTACTCAGCTATCAAGGAGAAGCATTCCTATCCTTTGTAGATAGTTCTGGACACACTCCGAGAGCACCAACTTTATGGTAATCTCTCGAAGTACCAGTTCTAGATCTCAGAGGATCACTTTCTGGGACAAGTCATCTCGGAGGCTGGAGTTTCAGTGGATCCATTGAAGATTGAGGCGGTACTTTCTTGGAAGCCACCCAGGAGTGTAACGGAGGTATGGAGTTTCCTAGGATTGGCTGGATACTACTGAAGGTTTGTGCCAGATTTATTCAGAGTTGCAGCACCTTTATCAGTGTTGAAGAATAAGGGGCAACCCTTTCTGTGGTTGAAGAGATTCCAGTGGAGTTTTCAGAAACTGAGGCTGAGGCTGACCAGTGCCCCCATCTTGAGGCTTCCGGAGGAGGGCATTAGGTATGTAGTCTACTACGACACATCAGGTACAAGGCTCGTATGTGTCCTGATGCAGGAGCAAGCAGTTATCGAATATGGTTCTCATCAACTGAGACACCATGAGCAGAACTACGCTACCCATGACCTGGAGTTAGTAGTTGTGGTATTCGCATTGAAGATTTGGTGACATTACTTGATGGGTGAACATTTTATAGTCTAATATGATCACAAGAGTTTCAGTTATATCTTCTCTCAGAAGAACCTTAACCTGAGGCAGCGATGTTGTCTTGATTTTCTCCAAGACTATGACTTAGAGATAGTCTATACTCCTGGGAAGGAGAACGTTGTAGCAGATGCACTCAGTAGAAGATCTGGCATACAGTTTCTAGGTGAGGCGACGGAGTAGCTGACCGCTTTACAGATATCCTTTTTGTAACGAGATGGAGCAGCTTTTCTTAAGTCTCTTATAGTCACTCCCCCACTTATTCAGTGACTCAGGGAGTCGCAGCGTGGGGACACTGACTACGAGGCTCGACATTCTCATATATCCACAGGATAGGCGCCTAATGGATTTTCTGAAGGAGGGGATCACATCATTTTCTTCAGAGGACGTACTATGGTACCAGTGTCTCTTCTGAAGGAAGTGTTGAGGGAGTTCCACACATCCCCTCTAGCGGTATAACTAGGAGCAGTGAAGATGTACCAGGACCTCCTACGACAGTACTGGTGGTCAGGAATGAAGAAAGCAGTAGCAGAGTTTGTCTCTCGGTGCCACACTTGTTATCAAGTGAAGGCGGAGAATCAGGTACTAGCAGGATTAGTTCAACCTTTAGAGGTCCTAGAGTGGAATTGGGATGGAATATCCATGGACTTCATGATAGGACTTCCACGTACATCTAGGGGTCATGTTTCTATTTGGGTGATCGTCGAACGACTCACTATGTTGGCCCACTTCCTACCAATAAGATAGTAGGGTTAATTAGAGATCTTGAGACGCCTCTATGTGTAGGAGATTGTGAGGAAAAATGAAGTACCCTTGAATATTGTCTCTGATCGTCATGCATGTTTCACTTCCCGGCTATAGAAGGGGTTGTAGGAGTCTTTCGGGATGTAGCTTCATTTGAGCACCGCCTTCAATCCTTAGATGGATGGCTAGACTGAGTGAACCACTAAGACCCTCGAGGAAATGTTGCATGTTTGCATCCTTGACTTTGGTCGCAGATAGCAGGATCACTTTCACTTGGTCAAGTTTGCATACAACAACAGCTATCACTCCACCATTACCATGGAACCTTTTGAGGATCTGTATGGATGAACTTAAAGATCACCTTTTTACTGCACTGAAACAGAGGATTCAGCACTCATGGGACCAAAGATGGTACGAGCTACCATGGAGAAGGTGCAGATCATCTAGGAGCAGATGAAGACTCCACAGAGCAGGCAGAAGTCTTATGCTGACAGGAGACAGAGACCTCTAGAGTTTGAGGATGGTGACCACTTCTTTCTATGGGTCTCACCCCGACGAGGTTTGCATAGATTTTTTCAGGGCGGAAAGATATCTTTGAGGTTCATCGGACCCTTCCAGGTCCTTAGCAGAGTTGGAAAGGTGGCATACCGCCTATAACTTCCCCCTCAATTGCACTAGGTGCACGACGTTTTCCATATATCCCAATTGAGGAGATACGTTCACGACCCATCTCAATTCATCGGCCATGGTGAGATGGACATCGACGATGTGGTGACGTTTACGAATGTTCTAGTGGAGATTGAGGATCGACAGAAGTGAGTCCTTCATGGGCAATCGATACCTTTAGTGTGTGTACATTGGCAGCATGGGAACCTCCAAAAGAGCACATAGGAGTGGGCGGCTCATATTTGTGCTCAGCACCCCCCCCCCCACTTGTTATCCAAGTTTTTTTGATGTGGCTTTCAGGGAATAAAATCCCTGAGGTGGGGAGAATTTAAAGACCTGTATTTTCCACGTAATTTTTTTTAATTATATGGGAATATTATGAGTCCGCAAAAATTTACAGTGCGTGATTCAAAGGCCCCGTGTTCTCGGAATGAATTTTCGAACTTTTTTTAAGTATGTTTAGTAAACTTGCGAGCGGGTTTTTATAACTTTTGAACTGGTGTTCGGAATTTAAATATGAGTCCACCGTTGAACTCACAACACTGATATTCGCTTAATGAGACCTTCACCTCGACCACAGTTGGTCGAGGGTGAAAGTTATTTTTTATGTTTTTTTTTGAAATAAAAATAAAATAAAGAACAACTTTTATTTTATTTTTGAAACCTCCCTTTTAGAGTTATGGAGGTGGGGACTATCTGGGCTAGAAAACCCCCATTTTGAATCTTGGTGGTGCGGACCACTCGAACCCCTGTTAATGGTTGAAAACCTTTCAACTCTCCATTTAATTAATTGAGCCAACTAAAATTAACTAAATGTGTCAACTTTAATTGTGCCAATGTGGAATTAAATTGATAAACCTATTTTAATTTATATTGGATCCTCTTTACCTTTGGGAGGATTGGTTGGCAAAGGATAATTGGAAGAGAGCATTAGAGAACTTTGGAGAAGCATTTTCTCCAAATGAAGAATGCCCTCTCCAACTAAGAACATACTTCAGAATCAAAGAACAAGGATGACGCTTGAGCCCGGATCAAAATCATATTGTGGAAGCGATGAGTGCCAACGTCACTATCCCCAATGACTTCTTCTTCTTGCTTGTGACATCTTTCAATGAGAAATCGAGGTAGGGTTTATTGTTGTTTTGAATAGCCCTTACCCTTCCTTGATGTTCTTTATGATTTTAGAACAAATAAGCCGCTTGCTACCATTCTAAGGCGAAGGGTTTGGGCCAAATGAACAAGGCCCGGCCTCTCTGTAACCTTTGTGGATTGTGGTGGTTTTAAATCAATGGTGACATTATGAGATGAGTTAGAATTTCAATAGAATGAATAATGAGCCAGCGGGGTGCGCCCATGACCCGAAGAACATCATCGGCGACCATGCTAGTGACCGACATCGGTGGAGATTGGGAATGGCGGTCGGCACTCCGGCCGGCTACGATGACATTGGTGGCGCGACCGCGCTATTGAATAAGGGTTGTGGCCCATTGGTCGTGGAGGAGTAGAGGTGAAGGCCGTCGCACGGACGGCTGCACGAAGAAGAGGAGGCAGCGCGCGTCTGTAACACAGGGCATACGGGAGCCATGGAAAAAGGCTGTGGTGGTGAAGGCAGGGTGGCCGGCTCATTGTCGGTCGTGGGTGATGGCACGGCCCGTGACCGCGCTGTGCGGAAGAGGCTGGTCGTCCGACCAGCCGTGGAGCCGAGCGGGCCGCCCATCGTGGGTCGGGCCGCGTCGGACCCAACAGGCCAGGTCAGACACAGGTTTGGACCCAGGTTTGGCTGGTTCGACCCAAACTGGGTTGGGTCAGCCCAGGCCAGGTTAGACCGGACCCAAACTAGTTTTGACCCTTTTCGCTCTTTCGGTTATATCTTGAGCTATGGGCGTCTTTTTGAAGAATAATCTGAGGAGTTGGAAACCTTAGATCGAGATGGTCCTTTTGGTATACCCAAATTTAGTTTTGAATAAATTTGGGGTATGGTCGGATTGGATCTAACATGAATCCAACTAGTCCCTTGGGACTAAAAGGCCAATAACTTACAGACCGGGCGTCCAATTGATGCATCGTTTGTTTCGTTGATACCCCTTTTACATGGTGGTACTTTGAGATACTTATTCATGGGACTTCATTTCAGTTGGAGTATCGACCTATGGCCTGAAGAGGGGACCCTCCCAGAATCAAGCGAGCTTAGTGCAGGAACCCTATAGATGGTTGTAACATGAGATAGAGATCCTATGTGGGTATGTGCTTAGGGATCCTGTGTGGGTCTGTGCTTTGGGATCCTATGTGGGTCTATGTTCGAGAGTCCCACTTGGATCCGCTCTAGTAAATCCACGTTGGACTACTCTAGGATCCTACGTGGGTCTGCTATACTGGGATCCTACATGGGTCTGATGATTTAGGATCCTATGTGGGTCTGCCTCTTAACAGAGTAAGATGATTTGGTAGTTACATCTAATCATATTTACTACCGTACCAAAGTTATACCTAGTTTGAGCTGAGTCATTACCTTAGTGGTAATGTTCTGTGTGGCATACCTTTGTTGTACTTACCTTCTTGGTGATACCTTTGTCATAATCTTCTGTGTGGTGTACCCTTGTGGTACTTACCTTTGTGGTGAAACCTTTGTGGTGACACCTTAGTGATATTCTTCTGATTGGAGTACCTTTGTGGTACTTACCTTCATGGTAATACCTTCATGTTATTCTTCTGTACAGAATTACCTTTGTGGTACTTACCCTTGTGGTGTTACCTTCATTGTATTCTTTCCTTCGTGGAACATGTGTACTTTGGCTAAGAGTTGGGCCTTGTGTTTCCTCATTAATGAGATAGGTATACTTGATCACTTAGGTATATGTATGGGCATATACCTAAGTAAGGTTGACTGTTGTTTCCATGATTTGTGGTTTATATTTTGTGGATTTTTTGAGACCTTCGAGGGTCTCGGGGTCCCTACTGAGTATCATTATACTCACCCCTGTACGGGCTACGCCCGCACCTTGTTGTGTTTGGTGTAGATGACGGACAACACTGACTGGGGATGAGAGTACCAGGACTGGAGGTAGCTCGGAGGTGGATATTAGACAAGGCATACCACAGAGATGATCATTCGAGAGCTGTACCTACCCTTCAGGTAGGATCCTTGGCGGGTGTTCATAGGAGCTGTTTCAGTTTACTTATACTTTTTAGTTTTCTTGTACTTTCTAGTTGGGCTTGTATTCTGGATCCTTTTACTTACTGTACACACCCTTTTTACTATACATTTTACTTGTGTTCATATCCTGTTATGTGCTTGGTTGTGTGTGTTTACAGGTTATAAAGGCAATGCCTTCTTAGTTTTAGGGAATACGCCTTTCGGTGCTAGTCTCCAGCCTCGGACCTATGGAAGGTTGGCTTGGGGTAGTCACGACACGGGCCCTGGGGGATATCTCATGACAAAATAAATATTTTTATCCTTTAACTGACTCAAATATTACATCTTAATATCATAGGGAAAGGAAAAAAACAAGTATTATCTCAAAATATCATTAAGGTTAATGTATAGTGTAATCTATCATGATTAAATAATTTATCATCAATATGGAAATAAAAATAATTGAAAACACAAGACATGTAATCAATAACTTAAGCATGAAGAATAATATGGAAGAAGTAAATGAGGATCAAATTATTCCATGTAAATAATCTCATGAACTTGAAACTTTTCCATATATATTAATCAAAATAAATGCATGGACATTAATAAATGATTTCAGAATTATAGAATTTATAATGTTGGATATCAAAAACTTACAATCAAGGCCTTGTGCTGAGATAATTTAAACTATGGGTAGGAATACACCAAAAAAATATTTAAATAAGGTTGCCCAACTCATTTGTCTCATGAGATATATTGATGCATAAAAAATCTATGTAACGCAAGGCCCCATCCATCAATTAATATTACATTACCTCCATCATATGAATAAATAATACAACTTAATCAATATGCCTTATTCAAAAACTATCCATATAGGAAGATCTAGCATATGGAATGTAAATAATTTCCTTAAACAAACTAATCATAAAACATCCAGATAAATAATAAGGATAGTATCATTACAACATATCCAAAATTTAGAATAAAATGTTTTTTGTGTTAGATGCATAGAAATATCATTAAAATATCATTAAAAAAATTCTTGAGGAAAATATTCTTTTCACTTTGAAATACACTTTTAAAAATAAAAAGTTTCCCTAATATTATGAAAAATATTTTCTTTTAAAATAACCATGGAAGCTTTTAAATTAATATTCAAATAAATAGTAATTAATGATGTCAAAAAAAATTCATGTCGTGTACATTAGAACAAAGATTACTTTTGCATTTTCATTAAAAAGTTGAAAGGTATCTCCTACCAAAAATGACAAGAAGAATATTTTTAAAAAAAATTAAAAATTATATCATGGGTGAAAATTTACTTAATCAATTATAGCATAATATTAAAATATTTCTTGATAACATTTTTAGAAAACAGGGATATGGAAGAAAATACATTTTCAACCAAAGAGATAAATAAAATTATATTTTCTTAAAAAAACATTTTATCAATCATTTTAAGTGACAAATAGAGGAGAATGATACTATTACTTGAATTTTTTTTAATACAAATAGTATAAGAAAATTAAATGGGTTTATTATATAATGACCATATAATTTACTTTAATAAAAATTCAAGTATAAATTATTCTGATAAAAATGATATTTAAACATAAATCCCTTACCACTTTGGTTATGTTTATGTCAAAACCCATTGAATTAAATAATTTGAATTGTAAAATTAAGTACCATTAATTAAAAATAATCCATGATATATCACGTCAAATGGGTAGTATATACTCCTCATTGACATAAATAGGTTCATAACATCAAACATGTCTCAACAAAACAATATTGAGATGAAGAACCCTTATCTCATATATAAATTCATTCATATGTGTTTGAACCTCCTGTATAATAAATATGGATTTATTATAAATCTATTAAAAATAATACTCGTATATATAATACCATATATGATTTACTTGTAACCTTTTATCTCCAATTTATTAACAATTCTTAAATAAAATCACTTCTTCATGTGATAACTGCTTCATTTTTCATAAATTTTTTGGTTTAGTAGTTTTGGTACTTGTATATTAATCGTGTTTATATCATTTATATAATTATAATAATGATATAAATATTATATCTATTTTTATAATAATTCATAAAATATATATATAGAAAAATGGTTTGAATTTTTCATCGAGACGGTAGAACGTATGTAAACATGAACAATGTTTTCACTTTTTGATAGATAGGATAAAATAAAGGTAAATAATAATTCACCATTATAGGGTCATTTTTATCTCATATATATAATATATATTAATTAAATCCATCCTTATTACTATCCATGAAAATCATAAATGAAAAATGGATCACATCGCCTCATGGAGGTGGTAGTTCACACGTACGCACGAGTGACGTTATCATTTTCCAATTGATTGGAAGGTAAGAATGTATATATGATATTATAATTATATATGAATATTAATTAATAAAAATAATATATATTTATTAGTTTCATATTTATAACCATATAAGTTAAATGGTGATGAAAAAAATTATATCGTTATGCAGAGATGGTAAGTTGTACGTGCGCACGAGCAATGTTTCGCTTCTTGTAGGATAAACAATGATTAAAACATAATCATAATAATTTATAATTATATTTATGATACTGAAGTTATTATTTAATTATTTTTACAACATTATTATTGTAATTTTAAGAAGAAATAAATTTGTAAAGTCAATAAAGACAATTACTTCTTCTTTGAAAGATCCCCCTTAGATCTTCTCTTAAGGGACCTCAGGTTGGTCTTTTAGGAATACCAACACTCCTAGAACCTATATTAAGATTTTTAGAAGATTATTTTTAAGTTTTTGTTGATATATAATGCTTTATTTGGTGTATATAATATATGATAGGTGGTGCCTTCTTATAGTGGGTGAAAGGACACACATGGAATTAAAAAAAAGATTTAAATATAATAAATTCATTTTCATGTGAAAGTGGAACAATGTGGCCTTAATTTCATATATGATATAAAATATGGTTTAAATATCATAATACAATAAAAATTTAATATTTTTAAGTGATATTTTAAATGTTATCTTTTGGTTTAACCCCTTAGTTGACATATTTTAACCTAAACTGCGATAATGCATTTTTCACTCTTAAAGGGTTATAGTTTTAATTATAAGGTAAAAATTGGATCATAAATGGAAACGTTGTGACATTATATAAAATATATAATCAACCTTTTCTTATTTCAATATTTTATGATTTTAAATAATTTAATAAAATATTAATTTTTAAAAACTTATCAATAATGTGAGTTTTCACACTATTCATTTAATTTAACTTTAAATACATCAATAAAAATATGTAATTTGAATATATAATTTTAACACATCTATAATATTTCATATATATATAATTTTTTTGTCACTCACTCAAAAAATATTACTTTGAGTTTTTAAAATACTTTAATTCACTTTTTTTATTGTTTGAATAAATACTAAATCAATATTACGTAAGCATTGAAAGTAATTATCCAATAACTAAATGTTAAAAATAAGTATACATGATAAAAAAATTATTTTATATTTAAAATTAACATCTATAAACTAAGTTTAGATATTTTTTCCTTGTAATAAAAATTCAGAGTTATTAAAGTTTAGAGAGTGACATTTTGTATTTATTATTTTCTTAAAATAATATAAATGTCTTAATCAAATAAATATGGCACCAAGTGGCGGTATATTAGAGAATTATATGGAAATTTATAAAATACACTCATAAAATAGGGTAAATCCAAATTTTAGGGTTATTATTTAGTCCTTTTCATATTATTTTCAAACTTAATTGTATGATTCACCATTAAAGTGGTGATAATTATTTACTATAGTTAAAATTCATAATTACCAAAAATCAAAGGGGACTATTTAAAAAATATTTAACTTTTGATTGCAATTATAAAATCCATTTTTTCCATATTTTATTTCTATAATTAGCATAAATTAATTTAAGATTAAAATTCAAAACACAAAGAAAAATAGTTTTTCATAAAAAATGCCTTTTTAAGTATAAAAATGTTTTTATACTTAATTAAACCATAAAATTAATTCCAATTAACTTAATTTAATTTTTAACAATATAATAGAACTAATTTTAATTTGAAACTATTTTAAAACAAAATATAACTTTGTAAATTCTTGAAACAAAGATACAATTTTCAATAAAAATCAATATTTTTTCTATTTACTAGAAATCAATATATTTAGAAAAAACCCAAAATTCAACCCTTAGTTAATTTTGATATTTTGATTTTAAAAAAATAATTTTAATTTTATAAAATATAATTTCTAAAAGTGGTATAAATTAATTATAATTTCCACACATAAAATAAAATAAAAACAATTTTTGAAGAAAATATATTTTTGAAATATAAAATGGTTTTATTAATAATTGAGTACTTATTAGCATTATATAATACCTTTATATGTATTTTTCATAATGTGGTTAAACTTATTCATTCCGAATAATAAAATTCCAAGATGATAATTTTTAGATTAAATATTATTATTTTAATTGTATATCAGAGTTCGCTTAATGATCGGGGTTACATGTTTTAAACCCTATCACACATAGTGTTCTTTTAAAACCTTGGCATGCTACAAAAAATTGGCATCAAAGTCTATTTCTTTTTATTTCACTATTTTTTTAACTCTGATCAAGTTTAAACCAAATATATATGCATTTCTATTATTTCTAAATTTATATCTTTATATATTATAATATGTTTAAGGGGACTTATACTAACATACCTCATTATTTAAAAGGGAATAATTAAGCTTGGAAGAAAATTAAAATGAAAATAAATCTATAAATTATTGGTTTTGATATATTAATTTTAATTTAAGATCAATATGATAGTCCTAAGTCTTATAGATCTAAATGGAGTAATGTCGTTAAGGTAGCTTATGACTGTAATTGAAAATACATGAATGCATTATATTTTGCTTTAGGAGAGGATAAATTTATCAAAATTTAAGCATGTCATACTTCTTTATAATTTTGGGATACATTATTTTTGCCTCATACAAGGACAAAAAATTTCAAATAAATGAGATTAAATAGTTATAATATTAAATATGACACATTTAATATAAAACCTAGTAAATATATTCCTAAAATGTATCTCAGCTTTAATGAGATCACAAATACAATGCATGAACATACAAAGACTATAAATGATAGGTATCAAGTGCAGATAATTCTATGAAGCTTACCAGATATATGGAGAGGAAATATTTTGCCTATTCATGAATCTTGTTATGTAAGAAGGATACCAATAAATGTATTTATAGAAAAAACACATGGTGTATAAAGAAGATCTGAAGGTTAGTGATAAATATGTTAAACCAAAAGGTTTAATTATGTTCATGTAATATCAATAAATAGATAAAGAAATAGTCAAGGAATAGAGAACCAGTGGAATTGATGGTGACATAGATAGTGATGAGAAGATGGATCATCTATCTAGATTATTCAAAAAATTATATAGGAGGAAAAACTTCCTCAAAAATTCAAACTTCAAAGAAAAATATGACAAAAATTTTGACTGGGAGAAAGATAGAAACTTCAAGGTTACCTTCTATAATTTTAAGAGAAAAGGGCACACCAAAAAAGATTTTCCTAATCCGAAATACAAGAAAATGTATGAGGATAATGGGAATAAATATAATAAGGTGATGAAAGAAACCTGTGGTGATTCTAAGGATAGATCTAACAGATCTGATTCAAGTAAATAAGAGAACTATAAAAGGTAAATTGTGTGTTTTATGGGAAACACATTTGAGGTGTCAAATATTATCCTAATTTTTATGCTCATATTTCTAATATTTATAAAAAGGAAAATAATGATGAAAATATGACCAGTGAAGATTTTTTTGAATAATATAATATGTTTTAAGAAACATTTAATGAGCTTAAGGATAAGTATAAAAGTTTGAAAAAACAACATGATTTATCTATCTATAGCAAATCAGATCTTTTGTTGAAATATAAAATAATCAATTGTTTCTTAAAGTAAACAATAATTTAAAATTATAAAATAAAAATTAAAAAAAATGATATTAAAGGTTTTTCTTCTAGAATGGAAACTCTTAGAAAAATTTTGGGAAGTCATGTTGTACCTAAAACAAGATATGGTTTTGTTTATAAACCTATAGAAAATAATAAACTTTTTAAAAACTATTTTATTCTAAGTTCAAATAGCTGGAACTTATAGATCTAGATCAATCTAATTTATACCTAAGAAATCTTATTATTCTAATTCATTTAGTTATATTCATAAATTTGGGAATAAATGTGTTCGAAAGATATGGATTCCCAAATCTTTAATTGTTAATCTAACTAGAACCAAGTAGATATGGGTACCAAAGTTAGTGTGCATTTAATAAATTGAAGGAAACGTGTTTGAAAATATCATATATAAATCTATGGTTTTTGGATAGTGGGTATTCAAGACATATGAAAGGGTACATATCAAGATTCCAAAATCTGATCATTGTAGATGGTGGTCATGTCAGTTTTGGTGAGAATACAAAAGGTATAATTATTGTCCTTGGTCAAGTCGGTAAATTTAAACTTGATTAATTTTAAACTTTTATTTTTTTATGGTTTAAAGTATATTCTACTTATAATATCTTAATTGTGTAATGATATATTCCATGTAAAATTTGAAAATAATTCTTGTAATAATTATGGTTCTAAATTTAATTTAAAATTTACTACATTAAGGAATAATAATGTTTATATTTTAGGTTTAAATTATTTATTTTCTAAAAATGTTTCTTGTTTAAATTCATTTCATCATGAATCTTGGTTATGACATAGGATATTGGGCCACTGTAACATATACTCACTTATAAAATTGTCCAAAAATGGGTTAGTTAAAGATATACCTAAGCTTTATTTTCTTGAAGGCAAAGCATACAATTATTATCAAAAGGGAAAGTGACACAATGTTTCTTTCATATAACAAGTGAAAATGATCTAAATAGAGAATATAGGTTGTTATTAAAGTTCATATATCATTGAAACTACCCTTGAAAAAAAATGTTAGCTCGATATGGTATCAAGGTCTCTTTTTTTATACTTAATGGTTCATGTAATCCAAATCATTCTTTCTAGATTCTTAATGAGGCATATATAATAGATAAGAAAATATTCTTCAATATTCAATACACTTACATAACCCAAGTTCATCACTATTATGTAGGAACAAAAAAGGTTAATTACTAAGGGATTAGAGTTGTCAAGTTATTCTTATGGTATCTATTTTAATCAAAATACTTGAAATATTATGAAGAAAAGTTGGAATAATTGGAAGAGTATGTGTACTTTTTATGAATAAAGGGTGTATGAAAGTTTAAATCCAATAAATTACCCTACTAGATTATGATATATCATTGATTGAGGATTATATCCAAAACAAATTATTAAAGAAAACTATTATCCTAATGAAAATGGTTCTCAGGCTATGGCTGATGTAGTTAAATAAGAAATACTAGATTATGAATAGAGCTTTGGTGGATCTCCTATTCATGAGGTTCTTTTTTAGGATGAACATGTAACAGAAAGATTAACTACTAATGGGGAGAAAATCAAAAATCCTTATTGTTTAGATATGTTGGCACAAATTTAGAGAGTGATAAAGAAGTTAATCTAGTTTGTGATGGTCCACCAATGTTTTAGATAGGGGGAGATCTTATTATTTATTCCTCATCTCTAAGAAAATATGGATCTCCCAACAACCCCTTATTTGATATGGATTTATTTTCTCTACTAGTGGTAGTAATAAAAGTTGAAAGGATTATGGTGGTGGTGGTGATAGTCTACCTAGTATGGAAGGTGATTCCATACTAGTTACTTAAATAGTTAGACAGCATGTTGTCCTAAGGACTTCTTCTCTAGTTCTGTAATATCATATCAAACTTGCACCCTCTCATGATTTGTTGAGACTCTTGGCCACACCTTCTTCTTTCATACCTACATCAAAAAGCATTCTTCAAAGAGAACCAGTTTATGATTATTCACATATTATAGAAGTGGTACCTATTTTATATTCATAGTACTAATCAGATAACTCTCTTAAATAATTTGAGATACCACTCGTATTTTCTCTCCTAAATAAGAACCTTAGAGAAGACCCTCATACTATGATTTATCTGATTCTATTTTTTCACCTCTTCTTGGGTGATTTATACACCTCCAAAATTTATTCCTTCTCCTTATTAGTAATCTACATCCTCCTCTATACCTTTATTGATCACTTTTTTAGGATTTATACAGTTTAAGAATGACCTTCTATAAGTGTTGAGGTAAGTATTTATTATTATTAGTTTTACCAATGAATATGATTGATGGGAAGATATTTACTACACTATTGAAAGTGTAGTTGAATATATCTAGTCAAATATTTTTCTTAATATGGATCATATGAAACATGATATATTTATTTTTAGAACTCAAATGGAGGACTTAAAAGGGTGCATTAGATCCTTAAAAACTAATTTGATAGACATGTTGGCTATAATGTACAGAAGATACCTCTCTATTATTACTAGTCCTTCTAGATCCTCTACTTAAGCCGCATCTCCCCCTACCTAAGTAATTATTGATGAGGATCATATTATAAGACTAATTTATGATGAAATAAAGAGTATGAATGATAGTTTGAATGATTTTTAGAATCAAGTGCAATTGGATATTTATACATGTTGAGAAAAAACTATATGATATTACTAGAGGCAAATCAGTCAAGGTTGTTAAATATATGGTTGTAATCAAGTTTTCTATTGGGTACTATCTAAAATGAATTTACTCTAAGATAGATCTCAAGACTTAGTTTCTTTCTTTGGAAATAGACCTAAAAATAGCTCCTCTAACTCCACCTTTCAAGGTTATTGTGGAGAAAATGATAGTAATGAATCCTCTACTAAACCAATTTATGTCATAAAAGGATGAATTCCTTTAGATTATGGAACATGGATCCAGAGATATAATTAATATAACATATATTTTATAACCTTATATATACATTGAAAATTCCCCTATTCTAGAACCTCATGCTTTACCTATGACCATCATTTATCTATCTCCTGACCAATATTCTATAGCATCTTCAACCTTTGTTTTTGTAGCTTCCTCTAAAACAACCTCTACCTCACCAATCTCACCTCCTATATGACTATTTTATCTCACCCTTTCTCAGACCTTAAATCATATTAGGCCAATTTCCAAGAGTAACATAATTCTAAGAGAGAATAGAATTTCTCATAATACACCTTATTCTACATTTTTTAGCAAATAGAAAGACCCCTTTATTCTTTCTACCCTTATAAACCCTGAAGATTGAGATTTTGATTAAGTATTTTGATAGAATCACTTGTAATATTTTTTATTATTAACGAAATGTCTTTTTATTCTACTTGTTGTATTTTTATTTTCCTTATTTTATATTATTTTTAATTTTAACTCTATCTCCATTTGTGTATTATTTTTTATAATCACAAAATGGGGATTAAAATAAGGAATTTTAATAAACTAGAATTATTATCTATAATATCCAATTGAAAACTATAGTATATTATAATCTTTAATCATTTTAATCTTTAATTATTTTTATAATTCTTTATGTATTAATTTATTCCATGATTTCTAATCATAAAAAAGAGGATATTATTGACTTAGTCAAAAAAAATATTATTTTAATAATAAAAATCATTTTTATATTGTTTCAAGTCAATTTTATTTTTTATTAAATAAACCTCTTTTTTATAAAATATTCATATTTTTCTAATTAATTTATCAACCATAAAGCATAGTCGTACTATCAATCGAGAGTCAAATAGTGGAAAATTCATAAAGTACTAGATCAACTACAAGGAAAGTGGGTAAAATATAAGGCAAGATGATCTACTTCACTCCTAAGTGATTAACCATAGATCTTTAATTGAAAACTCTTAGATCGATTGTGTGAAAAGTTCAATTGATCACATAAGGGACCTTGCAACTACAAAGACAAATGGAAGCAACCACATGTCTATCAAAATATCAAAAATTATTTTTTGGCCATACAATGAAATAGGAGCTTTCACAAGATTCTAATCAACCACAATTTTGAGGTAATAAACTATATGAGAATGTTGGACTTTTGGAAAAAGTGATTAAGTGACTGTGTAACTTGTTGAACCGACCATAGGATGATGTAAAAATTTGACAAAGTATGTGACCGAATGTAACTTCAAGTGATCGACTGTAAGATCAAAATGATAAATTGTAAGGACTTTTCAACAGATCTAATTAGAATTATTACAAATTATTGAAGCTACCTTCGATGCTTATATGGAACACTTAAGGTGACCATATCTAAAAGTGGGTATTATATGTTTAAATAAAATATGTCAACAACTATTATAAAAAGAATTAAATGTTGGTCAAAATTATTTAATGATCCCAGATTTCACACCAAGTACAAATATTTTTAATGATGATTTTTCAATAGATCTTTTCAGAGAAATTATTTTTTTTAAAGACAGTCAAATTCAAATAAAAAAATTCTGGACACAAGAGATAACAATGGATTTTTATGTAATAAATGTTAACTTTCCACTCTATTCTTATCTAAAACTCATTAAAATATATAATAACATGTTTTTTCTTGAATCTCATTGATGAATCAAAATAATAACAATGAGAACATAAGAATCATGTGAAAAATAAAAAAAACTTATTCACTATATTGAAATCCTTTTTATTGTAATGGTCAGTTATTTTTACACTTTTGAGATGTGATTTTTTTTCACAGTATATCTTTTAAAAACATTCTCATGTGTTTTATTATATAGTATGAGATACTATCTAACATTATTTCTTATTATTTGTACTCCCATGTAAACTATGGAAGAGGTTATGTAGCCTAGATTGTTTATGTATAGTTTTATATAAAACTTAATCCAGGCTGTGGATCAAGTTTTTTATTTAATAAATTCAGATTTTCAATGGATGATTTCAAAGTGGAGGGGATTAAGTCTCAACTTGAGATCAAAGATATTTTATTTTTATTCCATAGTGTTTCAATGTTTTCATTACACTATTTTTAAAACCATTTTTAAAATATGTTTAATGAAAATATACTTTAATAGTTAGCTATTACTTGTGATAATTCTACTATTTAGTGAAATTATATTAATATTAAAATCTTGAAATGATATTTAGATTATTATAACTGAGTTTTGATCAAAATTTTGAGGGGTTTTTAGAAAACATTAAATTATATTCACCTATAGTATCAATTAACTATGTGTTTTTCAAATTAGGGGGCTTGATTTTTTAAATTCATTTTTTAACATAAAAATTAATTGGAAACTCAGATCATACCCTTATTTATTTTTTCACTCTGACCAACAAAAGAAATAATAAAATGGATAATATTAAATAATTTCATAATTATTGAATTCATAATTTCAGATATCATAATCTTACCATCAAGGCCTTGTTCCAAAACATCAAAAATAATTGATATGGTGTGCACTAAATACCCAAGATGGTTTCTTTCATGAGACCCATAAACACATCGAGGGGTTATAAGGAACCTATCCTATCACTTACTAAGTCCAATTAATTAATCATGTGAAATAAATATATAATCAATATAAACATTCATATTAAAAAACCAGCATATGAAATGTCAATATTTTTCAAAGTCAATAAATAGAACAACATGATCATAAGTCATCCATATAAATAAGGTGGTTGGTAACAGAAGATTATGTAACTAGTCGAACATAAGAATTATTAAATGGTTTTAACATAGATTATAATACCTTTAAAATAAAATTAGAGTTTTTCTTCGAAAACATGAAGAAAATGTACTTCTCTTTTGATAACATTTAAATAAAAATTTCCTGAATATTGACAAAGTTCCTTTCTTTGAAAATAACCATGGAAACTTGTAAATAAATATTCTAAATAAATAACAGTATTGATAGTGGTAAAATCCATTTATTTTATATATGTTAAGGGAGAACATTCTTTTTAATATTTTATAAAAATTCAAAAAATGAGTCATATTGAAAATATTTTAATAGATTCCTTTTAATAATTTGAAAAGAAATACATAAGTAGTTAAAAATGAATATTAAAATATTTTAAGTATAAATAAGAAAATTCTTGAAACATTCTATAATCATGTACATGGAGGAAAAATATTTTTAAAATAAAACATTAAAATAAGGTTTCAAAGGAAAATCCCTTACATCGAGTCGCGAATCATTTCATGGGTTCTATAACTCCTTAATAAAAAAATTGTATTAGTTTTATATTTGATTTATAATGTTTTCAATTTTATTTTCATTATCATTATTCATTTTATTTCATTTATTACCATGATTTATATAATTACTAAATCAGTTAATTTTATGTTAAACGTTTTGTGGATGTTTGGTTCATAATCTCAAAACAACTTCAGTAAATTGATCATGGTCAAAGTTTTCATGGTTTCATAATCTATTAAATATTTATCATAAAACAATTATCATTTTAAAATATTAAATTCAATTTTATACTCATACAAAAATGGGTTACATGAAAAATGAATCACATCACTTTATGAAGGTGGTAGTTCACATGTACACATGGGAAATGTTATCATTTTTTAATGGGTGGAAGGATAAGATAGTTTGTAATAAATACATCATAATAACCCACCTTGTGAGGTGGTGATGAAAAAACAAACACATTTCTTTGTGGTGATGGTAGTCCACACGTACACACAAGCAATGTTTCCATTTCACATAGGATGGAAAAGGAGATGATAATGGGTTTTACAATAACATAATAGCATTTAAATATATTTAAGAAACGTTTTCATCATATCATCATAGTTATATAATATTTCAATTGGGCATAATAATAAATAAACATGAAAAGACTTGGTTAAGAGTTATACCTCTTCTTTGAGAAACCTCCATTGGATTAAACCTTAAGCCTCATAGGTTGGTATTTTGGTGATAAAAAAACATATAGGACATTAGTAGATATTTTTGGATGGTATTTGGGAAAATATTGGTTAATATAAATGGCTCAATATGTGTGAGGAATTAAGGACAATATATACCCTATTTAAAAGTGAGGTGGGTGGAAAACTTATAAATAAACGAAATACTAATAAATAATATGTATCTTAATTCTTTATAATGGATAGAAACTACCCTATATTGTAAGATACAGAATATAAGGTTTAAATATAATCAACCAATCAATTTTATAAAGTTTTATGTGTTATTTTAAAAATTATTTGCTGGTTTTACCCCCTCATAAACCCTGTTTAATCTTAATCATTGTAACACATTTTTTCATTTTTAAGGGTCTTTAAAGTAATTTAAAAAATTTAATGTGGTGAATAAATGAGAAATTAATTATATTATAGAAAATTTACCATAAAATTTAGTAAATAAATGATTTTTTGATTTTTTTTAATTATTTAAAATTAGATATTATACAATAAATACCATTTAATGTCATTTTTAGGACAATTCAAATATCTTGACTTTAATGGCATCAATATAAAGATTTAATTAGAATATAAAATCTATAAAAAAACACTTATACATTATAATTAACCAATAAATTCATGATACTCCATAATTAATTGAAAATATATTACTTGTAAATTTTTTAAAATCATTTATTAGGTTTTTCAACTACTTGCATAAGTGTTGTGTCAGTGTTACATAAGCATTCAAGGAAATTATACTATCTATAAAAATAAAAAAATTACTATAATAAAAAAATTACTTATATTTAAAGTAAAAATTGATAATCATTCATACCTCATTTTTATCCCTATGAAAACATAATATATATATTAAAAAATAGAGTAATATTTTTTTTTTTCTAAACGTAAAATAATATAAAGGTCGTAATCAAACTCAAGTGGTACAAAAATTACATATTTTATAATTTGGGATTTTTATGGATGAATGACACATATCCAATGAAATAAGGTAATGTTTTGGGTTGATTTTGAAACATTATCCAATATTTTTAACCTTAATTGTCCTATTTCACCCATTATTATAGTGATAAACTTTTACCATGGTAACTATTCATTACGAATAAAAATGAAATTTAAATACTTAAAAAATTTGAACCTAATGATTCCAAATATGAAATAAATAATTCAATATTAAATTTTTAAAATTTTTATAAATCAATTTTAATATAAGTCCGCAAAACGCAATAAAAAACAATTTTTAGAAAAAAGGTTTTTTAAGTATAAAAATGATTTTATACCAAATAAAGTATAAATTTTACTCTTATTGAAATAATTATACTATTTTTAATAAAATATATCTTAAATTACTTAAAAATCCAAAATATAATCATGATTTTAAATTACATGACTTAAAGAAATGAAATGATAGTCTTACAAAAAATGTCATTTTTCACTATTCACTAAAAAAATCAATAATTTTATAATAATCCCCCAAAATTAATCCTAATAATATTATGAAATAATTATTTAAAAAAATATATTCATTTATTAAAATAAAATTTATAAAAGTTTCAGAAATGAATTATAATATTCATGTAAAACATGCAATAAAAACTATTTTTTAAGAAATTGTGTTTCTTAAGAATAAAATGAATTTATTCTCATTGATTTTATAATAAAAATAATCAAATTAATGTTAATTAATTAAATTAGATTTATAATATACTTGTTTAATTTTAATAATTTATCAATATAGATTAATTTAATCAATTCGGATCAAAATAAATTACATATATAGAAACATTTTTATGAAAATGATATCATTTAACTTCAAATGATTTTTTCTTCATTTACAACAATTTAATAATCAATATATGACATATTATTAATTTTATTAATTTTATTAAGAAAAAAAAATTAATATATTTCATAATTTATTTATTCTCATTCAAATATGTCAAACCAAAAGCTAGTCGATAATGGCCATATTTAGATAATAATATTGAATGGTTCGTTTAAGATCGATGTTTCACATACCACATCCTATAAAATATATTAATTATGGAAAATAAATTATAAAATATTTTGTTTTTACACTCTATACACTATATAGAAATTGAATATTTTCAATTTTATCTCAATTTCGATAAAAGGGATTTAAATACATTTATTTTAAATCAATTATTGGGAGCAGAAGATAAAACATAAAATCATGGATCGAAATCATTTTTAATATTTAAAAATTACTTTACTGAAACCTAACATCACAAAAATGGATAATATAACATACTTTTCCAAATATGAAAATGGAAATATGAAGGTTTTCTAGAATAACACACAATCAGGTCCCCAAATATAGAGAAAGTTGGTGGGAAGTGAAAATATGGATATGGAGGACAAAAAATAACATCCTAGGGATAATAGAGAGTTATAGAGAACACGATCATGTGAAAGTTAATGTAGAAAAAAGCATAAATCAGTAATGCATAAATAATACCATGAATTAATCATAAATTAAGGTAATATGAGAACATTTTTTAAAACTATTTTACTATAATTTTGGGATTTTTTTCTATCAAGATAGATAACATTGGAAAATATACTTACATGATTTATTTCCATTTCATAAGCAATATTTCATCCTTTGGTTGTTATTCAATCAATTTCTATTTCTATCTCGTCTTTAACACTAAGAAATAAATATTAAAATTCATTTTTTCATGACTGAGGCACTAAAATCAACTTCTAATGAATGATAAGACCCATAAAGAGATTAAAATTTATTTTTCCTATTTTTATCCATTAATCAAAACCAAAAATGGTTAGAAAAAGTTAGGATAATTTCTCATATAAATGAACCATCAAATGAAAAAATTATAAATTAATCTATAAATCATTAATAATAACTCCCAAATTTTAACTTAAATCATTCTATGAGTAAATAAAATTCAAAATCTTCAAAATATTCTAACCAAGTTAAAAACCCAAAAATTAGAAATATTTAATTACATATTCTTTTGAGATCAATTTAATATTTATATGTAAAAAACCTTAACCACTCATAAATTAACAAACCAAAAATATATATATCTTAATCATATAATCTCCAAAATATTATAATCTTTTCGATAAATAACCTAAATCACCCTAAAGGCATAATAAAAACATATATGCTTCCAATATATAACTCAACCTTTTCTCTTCAAATATAATAGAATCTTAGCCAAAAATATATCCATATACCTTAATCATATAATTTTACCAATATAATGAACTTCTTCAAAAAATAATATTAATCACTTAGTCACTGAATCACTTTTAAATATATTGGTTAACTATATGATAAAACATATCTTTCCAAAATGTAATAACTTGTTATGAACAGACCCACTGAGGGCCTCTAAAACAAAGATGATCTGAGTGTGTCTACCCCAATACTACCTCCAATAGGCTAGGGGGTGTCGACCAATGTTAAGTTGGCATATCACATATATGGGATGCATTAGCCTAAATTAATTATAGACATGCACACATCTTCAGGACCATGAAATGTTGATAAAGTAAAAAAAATAGATGATACTATAAATGAATTCACAACATCTATCCCACATCATAGTATGATGTATGTACTAGAAATTAATAAAAGAGTCCAAATAAAAGCCCAAAAAAACTCAAACGAGTCTAACCTACTCAGAATGAGGGGACTGCTGTCAAATGCATCACTAGTATACACTTTTGTCTATATAGACCAAACTATGCTCCACCTACTCCTGGTCCACCAAGGACTCCCTTAAAGGTCAATCATATACATGAAACATGATATGTTTAGTCAGTTCCCATGTAGGGGTGAGTATAAAAATTCCAAGTATGACCCCTCAAAATTATTAAGCATAAAGCATTAAGAGTAGTCAGATCATCACTATACAATTATGTCAATAAAGATATGATAATTAGTGATAAACAAGAATAACCTATAAATACTCATAAAAGACTCCAAGACACAAATTTCTCAACCACTACCATTCTAGGATCCTGCTCAAGATTTTCAATAACACTCATCCATAATAACTCACTCCATGAGTCTGATAGCACTAATGGAATCCATATGATATTTCATGCCTGTTGGATCTAGACATAAATAAGCATGAAGGAAACTAAGAGGTCTCTCCTGAGATACACACTTGATTATAAAACACTGCATTGAAAGAATAGATATCGATACATTGATAGGGGACCACACCCAGGGATCATGGGGGACACCATAAACCCAATCTGTATTAAACTACAAAGTATAGGATCGATGCCTATGTAGTGTTGATCACATTGATTACATAAACCCTATATAGGGAAAAAGATAGAGGATTCCAACCTGAGCCACATGGTGGTATTCACAAACTCTATGTGAGACTCATCCCAAAGAGGGGTCATAATCCTATACTGAGCATTTGATGTAGCATGGTACCCTTATAGTATTTGATTAAGGGAACATAATCAACCGATATTAGTCCAAGGAAGCTCACAAAAGCTCAAAATGAAGCCAAACTAAGGAGGGATCCAACCTGATCTTTATAGAGTTCACAGTGTGTCCCTTGGGGTATACAGGATGTCTCACTAAGCCTGGTACTTTCTCTGAATCACAGTCATTTGAAATATTCTTTTCCACAATACACAGCATGTCCCTAAGGGTACATAATATGTAGATGATGACATAGTTCTTGGTGTTTCATCTTTATGATCCCATGTACTCTGACCCATTCCCATGTACATATCGTCACACGAAGTTTAGGGGTTTGTTATTACACTGAAAGTGCCTCATATCCGTGTTTTTGTACTCTTAAGTACACAACATGTGGGGACACATAGCCACCTAGGTGTGTACTCCGTGTACACGTCGAACTAGTTGGCTAAGTGTCACATGGTTTCTGACACTATTCACATGGCATGTGATACTTATCCCTATGAATAAACCCTAGTACTACATAAGGGGGGAAACACAAAGTGTTTTTTTTCAAAACTACACACAATATAGTCAAGTTATTCATGTTACTTATAGGTTCTTCACACATTTTCACGAGAGCCTATGATTCCTTCATATATTTACCCAATATCACTAATGGACAATGATCTTGGTCCATTCGATCCCATCCATTATTGTTTGATAGATTCCATCCATTAATACATTCTAAGTTACACCTCTCATCACATCTCATTACCAGAATTTGAAAACCCACACATGAGGAACTTTGATCTTCAATTGATCCTTTGTCATTTTTCGTCACAATCAATTACCTTCATTAAATACAAATATTGACCCATGGTATCAATCCGTTGTTCTATATAAATGGTGTACAACAATTGATTGCTGGATATTTTTCTAATCTTTGGTAAAATAAAATAATAGCGACAAATGCATGAAGAATAGAGAGATAAAAATGAAAAAAAAACAAAAAGTTAAGGAATGAACCTTAGCTTTTGTTCAGAATTACCTTGATGTATTTCTTTTAGGATGATTAATGAAGATATATAATCAAAAAAATAATCAAATTGTAACATTCATAGATAATAAACTCATACCCATAACATGATCGACTCGCGAATCAAACTATTAGTAGAATTGATTAACATTAATTATAGGAGAAATAAATGGGGAAATAAACAATGGAAGGAAAATCAACTACCTAGATTTAGATCAATCACTAAAAAATAATGGTCATATTTCACTATCATTGGTGAGATCCAAAATTTGTGTTGAATAGGACGATCCTCTATTATTAATCGAGATTTGTTGCGTCCACCAAGCTCTCCTCCAACAGATCCTCTAGATCTCAAGGGTTATATATAAAAACATAAATTTTCTCATAACTACATATTTATTGAGGATTATATTTAGGTCATCTAAATTAAAGTAAATAAACAAATCATTTATTTTAATTAAATGCACCTGCCAATGGATACCTCTGCTAGACTTCTCACATTTTCCAACTTTAGGTAGTGCCTAGTGTAAACCCCACGTTAAGGAATCAACCATGGACTTAGATTTCTTATCTAAAACTCCACACTAGTGGAAAAATACCCTATACCAACAGTTTGGAACTATTGGTATAGGCCTCCAAACCGTTGGTATAGGCTATACCAATGGTTTGGAGAACTGTTTCCAAGTAAGCCGTGAGGATAGGTCTATACCAATGGTTTTGGGAAAATCGATGGTATAGACCTATACCAACGGTTTTGAAAACCGTTGGTATAGGTAATATGAAAATCTATACCAACAGTTCCATAAACCAATGGTATATGTAATTCAAAAAATAATATAGTTGGTTTTGATCCTAGAACCTCCCGTTTGTAATTGAACGACCTAACCACTAACCTAACTTACTTTTTTGAACATAATTTCATAAATATATATATGTATTATCATAAGTATTTTAAATTTTGATTTATTTAATGTCCGCTGTAAGAAGATTCCATTAAAAATACATGTACCTATACCAACGGTTTTGAGAACCGTTGGTATAGGTTCTTTGATTTTTGGACCTATACCAATGGTTTTGGACAAACCGTTGGTATAGGGTGTCTATAATGGACCTATACCAACGGTTTTGGCCAAACCGTTGGTATAGGTCCAAATTAGTGAACCTATACCAACGGTTTGGCCAAACCATTGGTATAGATCCCCCCTATACCAATGGTTTGTCCAAAACCATTGGTATAGGTCCATATAAGTGACCTATACCAACAGTTTTGACCAAACCGTTCATATAGGTCCAAATTAGTGAACTATACCAACGGTTTTCCCAAAACCGTTGGTATAGATCATATTTCCAATAGTGAGAATTTATTCCATTATTTCATAAAAACCACATGTGTGTGATATTAATATATTTAATATTTTATAATATCAATTCTAGACTGAATGGGCCTTGAAATCTAATGTAATCTATATGCTTGGATCAAAAAATATTCCAAAGTCTTATGTAGAAAACCCAAGGTTCCTACACTCACCCCAGCTTCAAGGATTTATGTTTTGAAAAGAAAGAGCCTAAATAAAAGTGGTGGAAAGTAAGAACTCAACTGGATCTCTCACACTTTCAATCCCTTCATAAGCTTCCTGTGTTGTCTACTAACACGCACTTAGGGGAACCACATGACCATGATGTTTCTTCCTAATCTAATTCATAACCCCCACTAGGTACCTTGAATGGATTATAGATAGCCCATTCCTAGCTTATACAGATCTATACATTGTAATGAGTCATTCAAAAGTCTTCTCAGCTGTGATAAATGAAAAACACCAAGCATCTGGTCTAACAACAATCACAGGGTCAAGTGGAAGACCACCTCACTAACTCAACATAGTAACTATAAAAAGGATCTATAATACTTAGTGATAGTTTGACATCCTAAAAAATCACCATGATCCTCAACATGGAAAGATATTTTGAAACAGATTATCTCCTCATTAAACTCCAAAGTACACCATCATCAGTCTATAAGGGAATCCAATAATTTTTTTCAAGTAGTCCTGATCCTCCCCTAGATGAATTTCACCCCTTTTACAATTGTCACTAGATCCAACCATAGGCCTACAAGTGTTGACTCCTAGTGACTTTGACCAGTATAGTGGTGACCTACAAATTTTCCCATACATAGTTTAAAATGGTGATATGTTAATGGAGTGTTGACTACAATGATACACACTCCACTAATAGTAGTAGATCCTCCCAGATATGGCCCAAATATAACATGAAATCCCCAAGAATGTTATCCAAAACCTAAATGGTATTCTCTCCCACACCATCTTTCTTGGTTAAAAACATTGTTTCCAAGCATAGATGAGTCCCAAAGGCCTCTTTCATCCTCTCCATAATCATGATGTGAAGTGAGAATCATGGTTTAAATGTTTGTCAAGGTAATTCCATGAATCCTGGCTATCTCCTGTATGCACAGGAATCCCAAACTCTTCACTATGATCTAATATCATATGGGTAGATTGTGGTTCAACCTAGTGGTTCCGGCTATAATCACTCAAGTAGTATCATTAACTCTCATAAATCATGGAAACTTTTTCATATGAACCAAAAAACACTATCCCATCTCCACTTCCACCCAGCACCTTGGTCTCCACATATAGGCATGTGAGATATCAAGAGTTAAACTCAACAAACAGATGGAAAATCATAGACCAAAAAACCCAAATCACAAAGAACTAAGTATAACCAAACTTTTCCTAAGTGTGCTACTAAGGTAAAACAACCTTCTCCATACCTTTTTCAGTATTGTGATTGTTGTCGTCGACCATCCTTGAAGAATGATGTTGTACTCATCACCTTCAGGAAATCCATGAAAAACATATCAAGTGGATATCTAGACACACAAGATCTTCCAGATGATATCTCCAAGATATACCTTTCTGACTCGTTGAGGAAGTTAAGGGGTAATAACCATCAATTGGATATACAATGCACCATCCTCTTCCTCGAGGGACAACTGTAAAGAGGTCAGATGCTTTGTCACCTCTCTCAACAACAGCATATGAAAACTTCATTGTGATAATTTTATATTAACTCTATTTCATTGTTGTAGTAGAACTAATTCAACCATTACTAGTTACACTATCACTCCCATGTCTGAGAAGACATGTCCCAGGAAGTGGGCCTCCTAAATCCAAAACCAACTCTATGAGACCTTCTTATAAGTCTGGTACTCTCAGGTCATGACCTAAATCATCCTCAATTATATCATGTACTCTACATCTGATGATGAGTACATAATGGTACCAATGAATAATAATATCATAAAATGATACAGGATTGGTTGAAGAACTTGATTCATAATTCTCATAGCCACTTCTAGGTCATCCAACATGTGAAAAGATGTCACCATGAACTCAAAGTAATTATAGCTTCTTTAGAAAGCTACCTTTAGTAAAACTCCTATAAAACCTAGAGCCAGTAATAACCTATCATGTGGTCAAATATTGAGAACCACCTTGACCCTAACCACTAGGAAAATAAGTCATCAAATCTTAGGGTGGATACTCCTCCTTGATAGTTTCCTGGTTTGGGTGATTTCAATACACACCTAGACTCACACTCTTATTTGACTCTTAGGTGAACAACACTTAGATACCCAAGAGAAAAAACTATGTATTATGAAGATCTATATCAATAGATACACCAAACACACTTTCATATCTCACATATCTATAGGACATCCTATAAGCTAGCACAAAAATCAAGGCAATCCTTGGGTTTCATTCTTCATAGAATACCAACTCAAGGTGGGGAGATAAACCTGGAACATCCCCAAGAAATAAATCCTCAAACTCTACTATGGTTATAGGAAAACAAAATCTCATAGTATCCACTACTCCAATGGTCATACTATCCTAATGATAATAATTTGATTACATGATCTTACACATGAGCTCATCCTGCTATGCGTAGGACCACTCCTTATTGATGGAGGAAAAACTTGTCCCACGTGATAAAAATTCCATGACACTCACTAATAGAAACCAACAGAGTGTGGATGGTTTTAAACTATTCCATACTAAGGAAATAATCATAGGGTATCACCCCCACTATATAATATTTCACATGAGGCTCTTTATCCTCCAAATTTTGTTCACACCATCAAAAGAAGTGTGTGATCACTGATCCTCTTTGTAAGAGCCTATGATACAAGGTTTGATAAAAAATACTCCATTAGAATTGATAAGTATTTAATAGGGGTTATGCTTAGAGATAGGTGTATCATGACTCTCTATGAGAACTGTAGTTTTGTAAGTGAAGACATGTGTCGTACCTTGAGTCATACTCAAAGCCTCTACAAGTTCCCACCACCCGGAACTATATTTTCCCTCACCCACTTGTTCACCTCAACTTGGGATATCTCTGACACCTTATCAAAACAATAGAACCTTAAACACACAAGTTAAAGGGACTCATTCACCACACCTTGACACTACCCTCTTTGGGAGGCATTGTCTCACCTACATGGTTTTGGATTGTGTCTTAAGAATGAGTCTCAATGAGGGAAGAAACCCTATTTCTTATGAGTCTAAAGTTGTGTCAAACATTACCAACATAGTTCTCTTCTCACACCCCATGTATCCCTAAAAAGAATCAGAAAAAATAGGAAAAAGAGTGGCTCAAACCTATGTATAACATTACTAAAAAAATAGAAGGAACACATATCATACCTCGAAACACTCACATAGACTCTGTGTAAAAAGCCTTTAATTTCTGCAGCTATCCAATTTTCTGACCACCCGCTTCCCAATCTTGGAGTGGTCCACATGGGGGTAGTGGGGGTATCAGTAAACCAAAGCATCATCCACCTCCTGCTACTCCCCTAGCTTCTCTATTATGTTTTCCACCCTATGTACCTATCTGCTCCAACCGCTACCTCTACCTAGCTAGACCATCATTTTCCTCTCTATCTATATAAATATGGGTAGGAAAATCCCATGTTAAATGTATATTCCCATCAAATGCCTAAAAATTAATCTTCCCTAGAAGACTGAGTTATCCCCAAGTTCCTCATGATCAATGAAATTTCCTATGTCATGAACTACATCACACACCTACTATCGATGGGTCTTGATGATCTTGGATCCTAGATGATACCCACCTCAAAAGCTCATGATACATGTTCAAACCCTACACATCATCATCCAACACCAAAATTTCCATTAATGGCTCATTATGAAATGATTAATACACTTAAATAATTTGATTTGGACATAAAAATTGATCAATGGGTAAAAGTGACACCTGTTGACCATCCTAAAGAAATACTTCCTCATGACCAAACTGATTCATGGAGGCCTCACCACTTATTAGGTCATACTCTCAACATTTCTGTGGAAACTTAACCGATTTTCATTATGAAAAAATCTTGCAAAGAGACAAGACATGCCACATTAAATTATTATATTTGGTGATCTAAATCAATAGGGGAATAGAAACCACAACTCATTCCCTTATGATGCATGTAATAAAGTTTTTTTACCTACAACCATTTTCTATATGTATTGAGTCAGAAATCATGTTATCAAAGTCTTAGTGAATGGATACATCTGTCTTCACACCAACACTAGAGTCCCTAGACTAATATTTGAACTCAAAAAAATAACATTGTTACCCTAGTTCCTAACCAAAACCTCACATCTAGATGAAAACTCCAAACTCTGGTCCTAGGATGAAACCCCCTTTAATACCACGCTATCATGAATGAACCCACCGAGCCCTGTCTGGTCAGTGATGAGACAAGTGTGACTACCCCAAGCCTACCTCCAATAGGATAGGGTCTGGTGACCAACAACGAATAGGCATATCACACATATGAGAGGTGTTATCCAAATGTACTTGTAAAAACACACACACCTCCAAGCCCATACAAAGATGATAAAGTAAAAATAGATGATACCATAAAATCATGCACAGAATCTATCCCACATCAAAGAATGAAATAATTACTAGAAAGAAATAAAAGGGTCCGTATACATGCCCACAAAAAAACTGAAAAGGTGTCCAGCCTTCTTAGAAGAAGGAAAATATTTTCAAATTAAACACTAGTATTCACCTTTGTCCTTCTAGAACAAAATATGTCCCACCTTCTCCGGGTCCGCCTAGGACTCTGTAAAATGTCTTTCATATACATAATACAAAACATGTGTTGGTAGACCCCCTAAATGGGTGATTATAATAATGCCCATTAGGACACCCTGAAATCACCAAGTATAAATCATCAAGTGTAATAATCATTTCATTATACATGTATGTAAATCAAGATATGAGACATAAAAATGAATAAAAAGAACCCATATATACTCATAAAAGACTCTAAGCCATAAATTTATCAACCACTAATATCCTAGGATCCTATTCAATATTTTTTGTAACACTTGTATGGAATAACTCACTCCACGAGTCTGATAGCATTGATGGAATCCATTAGAGATGTCATGCTTGTTGGATCTATCTATGAATAATTGTGAAGGAAACTGATATGTCTCATCTAAGAGACACACTTGATTAGACTACACCTCATAGGAAGAACATATATTGATACACAGATAGGGTATCACACCAAGGGATCATAGGGGACACTAGAAACCTAATATAGATTAACCTTCTAAGTAGGGGATTGAAGATTTTGTAGTTTTGATCATGCTGATTCCAAAAACCCTACCTAGGGAAAAATATATAGAATTACACATTAATCCCCACTGAGGGATTCACAAACTCTATCTGAGACTTAGCCCATAAAGGGGTCACAATCCTATTCTAAGGATGTGATGCCACACTATACCCTCATAGGAATGGACCAATGGAACACAGTCAAACAACACTGGTCTCAGGAATCTCACAAAATTTGACAATGAATCCAAAATGAGGAGAAGGAGGGTTCCAACCATTCCCATGTATTATGATCACATAGCATGTACTTTTCCACAATGTATGGCATGCCCCTAAGGGAACACGATGTGTAAATGATGAGATAGCACTTTGAATCTCTCCTACTGATTCCCATGTATTCTAACTTATGTCTATGTATATATTATAACATAGCGTGTAGTGTTCTGGGCTAGCATTCAATGTGTCACCTGCCCATGCCCATGTAATATGAAGTACACAGTGTGTGGGGACACATGTCCACCTGGGCATGTACTCCATGTACACACTGATCCAAATAGATAAGTGTTGAACAACATGTGACATGTTTCACATGGTGTGTGATACTTATCACTATGAATAAACCTTAGGAATGTATAAGGGGGCATACATGGTGTGTGTTCTTATGGACTACACACCGTGTAGTCAGGTTTTTCACATGACCCATAGGTTCTTCATGTTGTTTCACCAATGCCTCTGATTCCTTCAGATCTACCACTAATCTTGCTGATGAACATGGATCTTGAACTATTTGATCTCATCCCTTGTCATCATCTAGATTTTTTTATCAATCTATTCGAAGTTGCACCTCCAGTCACATCTCCTTTCCAAAACATGAAAACACATTCCTAAGGAACTCGGATACACACCTGATCCATCATAATTTTTCATCATAGCATGATGCCTTCATCAAATTTTTATCCTGATCCATGCTATCAATTTTTTTCATTATAAAACGTGTTTGAAAATTTTGATTACCATATATTTTTTGAATCATAGGTCAAATAAAATACTGATGACACAAATATGTAGAATAGGGAGAGAGAAATCTAAAAACATAGGATGAGGAACAACCTTTGGCCATTATTTGTACTGGCCTTGATCCATTTTCATTAGAATGATGAATTAAGAGATATAATCAAACAAATAATAAAATCCCCAAATTCCTGGATAATAAACCCATACCTGCGACATGATCAACTCGCAAATCAAAATTCTTGTAGAATTAATTCATGTTCATCATCGGAGAGATCCACAAGCTATATTAGTGAAGATGATCCTCAATTATTGGTCAGGATCTATTGCATCCTCCAAGATCCCCTCCAACGGCTTGTCTAGATCTCCAGGGTTATATGGCGAACCCTAAGATTTTCTTATAACCAAATATTTATATATGATTATATTTAAGTCATTTAAATTAAAATAAATAGTTTATTTATTTATTTTAATTAAACATACTTGTCTATGGATGCCTCTACCAAATGTCCTTCACCAACCAACACTATGTCATTCTTAGGGTAAACCCCACATTCCAAAATCAATCATAGCTTTATATTTTCAGTCTGAGAATCCATTCATGAGTTATTTTATTATTTTATAAAAAAATAATGCATAATATTAGTATATTTGAATTTTTTATAATATCAATTTCAGAATCACCGAGACTTAGAATCATGTTCTATCTCTATGCCTAGCTTGAAAATATTATTTGTAATGTTCCAAAATCTCCAAAGAAAAAACCAATGTCACTACATAACCATTTTATCTAATTACGCATAATTATCTTAACATAAAGAGTATGTTACCCCTGACGGTTTTTAATACCTTTCAACTTATTTCCTTAATATAAAATAATTCTTCCTCAAATAACCATTCCACAAGTTAAGATGAAGGCATACGTATACTTCAAAAATCTATTAAAACTCAATAAATGTTTTCAAAAGTACTCTCAACACATAAAACCTAAAATGTGGTATATATTCCTTTAAAATTGTTATCAAACTTGGACTTATTAACCCATTATAGTATCTAAAAATCTTAAACTATCCTTATATGAATAATCATAAATTATAAAGTTATCTAAAATTTTTCTCTAATACCAACTATAAGTACTTTTACCTTATTCAACCCATAATTATGATTTTAAGAGAATGAATTGAATTTTAATACATTCTCATGATCTTTTAGGGTTATAATTTTATAGATTTTGGAAAAACATTACACTACATAAGAAACACTAATATACATTGTCCATATTTTCACAAAAATAGGATTCTTAAGTTAACGGTCATGTTTCATTCCTCACACACTTGCTTCATTCAAGGATGATATCCTTTATTTATATCTAGACATAATAATATTTTATACTCATCCTTAAGCATTATGGAAAACATTTAAAAATGTGGTATGAGAAAAAAAAATATCTTTAAGGG
Source organism: Viscum album (assembly GCA_963277665.1). Classification (NCBI taxonomy): domain Eukaryota; kingdom Viridiplantae; phylum Streptophyta; class Magnoliopsida; order Santalales; family Viscaceae; genus Viscum; species Viscum album. Next base: position 1,622,185,510 of record OY728150.1, read on the forward strand.
ATATAAAATAAATGAAACTCATTAATCCATTTAAAATTCATGAAAACCCATAAAGAAGTTTTTATTTCCATATAATAAACTTTGAACTCAAAATAATTACTTAATTAACCTTAAAAAATACATTTTACTAAGGTTTTACATAAAAAAATTCTGAATAAATCGTTGAAATATAATAATTATTATTGATGGTTTATTATAAAAAAATAAAAAAAACCTTTGAAAAGAAGCCATTCACCCTTAGGAAATCATAAACTTTCTTTTAAATCATAAGCTCATTTGATTATATTATGAAATCAAAATACTTACATAAAAATACATCAACAATATATAATGTATCCATTAATAATAATATAAATAATCACATGGATAATAATAAATGATTTTATAATTATGGAATGCACAATTTTAGGTATCCTAATCTTATTATTAAGTCCTTATTCCAAGACATCATAAATAATTAGGCAATAATGCACCAAATACCATGGATAGTTTGTCTCTTGAAAGCTATTTATGTATTGATGGGATATAATGGGTTGGACTCATCACTTATTAAGTCTAATTTATTCATTATATGAAATAAATACATAATCAATAAAAAAAATTGTATTGAAAAACTGGCATACGAAATGTCAATATTTTCCTCTGTAAATAAAAAAACATCATGGTCATAAGTCATCCATAGAAATGAGGTGGATAGTAACATTATAATATATACTTATTGGAAAAAAAGAATCATTAAAGGATGTTTTTATATATTAAAATACCTTTAAAAATTGAATTATGATGTCCACCAAAGTCTATGCCTGACTTCTAGTGTAATTTCATGGTTTAGACCTCAACCATCCAAAATATTTATCGTTTCCTGCTACAAACACTAATGAAATCCTAATCCTAAATATCTAGATGATCATAAAACATACCATGCTAGATTCCCATGCTTAGATTCCACTCGATACTATATTTGAATTTATTGCAGGTAGTCTCCTGGTCATTGAAATCCAATTTTCATTAGAACCATCCACCACCCAGTCTCTCAAAACCACAACCCTACCCACACAGGGTCATATCACATATGGTCTCTAGGATGATCCTTGCTATATTAATTTCCTTTTCACCACTTCACTAAAAACACTCAAAAACCATAGACCATGACATATCCATCACCAAACATGATGAATGGATGTGGCCAAACTGGATCATATCTAAGCAGCATCACGACATCAATTAACACCCTCTCTCTACCCTTTATGAGGTTCATACCCTCAAATGGTTAGTGGTACACCTCCCCGCCATATAGAAACAAAAATAACTCTATATAAGAATAATCTCAATGGGGTTTCTGATTAAACACACATTCTGCCGCCTGTGTCATGCACATTTCATCCTAGGAAACACTTATCTTTAACCACTCTTGGATCAACCATGTCATGATACCTAATCCATTTTCAATGTATCCTCTACCATAGAGGGACATTTAAAAAATCATCATTCCCATCACACCTCAAGAAACCAAGCATTTAAGTGTCTCATTAATTTAATCAGTCTTTGACTATCACCTAGCTTCTCACCTATTTACAATTTAAATGAGTGTCGTGTGCAATAAGTGTGTACCATTCCCATATTTTTCTACATAATATGTGTATAATATCATACCACCAAAATCATTCTCTCATAATGTTTTGCATCATCAAACTGGGTTAATTGTGCTCCAAGACATGTTAACTCATCAAGCTAATATCATCCTAGATGCTCCAATCCAAGGTCCTGATGTTCCACCCATGACGAGGCCAACCATTCACTTATCTTCCATCCAAATCCATTCCAAGTCATGTGCATATACCTATACTCCCCTTGTGCTCAACAACTAACCAAAACACAAGAACTTTAGGTTCCTTACCCAATAAATCTAAGGCATCACCATGCCTAACCACATGCTAATAAAGAAACCCATGCATCAATCTCAACATGAACATACAACTATGCTCAACACTCATAAAGGTGACATAAGTCTAAGATAACCCCATAGATGGGTTTCCCTCAAAATCACTAAACACAAACTCACCATGGTCTATAGCTGAATCTAAGGGTCTCTACCTCTCCCACCTAGCTCAACTAGTTAGGTCTCATGTCAGGGTCACTAGGTCCATCAACCTAGCTTATAAGTCAAGCTTCTCACTAAGTTAATGTCTCACGGAATGGAATACACGCTTTTATCTCAACCCACAACATTATCATGCCAAAACACCCATATTTATGGCCTCAAAATATGGAAGAAATCATATACCAACTCATCCACCCATAATGTCACAAATTCTCATGAGCATCTACATGGGGATTTCCCCTAGAGAATCACCATCTCATCAGTCAATAGGTATACATACAATGTCATTGCCCTAGAATATATGTGTTGAGAAACTATATCCAGATGGTTTGGTTGATTATAATGTCATTCCAAGCTATATAGGAAAACACTATATAGGTTATTACTAACACTTTAACTAAATAATTCTAAAAAACAACCACCCCAAAGGGTTCTACTTCTAAGGCACTAAATGGATATGTCAACCTACAAAGGTTCAATGAAAGTCCAGTCCTAGAGGAACTAGATCATCACCATCACCATTGAACATATCATCACTGATTCACATGACCTAATATCAAAAGGAAACATATATACATGTTCAACAAACTGAGTTTAACTTCATCAAATACTTATATAGAAAAACACCATATGGTAAGTTTTTGGCACTTTAAATAGCTGAATCTCAATTTTTAATGAACTGTACACTAAAAGGATGATATATCATATGCGTTTTACATGCCTAATATGATGCATGAGATTCCTCTCACCATAATGGACAAGATAAAAAACTAGTAACCTATCTCTTTCCAAAAGTCCAAGAGCCAAAAATCCAATAACTCATCAACCACAAATCTCAAACCCCATGTGCATCATGCTAAATAAAAATCACAAATAACTGTAATACAACAAGAAAAAAACATCAATCCCATATCCATGGTAACTTGGACTTCCATCAGGAAAGGTTTTCATGAAGCACCATTTTGGGTTCCACCACAAGCCTAGACGCATCCCTAAGTCTTCCATCTACCAAATTCTGAAACAAAAAGACAAAAACAAAAAATTTATTTGATACCATTATATAGAATCCCATCCTAGTTCACTCTATATAATAACTAGAATAGTGGCACCACATGACCTTATGTGCACCTCCTCATGTTTCAAAGGATGCTCACTAACAGTGAGGGGTCTAAGGTTGTACTGTGAGGAGATGATACCTCCTATATCATAGTGTGAAATCATACATAAATAATCAAACATAAACCATAAATAGAAAACATTCATAAAAGTATGTTTAATAAAATAAATAAATAATAATCAATAATAATAAAATGATTTAGATGAAAACCAACAGTCATAAAAACTTTATCGTACACTAGGTTGATCATATACATGAATAAATAAATGAAACACATTAATGCTCCACTATCACTTTGATCCATAACTCATCTGATCTCTAAATCCTATATGAGCTTCCCAGCTCAGTTATGTATAACCCCAAGCCTCATCGCAACCTATAACTACAACCAAGTGGATGTATTCTTGGGTAATAATGTGAAATAGTATCCAGAGTAGGGTGTGAGTATATAAATTAGTAAGGAAACACCAACATAGTCTCACACTAACTAAAAATGAAGTAATATATGCATGTTACATTATATGAGTAAATAAATAAATACTGAAAATAAATAAAATAACCAACAATACCTACTTTTTCCTAATTCTAAAATTTCTTTGATCATCTCACGAACTGTGCCAAACCATGTACCAAGTACTACTATTTTTGATCTGTAAGTATGTGACCCTAATCGAATATACCTACTTTATCTAGTGTAGAGGTTCCTCTAATAATTTCAGGATGGCCATGGTAATCAACAAGGAACTCTAGATATCCCTAGGTAATCTTGGGAGAACTATAGAGCACCGGCCTCTCTAGGGTGATATACCCATCCATGTGGAATTAGGATCATCCAACCAGGGGTAATATACCCATCCTCGTAGCACAGATCAACTGTCCAAATCAAAATACCATATGAGGTAAATATACCCATCTGTAGATCATCTTGAGAAAAAATTCCTACTATGGTAATATACCCATCCTCGGGGCATGAAGTCTCAACCAATTAGGGATGATATTCCCATCCAAGGGCCAAACAAAAATACTTACAAAAGAAACACATTCTTGGGACATACATAATCTCAAGGTATCAAGCATGAGCAAGTAAAAATAAACAAGGTGTTGGACACTTGCCTAATCCATATTATCCACCATTTCCTTCTCAGATCATAATGTAGTTGGGTATCTAAGGTGACACATGTAATCATCTCTACCCATAACCATAATTACCCGCACATGGTTGATCTATCAAAGGGCACCCACTCGGTTCCAAAAAGTAATTATGTAAGAATATTCATCCCTTTTGGGATCCTCAGTCACAAACTTGAATCTAGGGAAAATTGCTATCACTCAAAAATTCTTCATTATTGATAATTTCAATACATATAATGACCTCTTAGCCTCAAAGGATAAGTTACGTCAATACTAGTCTAGGGAGATGGCCCATTTCCCATCTCAGTTATAAGGTCATGATTTGTTAGTTCACTCACCCATTTAAATAACTTGAATGCATGAATATATAATGAATAATCAATATGTAAATGTAAATAACTAAATAAACAAGACATATAATAAATAATATGATAATGAAATGCATCCAGATATAATATCATTGTTAAAATATCCTAGATAATAATAATAAATGAAATGAAGGAAATACTTAATTAAAGGATGTCAAGTTTCCCAATAACATGATACCTTTACCATTAAAAGATTTCAAAATATGGTTTACCATACTAATATAAAGTCTTTTAATAATATAGTTTAAATCATACTAGTTACAAATACATAGGGTTTGTTTAACTAATTTTGTCACATGAGACTACCGATGCATTGGGGGGACTGCATTAACTGGTCCCCAACCCATGTATTTAATTTCCAAATCATTCCTCATATATATAATAGTTTATTTAATTAATAAAAAAATTTCCTTATCAAATAACTGTATTGAGTAAAGGATACGAATTTATCAATATTTCCTCAATTAATCAAATAACTTTCAAAGTAAACATTATAAGTGAAGAATGGTATATGTTTTAGGAAATAATCATATCCATTACATAATAATATGTATATTTAAGATAAATTCAATGTATAATAAAAATTTAATTGAAGAAATTGATTGTTTTAAGTGAAATTTAACAATCATAAAAGAAAGTGAGATCGCATAATTACTTTTAGCACTTGGTAATTTTCAAGTCAAATCCCCATAGATGAGATAATTCAAATTGAAAATTAAAATACTGCGAATAATAAATTATTGATGATATTATATTTCAAATGGATATTATAAACACCAAAAAAACTAAATTGGTGCAAAATAACAAATAAGTCTCAATGGAATGTAAATTGAGACGAAATCTCTTACCTCACACTTCCTTTTGGTTAAATATGTATTAACTTTATGTGTAGTGGTTTTAAAAATGTTATTAACTTATAAATAACCATATTAATATTTATAATATAATATATTATCTTTTTATAACATCTTATCACCTGTTACTTAATTATCTCTCATTATTTTTATTATTTTGGGTGTTAATTGTCTTGTTTTTTCATGCGTGTTTTCTCATGAAAGATCTGGTTATTGTGCATATTATATATTTTTATCATCTCTATAATAATAATCATGAAATTATTATAATATATTTATATCAATTTCACTTCTAAAACTAATCATGAATTATGGTTATGAAAAATGATGTATGTTACGATCAGGGAGATGGTAGATCATATGTACGCATGAGTAACATTTTCCATTTTTCAATGATCATTATGGAAAAGGTGTAAGTAATAGTTTATATTTCCATAATTAAAATAATATAATATATTTTATATTATTTATTAAATTATACTTTTATATATATATATATATATATATCAATTTATTTTTTGTGGTGATGAAAAGAGAGTCACATCACTTCGTGAAGGCGGTAGTCCACATGTAATGAATGATGTTATCATCTTTAAGTATAGAAAAATAAAATAATATATTATCCTTAAAAAATGATGAATGTGTCATGAATATAATAATTATTTCATTTATATCATATATTATCATTAACATTACTCTTTATCGCCTTTCGTGTAAATCATTAGTGAAAGACGAATCACATAGCTCTGCGAGGCGATAATCCGTCGTATACGAGCGATGTAATCGGGTCTCCTATAGAATGGAAAGTAATAAGTTATATATGATATAATAACTCTATAGGTATAATTAATTTTTAAATATTATATACATGCTTTAGTTCCATCATAACACCCAACCTTGAGAAGATGTAATGGGAAAAAATGACATCGGTTCGCAAGGCGGTAGTCTGCCATACACATGAACGATGATTTCATAACCCATTTCATATATGTGTGTGAGATTTTAGTTCATAACCTCAACATAAAAATATCTTATTATATTTAATATAATGAGTTTATTATGTCATCATGGTTTAAAAATAATTGAAGTAGGTGGAGAAGGAAATAAAATGAAGATGTTTGTTGAAGAACATTAACTCTCCTTCATATATCCTCCTTAGGTTTAGACTAAATCCTTTAAAGGGTGGATTTACTCCCATAATAATTATTCTAGGATGAGGGTATGTAATTTTATAAGTGGTTTGGGTAGTTTTTTTATTCAAATGGATTGATAGGTATGAATAAGTGAGGGTATTGAGGGACCTTTATAGTTGAGGAGAAGTGGCATTCTGGTAAATACCCAAAATTATTCACTATTATGAGGTAAATATAACCTAAAGTGGATAAAAAGTTGATAATTAATTGTGTGTAAGTATTATATGGTTGATCCACACCTCCATTACATAATACAACACATGTTTTAAACATTTTACCCTTAACTTCTAAGCTTCCTTATTTTTACCATTTTGGTTTTCTCACTAAGGCAACTAGTTTTCTAACCTAGGTAATTTATCCTTTAAGACTAAATTAAAGTGATAATTATTAGATTTTTTAGACCCAATAATTATATATATGAAATATAATTTATCAAATAAAAACCCTATATGTGTTTATAATTATTTTTAACACAAGTGCATGATCGTGCAAAAACACTATTTAAACCTTAACTACACCAACATAGTATTTTACTATTTAGGGGTCATTATAGTCATTATAAAAGAATAATTTTTTCATGAATAGAATATATTTTATATGTAAAGTAATTTAAAAATAAATTATCAAAATATAGGATTTTTAGTAATTTTATATCATTTAATAAAATATAATTTATCATAAAATAATATTAATGTCAATTTTGGCATTATTCATTTCATATAAATTTAAAAATAAAAATAAAATTATGGAATTATAATATAATATGTTCACACCTATTTAAAAAGAAATATTCAGATATAAAAATAATGGAACACAATAATTCATTCAATTTACTTCACTTTTAATATTTTTAGGATCATTTATTTTATTTAAGTGTTAACTCAATAATTATTGTGTTTGCATTTCTTAAGGATCTTAAGTAATTATTTCATCTCTAAAAATTGAATATAAATTATTATGATAAAAAAACTAATTTATATTTAAAAATAATATATATTACCAAACCTATGTTGTAAATCCCTAAACTCGAGCTTTTGGGTTCATCATATAAAAATGTTGTGCATTTTGTTTATAAATGAAAAATGAAAAATACGCAGAGTATTTTACATAATAGGAACTTTTTTACATAGGTTTATGATAATTAGACATATAAATTACAAATAAACATTATTCTATAAAAATTTAAATAAGGTATTTGTGTATGTTGCCTCTATATGTGAAATAAACACCAAATGAAATTCTACTAAACTTGTGAAAAATAATTTAAAACATAGGGTGAGGATTTAATTTTCCTAGTAAGGGGTTTTAAAATCCTTTAGAAAATACCTTTCTTCAAAAACTATAAACCCATTTGAAAACATTTATCAAATAAATCATTTGATAAAATAAATACTTAGAATAGGGTTTTCAAACATTGAAACAACTTCTAAATATCCTTAAATAATGTATAATATTTGAAAACCATATAATTTCAAAATAATAATTCTTTTGAAAAAACCACTTTCGATTTCCCCATTTTAAAGTAATAATTTTATAGATTAATCATGATACAAATAAGTCCAAAAGAAAAACCATAAGTCCACATAGTTGAAATAATCTTTTTGAGGTCATGGGTTCACTCTCAATACCATAACTTATCATTCAATACTCTAATTTCATAATTTAAGAAAACATTTAAAATAGTCCTTCATTTCTCACTCATAACCCAAAAAAAAATTAAAAACCATACGTAAATTATTTCTATAGAAGAAAATAATTTAATAACCTCTAATATTGAAAAAAAATCTCATTTTAAGGATAAATCAATTTTCTAGAAAAGAATTACTTACAAGATTATAAACACTTTGAAATTAAAACAAAAGCTTGTATAAAATGCATAAAATGTCAATAATGATGATGAACATATATACAATAATTAATGATAATAATATATTTATTGTGAAAATATAATATTATATAATAAAAATAATTCATTCAAAACAATCCCCTTACCTTGATTTTGAATCATCACATACGCTTTTTTAACTTCCTCTTCTTCGAAAAATCGATTTGATTAACACCTTAAGACCACAAAAGATAGTATTCTTCCTAAACTAATACCTATATAATGTTGAAATACAAGTGTAGAAGATAATTTGGTATTGTATTCTCTAGATATAAGGATCTTGGTGGTGAAAACAAGTGAAGGAAAGAGTCTCCTTTTATAATTAAGGTGAGGGGTAATTTAGGAATTACATAAAATATTAAAATCTAATAAATATGATATAAGGTTAAAGACTTTTAAAAGGCCTAAAATAATAAGAGATTAAATTTTAGACATAATATTATCATTTATGTTCTAGTTTAAGATTTTTTCCATTTTTAAATAATTTAATAAAATACTTTATTCATGAAAAATAATTTTTTTAAATTAAACACTATTCATAATTATGACTTTAAAAACATAAAATCAAAGTTTCAAATTCAATACCAATGTTTTATTATATACTATACATATTAAATCATCTATAAAATTCTTGAATTACCTTAAAAATCTCAAATCATATTTATTTTATTATTTTTAATATTATTAATTTATTTTACTCATTAATTAAATAATTACTCCATCATCTTTGTTCAAGCTATTAAGTTCATTATTTTTGCCTAAAATATAAAAAAATCCATGAAGAGTTTAAATTTATTAGACTTAAAATTAATAATTATGTTTGAAAAACACTTCTGGAAAACCACATATTAAAATATTATACTAATTAAAAACTGTAGTGTGAACAACTATATTTTTAAATAAAATTTTATAAAGGGATTAAACTGAATCATGTGGGTCTAAAATGTTCCAAAATTAAATAAAAATAATATAATTTCTAAAAATTGTTTAAAGAAAAATATTTAGCTAAAATTTTGGTCATTTAATGGATCTTATAATTTTAATTAAAAACATTTGATTTATTTTTCTTCTGCTTGCACAAACACTATATGAGTGTTGCACAAGCATTAAAGTTAATTATTTAATATATAAAAAATAATAGTAAATTACTATTATAAAAAATAAATTAATTAGTTTCAATATAATCATTTATATTTTTTCTTTAAGTATATTTAATCATATCCATGTCATGACAACTTCTTTAATTTGTTAATATGTCTTTTTGTGCCTTGGGCGAGAATTTTCAGGCATTTGGATAAGTCTCTTGTTATATAACTCTATAATTCAAATTTAATATAAAAAAAATCAATTATACATAATAATTAACACAAAATTCATGAAGCTTTTTTAAACCTCAATTATTATCTATAAGGAACCAAATTTGACTTTATCAATGTTGCGCAGGCACTACGTCGGCATTAACGATGATTTTTATACTTATCATGAATTAAATTATTATTTACATGTACTCAATTATTTTTTTACAATATTTCTATTATAATATCATAATTTATCCATTCAATAAGTTTATTATATTTTACATCATAATTATGTCTTGACGATGTCACAATAATACCGTATTTTAAAAAAAACTTTATTTTTTACTATTCATAAAAAATTTAACTTTTTCAGAAAATTCTCAAAAATTAATAATAAGATAATTTATAAATGATTAATTCAAAAATAAAATTATTTTTTTCAAATTAAAATTATATAATTCGAAAATTAATCATTTAAATATAGAAATATAAGAAATTAGTTCAATAAAATCAATTACTTTTAAAAATATATATATATTTTAAGAATTACATTACATAATGAATTAAACTATTTTATTCAATAATAATAATCTGAAATAAAATTATTATATTTGTAATTTTTTTGTTACATATGTTGTCTTTTTCCCTATCCCAAAGTTTTATATATATTAAAATAAAGTAAGGTATCTTTTTTTCTTTTTCTTCATTTAACTTATTATATGTGTCATATTCAAAGAAAGTGGAAATTAATTTCTATATTTCAAATAATTTGATGTAAAAGTCCTAAATAAACTCATTAAATAAAATTTATATAAAATTTTAATTCATTTTCACTCTTATAATTCTACTTTCACCCTCGATAAATCAATTTTTACATTATTTGTGGTAATTAATTTTAACTATTTTCAATAATCATTATGGTAAAAAATTAATTTGACCCTATTAGATAATATAAATTATTATTATTCCAAATATAGAATCAATTTTTTGAAATTTAACACATGTAATTGGAATAATTTAATTTAAAATTAATCTTAGAGACGCGATGAAAAAGCGGGTTTTGACAATGAGAATGTTCAAATGTTTACAATTTTTTAATATCAAAATTAAATATTAAAATAGTTATAATGACCAAAATTGGATTAATTGATATAAAATTTATATAATTTTACTTTAAAACCAATTAAAAATATTTTTTAACATTATAATTTATTTTAAAAAAAGTTTATTTCAATTAAAATTCAGTATTTTTCACTATTCATTGAAAAATAAAATATTTTAGAATAATCCCAAAAAAAACCCTAATCCAATTTCTATATTCATATTTCAAAGATGAATTTTATTTTTTCATATACATTTTAAAAATTGGTAAAAATTAATATTAAATTATGTGCTCATAGCGTGACTAGTCTGTCTTTTAGAAAAAATATTTTTTTCAGAAAACATTTCTTTTTTACTTTAAATGATTATTATTTTAATTATAATCAACAGATATATAATAATCATATATAAACTATTTATTTTCCTAAGCTATTTGATCCTTTTATTACCCGCCATTCCAATGGCAATGCGATATTTATCATATTAAATAACTATATTAAGAGTATTTTGTTGTTCGGTAAAACAAGGCTTTGAATATAATGCAAGATTTTAAAGAAACTCATTTTTGTGTGTAAAGTAAGATAAAATATGTATTGCATGTAACACAAGCCAAACATAGTGTTGTGTGTAATTCAATATAAACTCAATGTTTCATGTCGAATAATCTATTGAATAAAACGTTATTATTTTAGAATTTTGGGGTGTAACGGTTTCACCCCGCCCCCCTCATCTTAGTGTGATCTCAATATTAGCCCCATTGAGGGACCTAACAATTGGAATCAATGGAATAGGTTCATTTTTTTATTTTTTATTGATTTGACTTGATCTAAAGTGGTGTTGAAAATTTAATCCATATTTACGGATACATTCTTTGATAGAAATAATTTTAAAGCATGGGAAAAGTAGATTATTCAATTTTTGGAATATTCTCTTAGAGTTCCTTAATAAGTGGTTAAAGTTGAATTTTTTTTTCTTAAGCCAACATAGAGTTATCTTTGAAACAGATCAAAGAAACATTACAATTTATTCTTTGGTCAAATAGTTAATAAATTAGGCACTTGAGAAAGACTTACATAGAAATGTGAATCATTATAACTTCTAAAAATACATGTGGATGCAATTGAAATATTTGTTTGGAAAATAAGAAAGGCCAAGTTAGAAGTGACTTATAAAAAAAGGAAAGAAGAGTAAGAATAAGAATAATTTTAACTATTATTTTTATTCTCTAACCAAGGTAAAATCTAAACCTAATGTTATCTATTATTCTAACCCTCGTGTGTAGAAAGGATGTGAAATTTCAGACACTCTTAAATCTAAAAATAAGATATGATTTTGGTGATGAAATGACATCAATATCAAGTTTATATTCCAAAATATTCTCATTAAATGACAACCATGATCTATGTATAATCATGAATGATGTATACTATTGAATGATTAAATATTTTTCCTTGTAAAACAATATTTTAATGAATGAAAAATTGGCCATGAATTTCTGCATAAAAGGAATGAGAATGAAGATAAAAGAGAAAAGTGATATTCTTAAATAACTTTCCCAAGAGATCAAAAGACAAATATCCATGGAGAAGTAATTAAAGGAAAGTTTTCTTTCACTAAGAAAATAATATGAAGAAAGAAAATGGGATTTCATAGATATTATCACATAATTGAATAATTTAGCTAAAAAATTGGAAGAAAATGATGAAAATATAAGAGATCTTAAAGAGGTGATAAATAACTCAAAAGAGAAGATAAAGATCCATATAAGGTAAACCTCAAATTGTGAGTTAATGAAAAGAAATCTAGATATTATATTTGTAACAAAATAGTTGTTCCATATAAAATCTGGAGGTATGGTTCCATGAAAGGATACAATAAAGTGCTTTTATTGTGGAAGGATTGGGTACATCTTGAGTAGGTGTTCTGAATCCAATAAGTCCAAGGATGTGAAGTGAACTCCATCCATACCATCATCTCAATCAAGGAGCAACCAAATAAGGTATGATTATTTTGGTAAATTATTTATTTGTTCTAACCTTGGTCACATGGAAAATAATTTCAATTAGAAGAATTCTTGGAAGGGTAAAAATACATACAAAGGCACTCCAGTTAAATGAGTTACAAGGAGAATTTTTAACCTAGATAAAGGCCTATTAAATGGGAAAATAAGTTCAAAGTTTTTTATGATTAGAAATATCCTCAAGGAATGGTGTTTCAAGAACCAAGATCGAGGTACTCACAACAAATCTCTTCAAGGAAAAAGAATAAAAATACTATAAGTAAAAGAAAGAGGTTATTCTAGTTATGATAGCTATGGAAGTAAAAAAATAGTCCATATATGAATAAGAGGTATTTCAATATAGAAATTTTTTTAGTCAAGAAATAGGTTTGTCAAAGAGGTCCTACACAAACCACTAAGGAGAAAAATAGAAAGATGAAATAGAGAAGAAATCCATAGGTGAGATCCACTAATAATGATTCACAATATATTACTTTTTCAAATGTTATCAATTCCAAAATTGTGGAAATTACCAAGTCAAGGGGGGATATCAGTGTTCGTATTATTGAAAATAATTGTGCAAGTGGAATAATGTAAAATATATCCTTTGAAAGGAGGATAATTTTTCTAGCTGAAATTGAAGATAAATAGGTTGATGAGATAATGAAGTTATTTTCTCAAAATATAAAAAAAATTATAGATGGAAAGTGATGGGTTGGTTCATCTTAAATAGACTTATTCTGGAAACTCAATGTACCCCTATCCCCATATACTTTATTATTTAAAAATATTTTTGAAGTGCTGAAAAATTAAGGGGGTGATATGATCCTTAGGATTGATTGTGTAGATAAGCACAAGTATATAGAGCTTACTAAAAATCTAGAATATTTAAAGATTATCAAGAATTTAAAGGCTTGGGGTTTAATTGTTATCATTGGTTCAATATAGGAAATAAGTGGATATCTCATGACATTAAATCTATACAATTTTAAACCTTATGGGTTTTATAGAGGAAATTATTACAAGCATCCCTCTTCTAGACCTAGCTACAACATGTCACTATTAAGATGGATATCACTAGATATTCTTATCTTATCTCCTTCATTTATGCCTCCAACATCTATCTTAAAAGTAGAAATATATGGGAGGAGCTATCATGTATATCTAACCAAGTTAAAAATACTTGGATCATTTTTTGTGACATTAACTGTGTCCTTAATACTAATGATAAAATTGGCTCTAACTTCCTTAGAATTACATCTCTAAAATTTCAAAGGTTCATTAATCATTTCCTTCTCTTGGAAATTAGGATGATTGTAGTAGATTCTACCATGTAAAGTTACACTTTTAATGGAAAGAAATACAAAAAAATAGGTCTTTAATTTTCCTCCATGGTGGATATTTCACTCCCTCTCTCTCTTGTAGGGCCCTCCCCAAAATTCACTCTGATCATTTCTCTATTATCCTATAACTTATTAGATCTAGAAGGAAAGGAACCTCCACATTTAGATTTAATAATTATTTGATTTCCTATAATGATCGTCAGGAAATAATTTCCTTTTAATGACACTCTCATAAGACTGGTGGTGTCTTCCGAAGGCTCTACGTGAAGCTCAAGAGGATAAAATATACTATGAGAAAATGGAATAAAGATAAATTATCCAATCAAGAATCCAATATATCTAAGGTTGAAAATGATCTCCTTGAAGTTAAGCTGAATACTATGAGATAGTAGGCCCCCTATTATGATGATATTAGATGTACTCACACATTGGACACCCTAATAAGAAGGAAAGTCAATTTTATTAAGGATCATCTCAGAAATAAATGGATTAAAGAAGGGGATAAAAACTAAAAATTATTTCACCTAATCCACAAGGAAATAAGGGTGAGAAATAACTTTACAAACATGATTATTTATGTTAACACCCTCACTTAAATTGATGATATCAGTGTGGCTCTAGTTTCTTGCTTCCAAAATCTCTTCAATGATGAAAAGAACAGCCCTTCTAAGACTTAGTTATATGATGTCATTACTTTCTTGGTGATTGACATGAAAAATGAACTTATCATATCCTCTTTTATATATGATGATATAAAACTAGCCCTATTTTACCATAATATATACATCACATCTAAACCTAATGGTTTCACCAATAAGTTATTTATATATTTCTCGGATATCTTTCATCCAAATATCACACAATATGTCATAGAAATTTTTAGAAGGGGTATTTTCCCCCCAGTATTATTTCTTAGTTCATTAGTCTCATACCAAAGTTTGAGTATGAAATTGAAGTTAAGGAATTTAGACACATTATTATTGGGGAGACCTTTACTAATATTATTGGGAAGCTTTTTTCTATCAAATTAGGATATATTACTAATGGGAATATCTCCTCTAACCTATTTGGATTTATTCTAGGAAATAAATTTCAGGGCTATTTGTACATGGCCTCAAAGGGTGTTAATATACTTCAAAAGAAATCTAAGGATGGGAACTTTTACCATAATATAGATATCTCGAAATCCTTTGACACTCTAAACTGGGACTTCATCCTGATTGTTCTCCATAAATACAGATTCTTTTGCAAGTTTATTTACTTTATACACTCTCTTATAAAGATTTCAAGGTTATCAGCTTTCCTGAATGGTTAACCCAAAGGATTTTTTATCTTCTCTAGAGGGGTGGACCAGGGTGACCCAATTTCATCCCTCCTATTTTTCCTAATTGAGGAAAATCTTAGTTAATTCCTCCTTTAAACAATTTAAAGGAGAAAACTCACTTCTATTAAGGCTTCAATAAATCATATGGTTCGCTCCCATTTATACTATCTCTATGAAATTCACCTCTTCAGTGAAGTTAACACTAAATCATTGAACTATATTAAGAGAATCTTATCACACTGTGAACTGGTATCTAGACATGTTATTTCATGGATAAACTCTTTGTATATATTTAGGAAAGGATGCCCTGAAGCCAGGAAAATATTTATCTTGAACTCTTTGCTTGTTAAAAAATGGGAGTTTCCTTTTACTTATCTAGGAATTACTCTTTTCTATATATGTTTTTGATACATTTATTTACAAGGAATTTATAGTAGGATTAATTCACAACTTTCTAGCTAAAAAGGGAAAACCCTCTCTCAAGATGGACGTTTATACCATATTAATTATGTTATTACCACAATATTTGTATACTCATTTTAGGTTTACCAATGGATAATGGAGATGATCAAGAGGCTTGATAATGAAATTAAGAACTTTATTTGGTTGGGATACATATATTATGGGAAACTTATCACTATTTCTTGGAATAAATGTACCAAACAGGTTCATATGGGAAGAATGGGCATCAAAAATCTCAGATTTTTTAACCAGTCCTTGGTGGCTAGTTATACCTAACATATCCTTAACTCTAATAATGTTTCTTATGCCTTAATTGGATCTAATATTATTGATCATCTGCATGAAGGAAATCACTTCTTCCTTGGATCCTTAGTATGGTCATACATTATTGGTCAATATGATGACATTATAATGAAAGTGAAACTGCTTCCTTATAAATCCTCCAATCTAAATTTCTAGAACACTTCATGTCTTATCACTCCTATTACAGACATCTTTCAACCCCATATATCACTATCTAATATGTCTATTGATTAT
The DNA here is from genome assembly GCA_963277665.1 of Viscum album. Lineage (NCBI taxonomy): Eukaryota > Viridiplantae > Streptophyta > Magnoliopsida > Santalales > Viscaceae > Viscum > Viscum album. Next base: position 1,622,202,223 of record OY728150.1, read on the forward strand.
TAAATTACCCATCTAGACTAGATTTCATACCACCCATCTTCAGAAATCATGCAGGATATTTTCTTCTTCAATTTTAGGGAGCAGGACATCCTCTTATGGCACCCTAATCTCTTAGGTTCTATAATATATTGAATTTTTAATGATAATAAAAGCCCTCTTTGTTAATTATTTATAAGTATTTTTATGTGGAATGTAATTTTTTTCAATAAAAATTACATAATAAATGTTTTAAAGTCTCTTCATACCGGTAAAATATCATATAGCATCATGGAATATTATACGGAATATTTTCAGAGTTAGGCGTTGAGTTAGTGTGATATTACAAAGACCGTAGAGCCTTAGTGTAGGAAAAAAATATTAAATATATTGTATCATGGAAACATGATTTACCCAAAATAATTGAATATATACCAAATAGTGTGTCATATGTCAAATAAGAGACCATTGTTTGGTCTGGGATGTGGGGGTTACACTAGGTGGGGCATAACTTTTGTGTGTATCAGATGTTTGGTTAGATTGCAGATGAGGTTAAGTTTTTTTATTAATTATATTATTTTTTTCAAAAATAATTTAATATATCTTAAATGGTTTATCCTATGAGAAATATGAGACCCCTGTTATTTCTGGGATGAGGGATTTACCCTAAGAATGGTATAAATTTTTTAAGTGTTAGGTGTTTGTTAACATCGCACGTGGGGATAAATTTTTAATATTTAATTATATTCTCTTTTATCAAAAGGTAATTCCCTTGTGTGGCCTTTTCGAACCCTCCACACAAGGAAACCCCCCTCCCCACGAAGAGGACACTCCGGAGAGAGCCCCAGCCGGGAAGGAGCTGTTGCTAACCGAGATGGCAGAGCGTCCCAGAGGGTGAAAACCCGGGCGGCGATGGTTCGTCAAGAAATCCGTTAGCACGGTTGGGTTGCGCCTCATTTTGCCCACCCAGTCATAAACCGGGTGACCCGGCAAGGCAAGTGGATCCCAGGGGAGAGGTTCACCCCGAAAACGGACTCCCAAGATTCGAACCCTGTACCTCCCAAAGAACGGCGTTGTTGTACCCCTCTCCTTCACCACTATGCCACCGCCAAAGTGGCTATTTAATTATATTATTATATTAAACAAATTAATTATGAAATTCATTTTTACCTCTATCTTATTCATCTTCTTCACACCAAACTCATAAAACCTCCATTAATTAACTTGTTTGAATCCCATAACCCCCAAATCAAACCGTTTTGACCCGTTTAAATTTTCAATGCCTTAATGGGTTAAAATTAAACACTCCATCATCAATTTTAAGTAAAATAGAAAATTTATAATAGTGCTTTAATTTTAGGTTTACATTGTCATATGTGGCTTGGGTTCAAATAGATGAACCATCCTAGATTTTTGTTTTGGTTGATCTTTTTGAGTCTCTGTGATTCAGTTCTCCTTGATCGCGGTCAGTGAAGCCTACTTGATGTTCTTCTTCCTATATCCAGTTGCGAGATCGTGCTCCATGAACCCTACTCCTTCCTTCCCTATATATGGCACCTAAGGTTTTTTTTTATTTTTATTTTATTTATTTTTACTTTCTTTTCTTTTCCCTCTTCTCTAATTATAAAGAAGAATGAATGTAATTAAAGCGAGAAACACAATTTTCTCAAATATAATTATTAAAACAATTATCAAGGGCTAAATACATAAAATTATCTAAGATAGAAATATGTAATTATCAAAAGATAATTATGAAAAATTATTAAAGGAAAAAATATAAATAATTATTAAATGATAATTTTATTTATTTATCGAAGGATGATTTATCAAAATTATCGAAATATAAAATATTGAATTATTAAATAATATTTTATGAAAAAATATAATGGAATAATTATCAAGGGATAATTTAATTGAATTATCAAAATGATTTTTTATAAGAAATTATCATGGAGAATTGAAAAGAATTATGAAATTAAAATTAATTTTAATTATCGTTACATAATTATTAAGTTGATAAAATTTGGAATTATCAAGGGATAATCCACACGATCATCAAAGAGAATTCATATAAATAATCAAAATATAATTTGGTGTAAATTATCAAAATATAATTATGATTTTGATCAAAATATAATTATATTGAATTATCAATGAATAATTAATAAAAATTTATCAGAAGATAAATATTATGAATTTTTAAAATGATAATTATCAAATGATAATTATAACAAATTATCTAATGATATTTTCATGATTTCATCGAGGATAATATTTTATAATTATTAAAGGATAGTCTATTGGTATTATCATAAAATAATTATCAATGAAAATTTATCAAAAGATAATTATAAATGGATAATTTATAATAAATTATCAAAATATAATTATAAAGCATAATTTATGAGAAATTATCAAAAGATAATTATTAAAGGTTAATTTATGAGAAATTTTAAAAATATAATTATAAAAGGATAATTTATAAGAAATTATCAAAAGATAATTATTCTTGAGTTGAAAATTGTGAGTACATGTGTGGGCCTAAAACAATAATTCAAAAATTATCTAGGGGAGAGAAAGTGTTATCGCATGTGATATTTTATTTATTTTCTAAATAAAATAGCTAGTTTTGTTTCTATCAACCCTTGAAAATCCTCGAGCATTGACATGCCAATGACTATAATAAAAAGGCCCTAGTGCATGTGTTTCTAAATATTGAGGATTGCACTCCATCTTTTGAACCACACGTGATGGTTTATCCTTGACATTGATGTTGAAAACTTTTTAGGCAGGAAGTTCCTTACCTTATTGGGATCAAATTTATAATTTTTTCCTTATTGATTATATTTTTTGGTATTTTGGTTGACCGTTCTTGATTGTGATCACATGTGTATGTGTGTGTATCCTATAAGACCTGTTGTGGTTCCAAGAGTGATATTAGTGTAGATTTTATCCATGTGTGATTTTGATCACATGTTGTTGTGTATGCTATTATATACTCATGATGATATGTTATTCCTACTTCTGAGATCACCCTATATATATATTACCATGACCTGGTGGTTGTTATTTTTATTTGAGATAGGTGGGTCATCATGACATATTCATCCCTTAGTGGGGGAGTGCGCTTGATTATAATGATACAAACAAGGGAACTGAGAACAGTGTAGAGGTACAAGGTATCCACGACATTGTGTCAAGGGTGTGCTCGACGTAGCCCTGATTTTCTAAGTATTGTTCACTTCATGATATCCTAGTGGATATGAGTCCTAGATATTCTCATCCATAGGATCTGGGTGAAAAGGTACTCTTGAGGGATAGATGGTGATGGGTATCATCTCCAAAACATTATGAAGACACTATACAAGAGAAGTTTTGCTTCTTTCGGCTCATTCAGTTATCATCCGTCATAGATCCAAAGAAATTATAGCCATGGGTTTGTGGTAGCTTGGTTAGCACACTACCACTCGATTTTTGGATTGTATGTTTATTCCTTTAGACATTTATTTTTATTATTGAATACACTTATATACTTGTGCACATCAGTTTAAGGATACATTGTTGGTGTCCTAATAAGTCTTGTACTCACAAACTACTCGAGAATTTCAATGCGATTGTAGATTTCATGAGGGACCCGAAAAAGGGTAAGGGCCCTATGGTGGGTGGTTAAGAAGTTGGAGCATTAAGATGGAGCATATCGAGATAGACACTAGAGGACCCTGAAGTTCTTTTATTATTATCTGCTTTCAATACTCTGGACAACTTTCTAATTTGGGATATCTTATTTATATACCATGTATGCCATATTTAGTTTCTGATTTAATCTGGTCTATCATGTTATTATATTGTTTGTTTTTATATTTGGTTATTTATTTTTCTTGTGCACTCTGATGGTGGGTATAGTCTCCTCATGGTTTAACTTGAGACCCTCACTTCTAGTCAGTAACCTCATGCATACGGTGAGGCACCCATGAGGTCATATGGAATTATGGCTCAAACCTAGTGGTTTGGGTCATGATGTTATAGGTTCTCTCACTCCTATTCTACATTATTATAACCTCTGCGTCATTGATGAGGAGGAACCTATATGGATAAAGCTTTTTATGAATCACTTTATACTACCACAGTTCATCCCCTCAACAGCGCACAAAACGGGCTTTAATAGAATTAAAAAACATTATTGTCTTTGGCACCATTAAAGGGGGGCTTTATCGGCACTTTCGTTAGTGTTGATAAAGGCCCTACTACTATAGTGTGTTTTTTGAATAGCTGCACACAAAAGAAAATACACTTATATGAAAATACATAATTTAATTGAAATAAATTTTACATAAAAAATATAAAAAAACAATATTATATACATTTAAAACAATGTTGTGTATAATTACATTTGCAATTACTATCCAAAAACATTTAAAAATCAATGTTTCACCATTTTAGCACCCGCAACCCCCTCTCAAAAAATCCCGACCACGGTATCAGTTTCCAAAAAAACACCCCAACCCAAGAAAAATAATCCACCTATATAAGAAAATAATTCTTATGTTAGTAATACTATAAAGAAATAAATTAAACATAAATATGAAATAATACATTAATAAAATGTCTATTTTAAATAAAAGGACATACTTAGAGTCATATTAGTCACATCATAAATTAGATTGAGGTGGAGCTAATTCCTACACATCACAAATGACTTATGGATTATAGTCTCAAAGTATCAAAACAATATGAATATGTTTTCTGGGTTTTCAGTATGTCACTTATCTTTTTTACTAAAATTCCATTTTAAACTATAAACATGCCCTTTGAGTCATATCGGTCACATCATATATTAGTTTGATGTGAGACTAGATCATACACATAAAAAATGACTTATGAATCATTTACCTATACTATTACCACAATTCAAGTGCATTTTATTGGATTTTAGTGAGTGACACACGTTTTGACCAAAAATGTCAATTTTAGACTAACAACAGGCACTTTGAGTCATACCAGGAACACCATGTATCGAATTGAGGTTAGGATGATTCTTTTATATTAAAAACTAATTATGGATAATTTTATTAAATTATAAAAAAACAAATGTGTTTGATCAGTTTTGAGTATGTCACTTTTGTTTTTTACTAAAATGCCAATTTTAAATAAAAGACATAGTTGGAGTCATACCTGTCACACCGTGCATTATATTGAGGTGAGTTTGATTCATACATATCAAAAATAAATTATGGATAGTTTTTATAAAGTATAAAAATTATCCAAAATCTTTTCTTGGTATTGAGTATGTCACTTGTGTTTTTTACTAAAATGACATTTTAAACTGAAAACGTGCACTTTAGGTTATACCAATCACATCGTGTGTCAGTTTGATGTGATTATAATTACTATAATTCAATAATGACTCATGAACCTTTTTCCTAAATTATCAAGATAATAACAGTTTGTTTTCTTTATTTTCTATGAGTGACACATGTTTTGAACTAAAATGTCAATTTTAAACTGATAACATACACTTTGAATCATATCAGGAATAAGGCATATCAGATTGAGGTAAATCCAATTAATACAAGTCAAAAATGAATTATGGATCATTTAATATAGTATAAAAAATATGAATGTATTTTCTCAGTCTTTAGTATGTCACTTTCCTCTCCACTAAAATTAATGTCAATTTAAAATAAAAAAGACACACTTTGAGTCATACCAGTCACATTGTGCATCAGATTGAGGTGTGGTTGAATAAGCACATAAAAATGACTTCTGGATCATTGTAATAAGTTATTAAAATAATAAAAATGTGTTTTCTTGGTTTTGAGTATGTCACTTATTTTTTTACTAAAACTAATATCAATTTTAAATAAAAAGACACAATTGGAGTTATATCAGTCACACCATTCATCGAATTGAGGTATGGTTGATTCCTACACATCAAAAATGACTTATGGATCATTTTACTAAAGTATAAAAATAATTTGAATTTGTTTTATAAATTTTGATTATGTCACTTGTGTTTTTTACTAAAATGTTATTTCAAACTAGAAACACACACTTTGAGTCATACCGATCACATCGTGTGTTGGTTTGATGTGAGAATGATTTATACAAATCACAAATGAATTATGAATTATTTTTCTAAATTATCAAGACAATAAGAGGGTGTTTTCTTAGTTTTCAGTGATTTAAACACTATTTAAACTAAAATATCAATTTTAAAATGATTAATGACACTTTGAGTAATATTGGTCACACCATGCATCAAATTGAGGTGATATTTATTACTACACATCAAAAATGACTTATAGATCATCATATTAAAGTATCAAAACAATATGAATTCATTTTATCTATTTTAAGTATGTCACCTTTGTTTTTTACTAAAATTTCATTTCAAACTAAAAACACACATTTTGAGTCATACTGATCCCAATATGTGTAAATTTGACACGAGACTGATTCCTACATGTCAAAAATTACTTACGAATCATTTTCATAAATTTTCAAAACAATGAGAGTGTGTTTTCTTTATTTTTAGGGAGTGACGTGATTTTGAACTAAAATAACAATTTTAAACTAATAACGGATGCTTTGAGTCATACCAGTCACACCATGTGTCGGATTGAGCTGAGGATGATTCCTACATGTCAAAATGACATATGGATTGTTTTCCTAAATTATCAAAACAATCTGTATTTTTATGCTCATTTTTGTGTATTTCACATGTGTTTTTTACTAAAATGACATTTTTAACTGAAAACACGCACTTTAGCTTATACCGATCACATAATTTTTTGGTTTGACATGAGACTAATTCTTGCATATCACAAATGACTTATAAATAATCTTACTAAATTATTGATATAATTTGAGTGTGTCATCTTGGTTTTCAATGATTGAAACACTTTTTGAACTAAAATGTCAATTTTAAACTAATAACAGATAGTTTGAGTCATACCACGCACACGGTACATCGAATTGAGGTGTAGTTGAAACCTACACATCAAAAATGAATTATGGATCATTTTCCTAAAGTATAAAAACAATCCAAATGTGTTTTATCATATTTTAGTATGTCACTTTTCCTTTTTACTAAAATTAATGTCAATTTTAAATAAAAAAGACACAATTGGAGTCATACCGGTCATACTGTGTGTGAGATTAAGGTACAGGTGATTCCTACACATAAAAAATAACTTATGAATCATTTTCCTAATGTATAAAAACAATTATAATTCATTTTCTTAGTTTTGAGTTTGTCACTTGTATGTTTTTATGAAAATAAAAGTCAATTTTAAATAAAAAGACACACTTGGAGTCATACGAGTCACACTGTGCTTTGGATTAAGGTGTGGATGATTCCTACAGGTCGTAAATGAATTATAGATCATTTTACTAAAGTATCAAAACAATATGAATGTGTTTTATTAGTTATTTTATGTGATGTGTTTTTTGAACTAAAATATAAATTATAAACTAAAAACATATAGTTTGATTCATACCTCAAACATTGTGCATCAGATTGAGATGTGGCTGATAGAGTTTACGATATGAATTTTTCTTTCAACTATCTACACCAAGACAGAAAAGATAGAACTATTCCATTTTTATGGGAAAGGAAACTCCATGTTTCCTGAAACACCTCATCCAAAAGAAACATGTACTCTCTTTTTTGGCATGTTGAAGACAATTGAAAGAAAAATATGACTTCTCATAAGAATCTACCTGTATAATAAAACAATTATTATATTAATAATAATATAAAGAAATTATTTGAACATAAATATGAAACATTACATCAATAAAATGTCAATTTTAAACTGACACCACACAATTTGAGTCGTACCAGGTACACTATGTATCGTATTGAGGTCAGGTTGATTACACTGTGTATTTTTATCCTATAGTATAGTAAAATAGTACCGGAGTGGATAATCCTTGTTGATGAATTTATTTCTTAATGATATTTTTGAAAAATAAAAAAAAATTATCACATAAAAATAATGATGAAATTAACTAAAAAAGTAGATAAAATGATTGTAAAATCAACTAAATAAGTAGTAGGAAGTCACATATTCATGATATATGTGTACATTCTAACACCAGGTATATTTAACAGTCGTTGCAAAAAAATATACTTCATCTTATGAATATGATGACTTTTAATAATCATGGTAGTACTAGAAAATATAAATATTCAAAAGATTAATAAATATTTAAAAATAAATAGTAATTATCTTCAAAAATACCTCTTTGAGGATGATATTTTTTTATGGTATATGATATCTCTCATAAATTTAAAAACATAATAACCACAATCATTTCTATTTGTTTGTTTCAAACACTAAAGAAAAATTGTGAAAAATAATTAATTTTTTTATTTGTGTTTTTATAGTGAAGTCATATTATATATAACCTTATACTTATCTACTTGTAGAAGTTTATAGGCTCCTTATGCACATATATTATCCTAATTCCATGATTTTGATGATATTTAAACAAGACACTATCATAAAAAAATTCTCATTAAAATATAATATAAAATATATAACTTGAAGTTTATTTAAAAACATTGGATGTAGTGTAATAAAAATTGACAAACGTTATCATGTGTGGTCGATTTTTTGGGTATAAATACAGTTAATCCATAAAATAAATATTTGGAGTATCCAAATTGACTACAATTAGTACCCAATGTTTCTTAAAAAATAAAAATTATTAATTAAGGAAAGGAATGAAAATATATTTTACATGATTAAAATGTAGAGTTTTACCCCTTTATCATTGTTAATAAGAAGATCATATCATCCTTAAGTTTTCTTTCAAATGATATGGCCAATTTTTTCACTATTTAATCAATTTTACCCAATTCAATTTTGTTTTTCTCTTTATAATTGATGTGAGGACTAATTATTCCATATTTATGTTCATAGGGTATTCCCTTCCAATAATATTGATATAAATTTTTGTAAAAAAATATGAATTATATTAACTCATAATTAACATAGTAGATCATATATTGGGAAAACAATCATGAGAACACACCTCATGTATAAATTTATAAATGAGACTCCTAGCCATTAATACCTAATAATTTCATTTAAATTATCAAGAGTAGTGAATTATATAATATCCACTTCATACATTTTTATTTAAAATAAACTATGTGATTACTACCACTTTGTAACCATGAATCTGTATGAACCTTCAATGTTATTAAATGTAGATATTGAACAGGTGGGGTAAAGGTCATTTTTGAAGATATATTTTATTATTTGTTTGATACTATACATCATTTTGATTTACATTTCACTTCACCCATTCCCTTTGTTAGTATTTAATAACATTTATCAGTTAAGAACATTCTTCTTTAATTGTTAAAGGTTTAGCATGAAAAATAAATTGTAAATGAATACCTCCTTGTCAAAAAAAAATTACATGATATGATGGGTATGATATAGATGTTCCAAGATCTTTATTGATTATATGAATATCTAAATCATCAAGTCTCTAACTTGGAGCTCGTATCAAGAGTTACACTAATCCCCACTCTCAAATGACTTGTTGGAATTTTTCTTTTGTATAGAGTATCTTCTTGGATATTATACATGATACCCCTTACAATAAGGTGATGGGTGGGTGTTAATAGATATAAATCATAATAATTTTCACCCTATAGAATATTAGTACAGTAAAGGTATCAGTGTCTTTCTGATTTTCATTTCACAGAACAAATTATGAGAATATTGATTACCCAATATAAGATATCTCTTTAAGGGTAATGGATCACCTCAAAGCTAGTGGGGGTGGGGGATCATCACATAGAAATTGTTCTTGAGTTTTTTCTTCTCCTTACTTCCTCCCTATAACATTTTCTATAAACTCATAATCCAAACTAAATTTTTCTTTAAGATAATCTAATCATGATACATATATTCCATTTTTTTATCTTTATCCCCTTGTAATTTTCTTTTCTCAAAATATGTTCAGGGTGTCACCCCAAAACCCACACCTCTAATATGGCCATACTGTTCTAGATGCTTCAATTACACTGATAGTAGTCAGTCATCTGGTATAGCTGATAATTATTTTTTTCTAAGTTAGATATAAAATATATGAAAATAAGTAATTATTTTTATATAACAGCTATTTAAATCAAAAAAATATTATGTCATACTTACACATGTTTCCCACACTTTTTATGAGTTTTCAGCTTTTGGTATCTCATATTTATTTACACATGCCTCCTTCCATAGTTCATAACATGGGATAGAAGTGGCTTTGGGTTTCAATTCATAAATATTCATATAAATAGAGGAACATTATTGTGTTGTTGTTTCATGTCACATAAAATTATTATAGTATATTTAAAATACATAAAAAAAATTCTTCAAGTGAAGCATACCCCATCTTTGCTTTATAGTAGGGGTACATTGGTTTTTCTTCTCATTTCATATTTTCAGCACTTGGTTAATCTTTCATAAATTAACAACTCTTAATCAAAGTGATTAATACATGCAATTTCAAACAATGTATTACTATCCCCAATTTACTTGAAAAGATGTATCCTCATGATGGTTAGTAGAACCATCCCATTATTCTTGGATTATTAGGTGTGCATACATATGCGGTGGGTGCAGGTTTATTTTCCCTTTAGCGTATTTGATATGAAGCCTTGTTAGAATTGTGTGAAATATTTTATGAGCCTTTCCAACAAGCCTTGATACAAATTTTTTTAGGATTATTCTACTTTAAATTCACTCTATAAGGGATAATGAAAAGTAAGTCAATGTTTCATTATTTTTTTTTCATAAAATAAATGAATGATATCATAATTTTACCATAATATCATCCCAAATAAGTGTCTTAAGTGTGGGCACAACATACTTCCATAAATATACATCGATCATCATGTGCTGCCGAGTAGTGAGCCTAATGAAACTACTAATCATTGACTTTTTTGGGTTAATAGACTGGTCATGTGCATTCCATCCAACCTCGAATTTGATGCCTTTATTTCTCAACTTAATAATTTTTTCAAACACCATCATGCTATGATGATATTATTTTTTTAGGGACATCAGTTGTTCACCATCTACCATTTCCATGGGTTCAATGTCATCAATATGGTGTTCCTCTAGATTGGTATCATCGGCATGTGAAAAAGGTTTTTGTTCCTCTATACTGGGAGCACCATCAGGTTGAGAAACCTTTTATTCCATAGGATTTGGATCAACAACACATGTAGAAGTCATTATCTACAAAATTTGTTCAACATTTAATTTATATTACAAAAATGTTTTAGTGAATAGAAAATAACATGAGGTGATTCAATGTACATTACAAAAATATATATAACCTAGTTATTGAACTCTTTTTTTAAATATTTAAGGGATTTGACCCCTCTATCGATTATTCAAATATCGTCATTGTGGTCTCCTATGACATACAAGAACCCTTCCATATTGGAACTATTGTGAAATTAATATGACATCCAAATTAAAGGTTCATACTCAATTTAATTTTCTTTTGAACCTTTAGTGTTTTGGTTGATAATAGAATAATTGAATACTTTTGGTTTGATGGATTTAGAACATAAAATACTCGTACTTCCTATGATTCCATTATAAATGGTTTTTCTTTGTATCCTTCCTTTCTAAAATCCACATTCACGAATCCCAATTCATCCATTTTAAAAAGACTCCTATTATTAATCCACTTGCATTAATAAATCATCACTTAAAATAATGTATAATCCAACACCCATATTTGTTTGATGATGTCAAAGTATGATATATTCGTATAAATTGGATTTATACCCTTTGTATCAGATACAAGCATCACTTTATCCAAAAGTGTAACTCCGCTATTTTTTAAGGTAATTCCTTCATCATGCTCATTTTTATATAATGTATATCCATTAATTGCATAAACATTATAATATAATATATGAACACTTGGTCATATTAATAGCCATTGAATTCATTCTAAAATTGAATCTATATTTTCATCTGATTCCTTAAAAATATGGTCTAAAACCATCTTATAAACTCTTGATTATAGTGATTGAAACAACATCTATTCCAAAAATTTATTTACCCATAAGCCGCCTAGTGTGATGAAATTTAGATAGACCAATTCTTTTCACATAGGATAGGTAGTCAGTACAGAATTCAACGGATTCCTCAAAAATATATCTCTCCACAACACAACCCTCTAGATAACATCAATTTTTTATATACCCTTTCAAAAATATTCATATAATTTTCAATTGGTTACATCCATTTATAATGTGTTTGGACCAAGTTAGAAAGAAGTTTTCTTTCAAAACTGAAAGGAATTTTTTGTTTTCTTTTCCTATCAAAGAAGTTAAAGAAGAAAAGAAATCATTTCACCTTGTAAAATTTGAAAATTGGACTGAACATTATATTAAAAAGTTTGGACTCACAATGCTTAATAAAGACCATTGTATTTGAAATATTTTTTATGAAATAAAGGTTCATCAGAATCACATTGGGTCCATAATGAAAAGAAGATCGTAATGAGAATCTTCTTCAGAGACTTCTAATCTCCGATGAAAATATTTTGATGTTTTTCTAATCTTGGATTTCTCATAAATCATAAGTAATCTTTAAAAATTATGATGCAAGCCTTATAAAGGAAAGGTGGAGAATAAGTTCTATCAATCGTATTGAGGATTGGAAAGAAATAAAATGTTGGGAGAATGGAAAGTTACAATACTTTCCATTATAACTCATACGATGCAATTCCAATATTCAACATTATCAAAGTCATGAGAAATTTCATGACCCATCCCCCAGTCCCATGTCGTGACTACCCCAAGCCCACTTTCCATAGGCCAGGGGCTGGAGACTAGCACTGAAAGGAATAATCCCTAAAACTGGGAAGGCATTACCTTTATAACTTGTAAACACACCTAACCAAGCACACAGCAAGACATGAACACAAGTAAACAGAATAGAAAACATAGTGAGTACAGTAAGAAAAAGGGTCCAGAATACAAGCCCGACTGGAAAGTACAAGTAAACTGGAGCAAAAATAAATTCAGTTATCGGGTCGTCCTCTAAGTTTCCAAACTGAAGGGTAGGTACAGATCGCCTCATTAGCACTCTATGCCCATTTGTCTCCTCTGTGTACATAATTATTGTAAGGTCCTCCTTCGGGCACCGTCCAGTCCTGGTACCCTCAAGCTCGGTCAACGTTGTCCATCTTTAGCACCAAACACAACAAGGTGTGGGCATAGCTCGTGTACGGGTAAGTATAACGATACACAGTAGGGACCCAGAGACCCTCAAGGTCTCACAAAGTCCACAAAGTATAAACCTCAAAGCCTAAAGTCAACTGTCAACCCTACTTAGGTATATGACCATACACATACCTAAGTTATCAAGTATAGCCATCTCAATCACAGGGTCCAACCCAAAATCCCAAGCTCAACTGTTTCACAAAGGAAGGAAAACCACAAAGGAAAGTACCACAAAGGTATGCCACACAGAATAATACCACTAAGGTATTACCACAAAAGAAAGTATCACACAGGTACAAACTCAGCTCACACTAGGTATAACTTAAGTACGGTAGTAGAGATGATTAGATGTAACTACTGAATCATCTTACTCTGTAAAAAAGTTAACCCACATAGGATCGCTAGGAGATAAACCACACAGGATCGCTAGGTTCTGACTCACACAAGATTGCAAGGAGTTTACCCACACAGGATTGTTAGGAGCTGACCCACACAAGATCGCTAGGTGCTGACCCACACAGGATCACAAGGAGATGACCCACATAGGATCGCTAGGAGCTGACCCACATAGGATCACTAGGTGCTAACCCACATAGGATAGTAAGGATCTGACCCACATAGGATCTCTATGAGCTAACCCACACAGGATAGCAAGGTGATGACCCACACAGGATCGTAAGGAGTTGACCCACACAGGATCTCTAGGAGATGACCCACACAGGATCTCTAGGAGCTTACCCACATAGGATAGCTAGGTGCTAACCCACACAGGATTGCAAGGAGCTAACCCACACAGGATCTCTAAGAGACGACCCACATAGGATCACTAGGTTCTGAACCACACAGGGTCTCAAAGAGCTAACCCACACAGGATCGCTAGGAGCTAACCCACACAGGATCGCTCTTCATTCTTCTCGTCACATCCATCTACTGGGTTCCCACACTTAGCCTGCTCATATCTAGGAGGATCTGCTCTACAATTCTCTAGTCTATACTCCAATAGTTAATAAGTCTCATGAAAAATTATCTAAAAGGTCTTACACATCACAGGGGTCTCAACGCAACAGACGGTGCGTCATTCAGATGCCCGGTCTGTGAGTTATTAGCCTTTTTGTCCCGAGGGCCCGGTTCGATTCGTGATCGATCCAAACCAACAATTCCCCAACTTTATCCAAAACTTCATTGGGATACACCAAAGGTATCTTCTTGCTCCAAGGTTTCTGGCGCCACTGACGGATCATCAAACGGACGTCTGGTGCCAAAGTTATGGCCCAAGTAAAATATAGGTTTTTATCAGGTCCGGGTCCGGTCCGACCCAGTCGAACCAACCCAACCCAGCCTAGTGGTGTGGCTCATCCTGTTGGGTAGCCTAGCAGGACTTGAGGGCCGTGAGGGGCTGCGGAGGCTGCGGGTACCACGGGGTGGCAGAGGTCGCGGGTCCGCTCGGCCGCGGGGGTACCGCGAGGGAGTGCGGCAGCTCGGCCAGGCCTGGGGTGGCTCAGCCGAGAGGAAGAGGCCACAGAGCGGCTCAGCCGGGGGGTGTTTCAAGGGAACGGGGTGGCTCGGCCTGGCCTGGGGAAGCACGGTGGGGCCGCATACGGCAAATCCATGGGGCGGAGGCCCGGCTGCGGGGCGGTTCGGCCGCGGACGGCGGCCCGACCGCGGGGTTCGGCCGCGGATGGTGGATTGGCTACGGAGGGTGGCGGCTCGGCCGTGGGGTGGTGGCCCAGCCGCGGATAGTGCAGAGGCAATGGGAAGAGGTGGCACGGGGCACAGAGGTTGCGAGGCGGCGGGGTCACGGGGCGGCGCCATTGCGCCGTCACCTTCGTCGCGGCCGGCGGTGGTGTCGGCCACCATTATCGTGCCCCACCATGGTTTGTAGCCATTCCTCCATCACGATCAACAATTAATAACAAGGTTTGCAGAGAGGATGTGCCATGTTTGTTTGGCCCGCACTCTCCGCATTAGAGCGGTAGCAAGCGGTTATAATTCCTTCTTTAATTACAAAGAATTATCAAGAACGGAAAGAGATAAGAAATTCAATCGACCACCCTACAACCCTCATCAATCACTAATCCCAATCCCTCAAAAGAATTAGATGGGGAGAACATGGGAAGTGATGATCATATAGAAGTAAACTGTGAAGACCCAGATCCAGAACACCCGGAGCTAGTGACTTCAGAACATGATGTGTACATTTTAACAAAACATGCACTAATAAATTACACATCATTTCCCATCCAGAGAATCGAATTCAGTTCAGGTTCTGGGAAACCAACCACTCTTGTCATACTTATTTTAGATCAAGTTGAAACCTGAAAATTTATTTTAAAAATGTAGTGTGAGAACACAAATGCCCAGTAAGGGGTTTAAAATATAACTTTTGAAAATATTCTTTAAAACCTTACATAAAACACTTTCTTGGAAGAAAATTTATAACACATATAACATATCATAAAAGTGCTCAACTGAAATAACATGCCAGCATAAATATGAGGATACATGGTTAAATTCAGGCATTATCATTTGGGGTAATAATTAAAAGACTTTCTAAACATGTATGAAATATGGATATGTAAGCATAGATTAAAAATAATCATAGTTGCGCATAAAGATAATAACTTCAATTTTATACACTGAATACTAATTCACTGAGTGCTAAACATATGTCATGCCATAAGCTTTTACTTTCCTGACCCTCATGAGTACTGGCTCTTAACCATGGATAGTATACTAATCGGATATTCATTTAGTTACATAATTATCAAACACATAATGAGGGAATGTATATTTCCGGACTTCTGTGTCAAGGCCTTGTGCCAAGACCTAAGGGCTAACTGTGACCGAACCCCAACCCGGAGAGCTTACTTTTACCAGTCTCTAACCCAGAGAGCTTAATTTTACCGGTCTCCAACCCGGAACATATTAGTCCAATACATTCCTCATATGTTAGATCGGATCGTGTATTCAAGGTGTCCCATACCACTTTGAATAATTAAATTTTATTTAATATTTCTCAAGGTGTCCCATACCACTTTGATCAATTAAATTTAATTTCATATTACTCAAGGTGTCACATTCCACTTTGAGTAATTTGATTTCTTATCTTATTATCATGTTGTTCCATATGAATGCATCATTGAGTGCAACTACACAATGAAAACCATATAATACATAATTACATAATATGATAGATAACATTGAAATTATGGCAGTAAGAGTTTATAGAAGGCATACATGGTTCATCTCACATTCTTTTCATAAGATACATTTACTAGGAACATCTGATAGTGGGTGAGAAGAGGTTTCTTAAATGAGATGTTAAAATAATAGCCATTTAATTAAAATCCATTATTCCATGTATGAAGATTCATGTTATTTAAAGTGCTTCCAAGAAGTTTCAATGATCAAACAATCAAATTACATTATTAGGTGAGCTTAACACGATCGCGTGATTTAACACAACCTTTGATCCTTCACATATATTTTGGTCAAGACTAAAGATTATCCTCTTTTCAATCATAAGTCACAAAAAGGTTCATCATACAATGCCTTTGAGACATATAATCATAACAAGACTCATATTATTAAGAATTATTTAACCCAAACAAATCTGAAAAAAAATTAGGACATGCATTTTTACACAAATACCTCTTGGTTTGGCCTATAAGGGGTATAACCTTATCTAAAGTTTCACTTAATTAATTTCTAATGATCTATTCATAAAATTAACGCGTTGGAAACTTTAATCGTATATATATATACTATATATATGAGTTTCCAACTTTTTGAACCAAGCTTAATAATTTTTTCATTAGTAATAGGTACTTAAAAAAAATTAATTACACCTCCAATAAAACCCAACCATGTTAGGTTATTATATATATAACCATGTATATAAATTTAAAAGGTATTCACATGAATATGTTGCATAAGGAAAGGAATTATTTCTTCAAGTCTGCATAACCCTATGGTCCAAAGGACCTAGAATCAGGTATTTGAGGATTTCCACCCAATCTATAATATAATACTTTCTTTCATACTTTCGTAAATTAGACTTACAACAAACGCATGAATATATATATACATATTTCTTAGATTATATTTTTCTTGTATTAAAATAGAATACTCCCCTAAGTTTGTACCACCTCTTTTTAACATCATTGGATTGAGAACCAAAACTCATGCTTGGTTTGCAGTATATAAACGCATGGGCATACATACATAAAAACTAAAAGTTTTCATACTAAAAATAAATCCATTCGAAACCAAAACCTTACTTGCATCTAAGTCTTTATTTATAGATTTAAAATAAAATCCTAAATAACATAAAATAGGAGTAGATTGAGTTATATGTATATGGTCTAAAGTGCACTAAGTGTATATTCGATTTTGCATAACTAAAACCGTATTATATGAAATAAAAAAAAGTATTCATCGACCTTAGAACGATTAGTGCATAAAAATTATTAACCTTTAGAAAACCCAGGTTCACCTTTGAGAGTATATATACATTTAGGAGTAAGAGTATGAACATATACACACTCACCAATATATATATAATGATTGTATACAAGATTTTTCATAAGAAAATAAGGCATGAAAACCCTAACAAAACCCAGATTCACCTTAGAGAGTATAAATACATATAGGTTCAAGAGTATGAACATATACATACCCATATATATATGTAAAGAGTGTGTATATATATATAGGATTTTTTTCATGAGAAAATGAAACATAAAAACCATTACCTCTATCCGAGGAGAAGAAGATCTTCGAGGCAGACTTGGCTGAGGATTACTAGTGTTTTAAGAGGATAAAATTGAGGGGTTCAACCGGATCATAAACTACATAAAATATACCAAGCCTTTATTACAACCATTGAAAAGGGTTGAGTCCAACCGGTCTATTTATTGGCCGGGGAAGACTTATGGACAGAGGGGGTAGGGAGGGTCCACCTGGTTTGAAGAAGGGAGAAAAGAAATGATGAAATGAGGTGTAGGGTTCAGTGTAGCACATGTCGTGGTAAGGAAGAAGACGACACAGTGGGGTGATACTGGGAGAAATGGACAACCGAGATTTGATCTGGGATTGATCCAATGGTCTGGATACATTCGTGGTTTATAAAAGTGATTTACGGTTCAGATTGATTTGAGGCGATATCGGGTGACTCTTAGTCGTCACGGTGTTTTAAAAACTTCGAATGGCCAAGATTAGATCATGTCGGATCAAACGGTCCATGAAAAAACATGGAGGGGTTTGCAGCTTCCAGGGATCGAACCCCGGATCGAAATCAATGGCTCAGATCCCGCGTGGGGTGATCCGATAGCCCAGATTTTATCCCAGGCAAAAATTTGTTGTCCCGCATTGAAACGGCGAGATTTACGGCGATCCTTTATAAGCTTGAGCATCCCGAAACACTAGTAATAACACCGTACACAACAGGGATCCTTACACACGGGCTCCCGCCTTCCCCCACAGGCTTTGGCCTACCCCTTCTCGCTGCGACCCTGCGCCCACCGTGGCGCGCCTATGTGCTTCTGCTCCTGTGCGCCCTTCGGGGAAGCTCTACCTATACTTGGGTCGGCCTTGGCTTGGGTTGAGGGATAGGATCAACCACTTCATGTGAGTTTCCTCCCTTGGCCCAGCCTTAAAGGGTTGGCCCGAGCTGACCCATTTTTTTATAAGACCTAACTTATGATCTAAAGTCTTAAGGAAAAAATAATATATTTATTAAAGCCTTATAAAAATTATTTTTTTAGACTTCCAGTTAAACACAACAAGGATAAAGAATATAAATTGGAATTTTTCTTAAAAGCCTTTCAAAAAAAAGAAAACAATTATTCATAAACACTAAATTTTTAACATAAAAGTTTTAAATTGAGATTTAATAACCCTTATGATAACTCTTATACTAATATTATAGAAAACATAGTTTAATTAAAAACATAATTTGATTTGAAGATCTTAAACATAATTCATAACACCGTTTAAGAAATGGAACTATTTACATTATAATTAAAAAATCTACAAAGTGTCTTTGAACTCCTTATTATGTTTCAAAACATAATTCAAAGCATTATATCATAGTTAGGGTTTATCTTTTAATTTTGCAAATCATAACATAAAGTTGTACCCAATTATTCTTTAGTTAAAACACCACAAGTCTAACGCCTATAATTATAGCCATTTGGATTTCCGATGGTCACCCAAGGTAACAGTCGAGAGGATTCCATATAAAACTTTGTCTTAGAGTGTCCTAAACTTTGATATAAGAAGAAGAAGAAGGAGAAGATGGTGCTTTCCATACTGTTGATGCTCATCACAATTTTCATGATCATGGTGGTGTTGTTCTTTTTTTTCATTGACCAGAAGGACCTCCTTTATTTACTATGTCTTGTTTTATTTTTTGGGGGTTATCCCATAGTTTTGTTAGGGTTTTTAGTAGGTATATTTTGTTAGCATGGCTCCTCTTTTAATCTCGGTTTATTGTAAACACTACGGTGTTCTTATTTAAATTAAAGAGCCTTGTGCTTATTTGTGTGTTTTACTCGGTTGTATTCTAATATAACTTAAAACCACATTATTATTTTCTTATGAGAGGTAATTTTTTTTTATGAAATTCAACCAAAATGAAAACATAAACTTATCAATACATGAGGTTTGAGTTTCGGGGCATTACATTATTCCCCCTTCAAAGAATTGCATCCCTGCAATTCCTTTCACACAACCTCGCTAAAAGACTCCCTTACAACCTCACCACAACAACCATAATAGAGAATCCTAATGTAAGGCTAGATAAATACCCAAGTTGTTGTTTAGTTCATATATTTATTTGGCCCAAACACACTTCGGACAGTATAAGTTAAACTCGTGTTGTGTGCACTTGGGCTTCCAAAGAGAGGCTCGATAGGTGGAGAGTTTAGAAATGTATGAATGGAAAATTTCTCTGAGAATTCACCAAGTTGACTCCTGTATGAAAATTTTAATGACATCAACATGGTCCTACATACTGAAGCTCAGGATCTGGAACAAGTAGGATGCACGTAGATCCCCTTCCAAGGAAGCATCTTGAAACAACATTCTGGACATGTAGTGTTGGGATTGGGTGAAACATAGAAAAAGACTCTCATGGTACTTTCCCCTTAATCTATATACAGAAAGTTGTTCATTTTATATACCATGGTAAATATAGGAATTCTCTTGATAAAAATGGAGAATTCTCGGACTGTTTGACACTTCGAAAATTGCTTGCATGTTTCTCTTACGTTTTCGAAAGGTCAGTACTCTCTCTCACATGCTTTGACCAAGATGGTCTCTAATATCTCAGTAGGGAGTGACCGGATGTGAGTCCGTCCTTCCATCTAAAAATAAGGAAAAACCTCATATTTAGTAATACCTAAGTAAATTTTTCTTTGTTTAAATTCTGGTTTTCCAGGGTTATCTAAACTGAATCCTCTGATACCAACTATAAAGACCCAGCTCCATAACACCAAGAGCTCGTGCCTTTGGAACATGATGTGTACATTTTAACAAAACATGCACTGATAAATTACACATCATGTCCCATCTAGATAATCGAATTCGGTTCATGTTCTGAGAAACCATACACTCCTGTTATACTTCTTTTAGCTCAAGATGAAACATGAAAATTTATTTTAGAAATGTAGGGTGAGCACACAAATGCCCAGCAAGGGGTTTAAAATATAACTTTTAAAAATATTATTTAAAACTTTACATAAAACACTTTCTTGGAATAAAAGTTATAACACATATAACATATCATAAAAGTCCTCAACTGAAAGAACATGCTAGAAAAAATATTAGGATACATGGTTCAATTCAGGCATTCTCATTTGGGGTA
The DNA here is from genome assembly GCA_963277665.1 of Viscum album. Classification (NCBI taxonomy): domain Eukaryota; kingdom Viridiplantae; phylum Streptophyta; class Magnoliopsida; order Santalales; family Viscaceae; genus Viscum; species Viscum album. The sequence continues at coordinate 1,622,223,330 of OY728150.1, forward strand.
ATAAGTAAAAGACTTTATAAACATGTATGACATATAGATATGTAAGCAAAGATTAAAAATAATCAGAGTTGTGCATAAAGATAATAACTTCAATTTCATACAATGAATACTAATTCACTGAGTGCTAAACATATGTCATTCCATAAGCTTTTACTTTACTGACACTCATGAGTACTGGCTCTTAACCATGAATATTCTACTAATCGGATATTTATTTGGTTACATAATTATCAGACACATAATGAGGGAATGTATATTTCTGGACTTCTATGTCGAGTCCTTGTGCCAAGACCTAAGGGATAACTATGACTGAAACCCAACCTGGAGAGCTTACTTTTACCGGCCTCCAACCCAGAGAGCTTACTTTTACCAGTCTCCAACCCGAAACATATTAGTCCAATACATTCCTCATATGTTAGATCGGGTTGTGTATTCAAGGTTTCCCATACCACCTTGAATAATTAAATTTTATTTCATATTACTCAAGTTGTCCCATACCACTTTGAGCAATTAATTTTTTTATCATATTACTCAAGGTGTCCCATACCACTTTGAGTAATTTGATTTCTTATCTTATTATCATGTTGTGCCACATGCATGCATCATTGAGTCCAACTACATAATGAAAACCATATAATCCATAATTACATAATATGATAGATAACATTGAAATTAAGGCAGTAAGAGTTTATAGAAGGCATACATGGTTCATTACACATTCTTTGCATAAGATACATTTACTAGGAACATCTCATAGTGGGTGAGAATAGGTTTATTATATAAGATGTTAAAATGATATCCATTTAATTAAAATTACTTATTCCATGTGTGAAAAATCATGTTATTTAATGTGCTTCCAAGAAGTGTCAGTGATCAAACAATCAAATTACATTATTAGGTGATCTTAACACAATCACGTGATTTAACACAACCTTGATCCTTCACATATATTTTGGTCAAGACTAAATGTTATCTTCTTTTCAATCATAAGTCACAACAAGGTTCATCATACAATTCATTTGAGACATAGAATCAAAACAAGACTCATATTATTAAGAATTATTTAACCCAAACAAGTCTGAAAAGATTTTAGGACATGCATTTTTACACAAATACCTCTTGGTTTTGCCTATAAGGGGACTGACCTTATTTAAAGTTTCACTTAATTAATTTCTAATGATCTATTCATAAAATTAAGGTTTTGGAAACTTTAACCGTATATATATATACTATATATATGAGTTTACAACTTTTTAAACCAAGATTAATAATTTTTTTATTAGTAATAGGTACTTAAAACAAAGTAATTACACCTCCATTAAAACCCAACCATGTTAGGTTATTATATATGTGACCATGAATATAATTATGAAAGGTATTAACATGAATATGTTTCATGATTAAAATAATTAGTTCTTAAAGTTTTCATAACCCGATGGTCCAAAGGACCTAGAATCAGGTATTTGAGGATTTCTACCAAATCTATAAGACTATACATGCCTTCATACTTTCAAAAATTAGACTTACAAAAAACACATGAATATATATTTACATAGTTCTTAGATTATATTTTTCTTATATTAAAAGAGAATACTCCCCTAAGTTTGTACCACCTCTTGTTAACATCATTGGATTGAGAACCAAAACTCGTGATTGGTTTGGAGTATATAAACACATGGGAATACATACATAAAAACTAAAAGTTTTTATACTAAAAATAAATCCATTCAAAACCAAAACCTTACTCGCATCTAAGTCTTTATTTAGAGATTGAAAATAAAATCTTAAATAACATAAAATAAGAGTATATTGAGGTATATGTATATGTTCGAAAGTCCACTAAGTGTATATTCGATTTTTCATAACTAAAACCATATTATATGAAACCAAAAGAAAAGTAGTCATCAACCTTAGAAAGATTAGTGCATACAAATTTTTAACCTTTAGAAAACCCAGGTTCACCTTTGAGAGTATATATACATTTAGGTGTAAGATTATGAACATATAAAAACTATCATATATATATATAATGCATGTATACAAGATTTTTCATAAGAAAATAAAGCATGAAAACCCTTAAAACCCCAAATTCACCTTAGAGAGTATATGTACAAATAGGTTCAAGAGTATGAACATATACATAGCCATATATATACGTAAATCATATATATATATATATATAGGATTTGTTTCATGAGAAAACAAAATATAAAAACCCTTACCTCTATCCGAGGAGAAGAATATCTTCTAGGTAGACTTGGATGAGGATTACTAGTGTTTTGGGAGGAGGAAACTGAGGGGTTCAACCGTTTATAAACTACATAAAATATAAAAATCCTTTATTACAACCGTTGAGAAGGTCCGAGTCCAACCGGTCTATTTATTGGCTGGGGAAGACTTATGGACAGAGAGGGGACAAGGAGGGTCCACCTGGTTTGAAGAAGGGAGAAAAGAAATGATGGAATGAGGTGTAGGGTTCGGTTCAGCACATGCTACGGGAAGGAAGAAGACAACGCAATGGGGTGATACTTGGAGAATCGGACAGCCAAGATTTGATCTGGGATTGATCCAATGGTCTGGATACATCCGCGTTTTATAAAAGTGATGGACGGTTCAGATTGATCTGAGGCGAGATTGGGTGGCTTTCGGTCGTCGCGGTGTTTTAAAAACTTTGAACGGCCACGATTAGATAGTGTCAGATCAGACGATCCATGAAAAACACGGAGGGGTTTGCAGCTTCCAGGGATTGACCCCCAGATCGAAATCAACATCTCAGATCATGCACGGGGCGATCTGACGGCCTAGATTTGATCCCAGGTGAAAATTTGTTGTCCCACATTGAAATGGAGAGAGTTCAGGTGGTCCTTTATAAGCCTGAGCCTCTCGAAACACTAGAAATAACATAGCACACACTAGGGAGCCTTACACATGGGCTCCTGCCTTCCCCCGCAGGCTTTGGCCTACCCCTGCTCGTCACGACCCTGCACCCCCCATGGCATGCCTACGCGCTTATGCTCCCGTGCGCCCTTCAGGGAAGATCTGCCTATACTTGGGCCAACCTTAGCTTGGGCTGAGTGTTAGGCTCAGCCACTTTGTGTGAGCTGTCTCCCTAGGCCCGGCTCTAAAGGGTTGGCCTGATCTGGCCCATTTTTTTATAAGACCTGACTTATTATCTAAAGTCTTAAGGAAAAAAGAATATATTTATTAAATCCATATAAAAATTATTTTTTTTAGAATTCCTCTTAAACATCACAAGGCTAAAGAATATAAATTGGACTTTGTCTTAAAAGCCTTTCAAAAAAAAGAAAACAATTATTCATAGACACTAAATTTTTAACATAAAAGTTTTAAATTGAGATTTAATAACCCTTATGATAACTCTTATACTAATATTATAGAAAACTTAGTTTAATTAAAAACATAATTTGATTTGAAGATCTTAAACATAATTAGTAACACTGTTTAATAAATGTAACTCTTTAAATTATAATTGAAAATTCCAAAAAGTTTATTTGAATTCCTTACTATGTTTCAAAACATAATTCAAAGCATTATATAGTAGTTAGGGTTTATCTTTTAATTTTTCAATTCATAACGTAAAGTTGTACTCAATTGTTCTTTAGTTAAAACACCACAAGGCTAACGACTATAATTATTGGCATTTGGATTTCCAACGGTCACCCAAGGTAACAGTCGATCTGATTCTATATAAAATCTTGTCTTAGAGTGTCCTAAACTTTGAGAGAAGAAGAAGGAGGAGGAGGAGAAGATGGTGCTTTCTATATTGTTGACGCTCATCACAATTTTCATGATCATGGTGGTGTTGTTCTTTATTTTCATTGACCCGAAGGACCTCCTTTATTTACTGTGTCTTGTTGTATTTATAGGGGGGCCTTCCCATAGTTCTGTTAGGGTTTTTATTAGGTATATTTGGTTATCATGGCTCCTCTTTTAATCTCGTAGTATTGTAAACACTATGGTGTTCTTATATAAATGAAAGAGTCTTGTTCTCGTTTGTGTGTTTTACTCGGTTGTATTCTAATATAACCTAAAACCATGTTATTATTTTCTTATGAGAGGGTGTGGTGAGGCTCGGCCGAGCCCAGGGTAGCGCGGTGGGGCCGCGGACCATAGAGCCGTGGGGTGGCGGCCCGTCCATGGGGCGGTTAGGCCTCAGACAGCGGTTCGGCCGCGGGGATCGGCTGCAGATGGTGGCTCGACCCCAGACAGCGTCTCGGCCATGGAGGGTGGTGGCTCGGCCACGGGGCAGTAGCCTATCCGCAGATAGCGTGGAGACCACGGGTGGTAGTGCCGCTGGATGCGGAGGCCACGGGGCAGCAGTGGCCGCGGGGTGGCGTCGTTGCTCTGTCGCCTTCGTTGCGGCCGGCGGTGGTGTCAGCCGCCATTTTCAAGCCCCACCGTGGTTCATAGTCATTCCTCCATCGCGATCAACAATTAATCACAAGGTTTTTGGAGAGGATGGGCCATGTTTGTTTGGCCCGCACTCTCCGCATTAGAGTGGTAGCATACGGTTATAATTCCTTATTGAATTAAAAGAATTATCAAGAATGGAAAGAGAGAAGAAATTCAATCAACCACGCTACAACCCTTATCAATCACTAATCCCAATCCCGCAAAATAATTAGAATGGGAGAACATGGGAAGTGATAATCATATAGAAGTAAACCCATACCTTGAATACTTCCTTGATGTTGGCGTGAGAAGGGAGTCGAAGAAGGCGAAGAGATTGCCAACGATCATCGCTTCTGAAACCTTTCTTCGATGTCGGGCTCACTCATCATCCTCTTACTTGATTTTTGAATAACGTTCTTCGATGGCGTTCTTCGTTGGAGAAGAACTGTAATCCTCCCAATATTTCTCCTCTCCCCCAAATCCACCAAATTGGAAAGTAGCCAACTTATGATATGTTTCACCAATTTTAATTGTTGGCACAAATTCAAATTGGATTGATTAATTACATAGGTTGGCATAATAAATTAAACGGGGTGGCACCATTTAAGAGGGGGTAGTTTAAGAGGATTCCCCACACTTATGAGGGAGTTCAAGGGGTTCAAGGGGTTTTAAGCCTCAGGTGGTCCCCACCACCATAACCTCTCATGGGAGGTTAGGCTCAGTGGACTCCACCTCCATAACCTCTCATGGGAGGTTTTAATTCGGGTGGTCCCCACCTGTGAAATATCCACATGGGTGGTTTCAAAATAAAATAAAAATAAAATGTTACACCATTTTATTTTATTTTATTCCATCATGAAAAACTAAAATTCTATATTTCACTCTCAACCCACTGCGGTTGAGGTGAAGGTCTCCTTAAGCGAATACTGGCGTTGTAAGTTCAACGGTGTCTTTAGATTTCAATTCTGAGCACCAGTTCAAAAGTTAAAAAACCCGCTAGCACGTTTACTGAACATAACTGAAAAAAAGAACAAAAATTTATTCCAGGTGCACCAGGCCTCGGAATCATGCGCCGTAAATTTTCACAGACTCCTAAAATTAACATTTAAAAAAAATACACGGAATTTCCGGTTCTTTACATTCTTCCCGCCTCAGGGATTTACATCCCCATAATCCACAACTCAAAACTAGGAAAAACAAGTGGGGGTACGAAGAACGAATCTGATCCTCCCGCTCCCATGTGCTCTCCTGGAGGTTCACGTGCTTCCAGAAAATGCGTACAAGAGGTAACAACCATCCACAAAGGACCTGCTCTTGTCGATCCTCAATCTCTACTGGAACCTCCTCAAAAGTCACCCCATCGTCGACGTCCAACTCACCATGGTCGATTATCTGATAAGGGTCGTGCACATATCTCCTCTGCTGGGATACGTGGAAGACGTCATGCACCCGGTGCAACAGATGTGGAAGAGCTAAGCGGTAAGCCACCTCGACAACTCTGCTGAGGACCTGAAAAGCTCCGATGAACCTCGAAGATAACTTGCCACCTCAGCCAAATCTCTGAAAACCTCATCTAGGTGAGACCCGTAGAAAGATGTGGTCGCCATCCTTGAACTCCAGAGGTCTTTGTATTCTATCAGCATACAACTTTTTCCTGCTTTGTGAAGTCTTCATCCACTCCTGGATGATCTGCACTTTCTCTGTGGTAGCTCATACAATCTCTAGTCCCATGAGTGTCGACTCCCCTGGGTCAGTCCAGCACAAAGGTGATCTACAAGGTCACCCGTACAAGGCCTCGAAAGGTGTCATCCCAATGGTGGAGTTGTAGCTATTGTTGCTTGAAAACTCCACCAATGGAAAGTGATCCTCCTAGCTATGACCAAAATCTAGGACACAAGAATGTAGAATTTACTTGCGGTTCTGAATGGTCTGATCAGTCTGACCATCCATTTGAGGACGGAAGGCAGTGCTCAAATGAAGTTGCGACCCGAAAGCCTCCTGCCACCCCTTCCATACCTGGGAAGTAAAACACGCATCACGATCGGAGTTAATTGTTGAGGGTAATCCATGTATCCGCACAATCCCCTGCACGTAGAGGCATCCCAATCTCTCTATTGAACCCTTCTCTCTGATCAGTAGGAAGTGGTCTGACTTGGTGAGTCGTTCGACGATCACCCAGATCGAGTCATGACCTTAGGACGTACGTGGAAGTCATGTCATGAAGTCCATGGATATTCATCCCACTTCCACTCTGGGACCTCTGAAGGATAAACTAAGCCTACTGGTACCTGATGTTACGCCTTCACTTGCTTAAAAGTGAGGCATCGAGAGACAAACTCTGCTACTGATTTCTTTATTATCATCCACCAGTGCTATCTTCGGAGATCCTGGTACATCTTTTCCACTCCCGGATGTACCGCTAGAGGGAATGTGTGTAATTCCCTCAACACTTCCTCCCAAAGCAACATGGGTACCATGGTATGTCCTATGAAGAGGATGATGTGCTCCCCTCCTTCAGAAAATCCATCAGGTTCCTATCCTGTGGATATCTGAGCATGTCATGTCTCGCAGTCAGTATCCCCACGCTGCGCCTCCCTGACTCACTGAAGAAGTGGGGGAGTGACTATAAGAGACTGAAGAAAACCTACTCCATCTATATCCACAAAGGATATCTGTAAAGCGGCTAGCTTCTCCATTGCCTTTCCTAGCAGCTGTATACCAGACCTCAGGCTGAGTGCATCTGCTACAATGTTCCCCTTCCCAGAAGTATAGACTATCTCAAAGTCATAGTCCTGGAGGAACTCAAGCCAACGTCGATGTCTCAAGTTCAGGTCCTTCTGAGAGAAGATATACCTGAGATTATTGTGATCCGAGTAGACTATAAAATGATCATCCATCAAGTAATGTCACCATATATTCAAGGCAAAGACCACTTCTGCTAACTCCAGGTCATGGGAAGCATAGTTCTACTCATGTTGTCTCAACTGTCGAGAACCATACGCGATCATCACTCACTCCTGAATCAGGACACATCTGATTCTGCTCCCTGATGCATCTCAGTAGACTACATACCTTGTGCCCTCCTCTGGAAGCCTTAATATGGGGGCACTAGTTAGCCTCTACCTCAGCTCCTAAAAACTCTAATGGAATCTCTCCGAACACGCGAAGGGTTGCCCCTTCTTCGTCAACGCTGATAGAGGTGCTACAACTCTGGAGAAATCTGGCACAAATCTCCAGTAGTAACCGGCCAAACCCAAAAAACTTCATAACTCCATCACACTCCTGGGTGGATCCCAAGAAAGTACCACCTCAATCTTCGCTGGATCCACTACAACTCCAGCCTCCGATATGACATGTCCTAGAAAGTGAACTTCTCATATCCATAAATGAAACTTCGAGAGCTTACCATAAAGCTGGTGCTCTCAGAGTGTGTCTAGTACTACCTATAAATGATAGGCACGCTCCTCCTCAGTAGCTGAGTAGATCAGAATTTCGTCGATGAAGAATACTACAAAGTGATCAAGGTATGGCTAAAATATCATGTTCATGAGTCCCATGAACATTGTTAGAGCATTGGTTACACTAAATGGCATAACCAAGAACTCATAATGGTCGTACCGACATCTAAAGGTCATCTTCTACACATCCTCGTCTCATACTCTGAGATGGTGATAGCCTGATCTGAGGTCTATCTTCGAGAACCATTGTGCTCCCTTCAGCTGATCAAAGAGATCGTCAATCCTAGGAAGTGGGTACTTGTTCTTCACGGTCACCTGATTTAGGCACCGATAGTCAACAAAAAGCCTCAATCTCCCATCCACCTTCTTGGCGAATAGAATCGGAGCTTCCCAAGGTGAAACACTGGGCCGAATGAATCCTTTCCCCTACAAGTCCTCTAGTTGTAACCATAGATCACGAAGCTCTCCGGGAGCTATCCGATATGCTGGTGTACATATCGATGCCATCTCGGGGTACAAGTCAATGTAAAAGTCCACGTATCTATGAGGAGGTAGACCCGAAACATCATTAGGGAAAACATCTGTGTACTACTCCACCACTATAGGATAACTCGGACTATCCACTTCAACTACTCTGAGGGTAAGGCTAGCCAACTAATGAGTGATCGACTGCACTCTCCTCTAGGTAAGTCCATCCTATGCTTAAAAGGATCCCTTCTCATCGGTGAAGGTAAACCTAGTCCCATCCGTGTGGACACACCACACTTTTCACCTAATACAGTCAATATGAGCATGGAATGTAGATAAACAGTCTATACCCAAGATAATGTCATAAGGCCTCGACGCTGCTACTAGAAGATTCCAGTCGAAGCTCTCACCTCCTAGAGTAAGATCGCACTGCTGGCACCAGCATATAATCGTCAAATCCGCTCCCATGTGAGTATCTATCCATACGGATCGAGCCAACGGCTCTGTTAGAATCTTCGAGCTCTAAACGAGGGTAGTGAAAATAAAAGAATGACTGGAACTTGTGTCTATTTGTACTGTAGCTAAGGTGGAGTAGACACAGATCATAAATCATATTATCTTCGAAGCGCTGTGATCATAGGCCTTAGCTTCCTGGAGCTGAGCTCTCCCATGTCCACCTGCTCCCTACGATCAGGGTGGACCTCCTGGTGGTGGTGGCAGTAACATCTCGAATCATCGGCCACCGCCAGCTACACGGCCAGCTCCTCTGCCACGTCTGCCTGCTCTATACGGACCTCCTCGGTCGAACCTTTGTCTCTGTCTGGGAGGTCCTTCGAACATCTACAGATCATCCATACGGAGGGTCGGATAGTCACAATCCATGTGACCCTACCCACCGCATGCATAACACTTCCCTCTTCTGGAATGATCGTATCTGCCTCAGGTGCCTCGCACAACAGACCCTAAATCCTACGGTCGTCCACCTGTAGGTCTGGTCCTCTTAGACTTCTATTTCATCTGTCTTCTTACAGCTATAGAATGCTCTGCTACATGATGACTGGTGGTGGGTCTTGCTTCTGGTGACTGCTCAGCAATGAAACACTCCACTAAGAGGGCTCACTCTAACACCCTCGTCTATGCTGGGATGCTGAGTGAGATCATCGAAGACCTGATCTCTCACCCGATCCCCTGCTCTATAGTCTGGAACTTAAAGAATGGGTCCCACACCATATATATGGAGTAGCATGAGAGTTCAGTGAATCTCGCTGTGTACTGATCCGCAGTCATGTTTCCCTAAGGCAGATGAATTATCTCCTGAATACGCACTGCGTGAACAGTCGCTAGAACAAACTCTACCCGAAACAGGCTCTCGAAGACTACCTAGAGAAACGTCACCTCATCGTGAACCTAGAGCATCAATCTCCATTATCTGCCTGCTTCTTCCTGTAGAAGTTTGGCGGCAAGGATCACCATGAGATCAGCTGGTGTCTCTACCAGTCGGAAGACTCTCACTACAGCCTCCAACCAATCCTCAGCTGCTTGTGGGTCTGTCTCTCCCCTGAACTTGGGTAGCCTCTGGAACTGGAACTCATGCAATGTATTCAGGAGGCATACACCTTCTGCTTCTGGGTTCGGTGAAATCAGTGGCCCAACGGGTAATGGTACCGCTGGTGCCTCTACTAGAAGAGGGTCCTACACCGAGGCCTCGTCGCTCGTTGGGCTATCAGTGCGTGCTACTCTTGGAACCCTATTTGGTTGTTTGCGTGGAGGCATCTTGAAAAGAAACAGTTTTTCCATGGTCAATAAGTTATACATGGTGAGCTGAATCAAAGAGATCACAAAGAAAACTCTTGAAAAAACACACGCCATTATTGTTTTCGTGCACTGAGTTAGAAATCAGAAGTTGGGGTCCTGGTGTATGGATACGTCGATCGCCGCACCAACACTAGATTCCCTAAACTGATAACCAAACTCACTACAATTAACAATATTTTCATTAAAAGAAAGATCAAATTCCTATGTTCTACGGTAGAACCGAATCCTCTGAAACCAATTTTTCACGACCCATCCCCCGGGGCCCATGCCGTGACTACCCCAAGCCTGCCTTCCATGGGCTAGGGGTTGGAGACTAGCACTGAAAAGCGTAATCCCTAAAATTGGTAAGGCATTGCCTTTATAACCTGTAAACACATGCAACCAAGTACAAAGCAAGATACGAACACAAGTAAACTGAATATTAAACTGAGTTAGTACATTAAGAAAAAGGGGCCAGAATACAAGCCCAACTGGAAAGTACAAGAAACTGAAAGTACAAGTAAACTGGAGCAAAAAAAAATTCAGCTATTGGGTTTTCCTCTGAGGTTCCTACCTGAAGAGTAGGTACAGATCGCCTCCTCAGCACTCCATGCCCGTCTGTCTCCTCTGTGTACCAACTCGTCGTAAGGTCCTCCTCCGGGCATTGTCATATCCTTGTACCCTCAGTCTCAATCAACTTTGTCTGTCATATGCACCAAACACAAAAGGTTCGGGCATATCCCATGTAGGGGTGAGTATAACGATACTCAATAGGGACCCCAATACCCTCAAGGTCTCAAAAAATCCACAAAGGATATACCTCAAAGCATGAAGTCAACTATCAACCCTACTTAGGTACATGCCCATACATATACCTAAGTTATCAAGTATACTCATCTCAATCACAGGGTCCAACCCAAAAGCCCAAAGCTCAACTGTTCCACAAAAGGAAGGAAAACCACAAAGGCAAGTACCACATAGGTAAGCCACACAGAAGAATACCACCAAGGTATTATCACAAAGGAAAGAACCACACGGGTAAGAACTCAACACACACCAGGTATAACTTAAGTACAATAGTAGAGATGGTTATATATAATTACTGAATCATATTACACTGTAAATAAGCTGACCCACACAGGATCACAAGGAGTTGACCCACATAGGATTGCTAGGTGCTGACCCACAAAGGATCGCAAGGAGCTGACCCATACAGGATCGCTAGGAGCTGACCCACATAGGATCGCTAGGTATTGACCCACATAGGATCACTAGTTGCTGACCCACATAGGTTCTCAAGGAGCTGGCCCACATAGGATTGCTAGGAGCTAACCCACACAGGATCGCTACACAGGATCACTAGGTGCTAACCCACATAGGATCGCAAGGAGCTGACCCACACAGGATCGCTATGAGATGACCCACACAGTATCGCTAGGTGCTGACCCACACAGGATCGCAAGGATTTGACCCACACAGGATTGCTAGGAGCTAACCCACATAGGATCGCTTTTCAGTCTTCTCACCACAGCCAGCTATTGGGTTCCCGCACTAAGCTTGCTCATCTTTGGAAGGATCCGCTCCACAATTCTCTGGTCGATACTCCAACTACTACAAAGTCCCATGAAGAAGTATCTCAAAGGTCCTTCACATCATAGAGGTCACAATGCAACAGACGGCGCATCATTCGGACGCCCGGTCTATGAGTTATTAGCCTTTTTTTCCGAGGGCCCGGTTAGATTCGTGCTTGATCCAACCCGACCATTCCACAAATTTATCCAAAACTATAGTGTGGAATACCAAAGGGACTGTATCGCTCCAAGGTTTTCAGCACCGCTGACGATTCATCAAACGGACGTCCGGTGCCAAAGTTATGGCCCAAGTAAAATAAAGGTTCGTATCTGGTCTGGATCTGGTCTGACCCAGTTTAGACCGACCTGACCCAGACCTGGCCGAGGTCGACCCGGTTCAGGTCGACCTGGCCCAATGGTGTGCCCAGCCCGCTGGGCAGTCCGGTGAGCCCTGGGGTGGCTCGGCCGGGGGGTGCCGCGAGGGTGTGGGGCAGCTCGGCCCGGCCCGGGGTGGAACGGTGGTGCCTAGGATGGCAGAGCCGTGGGGCGGCGGCCTAGCTGCGAGGTTGTTCAGTCGTGGATAGTGGCCCGGCCACAGAGCTGTGGCGCGACCATAGAGGGTGGCAGTGTAACGAACCAAACTTTAATTAATGGAAATCCCTCTAGATCTAATTAAATGTCTATTTATGTAAAATGTTTATAAAAAATTTCAACTTCTTTGGATTTATTTTAAGAATTGTGACTGTTTCTTATATAGCCATTGAATAGTGATCACATGATTAGTATAAATATAGGGTTTTAATAAATCCAAATTTACTCAGACAAAGAAAGCGATGGCCTCATCCGGTAGACATGCCCCATACGAATCCCATTTGTCAGAGCTCGGAAAGGATGTTGCATATTTGGGCTTCGCTCTTGACCAACCCCAAGCTAAGCTTGAATATGTTAAGCTTGAGTAGGACCACTTATGAGAGAAGTGGAAGTTGATAGAGATTACCTCCCGAGCAATGTTATCTGAGCCACCCCAATAGTTTGTCACCATCGCACACCTTACTCTTCGATCTTATGCGGGTGTTATAAGGGGTTTTGTAACAAGAACTTAGCACTATGGTTATGTATATTATTTTTGTATATAATAATGAATATACTTTCATTTTGTTATTGTTACCTTGTAAATAGTTTTTAAATCACAAATAGAAATTTTATTTAATGTTCAACTAAGAAATATATTTTGAAGAATTAATGGATTTTTGAATTAAATAATATTTTAATAAAATATTATTATTATTATTAAATTAATTTTTATTAAATATAAATGATCGTATAATTTTATGAATGCAATTGTAATTTTTATTAAGGTTTGAAATCCATTTTTTGTCAAAAGCCATGATTTTTTTATAAATGTTGGTTTTTATTTTAAAATTAACATATTTAGAAAATTATTTAGATAAAATGAATATTATTTCTGGAATCAGGACTTCGAAATTATCCAATAGTAAATTTTTCATAATTTTCTGAGACAGTCAAATGTTTGGGTAAAAATTAAATACTGTTTAAATATATAATGTGTTTTATGACATCATAATGACCCAATAGTGATGTACTAAAATACTATAAACCTTATGTTCGGACAATATATGTTTTACCATTAAAATAATGTGATTTTCGGTTTGTTTGATTTATTTTACAAAGCTTTAGTGGACCCTTCAAGACTTATTAAACATTTTGTCTTTTTAAATTGTTTTCCTTGGGAGTGTGAATCACCTCCACATAAGCAACCCCGTTATTTTAAGAAGTTCGGACTTTGGCCTTATAAAAAAAATTACACTTCCCTTTTCAAAAAACATGGGCAAAAAACCATGTTCTTGTTTGTGGTTTGGATTATTTTAATTTGAGGGTCCTAAACCTAAATAATAAAGAATTTCTTCACCTTTCCTATATAAACCCACCCAAGCTCCCACTTCCTCCTCACTCAAAGCCTTTGAAATTTGTCCAACCTCTTCTCTCCTCTCTCCAGAATCCTCCCAAGGTTCCCCAAGCTCCCAATAATCCTCTCTCAAGCCTCTCTCAAGCCTTTGGAATCATACTTCCAAGTAAGGGTTTTTCTTCCTTTCTCATTTTTGTTCAACATTCTTTAAATTGTTAGGCCCTTTTGATTTCAATTATAAATGTTGGGGTATGGTTTCTAACCTCCTCCATTCTTCCCTTTTTATGTTTGAATGATGGGAGACACCTTTCTCTCTCATTAAATTCCTCCCATGTACACTCGTTACTATGTTGAAATTATGAAAGGAATTTCTATCTCCTCATTTACATTCAAGTAATTATTTTGTATCATGATTCTAAATTCCATTACATTAGTTGCTAAATGTATCTATATGACCCCATTACTGTCCATGTCATGTAAATATGATGATACACCGCTTTCTCTCTCATAAACCATTTTTATGAGTTCTTATTTCACGTCGTTATGATGCCGAAATTGCACTGCGCTTTCCCAAGCCAAAGTCATTGTGTAGTGAATACCATGACCATTTATCTATCAAGGGTATTCTCCTTTATGTGCATTTACTTATTGTTTAAAGAGTTTCATATATGTATTCTACATTTTTTATTATGGAATAAAAGATTATGTTGAATGATTCAATGTTTTATGATCCATGTGGCACACTTATGCATGAAATGAAATGTTTAAGAAGGGTGTGCCCTTATAGTACTCCAATGCATTGGGTAAAGTATAGTATCATGATACATCATGTGAAATGGTTATTGACTCATGCTAATTCAAGTGCAACAATGTTTTACTCATGCTTCATGTGAAATGAGGATTTACTCATGCTCCATGTGCAATGAGCCTTGGCTCGTGATAATTCCATGTTAAATGTTGTTTCCACATTTACATGTTATGATTATCATGCTCTATCATGTCTTTATGTTTATTCTTCTCTTGTGATCTATTGATATGCCTATTTTCTAACATGTATTGTATTACTCATGTTATTCCATGATTATTCCCTTATTGGGATTTATAGCTCACCCTTTTTTTATGCATGTCCTCAGGTTATCCCATGCAATGCTGGGTACGAGGGAATGTAGTGGTCGTGTAATGGAAGTTTTCAATAAAGATGTTTTTTTCATGTTTTAAGTGGTTATGTAATGATTCTAATCCTTAAAGACACTAGACCTATTGATCTTATATGTTTTATCAAGTTAATTTTATGTAATAAATTATGTTTAATTGTGTAATAAAAGAGTAGGGTTGTCATAGGCGGCTCGGCCGCGGGGTGGCGGCCCAGCCGAAGATGGAATGGAGGTTGCTGGTGGTGGTGCCATAGGGTGCGGAGGTCGTAGGGCGGCGGTGGACGCGGGGCAGTTCCGTTGTGCCATCTCCTTCTTCACAGCCGGTGGTGGTTTCGGCCGACGGTCTCATGCCCCACCATGGTTCGTAGTCATTCCTCCATCGTGATCAATAATTAATCCCAAGGTTTTCAAAGAGGACGGTTCATGTTTGTTTGTCCTGCACTCTACGCGTTAGAGCGGTAGAAAGCAGCTATAATTCCATCTTGAATTACAAAGAATAATCAAGAATGGAAAGAGATAATAAATTCAATCAACCACCCTACAAACCTCGTCAATCACTAATCCCAATCCCGCAAAAGAATTAAAATGGGAGAACATGGGAATTGATAATCATATAGAAGTAAACCCCTACCTTGTATTGTTCGTTGAGGTTGGCACGAGAAGGCAGTCGAAGAAGGTGAAGAGAGTGCCAACGATCATCGCTTTTGAAACCTCGCTTCGATGTCAGGCTCGCTCCTCGTCCTCTTCCTTGATTTTCGAAGAACGTTCTTCAATGGAGTTCTTTGTTGGAGAATAAGTGTAACCCTACCAATATTTCTCCTCTCCCCCAAATCCACCAAATTGAAAAGTAGCCAACTTATGATATGTTTCCCCAATTTTAATTGTTGGCACAAATTCAAATTAGATTAATTAATTACATAGTTTGGCATAATAAATTAAAGGGGGTGGCATCATTTAGGTTGGGGAAGTTTAAGATACTTTCCCACACTTGTGAGGAAGTTTAAGGGGTTCAAGGGGTTTTAAGCCTTGGGTGGTCCCCACCACCATAACCTCTCATGGGAGGTTAGGATTGGTGGTCCCCACCTCTATAACCTCTCATGGGAGGTTTTAGTTCAAGTGCCCCCACCTATGAAATATCCAGATGGGTAGTTTCAAAATAAAATAAAAATAAAATGTTACACCATCTTATTTTATTTTATTCCTTCACGAAAAACCCAAATTCTATCTTTCACTGTCGACCCACTGCAGTCTAGGTAAAGGTATCCTTAAGTGAATACCGGCGTTGCGAGTTCAACGGTGTCCTCAAATTTTAATTTTGAGCACTGGTTCAAAAGTTACAAAAATCTGCTAGCACGTTTACTGAACGTACATGAAAAAAAGTTCAGAAATTCATTTCGGGCACATCGGGCCTCAGAATCACACACTATAAATTTTCACGAACTCGTAAAATTACCATTTAAAAAACATTACATGAAATTTCCAAGTATTTACAAGAAATTCATGATACAACAATAAGTTTTTGAAAGAAATAATTTTCTGAAGTTGAAATCTTCTTGGTCTCAGTTCATCGGTGTGAGAACACCAAATGCAGATTTGTTTGGAAGTTGAAAAGGTTTGTTGGAAATGCGATGATACAAAGATATTGGTTTTAAATCATACTAATAACACAAAATATATAGATCATCGGAGTGATCCTAACACTGATTCACTAGACTTTGTGATGATTGAAAAGGGAATCAGAGGAAGATGAAGTTGTTGGGTCTGATCAATAGATATTGATCAATAATGTAGTAAATCATTTCTATATTATTGTATTAATTTGTTATTTAATTGTTTAAAGAGAAAATAATAACTTTATCATGTTTCAAATGAGTCAAGATTCACTATATTAGAGGTCACACTGATTAATTAGAATGGAAAAGATACTGAATCAACATACACAGCCAGACACTGATAAATGCAATCATACCCAGGGTCATCGGTCTGAAGAGAAGAAGAAGAGAAGAATTGATTTCAAAACAGTTAAAAAAGTGTTATAAAAGTGGGATCTTGAAGTTTGGATAATTTTTTAATTTTTTCCAATGAAGTTTTGATATTGTAATTATGTTTATAGAAGAATGATTTCAAAGTATTATGACTTACAATTGGTCCTGAGAAACATAATGAAGAATCTGATATCGTACATATATCTTCATCATAATGAAGAAACTGGAATGCAAATTGGAATCGGACTGAATAATTTTGAGAAAGTTTTAAGTGATTTAAAGTTGTGATAATATTCAAGAAGTTTCGAGAAGAGTTAAAAAGTGATGAAGAATTCAAAGATGTATCCTAGATTCAAGGAAAATATGGGTTTTAGGAAATTTGTTTGAGTAGGAAACCATTTTAGATTCCTGCCCAAACCACTTTTATGTTACCAAATAATAGTGTAAGTATTTTATAGTTTCTGAAATGGATGTACTGTTCAAGAGATAAGTTGAAGCACTAAAATATTCTAGATAGAATGATTTTCCAGATTGAGAATTCCTGAGGAATTTTTCCGAACATAATAAGGAAAGGAGAAGAGAAAAAAATCATATTTAGAGTTTCTGGATCAGACCGAGAAATTGTACTGGGATTTTAATATTCAAATAGAATCAGTTTACATTTTTTTCACTGGTATTCTAATAGAATTATTTTTCCATATTAAGTAATCAGACTGGGGATTATACAGGGAAATCAGACCGAGTATCCTTATGAAGTCCATGAAGTTCTTACCTACTCCTAAGTAAGAAAGTAAATAATTCTTCTGAAATATTGTATTTGTGAAAGTTGATCAGGAATCATGGTAAAATTTTGGTTACACAAATTTCATCTCATCATTTCATGCTATTTGAAGCACATGAATTGTTGTATTGAACATAGTTCTCCAAAAATTTAAGGGCTTATCTTATTTTTTTTATCCACCAAAAAGTATTGTTTTCTAGTGGATTGTGTGGTATTGAATTGTTTCTAAACCATACCAAGGACATAGATACTCTTGTTGAGTAGTGAAACTTTTAAATTCTTGTGTTCTTGTGGATTTGTGTTTGATTTTTTTTAGTAGAGAAATTTATCTTTAGTAGGAGGAGAAGGTTGTTTCAAAATTAAAGAAAAATAAAAGAAAAATATATCACTTATTTATCAACTCCCTCTCTCAGTGATATTAGATCTTGGTGGGAAATATAAATTAGTATCAGATCTGAAGGTTCCCTTCATTTTATTCTTTGCTGAAATTTTGAAAACAAGTTGTGATGGAGAATCTGAATTTTGTGAATAGTAAATCAATTATGGTCTTCGATGGTAAGAACTATCATATCTAAAAAGATAGAATTTTTCCTTATCATATGTATCTTAGGTATGATGTTCTTGAAGCTACAATAGATTTATTTCCTCCTATTAATGAAAAATTTCAACTTACATCTATTGATAAGAAAAATCTTCATAATGATGGAAGAGATAAAAAAATTTACTCTCATCGCTCTCTAAAAGTGAGTTTTTAAGATTGAAGTGTGTTTCCACTACCAAAGGTATCTGGGATAAGATGAAAAATATTTATAAATGAAACACAAAATTAAATAATTCAAAGTTGAAAATATAGATAATAAAGTATGAAGATCTTAAGATGGGTGAGTATGATTTTGTTAGTGACTTCTTTACTAGGGTGAATGACATTGTGAGCACTATAATATGTCTTGGTGAAAAGTAAGAAGATTATAATATTGTGGAAAAGATATTGAGAATTATTTTTGAAAATTTTGATACCAAATTTTCTTCATTGAAAGATAGAGATATTAAAATACTATCGCTAGATGGTCTTCATAGTACTATCATCACTTATGAGATGAGAAGGTAGAAAGTAATGAAGGGGAAAAGTGATAGAGATATGTCTTTCATGGCTATCAAGAAAGAAAATATTAATAAGATTCTTAAGGAAGATTATGTTTCTCACTTTTATTCAAAAAATGAGGTACGTAAAAAATTTGATGAGATTTTATCCTTGTTTTCTAAAAAAGTGAAAAGAGTTATAGGAAAGTATAAGGGAAAACATCCCTTATAGTGTTTTGAATATGGAATCACTGGACACTTTATGACTAATTTCCCTCAAATAAATAAATAATAGGATAGTGGTGAAGAATAAATAAGTCCAAGAAGGTCATATAAGAATCAGGGTGATAAGGATAAATCTTTTTCCACAGGGAAAGATAAAAAATTCTAAAAAACCAAAAGGAGAAGTTTTTTATCTAAATATGATGAAAAAGAATATAGTGAAGTTGAATACCAAAAGTATACTAATAATATTGGTGAAAATACTTTCATTTCCATAGTTAATAATGAAGAATTCAGAAGCAATACTCTTAGGGAAGAAGAAACTCAATTAGAATTTCATTTGAAAGAAGAGTTGAAATAATGTATGATAAATATTGTAAGGCTTAAGAAATAAATTAGGAAATTGAAAAATGAAAAATCTTAAAAAAATTAAGAAGAATTTCTTCCAGATGATAAATTAAAGATTTTGGAAGTGATTAATGATTTTAATAAATCTCTTGTGAAAGAAAATAATCATAATGAACATCTGGAAGTCAGGCTAAAAGAAAAATAAGAAGAGTTGGAACTTGTCCAAAAAAACTTTCTAAAGCTAAAAAGAGGGATAAAAATTTCAAAAACTATATGGAACCAGCCTTAAACATTACATAATCATGATTTATTTCAAGAATTAACATTTAGGATCTTTCTAGGGTTATATTTTTAGATAATTAGGCCATAATTATTACAATACATCTCAAATATTACAAAGTAGACAGTTCTACTCTATCCAATTTTTTTCACAAAAATAAAACTCCTTAAATAAAACATGAATTATTTTATTGATATAAATCTTATTTAATTATTCATTTATATTGCCCTTCTTTATACCCTATGAAAAACATTTCAAAAACTTGGGATGAGCATAAAAATCTCAGTAAGGGATATAAAATAAGGAAAGAAAACATTAGTCCATGAATACATACAAATAAAAGAAATCATGCTTTTCAATTATAAAACATAAGATATTTAACATACCTCATGAAATCAAAATATTTATAAATAACACATAGAAATAATAAATCATAAATTTAACTTGTGGCATCCATAACATACTTACATTGTAGCTTTCACAACTACATAGGGAGTTACGTTTGGAATACCCATCACAGTATATTCCCTAAATCTCTTAGAAGAAAAATTAACTTTTACCTACGTCATGTTACCCAATTCATTGGAGAGTTATATTAGGCTCACCTACCCTTGGTTTATCACAGAACCACCCATATATGTAAAAAATTCCCAATAACCATAACATATTCATAACACATAAAACAAGCATAAAGGAAAGATAACATTTCCACATTACAATCAAAATATATCATTTCAAGATATTGACATAATAAATGATTTATAAAAACCATTTTCAATACCAAAATACAAAAAAAGGTTACATGGTATCTATTTTCCTTTTAAATATATTACTACTTGTTAAGGAATCCAAATATCAAATAATACTCACAGTGGCAAAAAGTTCGTTGTCATTGCATACATTACAAAGAAACATTCCCTTTTTTGTTTAGTAAAATGCTTCATAAAACAAGCAATTCCTTTTTAAAACCAACAAATTAAATCAAAATAAAAATGGTATAATTATACACCATATACAATAATGTCATGTATAAACCAAAATATGCCTCAATGAAGGGATATTGAGACGCAGTCCCTTACAAAGTTCTTATAAATGACGTAAGAATTTATCAATGGGATGACTGTGTGTATAAATAGCATATCCACACAAAGGGAAGTTTAAATTATAACATTAATAAAAAAAATAGTGATTCCTCACATAATATTGGCATAATATAATCAACGAAGTATGCAAAAACCCCAATGCGAGGAAATTGAGTTTCGAAATTCCCTGATGAAAATTTGGCAGCCTAACAACGTCACTTAAAAATTCAGAAAATGATTTGATGAGAGAAAAAAGAGTCTCTCATAATTTGGACTTAAAATGGACAGAAATAAGGATATATAATAACATACCTCAACATAAGAAAATGGAAATTAAAATACATAACATAAAAGAATTATTTGACTCAAAGAGGAAGGTGAAAGGTTCCCTTACCTGGAGTCTGACTTGTCTCATTCATTCTTTATATTCCTAAATAATAAACTTATGTTAATTTATAATTTCTACATAACATTTTTCTAGTTTATTATTCATTTTATATTACTTATCATCATTTTATAAAAATTACATAATTATTTATGTTCATTTCGGTCGTTTTGTCAATATTCGGTACTTGATTCAAAAATGAACTTGTTTTGATGAAAATTATCCATGTAGTCAAAAGTCCATCATCACCAGAATATTATTCATGATTTAAGTATCATATATATCTATTATATATGTATTTATATCTAGTATATATGTATTTAAAATATTCTATAACATTTGGAGATAAGAAATGAAATGCACCGTTCATGGAGACGGTAAGTCATACGTACGCATGAACGCTACTTTCATTTCCTTTTTATATTTAAAGGAATTAAAACTAAATGATACATAATTATATTATAATTCCAGTATAATATCATATTTTATATATTTTACATAATTTCATTAACTCCATCCTTTATACATTCCATGTATGGCATGAACGAGTCATATCACTTTGAGGGGATGGTAGTCCGCACTTCCTCAAATGAAATCATGGTATTTACACATTATGGAAAGCATAAAGGTATGTTATAAATAAAAAATATAGAGGAATAGAGAAAATATAAATATAATATATATCATATATAAATACAATTTTGTCATAATTTACACCATGATAGGTGGTAGGGGGAAACTGAACAATCATCGTTTCATGAGGCAACAGTTCACCGTACACAGAAACAGTATGTTTGTATCCATTAGATGGAGGTGTGTGTAAGTTTAGTTTGAATACCTATCATAAAAAAAATCATAGTATATTGAGGATACTGGTGTTTTTATGTAATCAAATTATAATAAGATCTTATGGAGTGGAGAATGAAAATAAAGGAAAGGAACTTGAGAGAAGATGTTACCTCTAAATCGGGTAACTTCTTTTGATTTGAGCCAAAAGGCTTTCTTGGCTGACTGAAAAGTAACTTTTTTATTATCGATAAACTTTTGAGGAAAAAGTGAGAAACCACAATATCCAAACATACAACCAAATAAAACCATTAAAACCATGAAGGAGGAAACCCATGCCAAAACTATAGGATTCCCCCCATCCCAGCAATTACATTGTGATGACAAGCCTTCACCATTGCATGACCGCCCAGCAAACTGTTCCATGTAGAGATGCATGGGCCCGGTACCGATGGAAAATCCATACCCTATCAAACATCCAAATCTGAATGGTATGCTAGGGTGAAAGCTTCCAGCTCTGGACCTATTCTGAAGCAGACCCAAATAGTATGTTGTCAACAATCACTTCAGTTGAATTCCACTGACAAAAGACCTTACCATCAACACCAAAAAACAATTCTTCATCATAGTTCCTAATAAGAAACTAGAAAGAACCTGAAACCAACCCAAATCAAGTCTGCACTCGAACCCATCGCATCCATCTTCTTGAACCACAGCAGCAAACCAAAAGAAATGAGATCTGTGGTACGTAATGGTGAACTCAGCTTCAAACAACACATCCAGGCATGAAGATACTCAGCACATCCAACATGCCTCAAAATAGTTCCTCAAGTAGTGAACCAGATTGAAATAGATTCTCCAATTATGTACATGGCCACACTGAAATCATACACCAATCAGAGGTGGTTCCCTTTTATAAGAGGGGGGAGGGCACTTTAGGAAGGTATTGAAATATTATTTTATTATAAATTTATTTTCGGTTTCAAATGGTCCCAAACACATTTATTTAAAATATAAGATGATTTTGGGTCGAAAAAATCTCAAAAAAAAGTTTTTAGAGAAGTTTAGGTCACAAAATTAACCTTATCTTTTAGCTTTAACCCTTAGTTAAAAACATTAACTCTTACCATGTCTTCTTGCATTTTTATAATATATGGTAACTATATTTACTATAAAATTCCAAGAAAACCATAATTGGATCATTAATAACATTTTTAACACTATATAAGTCAGTTTTATGAATATTAAATTTTTAGTACTATTATATCATTTAATAAAATAGTATTTGTTTTAAAAACTCATTTATGTCAATTTTGACAATATAAAGTAATTGATTTATTTTAAAAGTCGTAACAACTTGATTCCTTTGAACCAAAAGAATTAACTAAAATATAATATATCAATATCATCCATAAAATTCTTTTATGACATAAAAATAACCAAATTACATTTATTTTTAACATTTATAATATCATTTATTTGAATCTTTCATTAATGAAGCAATCACTACATCATCATTGTGTCATAATTAAATTTATTTATTTAATGTCGAAAAATTATAAATAAAATACCATGATGTAGGAAATGTTTTTATATTTATAATTAATATTTATATTTAAAGGGATCAGTTATATAAACCCATATTAAAATTGTTTTAGTAAAAGATGCATGTTTATGTTATATTTCTCTTTACTTTAAATTAATTCTTATAAAATGTCATTTTCTCACCCAAGTGGCTCCATGGGGTCCCAAAATCTACCCAATTATGTCCATGGTTGTAAATATCTCATCCAATAGTATTATGACATGTGTTAGGGTAATTTAATATTATTATAATATTATTTTTTACCCTTATTTACCATATTTACCCTTTTACCATGGTAAATAAAATAATTACTGAAGTTACTATTCATATTATCCAAAAATAAAAGGTAATTATTCACACAATTTAGACCTTATGAGTCCAAATATGGAATAAATTTTTCCAAATTCAAAATAAAGAAGTTACAGTAATTAATTTGAAATTAATTAATGTTGTCAAAACAAAAAAGCGGGTTTTTAAGAAGTATTAACTATCAAAAGATTGACATTTTTTATGTCCAATTTCAATGGTAAATTAATTAAAATGACCAAAATTGTATTAAATGGTAAAAACTTAATCCAATTAAACTTTAAAACCAATTAAAAGCACAATATAACTCTATAATTAAATTAGATGAAAGGACAGTTTTGAATTAAAATGCAGTATTTTTCACTATTCATTAAAAAATGAACATTATCAGAAAATTACCAAAATTTTAACCAAAGTAAATTTTGGTGTCCATATTACATATAAGAAGTTTATTTTTTTCAAATATAAGATATAAAATTAATAAAAACTAAATTTAAAAAGGGTTCTCCATCAAAAGGTGATAAAACTGCATTTTTAGAAAAATACTTCTTTTATCTGAAAATTTGAATTTGTTCTTATATCATATCTAGAAAACATATAAGATGAATTTAAAACATTTAATTGAATATATAAAATATATTTTTCATTAAATAAAAATCCATAAAGAGTGATATGATTTTATAAATATAATTATTCTCTTTTTAAATAGGTTTTCAAAAAAACACATCATTTATATTCAATTGTTTTTTATTTCCATTTATAAAAAAATTGGTAACCAATGAATCATTATTTAAACATGTGTAAACCATATTTTTATAATTCAGTTGATAATATTCATTTCATCTATCCCAATGTCTATGCATGAACTACTATTTAAAATAATAATATTATTACTATATTATTTTTTGATATAACTCAATGTTGTGTGCAACGTAAGATTTTAGAGAAACTCATTGTTTCGTATCGAGTACGCTATCAGAAAAAATATTCCCCTTTAACATAAAATTAATATCTTATTCATAAATATTAATAGAAAAGAAAATGTATTATTCTATAAATACTTGGTTCATTACATCATTCCCCCCTTTTGGAAATTCTGTCCTCACAATTTTAAAATTGGGCTCAGAAACTTCATTGAAAATCCCACATCAGAAAAAAAGTCAATAAAACTATCACTTTAAAAAGAAATAAATAGAAGTAAAAAGGTCACCCAAGATAACATATACTAGGATTACAAGTAATAAAACATGTATATGGAAGAAAAACTAACCATCAAGTTTTGATGGAGAGTGATAGAAAACATGATGAGGAGAAAGTTAACTACCAGAAAACTATAATCTTGTGATGGTTTAAACAGTCTTTGATTCCCCACTAAGAAAAGTAAACACCCAATGTTTTTGTTTTAAGTTCCTTTTCTTAAATTTGATGAATTTATTTATGATATTGACTAAGAACGTAAGGAAATATACTTACTTTTCAAGTAGAGTTTCATCCTTTAAAAAGTTTCTACCACAAACCCATCTTTTCTCCAATTGATGAGTATTCAAGATGACTTAGTCACACCTGAAGAGCTAGAATCAACTTCTATATAATCTCATAATCCACAAAATATAAACTATATATTTCCCCTGTCTTTAGACATTAACCAAATCCAAAATGGTTAGTACAATATCAGATAATCTCTAAAAAGGATAATCCTTTATAAAAATAAATACTACTCTTAATTTCAAAAATTCCACAAACAATACCCAAAGTTCAACAAAGACCATTAAATAGAAAATTGTCCTTAAAATTCTTCAAAATAATCCAAACTAATATTGAAATTCAAAATTTAGAAGGATTTGATCTCATAGTCTTTCACGGTAAATCTTAAAATTTATCTCAAGATAACATCGACTGCTCTTAAAGTCTCATACTGAAAAGTAATTAACCTAATCACATATTCTCTATGATAGGTTAATCATTTCCATAAATAACTCAAATCACCATATATCCATAATAAAAACATAGAATCTTCCAAAATAATATTTCAACCATTAATCCACAAATGAAATCCCATAGTATTCTATTTTCCTTAGGCATATAGTGTTTCCAAAAGAGTGAACATCTTACAAAATAACATTTATCACTTAATCACCAAATAATTTTCCTATACTAAGGATATCCATTTAATAAAACATAAGTTCCCAAAATCAACTTATTCTTAATCCACAAAATCATTTAACTAAAAATAATAAGTTATACTAACGAGGGACTTCACATAGGCCAGTGGTAGGAGATGCGCCCTTGTCGCCCTTCGGTTGTGGGTTCGATTCTCATGGCCTTACCAGACATGACGGGCTGTTACCCATCCTGTGGGCTGTCCTTTTTCTAAAATCATATCATTCTTATAACATTCTCAAAAATAAGATAATTTCCTCAAAAATAACCATAACTTTCTGTATCCTCAAAGTTTATCTAATACCATTCATTTTGCATCCCAAAAAGTAATAACCTATAATTTCCTCAAATTTAAGGATCATATAAACCCTGATGGTTATTTATAACAATATTCATAAAACAAAATATAATTCTTCCTCAATTAAAAAAACTTAAGGGTTAAAAATACTATAATTCTTCCAAATTAATCCCATCATCAATAAATTTAAACATATCATCATCCATAGATCTAATATAACTCTTCAGTTCCTAAAATTTAGACATATTAATCATCAAACATTCTTTATGATCCTTTATCAATGTTTTTTCATCTTATAATTTTATACTTATTTCCGATAAACAAAATCATGCATAATTTCCTAAGATTCAATAATGTTAAAACATGAGATAATAAATAATCCATACCTTTGATGGATCATTTTCAGTTTCCTCATCTTCAATTGGAATATTATTAGGTATTGGTAAACATATATTTGTATGGTCCTGCTTATCCCATTCCTGAACCTTATTCATAGGACATCTATTTTCATAATGACAGTGCACTCCACATTTAAAACATCTAATTTATCCCTTGGAAAGAACTTCTTTCCCTTTCCTGGAATCAACTGAACGCTTCATTTTTTCCATGGTAGTTTATTTCTATATGACCTTCATTACCACATATATAACATATTCCCATCCCTTTGAAGCATTTTCATATGTGTTTATTTCCACATCCTTGACATTTAGGTTTTTGAATATACTTAACTTTATGATTATTATCTGAACTTCCATAAGGATTCGTTTATTGCATATAAGATGCCTTAGAAAAATCACCAAGGTTCAAGTGGTCAATTGTGACTCCAGATTGTTAGTTGAGAAAAACCACAAGATTTTTCATTACATCTCCAATTTCATTCGGTTTCTTATTCATAAAACCACCACAGTTTCTTTCACATCCATTGTTACTTTCCTCCAATGGCCCAAAGGCCTTCACTTTTTATTGATTTTTGATAATCCAACTTTCAAGGAGTGATATGGAACCCTTTCAAGTCCCATAGGTGTAATTATTACATATCCCATAGGCCTTAGAGGAATTAATTACCTGTAGGCTTCAAACATTAAATACAACCCAGACTAACTACTTAGAACTTCTCCTTCCCCAGCATCTTCATTGTGATATCAGCCTTCCACCTTTGCATAGCCATTCAGCTAAGCTTTCCCATACATGCACAGTCTTGTCCCGATGGTAGGCTCCATACCCTCTCATTCTTACAATCCATTTAGCTTCTACTATAGTGAAAGATCCTTGCTTATCCTTCTTCTGGAGCTTGTTCCTTGTAGGTTGTATGGTTTTCATCAGCACTTAAGGTGGCCTGAAAGCCTTGAGGTGGCCTGAAGTCTTTACTGACCCGAAGGCCTTGGTGGCCCGAAGTCCTTAAAGGACTCAGGGACAAAATTGGTGGACCAAAGGCTCAAATGGGGGAATAGTCTCGATTGCTACAGTGTCGAATAGTACCTACTACAATTCCTACTACAGTACTGCTACAGTAACCCATAAATTATGCCTCCGCCTAGATTTGATCCCGAGTTTCCTGGATGCACTTAAGGAATCCTCACCAACCAGGCTGAGGCTCATCTACCCATTGTTACTTTAATGCTTTCTAAATCCATCCATTTACCCTAAAACCAAAAAGGTCAGTGTGAGTATATCAGTAAAATCATCATATATTATATTATGAAGAGTGTAAACACTAATATATACCTATTCATGTTATCATAAAATCATTCAATTTATCTAAAATAACAATGTATCTTTCTAATATTCTAACCATTATGGTTATGTCACTTACGCTAAAATAACACTCTAACCTCTAAAGTTATCTAAACCTCCATCTGATACCAATTGTATGGACTCAGCCTTAAAAATTACATAATATTGTGTTAATTCAAAAAATCACATTTAGGGTCTTTTCTAGTTTAGAGTTTTAGAGAATTATGTCATAATTATTACATTATATCTCAAATATTAAAAATTAGACACTTCTACTCTATCCAAATTTTTTTCACAAAAATAAAACTCCTTAAATAAAACAAGAATTATTTTCTTGATATAAATCTTTAGGAATTATTCCTTTCTCTTACCCTTTCTTATACCTAGTAAAAAAAATTAAAAAATATGGAATGAGAATAAAAATATCAGTAAGGGATATAAAATAAGGAAAGAAAACATTAGTCCATGAATACATACAAATCAAAGAAATAATAATTTTCAATCATAAAACATAAACTCTTTAACATACCTCATGAAATCATAAGAGTTATGAATAATACATAGAAATAATAAATCATAAATGTAACTTGTGGCATCCATAACATACATACATTATAGCTTTCACTGCTACATAGGGAGTTACGTTTGGAATACCCTCATAGTATATTTCTTAAATATCTTAGGAGAAACATTAATGTTTACCTATTTCATGTTACCCAATGCATTAGAGATCTATATTAGGCTCACCCTCCCTTGGTTTATCACAGAACCAACCATATACATAAATAATTCCCAAGAACCATAACATATTCCTAACACATAAAATAAGCATAGATGAAAGATAAAATTTCCACATTGCAATCACAATATATCATTTCAAGATATTGACATAATAAATGCTTTATAAAAACAATTTTCAATACCAAAATACATAAAAATTTTATATGGTATTTATTTTCCTTTTAAAACATTATGGCTTTTTAAGGAATCCAAATATCAAATAATACTTGCGACAGTGGAAAGGTTGTTGTCATCGCGTACGTTAAAAAGAAACATTCCTTTTGTCATTTAGTAAAATGATTCGTAAAACAAAAGATTCATTTTTAAAACCTTTGAATGAAATAAAAAGAAAAATGGTATAATTATAAATCATATAAAATAAGGTCATGTATAAACCAAAATATTCCTCAATGAAAGGAGATTGAGATGTAGTCCCTTACAAAGTTCGTATAAATGATGTAAGAATTTATAAATGGGGAGACTGTGTGTAGAAATAGTATATACACACAAAGGTAAGTTAAAATTATAAAATTAATAAATAAATAGTGATTCCACACATAATATTGGCATAATATAATCAACAAAGTATGTGTAAAACCCAATGAGTGGAAATTGAGTTTAGAAATTCCCTTACGAGAATTTGGAAGCATAACGGCATCACTTAAAAATTCAGAAAATGAGTTGATGAGAGAGAAAAGGGTCTCTCATAACTTGGACATAAAATTGAAAAAAATAAGGATATATAATAACATACCCCAACATAAGAAAATGTAAATTAAAATACATAACATAAAATAATTCTTTGACTAAAAGAGAAGGGTGAAAGGTTCCATTACCTTGAGTCCGACTTGTCTCGTTCATTCCTTATATTCCTGAATAATAAAATTAAGTTAATTTATAATTTATTCCAAACCTTTTTTAAGTTTATTATTAATTTTATATTACTTATCATCATGTTATAAAAATTACATAATTATTTAATTTCATATCAGTCGTTTTGTCGATATTCAGTACTTGAGTCAAAAATGAACTTGTTTTGATGTAAATTTTCCATGTAGTCAAAATTCCATCATCACCAGAATATTATTCATGATTTAAGTATTATATATATCCATTATATATGTATTTAGATCCATTATATATGTATTTATAATATTCCACAACATTTTGAGATAATAAATGAAATGCACCGTTCATGGAGATGGTAAGTCGTACGTACGCATGAACGCTACTTTCATTTATTTTTCATATTTAAAGGAATAAAAACTAAATTATGAATAGGTATATTATAATTACATTATAATATAATATTTTATACATGTTACATAATTTCATTAACTCCATCCTTTATACGTTCCATGTATAGCACGAACGATTCATATCACTTTGAGGGGGCAGTAGTTCACACTTCCTCAAATGAAATCCTCGTATTTACACATTATGGAAAGCATAAAGGTATATTGTAAATAAAAAATACAGAAGCATAGAGATAATATAGATATAATATATATCATATATAAACACAGTTCCGTCATAATTGTCACCATGAGAGGTGTTAGGCGAAAATTGAACACTCATTATTTCGTGAGGGAGTAGTTCGTCATACACAGAAACAGTATGTTTGTATCCATTAGATGGAAGTGTGTGTAACTATATTTTGAATAATTATCAAAAAAAAATCTTAGTATATTGAGGATACTGGTTTTTTTAGGTAATCAAAGTATAAGAAGAGCATAGTGAGTGGAGAAGGAAAATAAAGGAATGGAACTTGAGAGAAGATGTTACCTCTAAATCGGGTAACTTCTTTTGATTTGAGCCAAAAGGATTTCTTGAATCGCCTTCTCCACAAAGTAAGTATCCTAGGAGGAAAATAGGGATTTTGGGAGCTTATTTGAGCATAATTTGGACAATACAAGAGGCTTTAGAGGTGTGAGTAAGTGGGTAGAGTTGGTGTACCCTTTTATAAGAGGGAGGAGGGGCACTTTAGGAAGGTATTGAAATATTATTTTATTATAAATTGATTTTCGGTTTCAAATGGTCCCAAACTCATTTATTTCAAATATAAGATTATTTTGGGTCAAAAAACTCTCAAAAAATATGTTTTAGGCAATTTTAGGTCAAAAAATTAACCTTATCTTTTAGCTTTAACCCTTAGTTAAAAACATTAACTCTTACCATGTCTTCTCGCATTTTCGTAATATATGGTAACTATATTTACTATAAAATGAAAACCAAACCATAGCTGGATAATTAATGACATTTTTAAAATTATATAATTAATTTTTATAAATCTTATATTTTTAGTACTATTATATCATTTAATAAAATAGTATTTGTTTTAAAAACTCATTTATGTCAATTTTGACAATAAAAAGTAATTGATTTTTGTTAAAAGTCATAACAACTTGATTCTTTTGAACTAATGGAATTAACTCAAAGATAATATATCAATATAATCCATAAAATTCGTGTATGGAATCAAAATAACAAAATTACATTTATATTAACATTTATAATATCATTTATTTGAATCTTTCATTAATGAAGCATTCATTGCATCATCATTGTGTCATAATTATATTTATTTTTTTAATGTCTAAAAATTATAAATAAAATACCATGATGTAGGAAATATTTTTAGATTTATAATGACTATTTATAGTAAAATATATCAGTTATATAAACTCATATTAAATTTTTTTTAGTAAAAGATACATGTTTATGTTATATTTCTCTTTACTTTAAATTAATTCTTATAAAATGTAATTTTCACACCCAAGTGCCTCCATGGGGTCCCAAAATAGACCCAAGGATTCCCATGGTCAGTAATATCTTATCCAATAGTATTATTACATGTTTTAGGATAGTTTAATATTATTATAATATTATTTTTTACCCTTATTTATGAGATTTACCCTTCAACCATGGTAAATAAAATAATTACTAAAGCTAATATTCATAATGTCCAAAAATAAAAGGTATATATTCACACAATTTATACCTTTTTATTCCTAATATGGAATCCATTTTTCCAAATTTAAAACACAAAATTTTTAGTAATTAATTTAAAATTAATTCTCATTGTCAAAACCAAAAACCCGGTTTTTTAGAAGTAATAACTATCAAAAGATTGACATTTTTTATGTCCAATTTCAATGGGAAATTACTTCAAATGACCAAAATTGTATTAAATGATAAAAACTTAATCCAATTACACTTTAAATCCAATTAAAAGGACAATCTAACTACATAATTAAATTATATTAAAAGATGTTTTTGAATTAAAATGTAGTATTTTTTACTATTCATTAAAAAATGAACTTTATCAGAAAATTTTCAAAAATTTAACCAAAGTAAATTTTGGTTTCCCTATTATATATAAGAAGTTTATTTTGTCAAATATAATATATAAAAGTAATAAAAACTAAATTTAAAAATGGTTCTCCATCAAAATTCGGTAAAAGTGCATTTTTAGAAAAATACTTCTTTTATCTAAAAAATTAAATTTTTACTTATATCATATCTAGAAACATATAAGATGAATTAAAAACATTTAATTTAATATATATCATATATTTTTCATTAAATAAAAATTCATAAAGAGTGATATGATTTTATAAACATAATTGTTCTCTTTTTAAATAGGTTTTCATAAAAACACATCATTTATATTCAATTGGTTTTTATTTACATTTATAAAAAAAATTGGTAACCAATGAATCATTATTTAAACATGTGTAAACCATATTTTTATAATTTAGTTGATAATATTCATTTCTTCCATCCCAATGGCTAGGCGTTAACTACTATTTAAAATAATAATAATATTACTTTATTATTTTTTGATATAACTCAATGTTGTGTGCAATGTAAGATTTTGGAGAAACTCATTGTTGCGTGTTGAGTATTCTATCAAAAAAATATTCCCCTTTAATGTAAAATTAATATCTTATTCATAAATATTAATAGAAAATAAAAAAATTATTCTATAAATACCTGGGTTATTGCAAAAAATTTATTTCTAAAGTAATTTAATGATTTGGGAAGGATAAACCTAATAAGGATCAAAAAAATTACCTTAAAAGGTTAAGAAGAGAATAGGAATCATTTCTAAGAAGAAGAATCTTAGGAAAGTTATCTATGTATACAAGACCAATAAAGTTGAGAAGCCAAAAGTTCCAAAACATTTTGAGTTTGAAAAGGTTTTTATTACTTTTTTTGATAAGGATGAGAAAAAACCAAAATAAAAAATAATACTTTGGTTGATAACATAAATATTGGGTGCCAACAAAGTTCTGATAAGAAAGATAAGAAGGATGTCGAGAAACATACTCACAACTTTTCTTAGTATGGATGTTAGAGAGAAAAATATTATTTTTATGGATACTTCTAGTATTATGGTGGATTTTGACACATAGAAAATATGTGTTGGTTTAATAAAAAATATTACTATTATTTCACAATCTATAGAATGTATATTTTTAGGGGGATTCAATCCCCTAAAAGGAATAATTCTAAGAAGGATGTTCAAAAGAAACCTGAGAAGAATGTTGTAAAAGTTCAAAATATATTCCAGCCTTTGGAAACTATTTGTGAGAGATATGAAAAACCTGGACACCTTGAAAAATAATGTCTTGGTTTGTTATGAGCACACAAAATTTTTTTAACAATTATCATAATCTGAAGGTGAATAAAGATAAATGAAAAGAAAATATCTTGTTGTTGAAGCCACTCTCAAATCTACTAAAGTATAGCAACCTTGGATTATTAATAGTGGGTGTTCTTATCATGTGACAGGAGACTTAAAATTGTTAAAGAATGTGAAAGACTTCAAATAAAGAATGGTGACATTTGGAAATAATGAATCACTCATAATCAAAGGTGTTGGATCATCCATCATTGGGAAAGAAAAGTTTAAATACAATAAATATTTATTTGTTTTTGGGATGAAACGCAACTTTTTAAGTGTTTCATAACTTTGTGGTGATGGTTAAAATTTTATCTTCAAAATGGATGGATTTGTTGTAAAAAGTTGTGAAGATGGAAAGATAGTTACAAGAGTCCAATTTATAAAAGGAAACATATTCCAAGTTGGTGAGGTTCAAAACTCTTTTTACTTGAGTATGGTGGAAGAGAATCAGTTGTAGCATAAAAATATGGGGCATATTTTTCAGAGAAACATGATAAAGTTATCAAAGAGAGATAGTGTCTATGATATTCTTGATATGTCGGTAAGAATATATTGTTGTTGCACTATTTGTTAGAAGGGAAATATTGCAAATTTTATGCATAAGAAAGTTAAAATTTGTTCAAAAATACCCCTAGAAATTATCCATTCTGATATATGTGGATCAATAATCAAACGATAAACTAAAAGAGATAAGTACTTTATTACTTTCATTAATGAGTTTACTTGCATTACTTGTATTGTGTATATGAAACATAAGTCAGCCGCTCTGAAAATGTTTAAAAGTTTTAGGAGGAAATATGAGAAGGAATGGGAGTATTCAGTAGAGAAGTTGAGAATAGATAATGGTGGGGGATACAAAAATGAACAATTTAAAAGTTATCTTGAGAAACATGAAATTCATCCTGAGTTCAATACACCATGCACTCCTCAAAAAAATGGTGTGTCCAAAAAGAAAAATAGAAGTTTGGTTGAAATGGGATGAACTATTTTACTTAAACATGGCCTCTCTCACTACTTTTGGAGGCAAAAAATGAGCACTAATGTTTATATTCAAAACTGATGTTTCTACAGGCCAAGTCCAGATATGAATACTTATGAAATGTTTATGAAAAAACTATATGTTTGAAACACTTAAGAGTTTTTGGGATTCCCTGCATCATAAATAAGAAATGTGGAAACTTAGGAAATTTTTAGTAGAGAGGTGGAGATGGAATTTTTCTTGGCTATGCTCTAGAAGGAAGAGGTTATAGATGTTTCTAAAAAGAGATAGGAAGAATTGTTGACTCTATTGATGTGAAAGTTATTCACAAAGCTAAGGAAAATACTAAACAATCTTATGAAGATGAGGAAGATGAGCATAATGAAAAAATATTTTCTAAAAATTCTGATAAGGATGCTGATAATGCTAATCCTACTCAAGGAGAATAATCGAACTTAGTTGTTTCTAATGATAATAAAGAATATTAAAAATAACATCCTAGGATGAGGAAGAAAGTGGAATCTTGGAACATAATTGGTTATCAACATCATAAGGTTCATATAAGAAGATCATCAAAAGGAATTACACATAATTATTTATATTCAAAAGTTGAGCTGAAAGATGTTAATGAATATTTTGAGAATCTAGAGTGGGTTCAGGATATGAAAGAAAAGCAGGATCAGATAAAAAATAATGATACTTGGGAAATTGTACCTGATCCCAATAAAAAAATGTTATTGGTATAAAGTGGGTTTTTTGGAACAAGTTGACTGAAGATGGTGAAGTGATAAGAAACAAAGAAATATTAGTGTTCAAAGGTTACTTGTAGATTGAAGGCATTGATTTTGATGATACTTTCACTTTGGTAGCAAGGTCAGAAACAATTATAATATTTCTTTTGTATTTTTTTATAATGAAGGAACAAAATTTTTTATATGGATGTGAAATAATCATTTTTGAATGGTGATCTTGATGAGGAAGTTTATATTGAGCAACCATGAGGATTTGTTGTTGGGAAAGATTAAATGTATGTTTAAAAGTTGAAGAAATCCTTATATGGACTAAAAAAAGCTTTGAGGGAATGTTATTCCAAATTGTATACATGCTTGAGAAAGATGGGTTTTAAAAAAGGAAGAGTCAGTAGTAATCTATATATCAAATAAATTCATGACTTTTCCCTCATCATAATTTTTTATTTTTATGACATTATTTTTGTTGGGAATGGTGAGAGAACATGTGAAATATTATATGAATATATGAAAACGTTGTTTGAGATGTCCATAATTAGATAAATTAAATACTTTCTTAGGTTACAAATCTTATAAAATAAGAAACACATTTTTATTTCTCAAGAAAAGTATGCTAAAAAACTTCTTAAGAAGTTCACCATGGAAAATTTGAAACCAATTTCCACACTAATTTCAGTGGAAACCAAGTTATCAAAAGATGGAGAAGTCAAGGAAGATGGTCCAAAAGAGTTTCAAAATATGATTGGAAGTTTATTATATTTCACTACCTCAAGACCCAACATTTTTTATGATTTTACCTTATTTTTAAGATTTTAGAGTGCTTCAAAATAATCGCATCTATTGGTTGGAAAAAATAATCCTTAGATATATCAAAGGCACAACAAATTTTGGAATCATGTATGATGGATCAGATAATATTGACTTGTTTAGATATTCATATGTTGATTGGGAAGGAAATAGAATATCCACATATGGTATAGTTTTCTTTCTAGGGAAAATTTGTGTTAGTTAGAATACAAATAAAAAAATTAGTAACTATTAAAACTACTAAAACTAAGTATGTTGTCGTGACTCAAGCCATTTCCCAACTTATATGGATGAAGACTCAGTTAGAAGTTTTACTTGTTGAAGTGAAGTTACCCTAGCTCTTGGTTTGTGATAATTAAAGTGAAATCAATATTACAAGGAATTCAATATAATAGTATCATTAAAAATATATTGATATCAAATATCATTTCAAAAAAAGAGAATGTGGAGAAGAATGAATTGAAGATGGAGTATGTTCCTACATCGAAACAAGTTACTAACATTTTCACAAAACCTTTAATGAAGGAACCTTTTCATAAATTGAGGTTGAACATGGCTGTTCAACCTATTTCTCATCAAGGTTGAGGTATGTGTTTTTTCCCCTATCTCATCTTGTCTTTGTATAGTGTTTTCAAGGGGGAATTTTTTCATAAATTTATCCATTGAATATGTGATAAACATTTTAAGGAATCATGTATAAAGGGGGGAGTTGTGGGTAAGCTATGAATCCAACATAAAAATGTGTGAACTTTCTAATTGTTTGTTTAAGTGATTATAGGAAACAAATTTTTTACATGAAAGTTTAAGAAGTTGAAGAAGTGAACAAAGTTGTTAAGAATAGCTAAAGATGTTTTGTGAATCACTACTTTTGGATAGAATGGATAATCTATCAGTAATTCTTATTTTCTATAATTATTTAGCTCACATATGCTTAGAATTATTGATAATTAATTCATTTCCTGAGGTTACAAAGTTCAATGATTTATGAACTTTGGTTGAAAATAAAATCCAAAGGGGGATATTGTTGGGAAAAAGTTTGCAAGAAGTTGTCTTTGGAAACTGAAAGGAATTTGGTGTTGTATCTTGTTTTCAAGGAAGATAAAAAAAATCAATTTACTTTGTAAAAGCTTACAATCAGAATGACCATCATATTCAGAAGTTTAGACTCACAATGATTAAGAAATTCCATTGGATTGAAAATATGTTTTCTGAAATAAAGGTTCATAAAACTTAACTTAGGTTCAAAATTAAGGGAAGATCATAATGAGAAGCTGATTCAGAGTCTTCCTGGCTCTGATAAAAAACTGATGATGCTTTTCTAGTCTTATAGTTTTCATAAATCATAATTAATCTGTAAAATTTATTATTCAAGCTGTATGAATGAAAGGGGGAGATCAAGTTTTTCAAATCATATTGAGGGTTGGAAATAAAGAAGCTTTTAGGAGAATGGGATGTTACAATACTTTCCATTATAATTCATATGATGCTTTTCCGATATACAATGTTATCAAAGTTATGATAAATTCATGATATAAGAAGAATTTTGTGGAAAAATGAAGTTACTAAAGTTGAATGTTTTTCAGTCTCAGTTCATCTATGTGAGAACACCGGACACATATTTTTTTGTAAGTTGAAAAGGTTTGTTGGAAACATGATGATATGAATATATTGGTTTTCAGTCAAACCAATAATCCAAAAGATACATATCATTAGAGTGATCTGGAAACAGATTCACCAGACATTTTGATGGTTACAAAATGGAATCAGAGCAAGATGAAGTTGTTGGGTTCAATTAACAAAGATTGGTCAACAATGTAGTCAACCATTTCTATCTGGTTGTATTACTTTGTTCTTAAATTGGTTCAAGAGAAAATAAAAAATATGTTATGTTTCAAATGGTTCAAGAGTCATCATATTAGAGGTTACATCAATCAATTAGAGTGGATAGAGACCGAATCATCAGACACATCCGAACATTTATAAACACAATCATACTCAAGTTTGTTAGTCTGAAGAGAATAAGAAGAGAAGAAATATTTTCAAAATAGTTACAAAAGTTTTTTCAAAGGGGGATCTTGAAGTTGGAATAATTTATTAATCCAATACTGAAGTATTTAAAAGAAAATTTTGATATTGTGACTATGTTTATGGCAGAATTATTTCAAATACTTATGACTTATAGTTGGTACTGATCAATGTAATTAAAAATATTCTTTTGTACAAATATCTTTATCATAATGAAGAAATCGAAATGGAAATTGGAATTTAACTGAAGAATGTATAAAAATTATGACGCGAGATGAAGTTGTGAGAATATTTGTGAAGGTTTGATAAGAGTTAAGGAGTGATGAAGAAGTCAAATATGTATCCAAGATTCAAGGTAAATGTGAGGTTTTAGGAAATTTTGTTGAGTGGGAAAACATTTTATAATCTCACCCAAACCACTTTTGTTTCACCTATAAATAGTGTAATTACTTTATACTTTCTCAGACCGATGTAATGTTCATGAAAGAAGGTAGATCACTGAATGGTTCTAGAGAGAAGGAGTTTCCAAATTGAGAATTCCTAAAAAAATTGAATAGAATAAGGAAAGGATAAGAGAAAATATCATATTAATATTTTCTAAATCGTACTGAGTAAATGGAATGGGATTTTTGGATTCAAAAAGTAGCAGTTCATATTTTTTTCAGTGGTATTTTGACAGAATTATTTTTCTATATTGAGAAATTGGACTGGAGATCAGACTGGAAAATCATACTGAGTATCATTAAAAAAGTATAGGAAGTTCTTACCCACTCCTGGGTAATAAAGTGAATAATTTTGTTGAAAGATTATATTTGTTAAAGTTAGTCAGGAAGAACAGTAACATTTTTGTTACACATATTTTATCTCATCGTTTCATGTCATTTAAATCATATTCATTGTTATATTGAACACAGTGCTACACAAGTGTAAGGAAATATCCTACTTGTTTTATCCACCCAAAAGGATTTTTTTCTAATGGATTTTGTGTTATTGTATTGTTTATAAACCATACCAAGGATGTAGCTACTCTTGTTGAGTAGTGAACCTTGTAAATTCTTGTGTTTATATGGATAAGTGTTTGATTTTCTTTCAGAATATAAATTTATTTTTAACAGGAGGTGAAGTTTGTTTCATAATTAAGGAAATTCAAAAGAAAAAGATATCACTCATTCATCCCCTCTCCCTCTCGATGATACTAGATCCCGGTGGTAAATCTCATAATGTACAAGGCTACATAGTTGAATCTCTCTTACCAAGTGAAACATCAAGTGAAACATCATATCAAATAATTTTGGGGGGAAGAACATTTCCAATTCACACAATATGCTGTAAATTTCATTTTCCATAGTTGTAAATTTTATTGGGTCTATAATTTTGTTGCATATAGCTTTGAAAAAGAAACAGAGCTTGGTTAATGAATGGCTAACATTCTTGGAAAAAATGCAATATAAAGCTACAGGCATTAGATTTTACATCAAAACATGTTGGTCATGTGATTTTATATCCTTTAACTTTAAATAATTCACTGAAATGATATTCTTGGTGTTCAATGAATACCCCACTAGAACCTTTATATCATTCAAGAAGTTGTAAGACTGATATCTCTCCTGTCTAGAAAGGGTGTAAGCAGTTAGAGGAAGAAAAGCCCATTTTTCACCCTTCACTGGCACCAACTCTTCCTATATTCCCATTTCAATAATGTCTATCCTAGAATTAATTCTATACTTTTTTTTGTTCATTTAGTAATGTGATAATGACACTATTACATACATTTTTTCATGATAAATAACATCAAGAAAATGCATGACGTATAAACAATTATGGTATGATAATTCAAAAAAAATGATCTCTTTTACCAATAGGTTTTCGTAAGGTTTTTTGAAAAAACTTTACCAAAATCAGTGCCCATATATTTTACTTTCTAAAAATTTTGATCACCTATTAGTGGAGACAATTATGTACATTATTTTGAACTCCTATCGAATGATGTCATTGAAGATCAATACTTATATCACTAGGGTAGAAATATATGATGTTCTAAAAAAATAGTCTTCGATGAATGTTTCAACCTAATTGACTATGTACCTTGTTCACAAATGGGACACCCTTGAGTTCCTTTAATGCTATATCCTGAAAATTTTCCATAATAAGGAAAGTCGTTTATCATCTCGTACAACATGGCTCTCAATGTGAAATCTTCATTTTTGTAATCATCATACAATGTAACACCTTAATCCCGCAATAATTTCAAATATTCGATCAATGGAGCTAAAAAAACATCAATATCATTACTTGGCATTTTTGTTTCTAATATAAGCATAGATAACATAATGTATTTTTGTTTCATGCATAACCACGGTGGAAAGTTATAATTTACCAACATAAACAGATAAGTACTATGAGTGTTTCCTTGAAAACCAAAAGGGTTCACATCATCTATAGATAGTGTAAGAAGAAGGTTTCTTAGCTTATTTCAAAATTTAGTATATTTGTGATCAATTATCTTCCACTAAGGATATCCTTCTCAGTGATGAAGTTTACAATATTTATTTCTTGTATCTATGTGACACATCAATTGCTTTGTAGTCTTATCACTTCCATATAGGTGCCTAAACCTTAGAATGATTCAATATTACTATAAAATTTTCATAGGACCAGATTCATCTTTCTTGTATCAAGAATCACCACACTTTGGGAATTCCTTAAGTGGTTTTTTATCCTTTTGAAATAGTATATAGTCATTTGAACAGGCATGTGTTCTTTCAGAGATCATATCCATTGAACGTAGCATTCTTTTAACATCATACATTTGGATAGAAAGCTCATTATCTTCTGGGAGCATATTGTACAATAGAGCTAGTAGTTCTATAAAACTAGATTCACTCCATCTAATTCCAACTTTTAAATTATATAGCTTCAATATGGATGACAATGTTGTATATTTAGTGCAACCAGCATACAATGACATCTTTTCACAACTCTTTAACTTCTAAAAAAATTGGACAATCACGAAGTTCTTTTTAAAATTTCATTATCATTTCCTCAATAAAATCTCCATTATCATTAACACTTGTAATCACATCCTCGATATAGTCTTATTCATTGTCCACACTTGTAATCATATTAGATTATCCATACAACACATTTTTATCCCATTCACTAGCTACATTCACTTTTTCCCATGTTTAGTCCAACATTTATAACTTTGATCTATTCTATGACATATCAAGTTTTATTCCAACTCCTCTGGACTAATCAGTATTGAATAACAACAACGTAAACACAGGAAAAGCATTTAAGAAGGTTCATATATATGATCTTCATACTCTTTTGTCATATGATTAGCATCCATCCATTTTTTATTCATATCCTTCCTATTTTATTTGGTAATATTAATGTTTAACAAAATAAATAAATTCACAAAAATAGGGCTTCCCAATAAGGGGAACCCAATATTTGAATTTTTTAAATAATTTTAGCATGCTTTGAAGGAAATTGGTAATTGAATTTAAGAAAATTATTACTCCATTAGTAGTAGGTGTTATCCTATGAATTCGTCCACAATGATCACGGGTACCTGGTATGGGATGACAACTTCTCATGGTAGTTCAAAAAAAATAGGTGTGTGTCTATAAAAGATAGGGGTGAGTCTCATGCAACAAAATACAATAATAACTATTCGGGAGATGAAGATGATGAGGATGGTAGTTTTCTTCTTAAATCTAAATGTTCCTGGGCTGGGGAGTTAGTGAAACACTGGACAATAGTTCTTAATTTTCTTTCTAAATTTAAAAAAAAAGTAGCAGTAACAGTCCGATCACTACAAGGGGCTCCTTGATTAGTGTGACCATGATAAGGCTCGGTTGGATGGTCTTACACGCACTCATGGTGAGATAGCCATTTTGGTTTCAACATTCAAATCAAGCCTTCAATGTTCCTTAAGTTTTGTTGGAGTGGATGGTTTTCTTGGATGATACCAAAGTAATACATTGTTTCCATTTTCTAGTTTCATACTTCATAAAAAATCCCTAATTTTATGGATGTATTTTGATAAGAGTTCAGTGACCAAAGTGAAAGTATAATTCAAGTGGGTGATGCGTAAAATTCATTCAACTTATATCTTAACATAGGAATCCAATTATGGAATAGAGATCTTGATAAATGGTCAGTGTTAAAACCCAATTGGTGTGGGTTTTAACATCGGTTATATAAATGATTACTGTTAAAACTCTGTCAGTGTGGGTTTTGACATTATTTATTAAATAAGTAATTTTTAATGTCACATTTAATATCAATTATAACTAACATCAAAACAAATGATTTTAATTTCAGTTATATGTATAACCAATCTTAAAAGTAAATTTTTTTACAGCATGCCATTTTTTATTTTTCAAAGAGATCATTTACATGGTATTTTTTAACATTTATTATATAAGAACCAATGTTAAAAATATTTTTAACATTGGTTAATATTTAAATAGTGTTAAAATCCAAGGTTTTGATGTTATTTATATAAATAACTAGTGTTAAAATTAACATTTCAAATCGCATGCTCGTAATGTTTCAATTTCTTTAAAACACACTAATTCGATTTATTTTCTTGGCGATACATTTATCAAACCGCAAGATTTATTAAATGAAGGATCTAATTAAAAGAAGTTTAAAATTTTACATGAGTTATTCCTTGAAAATAAATAAATATTAATAAATGATATTTAGATTCAGAGGACACCACCACTGGTAAGGAAAAGAAACCACCACATTAAATTTTTTTCTTGTTTTCATTTGGTTTTTGTAATTTTATAGTTCTTTCATATAGTTTTTTATTCCAAGGGACTTATGTGTATTCAAATAATTTTTAAAAAAATCTATAACATTTAACATTGGTTATTTGAAAGCCACCTATAACGTCTACTATAAAAATAATAGATGTTATATGTGATTTTCGATGTCAGTTCTCAAATTAATTGTTGTTGAAATATGATTGATATTTCAGAAAAAATATCATGGAGCATCTAATTGAATTTGGGTTTACTAATTATTTTAATATATTAAGAAAGATTAACCTAAATTTTGGAATCAATAATAACCCATACACACGTTTTAAGCGGGTACAAGTGAGTTGGTCTCCTGCTTCTCCCTACAATGTGATGTCATGGGATAAATTCTCAGACACTACCCCTTTATTGGGAGTTTATTGAGGGTGTTTCATGATGGATCATGTATATCACTTTGACATGAGGGGTGGATTATCCACATTTGTGGGAATCCCCAATGGTAGGCGACCAGATTGATCCCCACACACTGACAGGAGTGTGGATTGAGGTGGCATGGATGTCATAACAATGAGGAAAGTGTTGGTGGTGACTATCAGCTTGAGTCGGATGAACCCTTAAAGTTTGTGTGGTGGGACGATTTGACACTCGTGATGGGCAGGACACGGCGTTTTCCACAGGTGAGTGTATCTTACGGCGATGGCTGCGATGGTTGTCGTCGGTGGGTGATGGAGGTGAGGATCAACGATGTAAGAACCCGGATATTATTTTCAGGTATGCTTTCCCTTTTTCTGGAGTTTTTAAGAAAAATGATTTTTCTGGAAATTTTCAATGTACATGCCATGTACTTTAGGATTACACACCGTGTACTCTTTTCCAG
The DNA here is from genome assembly GCA_963277665.1 of Viscum album. Classification (NCBI taxonomy): domain Eukaryota; kingdom Viridiplantae; phylum Streptophyta; class Magnoliopsida; order Santalales; family Viscaceae; genus Viscum; species Viscum album. The sequence continues at coordinate 1,622,266,832 of OY728150.1, forward strand.
CTCGAAGCCGTGTGCTGGCCATGTCTGGGCCACACACATGGTGTGTAAGGGTGAGGTGGAGGTCGGTTAAAGTGGAGTACGGAAAACTGAAGTAGACGTCGTGTACTCAAGAAGTACACGCCGTGTATTTTGTTTTTTTCATTAAATGGACCAGGGTCACTCCTAACCCCCAATTTCATCTTCTTCTCCAGATTTCATCCGCCCAAGAGCAACCGTATGGCCGGACCTTCGACGAGCTCGCACCTCTTCGTCCGTTCTCCGATTCAAGCGCGGTCGATTGCGTTAGAATCGCAGCGGTGAGCTCTCCCTTCTACTTGAGTCTTGTCTCTTGTTTTCTCCCGGTTTCCAAGTTATTGTAGGTTGAGAGTTTTGTGCATTTTCTCAGATCTACATCATTCCAAGGGGAATCTGTCATCATGGTTCACTTATATCAATCTCCTAGGATCGAGGTAGGTGGTTTGTGCCTTTCCGTAGAAAGTTGATGAATATTTTGTGCAAATTTCACCAATACCCTTGAACGGGGAATTGTGTGTTCCTGTTTTGCCCATGTTAGATTGCCTTCTTTGCTTGATTTCTAGAGTGAATGTTTTTCCTGTGATTATGGTAGCTTTATTGTACCTTGGATGTTTTCTATTCTTGTTCTGCCTATTTGGCGTTTTACCAGTTGCCATGCTTAGTCATAGGATAGTGGAACTGCTACATTGTTATGATGCTGAGCCTTAGTTGATAGCCAAGTAGTTCTTGAGGTTTACTTGGACAATGTACACGCACTCTGAGCATGTTTAGTTTCACTCAGGACTGTGAGAACCTAGAGTAGTGGACCAAAGGGATAATTGACGAAAGGGCTTCTCCAGAGTGTATTTTAATTACGATATGAGACCACAGGGGGAATTGACGTTGAGTTCTTCCTCATAGATTCTATAGTTCCTTGACGCAGGCCACAGGGGGAATAGACGTTGATTGCTTCCCCAGAGATTCTTTAGCACGATACGAGACTATAGGGGGAATTGACTGTGAGTGCTTGCCCAGAGATTCTATTAATTTCATAGCTGAACCAGAGGGGTGAGGTTGTGTGTTCCTCCTAGAGGGTTGCTAGTACTTATAGGTTGAACCATAGGGGTTAGGCTGTGAGAGATTCCTAGAGGGTTACCTGTTTTCTTCTTGTTGCTGGCTGTTTACTTGTGTACTTTATCTGTTAGAACTGTGGATTGTAGCTGCTTGTGCTTTCCTATTTACTGTTTCTTGTTTTATTACTTTCCTTATATTCATTGACTGTTAGGCACAAATCTTTGGGTGATTGCCTACTAGGATTGTATCTCACACCCTATTTGGGCCATGCTTTTGGGCCCAAGCAGACTATGTTGCTGCGGGTATAGATAAGGGCAAGCGCCCTTCTACTTCAGGATCTTGATTGCGCTAGAGTTGGAGAGCATGGGACTAATCCGGGGCTCGCGATGCTGAGAAGTTTATTTTGTTTTTCTTTTGCACTTGCTTTCAGTTGTATTTCAGCATGTTGTTATGTTTGCTGCTTTCCATAGATACTTTTACCTGCTGCATCATTGTCATCATTGCTATGTATATTCATTGCTTCCGTTGTTTGGTTTCTATTGTTATGCATGTTGTTACTGCTTCCACTGTTGACTGTTGTTTTTCCACTGTATACCTTACCAAATGAGGGCATAGTTTCCCCACCAACTCACCAAGGCCCTCGCTGCTATTCGGCAGCCTCTGGAGTTCATGGAAACGCACTTGAGGTCATGTGGAGAACCGGGTGTGGGGAACCGGTGGAGGGGCTCTGGATTCAGGTCATTACAAAGTGGTATCAGAGGAGTTCTTTTCTCTTGCCTTACTGTTTGGAGACTTTAGCCAGGGATAGGATGGATTCGGTACTTGGTATTAAGTTGTGCTTGGGAGTAGCTAACTCGCGTACAGGGAAGGGCCATACTACCTCGTTAATTGTAGTTTGCTGGTTTTGAGTTTTTATGGTTGATATGTTTTCACCTAGAGTGATTCACATGACTTGTGTGGTTATTATTTTGATATTTTGGTTCTATTTTTGTCGCAACCCGATGATATGAGGGTATTCCATCTCATGCATCATATAGGCACTTTTAGAAATCACATGCCATGCATTCTTGCCATTCCATCTAGGGTGCATTAGCGATTGCATGCTGTTGTGATAGACTATGTGTAGATTATGCATGCTGTTGTGATAGATGCTTGATAGATTCTCTGTTGTCATGTTAGAAAACTATTGTTTTGTTCCTTACTTAAAATGAACGCCAAATTTTGGTTCTTGAGGTGTTATGGGCCCTCACGGATTGGAATTTGGCACCTCTCGGCCTTGTTTTTAGTGTTTTTGGGAGTCTGAGCAGTTTCTGAGCTACTGCTCAGAAAAACCCAGAATACACGGTGTGTACTTTTTGGATACACTCCGTATAGTTTACAGGCCATGTCACTGACCGTGTGAGCAGAACACGGTGTCGTGGAAGTAACTTCGGGAACACACCGTGTACGACAGGTACATGCCATGTGAGTTCGGAGTCATGTACCCAGCCATGTCACGAACAACACGGGCTGACATTAGCTTCTTTTCCACACACCGTGTTTGTTCGGAACACTCCATGTAGTCCTGTCCAGGTACCTGGACGTGTCACGAAAAATGCAGGTCGGCGTTAGCTTCTTTTCCAAACGTCGTGTTTGTTCGGAACACGCTGTGTAGTCTTGTCCAGGTACCCGGTCGTGTCACAAACAACACGGGATGGGGTCACCTTAACTATACACGTCATGTTTGTTCGGAGCACTCCGTGTAAGGTTCAGCCGTGTAGACGGCCGTGTGCTTAACAACACGGGCTGCCGAAGCCTTGTCTAGTACACGCCGTGTAGTCTCGGGTTAAGTCGGACCATGTGGGTTAGCCGTGTAAGGGACTCGGGCAGGGGAATAGTTCCAAGTACATGCCGTGTGTCGGGGTCAACACGCCATGTAGTTTGAAGTGTACACGACTTGTAGGGTAGGAGTATAGGCCCATGTCTATGGTTTAAGAAGACACACCGTGTAGTTTTTATACACATCGTGTAGTCGAGTTTTGTAAACTTGTGTGTTTTCCTTCCCCTGTTTCCATTTTGTACTCTTGTGTTCTTTGTCCTTGTTCTCCTGATCTAAGGTGTGCTTTTGATCTTTCAGAACTATGCCTCCGAGACATCCTCTGATCATACGTCTATCGTCAGGCAGTGATTAGACGCCAAACAGGGCTGATCAGGGACTTCCTTCCGATCCTCTAGTCGGGCCAGCCTTGGCACCGTCTGTCATACCAGTTGCAGGCGTTGACGCGCAGTTTAGGGAAGGTTTTATGAGGATGATGCAGGCCTTCTAGGTAGTTCCGCCTCCTGCCACGTCTATGGCAGACTTGACGTGGGTTTTTCAGCAACAGCATCCTCCCACATTCTCGGGGGAAGGAGGACCTCAGGCTGTAGAGTCATGGATGGAAGCCATGCTGACTATCTTCGAGCATCTGGAGATGCCTCCAGAGAGGCGGGTCAAGCTCACCACCTACATGCTCCGAGACTCCGCCAAGAGGTGGTGGGATGTGATCTCACAGGCGGGTCAGCAGCAGGCTATGGCTTGGGAGGAGTTCCAGCACATGTTCTATGACTACTTCTACCCGGAGACCCTGTGGGCCGACCGAGCCCTAGAGTTCATGAGCTTAAATCAGGGTACTCTTTTAGTCATGGATTATTCCTCTCGTTTCACTAAGCTACAGCACTTCACACCCATCCAGGATGGGAGTGGGGTGTTCCTAGAAAGGAAGTTTGAGGATGGTCTCAGGCGGGATATCCGCTCACAGGTGAATCTCTTCCAGCTGACTTCCATTACTTCCATCGTCAACCAGGCACTGATTGCAGAGCGCAATCTGAGAGACTCTAGAGCTGCGAACCAGGGCGGTTCTTCTTCCAGAGCTAGTTTGCCTCCAGATGATAGCAAGAAGCGTCGTAGAGAGCCTACACACGGTGATCCGAGGAAGCAAGATGCATCGTCAGGTAGCCAGGTGATATGATACAAGTGTGGACGGTCAGGGAACACAAGGCCGCAGTGCCAGAGGGACCCTGTGGAGTGCTGATCTTGCGGCAAGATGGGTTACCTTCAACGTTTCTGTCAGGTTTTCTCACTAGGATCTGGTGACCGGGGTTCTTCCATGACTCCTCGTTCAGGAGTAGTCCCACCAGTCTCTCACCAGTTAGGGAATAGGAGTTCTTCCGACCATTTGGTCCGTGGTGGAGGTTGAGGCCGTGGCGGTCAGCCACCAGTCCCTCAGCACCAGCAGGGAGGTTCAGCTCAGAGTGGTCAGTCAGGGGCACGGGGCCGTGGTGAAGGCCAGTCTTTCGCCGTGGAGCAGACTTATCAGGAGCAGGATCCCGGCCCTTCTAATGTTCAAGGTATTATTTTAGTATCCTTAGTTTTATCTTCATCCCTTTTCGATACTGGTGCCACACATAGATTTATCTATGTTTCTTTCGTGGAGAGCCTTGGGCTCTGCATCTTTTCTTCTGTCGACTCTTTGACACTAGACACACCTTTGGGAACGAGGACATCTAGTGTACGTCAGTGTAGAGAGTGCCCTGTCGAGGTTTCAGGGTATCGCTTATTATGGGATCTCTATGTCCTAGAGATGACGGGCTATGATGTCAACCTCGGTGACTGGTTGATTCCCTTTCAGGAAGTCGTCGACTGTTATCACCGCAGAGTGAGTTTTGTCTCACCAGAGGGTGAATCTTTTCTTCATAGAGGCGAATGGGACGTTCGGACGAGTCAGGCGGGACTCGAGCATCTTGGGATAGGAGGGGTGAAGGCCCAGATTTCTAGTCTTTATCTGGATGATCAGGGGACTCCACAGTTGGATTTTCCTCTAGTGGTGGATCGCTTCAGGGACGTCTTTCCAGAAGACTTTTCAGGTTTGCTTCTGGAGCGTGAGGTAGACTTCTCTATTGAGCTCGTTCCAGGAGTGGCACCAGTGTCTATTCCTCCCTATAGGATGGCCACACCTGAGTTGCAGGAGCTCAAGAAATAGTTGGAGGAGCTGTAGGCTAAGGGTTTCATCCGACCCAGTACTTCTCTATGGGGTTTGCCTGTCCTGTTTGCAAATAAGGCAGATGGTACCCTTCGGCTTTGTGTGGATTATCGGAAGTTGAACCAGTTGACGGTCAAGAACTGATATCCTTTTCCAAGAATTGACGACCTTTTCGATCAGCTTCGAGGAGCCCGGGTGTTCTCGAATATCAACTTGAGATCTGGTTACCATCAGTTGCGCATTAGACCATCAGATATACCTTTGACAGCCTTCAGAAGAAGGTATGATCTATACGAGTATACAGTCATGTCGTTCGGTCTCACGAATGCACCTGTAGTTTTCATGGCACTGATGAACCAAGTGTTCCATCCTTACTTGGACTCTTTCGTCATGTTCTTTGTGGACGATATCTTGGTGTACTCTCACACTCGACACGACCATGCCACACATCTTGAGATCGTTCTGAGTACACTGAGAGAGCATTGGCTTTATGATAAACTCTCAAAGTGCCACATTTGAATGGATCAGATTCACTTCTTGGGTCACGTCATCTATGAGGCAGGAGTATCAGTGGACCCAAAGAAAGTGAGAGTTGTAGTTTCATGGGAGCAGTCGAAGAACATCTTTGAGGTACGGAGTTTCCTAGGGATGGCTGGATACTACAGATGCTTCATTCAGGACTTTTCTCATCTAGCAGCACCCTTGACAGGTCTAACCAAGAAGGGGGAGAAGTTCTTATGGTCAGATTCTTGTGAGTCAGCCTTTCAGGAGCTGAAAGGGAGATTGACGTCAGCACCGATACTAGTCTTTCCAGAGCTAGGCAAGATCTACACTGTTTACTGTGATGCTTCAGGTATCGGGCTTGGAGCTATGCTTATGCAGGGCAATGGAGTCATTGCGTATGGGTCTTGGTAGTTGAGGCCACATGAGAGGAATTACCCGACGCATGATCTAGAGTTGGAAGCTTTTGTTCATGCCTTACGTTGTTGGAGACACTATCTTCTGGGAGATCACTTTGTGGTCTTCACGGACCACAAGAGTCTCAAGTATATCTTCACTCAGCGTGATCTTAATCTGAGGCAGTGCAAGTGGGTTGAGTATCTATATTCTTTTGACTTTGAGCTCGACTATACACTGGGTAAGGGAAATGTAGTGGCAGATGCGTTGAGTAGGAGAACTCAGGTTCAGGCAGTTCAGGAGGCCAGCAGTGGGTGGAAACTTATGGATTTGTTCTCTGAGATGCATCTGGAGGTGCACGACAGACAGGGACAGACCTTCCTATATTCTGTAGCTGTTACCTCTATACTACTTGATCAGGTACGGATGAGGAAACTATCAGACTCAGAAGGCTTAGTCTAGTGGGAGAGTGTTTCAGGAGGGGACCCTCTTCCTGGATGGACAGTGGGCGAGGATGAGATCTTGCGTTTTCAGGAACACGTATGGGTGCCAGCAGACATAGGCGAGGAGCTGATGTGGGATTTTCATTCTACTGTTTGGGCAGTTCATCCTGGCATCACCAAGATGTACCGGGACCTTCATCACCAATATTGGTGACCAGGTATGAAGAAGGATGTTGGTGGTTTTGTCATGAGATGTTCTACTTGTCAGCAGGTGAAAGCAGAGCATCAGTGACCAGCAGGCCTTTTACAGCAGCTACCCATTCCGGAGTGGAAGTGGAACGACGTCGCGATGGACTTCATGACTGTGTTGTCGGGGTTGCCTTGAGGGAACGATGCTGTTTTGGTTGTCATCGACAGGATTACGAAGGTTGCGCACTTCTTTCTGATCAAGGAGACCTTCATTGTTGATGATCTGGGATGACTTTACATCCAGGAGATTGTTTTTCTGCATGGAGTTCCACACTCCATTGTTTTAGAAAGAGATGTGCACTTTACCTCTCGGTTCTGGAAGGGACTTCAAAAGGCCTTGGGTACACAGGTACTTTTGAGTACATCTTACCATCCCCAAACTGATGGCCAGTCCAAGCGCACAATTCAGGTGCTTGAGGATATGCTCTGGGCTTGCATCCTTGACTTTGGCGGTTCTTGGGAGAAGTATATTCCTCTGGTGGAGTTCGCCTACAACAACAGTTTTCAGGTGACCATTCAGATGGCACCATATGAGTCTTTATATGGTAGGCCATGCCGATCACCCTTATGCTGGCTGGAGGCAGGAGAGGCAGCTTTGCTGGGACCTCGTCTTGTTCAGGAGACTTTAGAGCAGATAGAGCTGATTCGGAAGAGGATGGCAACAGCACAGTCTCGACAGAAGTCTTATGCTGATCAGCGGAGACGACCTCTGGAGTTCAAGGTCGATGATCAGGTTTTCCTACATGTCATACCGAGGTTGGGACACAAGAGGATTCGGAGATAGGATAAGCTTTCACCACGGTACGTCGGGCCGTTTGAGGTCTTGGAGAGAGTTGGGCCAGTCGCCTATCGGTTGCAGCTACCTCAGAGGTATCGGGCCATGCACGATGTCTTCCACGTCTCTCAACTCCGACGTTACTTTTCAGACCCGTCTCACGTTTTTCATCCCAAGGGAGTCAAGCTTGAAGCAGATGCATCATTCGAGGAGCATCCTATCCAGATTTTCGATCGCAGTACGAAGGTTCTCCGCGAGTGGTTTGTTCCTCTGGTACAGGTGCTATGGCAGCACGGGCGAGTACAGGACGAGACCTGGGAGAGGGAGGCCGATGTACGATCGCAATGGCCGGAGCTATTCGGGGTTTCTTCTTCTCCATCTCATTAGGGAAATTCGGGGATGAATTTCTTTAAGGGGGGAAGTTTGTAAGAACCCGGATCTTCTTTTCAGGTATGCTTTCCCTTTTTCTGGAGTTTTTAAGAAAAATGATTTTTCTAGAAATTTTCAAAGTACACGCTGTGTACTTTCTGAGTACACGCCGTGTACTCTTTTCCGGCTCGAAGCTGTGTGCTGGCCGTGTCCGGGCCACACACACGGTGTGTAAGGGTGATGTGGAGGCCGGTTAAAGCGGAGTACAGAAAACTGAAGTACACGCCGTGTACTCAAGAAGTACACACCATGTATTTTCTTTTTTTTCATTAAATGGACCAGGGTCACGCCAAACCCCCAATTTCATCTTCTTCTCCAGATTTTGTCCGCCTGAGAGTGACCGTACGGCCGGACCTTTGACGAGCTCCCGCCTCTTCGTCTGTTCTCTGATTCGAGCGCGGTCGATTGCATTATAATCGCAGCGGTGAGATCTCCCTTCTTCTTGAGTCTTGTCTCTTGATTTCTCCTGGTTTCCAAGTTATCGCAGGTTGATCATTTTGTGCGTTTTCTCAGATCTACGTTGTTCCAAGGGTAATCTGTCGTTGTGGTTCACTTATATCGATCTCCTAGGATCAAGGTAGGTGGTTTGTGCCTTTCTGTAGAAATTTGATGAATATTTTGTGCAAATTACACCAATACCCTTGAATGGGGTATTGTGTGTTCCTATTTTCCCCTTTTTGTATTGCCTTCTTTGCTTGATTGTTAGAGTAGATGTTTTTCCTGTGATTATGGTAGCTTTACTTTACCTTGGATGTTTGTTATGCTTGTTCTACTTGTTTGGTGCTTTACCAGTTTTCATGCTTAGTCATAGGATAGTGGAACTGCTACCTTTTTATGCTGCTGAGCCTTAGTTGATAGCCAAGTAGTTCTTGAGGTTTACTTGGATGATGTACATGCACGCTGAGCATGTTTAGTTTCACTCAGGACTGTGAGAACCTAGAGTAGTGGACCAAAGGGAGAATTGATGAAAGGGCTTTTTCGGAGTGTCTTTTAATTACGATACGAGACTATAGGGGGAATTGACGTTGAGTGCTTCCTCAGAGAGTCTATAGTTCCTCGACATGGGCCACAAGGGGAATAGACGTTGAGTGCTTCCCTAGAGAGCCTTTAGCACGATACGAGACTATAGGGGGAATTGACGGTGATTTATTCCCCAGGGAGTCTATTAATTTCATAGCTGAACCAGAGGGGTGAGACTGTGTGTGCCTCTTAGAGGGTTGCTAGTACTTATAGGTTGAACCATAGGGGTTAGGCTGTGAGAGATTTCTAGAGGGTTACCTGTTTTCTTCTTGTTACTGGCTGTTTACTTGTGTACTTTATCTGTTAGAACTGTGGATTGAAGCTGCTTGTGATTTCCTGTTTACTGCTTCTTGTTTTATTACTTGCCTTGTATTCATTGACTGTTAGGTACAAATATTTGGGTGATTGCCTACTGGGGTTGTATCTCACACCCTGTTTGGGCCATGCTTTTGGGCCCAAGCAGACTATGTTGCTGCAGGTATAGATAAGGGCAAGCGCCCTTCTACTTCAGGATCTTGATTGCGCTGGATCTGGAGAGTATGGGACCGAGTCGAGGCTCGTGATGTTGAGAAGTTTATTTTGTTTTTCTTTTGCACTTGTTTTCAGTTGTATTCCAGCACGTTGTTGTGTTTACTGCTTTCCATAGATACTTGTACCTGCTGCATCATTGTCATCATTGCTATGTATATTCATTGCTTCCGCTGTTTGGTTTCTGTTGTTATGCATGCTGTTACTACTTCCGCTGTTGACTGTTGTTTTTCCCCTATATACCTTACCAAATGAGGGCATAGTTTCCCCACCGACTCACCAAGGCCCTCGCTGCTAGTCGGCAGCCTCTGGCATTCGGGGAAACGCGCTTGGGGTTATGTGGCGAACAGGGTACGGGGCACCGGTGGAGGGGCTCCGGATTCGGGTCATTACAAACGACGCTCGGTGTGAGGGATGACTGGATCAGGCGAGAAACAACATCGGTTATTTTTGGTGGGTTTTTGTATGGCAGAAGCCCCATATAACATCAGTATTGGAATTGGTGAGTCCTCTCGATGGCGGGTGGAGGTCTGAAGGATGGTTGTGGGTGAGGGTGTTTCATGGCGACTGTGATTGATGGGAGGGGTCGATTTTAGGGTGATGTTGAGGTACCCTTCAGTCACAAGACATTTGTTGATTTGATGACGGTAGTGGTTTGGCGGTGTCAGCAGAGGGATTGTGTAACACGGTCTTGGTGAGTCCATTCATTGAAGGATGGTAATGGAGGTCCATTAGTGATGGCTGGCATGGGCTTCGATGGGGCGTGCACAGGCGGCATAGATCATGGGTGGCGACAACACCATATGTCACTACCACAAAAACAGTTTTCCCTAGCACCAACCTTTATCAGCGCTAACAAAAAAGCATTGATAAAGGGGGGTTCCATTATCAGCACTAAAAAAAGCGCTGATAAGGGGTCCCTTTATCAATGCTAAAAAAAGCACTGATAAAAGCACCCCTTTATCGGCGCTTTTTTTAGCCCTGATAAAGGTACCCCTTTATCAGCCCTTTTTTTAGCACTGATAAAGGGTCGACTTCAAAAAAAAATTAATTAAAAATAATTTATTAATATATAAATATAGTTATATAGTTATATTGATATAAATATAATATATAATTTTTAAATATATTTTAGATAAGTATAAATATACATTTACACTTAATATACTTAATATATAATATATTTAGTGAAAATGTCTTGAAAAAATAAAAAAATATTTTTAATTAATAATTTGCTAATTATTATGGAGTAATAGTCATTTAATAACAATTTGAAGAGTAAAAAATTAAAAAAATTAAAAAAAGATCCAAAATATGTTGAAAACACAACTCGAACTTCAAACGGCCATAACTTTTGATCTGGGTGTCCGTTTGAGCTTTACCACATATCAAATTGAAGCCTGCAACAATCTCTACATCGTTGTGACTTGGGGGGACCTTGGTTAAGGATTTTTAGAGGCCAAAAAATGCCCATAAGGCCTCCAAAACTGAGTTTTTAGTTGGGGTACCCCAATTTTTTAACATTTTGTGGATTTTCAGCCTCGTTTAAGGGGGTATTATTGGCTTTTTTTGGTGGGGACTGAATTTATTACAAGGTATTACATTCATATTGATATTATTTTTTTTGAAATTTCATCGTTTTTTATAATGCACTGTTATTTATAATCAAATATATAACAATATATACATATTTTTTATATATTCACACATAAAAATTTAATTATATAAATATAAATAATAAAATATATTTACATATAAAATATATTAGCTTTATCTAAATAATAAATAATATCCATTTTATTTAAAATACAATTATATGAATATTTATATACTTATATATTAATCTAACTATATATATATATTAATCTAACTATATATATATTAATATAACTACATATATATATTAATATTACTATAAATATATATATTAATATCACTATAAATATATATATTAATATCACTATAAATATATATATTAATATAACTATATATATATATTAATATAACTATATATATATATTAATATAACTATATATATATATATTAATATAAATATATATTACTATCCAAATAAATATAACTAAATATATATATATAAATAGAGATATATATTAATATAACTATATATATATTAATATAACTATATATATATTAATATAAATATATATTACTATACGAATAAATATAACTATATATATATATATAAATAGAGATATATATTAACATAACTATATATATATATATTAATATAACTATATATATATATATTATAATATAACTATATATATATTAATATAAATATATATTACTATACTAATAAATATAACTAAATATATAAATATATATATAGATATAGATATATCATGAATTGGAAAAAAAATCAAAATAGAGGAGTGGTAAGGGCTTAGGCGTGCAGGGGGGAGGTCTTGAGTTCAAATCCTGGTAGAGGTAGGGGTGTGCACGCATGGGGAAATATGGGATCAAGCGTTGTTAAAGGGTAGAGGGGTGCATGGGGTGTTGTAGGGGGTGGAAAAGCGCTGTAAAAGGGGGGGCTCAAGCGCTATAAAAGCCCCCCCCCCCCCCCGATTGGCAGTATTTTTTTAATTTTTTTTAAAAATTTTAATTTTTTTATTTTTGTTACCTTTTATCAGTGCTAAAACAAAAGCGTTGATAAAGGAAGCACTCATAAAGGGGTCCTTTATCAGCGTTAAAACAAAGCGCTGATAAAGGACCCTTTTATCAGCATTTTGTTTTAGCACTGATAAAAGACCCCTTTTATCAGCGCTTTTTTTAGCCCTGAAAAAAGGGGTCTTTATCAGTGTTTTTTGGAGTGCTAATAAAGGGGACCCCCCCCCCCCTTTATCTTCGTCGGCATTAATAGCGCTTTTCTAGTGCTGTTAAAGGCCATTTTTAGCACTGATAAAAGTCGTATTTGTAGTAGTGTGTGATCGTATGTGGGTCAGCAGGGTGACTGAGGAAGTAGTAATGGTGGTGCGATGTGTATCCTCAGGTGAATGGGACTGGTGAACCCCTACTCGACAGTGGGGGTGGGGGTATGGTCGTGTTTATGTCACTAAAAAGGCATCCAACGAGATGATGGGGTTGTCTATCATTGGTTTTCATGGGAGGTTCATTCAACTCACAACGCACAGGTGACAGATTGGTTGCAGGGCAATGCAGCACGGTTGATAATTATGGGTTGTATCCAGAGGCCTTTTGAGGCATAATTTGTAATGGTCTTCAGGACTGTTATTATTTTAGTCTTTGGGGTGTAAATGGGTAGGTTATCCCTTTGGGGGGGCTATGACCTACCCATTGGGGTGAAGCGTGTGTGTGTGTTTTATTATATTTGTATCACTAAGTACCTAATATATATATATAATAAATTAACATCTAATTGAATTTTATATTACTAAAATTTTCATCCAATCCTTTTACATATAATTAAATAATAATATTTATTATATAGAGTTTAGAAATATATAACTATGTTTAATGATACATCAAAATATACATTTGAATAAAACATATAATGTTATTAAAGATTTCAAATTTTATTTAAGAGTTTCATTTTAAAACGTATTAAATAACAATTATTGGTATTTTATTTTAGTTGAAATTTCTTGTATTTTATTCATATATTAAATATAATGAAAATATATTTAATTCATTAATATAATAATCCAAAAAAACATTCATTTTAGAATTTTAGAGAGATTTTAAAAAATATATTTTAAGGATATATAATTGAAAATTTAAACATAGCTTATTAAATTCTTGGTTAAAAATAAATATACATGTAAAAAAAGACATATTTTGATATATTGATTATTTTTCTCATTTCAATGTTTTATATCAAGCATACTTTATAGGATCAAACCAAATTTAACTTCACTGAAATTATTTTGTTTCTTTAAAAAATTATACAATAGTAAATTCAATTTAATCCATTAATGCAAATTTCGTTTGCGATCACAAATCGATATTTTTCAGAAAGCGATGTAAATGGAATAGACAAATTGTTTGTTTAGCCAAAGAAGATCATATGTCCATATATGAAAGATGGAGTAAGTCATTGAATCCAAAAAATCACCACATTTAAGAGGTAGTAGGTTGGTAGAATCTCATCTATAAATATATACCCTTGAGCTTCCCATTTGCAGTATTTTTTATAGACTAATAGAGGGGATCTATAGTTCGAGACTGGTTGCAAGAACATAGGAAGAACTCTATATTTTCACATGTAAAGTGAGATATCAAATGATATTCTCATACACTACCTATCATGTGAAACAAAGAATGCAAACCATGCTTTATGTGCAATAGAGTTGTTGCGTAAGAATCTAGTGTGAAGAAGAAGTTGTTATGTGCGACAGGGATGATTGGGTCAAATAATAAGAGGATCAATTGAGACTGAGGCTAATCGTGAAGTCTCTTACCTAAAACAAAAAAAGGAGGACCAAATTGAGTTGTGAAGACGATGTGCAACAAAAGAAGAACTGAGTGTGGTTGGATCTGCAAACAAAACAAATCGGCACATACCATAGATTTAGAGAGGATCGATTCATCGAAAAAGTTGAGCGGCAACAGCAGTACGGTTCGGCGAGAGCAGCGGCAGTGGTCTGGTCCACAAGAGTTTGAAGGTGCGAGATGATACAACTCTATTAGGGTTCATTTTATAAGATTAGGTAAGACTTTTATCAGTGATAAAATAGAAAGCACTGATAAAACGATTCTTTATTAGTGTTTTTTTAGCGCTGAAAAAATGGTTCTTTATAAGCGTTAAAATTCTAGCACTGATAAAGAGTAGTTTTATCAGTGTTTTTTTAGTGTTGATAAAGGGTTATCTTTATCAATGCTAAAAAAGCGCTTATAAAGATCTAATCTTAATAATATATTTATTTATTTATAATTATAATTATAAATAAATATATTTTTAAAAAAATCTATATATTTATAAATATTTGTATATATTTATATAATTATATATATTTATTATAATTTTATAAATATTTGTATATAATTATAAATATATTTATATATTTATTTATTTATATATTTATTTATTTATATAATTATATATATATATTAATATATAAATATATATATATATAAAATTATAATAAATATATATTGTTTAAATATATTTGTTATAATTTTATATTAATTTATATATTTATTTATTTCTAATTATAATTATAAATAAATGTATTTATATAATTATATCTCATGGTCCACACCGTTTTGGTATACTTATATAATTATATATATTTATATCAAGCCAACGAGCCTGTACCCAAGTGGTAAAGGTTCATGCTTAGCATCCAGGAGGTCCTGGGATCAAGCTCTCTTGGGCACAGGTTCTATTACAAGTACAATGCAGGTGGTGACACAGATGATAATGCTGGCAGGTGGTGGCGCAAACATGACGCAGGTAGGATGATGGAGGCATGAAACTTCACTGGACTTTTGGGTCATGTTATGGGTTTTATGCCCACTGGGCCTACGAGCCATGTAATAAATAAATAAGACTTGATGGGTGGGGTATCCCCTAGGGGGCTATGCCCTCCTCTTCGGTCTGTGTGTGTGTGTTTTTGAATGTAATTGTACCCTCAAGAACCTAATATATATATTTATATCAATATATAAATATATATAATTATAAATATAATAACTATATTTATTATTTAAATATATTTATTATAATTTTATAATTATTTAAATGTCTATTTATTTATTTATAATTATAAATATAATAATTATATTTATTATAATTTTATAAATATTTATTTATTTATTTATTTATTTATTTATATTTATAATTATAAATAAATTTATTTAAAAAGTATTTATATATGATTATAAATATATTTATATAAATATGTATATATGTTAATATATAATTATAAATATGATAAATATATTTATTATTTAAATATATTTATTATTTAAATATATTTATTTAAATTGTATAATTATTTAAATATAGATTTATTAATTTAAAATTTCATAAATACTTTTTTTTAAAATTGTGTATATTTATAATTGTATAATTAAATATTTAAATTAAAAAATTATTAAAAAATCATTTAAATATATTAATTATATAAATTTCAAACATATTTTAAATGTTAAAACTTAATAAATAAAAACGAATAAATATTATTCATATAAATTAAAAACATATTGAAAATATTAGATGTATAGTAAATAAATATATTTATAAATAAATATTACAAAATGATTAAAAATATTTTTTACATTACTAATGAATATATAATAAGAAATGGATAAATTTAATTAAATAAATTAAAAAAAATTAAAAATCGAATTCGTAACATTTATGTGAATTACAAACATATATATGTACACATACACATCTACACACATATATACATACACACATGTATATACACAGATACACATACATACATGTAGTTATACGTGTACATATATTTTAAATTATTTAACATCAATATAAATATATATCTAAATATATATATTCATTTATATATTATATAATTTTTTAAATAAAATATTGATATATTATATTTATTTTAATTATATACACATTTTGTAATTAATGTATATAAATAAACTATTAAACATTTTGACTCATATAAATTCGATAATTTTTTATATATAAAATTATAAAAATATTTTTTTATTAAAAGTTATATAATTCATTTTTTTATAAAAGGCAGATGCTCAGAGACCCCTTTTATAATTCATATTTGTATATTACTTTAAAAATATGTGTGTGCGCTTATTGTAAAATAAATATTATTTACAAATATATAAATATTTATTTATTTATTTATTTATTTATAATTATAGTTATAGAAAAATATATTTATAAATATTTGTATATAATAATAAATATATTTATATAATTATGTATGTTTATATAATGGTACCTTTGATTGAAAAGATGGGTTTGTTGGAGCCGCTCCTAAATCTCCCTGATGGCGGTAGGGTTCCCCGACCATGGCGATGGTTGTAGCATGGTGGCGGCTCTCTCCAGTAGCGGCAAACGATGGGTCGGCGAGGTGAAATGATCTGTGCGGTGGTCTTTGGATGGCAGTTTTCCCAGCAGCGGTGACTCTTTGTGGTGGCCTTTGGATGGTGGTTTTCCCATATCTGTGTGGCGGTCCAAATCTGGTGTCTCAGTGGCTTCACCCTTTCTGATGGCGGCATCTCCAAATTCGGTGTCTCCTTCAGACATTGGCCTCTCCAGATTCGACGTCTCCTTTCTGTAACAGCATCTGGATGACGGCATCTAGATCTGATAGTGGCACTGACCCGGTGGTGGTCCAGATTTGGTCAGGTGTGTCTCGGTGGCATGCATTGATAAGGAAATTATTTTCTTATGGTGTCTGAAAGTTGAGATTGATGGTGGATATTCTTCTTCCACATGGGCGGTTTGATGCATTCAAACCCTTTGGTAGTGTTTTGGTGTAATGACCCGCATTTTGAACTGGACTAAAACCCGAAGGAATTTGAGCTTTTCGATTACTGAACTGGTCGTTTTGAAGACTGGGCTTCGGAACAAGGTTCCGAAGGTTGGAACCCTTCCTTTTAATGTTTTTGGGCATGGGTGAAGGCCCGTTAAGTTTCTCGGGTGGCCCGAGAGGTTTCAGAAACGTCGGACCCTTGTTCTTAAAGAGCTACAGAGGGCACATGGTTGGCGCACGGTTTGGCTAACCGTGCGGCCCAAACCATGCGGCCTTATTAAAGGAGGCAGTGGCTTGCATACGGGCTGCGCACGGTTTCCCAAACCATGCGCTTATCCCGTGCAACAGATGTCTTGGAGGCAGAAGACGTCGCACGATTTGCGCACGGTTTGGAAAACCGTACGGGTCAAACCGTGCGCTTGGGTGATTTTAGGTTTTTGTTTAAAATTAAAATAATATAAAATGAAATAAAATAAAAACCTAATCTAATCTCTCCCTCACCCTCACTTGACCTGCACGAAGCCAAGGGGCTCTCCCCTGTGAGTCGCACGACACCCCTCCTACAGCCTCCTCTTCCATGCCTTTTCTTCCCGGTTTTCCTCTCGATTTCTCTTCAAATCATCAAGGTAATACCTCTCCCTCCTCTCCTCTTGTTTTTCGGCCAGATTTTGGCCTCTCTGTCGACCCGTACGGTTCGTCCGAACCCTAGGGCTTTGGGGTTGATCCTATTTTCAGTCTTCTTTTGGTTCTAGGTTATGTGGAAGGTCCGTTGGGACTCCTTGGTGCGCGTTCTGGCAACTGCTGCCGAAGTCGAAGCGGTTTGGGTGGTTTCGTATCGTCGGGTTGGTTTTGGGGTAAGTTTTTCACCTCTTTCTTTGTTTCGCACTTGTTGAATTTGGGGTTTATGAGGTTTATGTGTTCATAGCATGTTGTTTATAGTGCGTTCGAGGTTTTAGCGTGGTTTTGAATCGCCAAAGACTAGGTGACTCGCCTGCGACTCTTAGTTAGAAAGCGCCAAGAGCCGGAGTGGACGGATGGATCCACCTAGAGGTAGGGTCCCTCTCCTTGCCTTTTAAATTTAAGTAAAGTGATAGTGAGTTTAATATTGCACTGCCTTAGCATTTTAATTATGCATGTTTAGTTCTGATTAAATGCTTCCGTGCAAATCCTGTGAATTGCAGGAATAAGATAAAAGAGGTTGCTTGGTCACTAAACTAGTGATTTAATAATAAAACCCCTCAATCAGAGGTGCACTTTATTCAAGATAAAAAGTAGTGATATACTTTTTATGCTTGCCTGCTAGGTTGTTGTGGTGCCTCTTTGATGTTTTGTATGTGAACTTTCTTTGTTGAGACAAAGGGAATGAAATGGCTGTGATACTTGTGTTTGGGTCAATTTTCCATGTTTAGGAAAATTGAGTATGATCAAAACCATAGTGGGAGGACCTAAGACTAAATTACTTGTTTTCCTCTAGAAGGTATCAAAGGGTTGGAGAATGATAAACATATCCTTTAAGATGGAATGGTCAAACTAGAAATGAATGGACTAGGGTGGTATGACCACTCCTTGGGATAACGTAATGAGCACGGCTTATATTAGGGAAATGAATATGTGAATATATTGTTTTAGATACTTAAGATGGGTTGCCGTAAGTATAAACGTGAATGTGTTCACTTATGTGTATGTGGTATGATTCTTTGAATGCTTATGAGGTAATGCCATAAGCAGTAGTACTATAGACATGTTTGTTTTGTGAGTGCACACATGCTGATGCCACATAATAAATGATAATAAGGGTGAGCACATGCTAAGGCCACCTAGTGACAGATACGTGGTTGGATGGGAGGTAGTTATACCCCATGCCAGTGTGACAGTACATGTCTGGAAGGGAGGCATTCTTACCCCTTTCCAGTTGACTTATTTTGATTATTACATGTCTGGAAGGGAGGCATTCTTACCCCTTGCCAGTTGACTTATTTTGATGATTACATGTCTGGATGGGGGGCAGTTATACCCCATGCCAGTATTATGAATGTGACAGATGGGAAGCAGTTATAAACCATACCGGTTGAATGAATGTGATGGAAGGGAGGCATTCTTACCCCTTTCCAGTTAACTTATAGGGACGAGAGGCATTCTTACCTCGTACCCGCTATTCTCTATACATGTATGGAAGGGAGTCATTCTTACCCCTTGCCAGTTGACCTTTAGGGACGAGAGTCATTCTTACCTCATGCCTGCTAAACTTATTAATGGGTGGGAGGAATTCTTACCCCACACCATCTATGATCTAAATTATTTTATATATATACATATTGTGACATGATCAGGTTAATTTACCGGCAACGAGCCGAAGCTGGTATAATCGTCAAGTGTCCCTTGGGAACCTGGACGGGTGTTATTTACTTATGTAATTCTGCTTACTTATTTCTCCGTACGTGCTCACTGTTTAATTATTATACACTGTCTGGATTGGGTTTGACACCGGTGGTGCCGGCCTACTGAAATTTATATCTCACACCCTACTCGGGCCGCCATTGCACTGGGGTACCCGAGTAGACCTTCTTGCTTGTAGGACCTAAGTTGTGTGTTGTGTTGTTTGTACCTGAAGAGTTAGGAGAAAAGGACCAAGTGGAAGTTTGGGATGCTCAGGAGAACGCCGTCGGGCTTTGCTGTCTTTTCTTTTTGTATTGATTGTAAAGCATGTTGTATTGATTTCCTGCTTCCATAACTGTATCGTCATATATACATGCATTCATTGTAAACTGGCATTTTCCATCTTTTATAAAATGAATATTATTCTGTATTTCCTTGCTATCTTCCAATTTCTTACTGATTTCTCTACTAAATGATATTTACTCTGACAATACCGATGTGTTACTCTGATATGAGGGTATAGTCTCCCCACTATCACCTCCCGAGACCCTCGATGCTATTCATCAGCCTCTGGCATATGGGGAGACATGCTTGATGCCATGTGACCCACCGATCCGGCCACCGGTTCGATGGTAAGCCGGGTCGGGACGTTACAAAGTGGTTTCAGTGGTGTTTCTTGTCTTTTTCCTTATTATTTTGGGTTGGTAGATAGGAGATTAAGAAAGTGTCGGCGCTTGGCTAATAGTCATGCTTGGGACTGATCACCCCACGTATGGGAAATGACCAAGTGGACAGGGTTGGGAATTGTTGTTCATGTTGTTTTCTATTACAGTTGATATGATTTCACCCTGAGTGACTGTTGTATTTTTTGCTGCTTATGGTTTAAGAAATTTCTAAACTTTTACCCTTGGCCTGATATGGCAAGGAAACTGCATTGCCTGCATCATATGAGGCACGGAGGAAATTAACATTCCATGCATAATGCCATGCCATGTAGTTGAATTTTAGGTTTCTTGTTGATTCGAATTGTGTGCCTTGATTGCATGTCATGCCTTGTATTTACTAGCATGCCTATTTAGATACCATGTTTCGGTGATAATATGCCATGTTTCCTTTCTTGCTTATGTATCATGCTTCTTTGTTACAACATGCCTCGGTGTTAGTTGCTTGTAGTGACATGATTGGTTTTATATAGTTAATTTATGGCATGAGTAATATCTGTTGGTTGCGATTACGATGGGAGCCAGTTTTCAGTTGTAAGGTGTATGGGCACCTTATAACTGGGAGAAGGTAACCCATGTATTCAAACCACTGTAAAAGGCTGCTAAGTTTGAAATGCTAAAGTAAAATTTTTTTGATTAAAAAGGGGAGACAAATGCCAATTTATAAAGTGTATGGGTTCTTTATAGGTTAGTAGATGGCCACCCATATACTTGGGTCGTTGTATGTGAGCATGTTAAATTCTGGGTTGGAAATCTGGTTTTGATAAAAAGGGGAGTCAATTTTCAATCCATGAAGTGTGTGGGCGCTTCATGAATTGGGAAATGGTGACCCGTATTAAATGTAAAGGCTTGTCGTATTGTGAAATGATTAAATGGAAAATGTTGCCTAATTTCGAAATTGAAAGGTTTTGGCTAACTATTAAATGTGCAACTGGACTCGAGTAGGTCAGTTGGAAAGTTTTGTATGAGATAACCCGGTTGGGGTGTTTGAATTTTAAAAGGAAGTGAGTAACTGCTTTGGGGTTTTTTTTTTGAAGAACCGAGGATGGGTAAAATGGGACCCTCATAGGTCGCCCTTTTGTTTAAATGGTGTTTTTTTTCTCAGTTAATTGATAAAGATGGGATGTCTATGAATGTGAATGTTTTTAAAAGGAAGTTTTTTTTGTAAAACATGCTTGTTTAATTTGTTGTGCAGTTGAAACTTTTGATGGTTAAAGATTAATGTGGTTTAATAGAAAGGTCTTGGTAATGGAACCCGTAGTGGTGTGTTGAAACCCTAGTGTAAGGGGTAGTTTTGAGATTCTCGTCGAGTTGCCTTGGAACGGGATCGTAGGTGTTTCCGTAGGAGTTGTTTTCTTTAGCGGTGGTATGATGTTTGGATTTTGAGCCTAGAAACCTTGTTTCTCATTACCCGACATTGGGGTCGATGTTTGATCTTCGTAAGGGGCTAGCCCATGGTTGGTAGCACCCTTAGCGTTTTAATGCCTTGCTTGTACTGTGGGTTTTCTGATGTAAGGTGTAATTTGGGTACCATTGTCCCTTGTTGGACTCTTGTTTTTTCTAATGAAACCCTTGTTTGGATGGGTGGTTGTTGGGTTTTGACTTTCGTTATGGATTTGGGTCATCTCCTCAGTAGAGTGGCCCGACGTTAAAGAATTGTTTCGTCCCAATGTTCGGGATGGCATTCGAATGACTCGTGTGTTTTGACATGCTGGTTTCCTTGTTTTGGATCTTCTTCGTTTTTTGGTGATGTGATTGTGATGGAGGAGAGTCACATGATCATTTGTGGTGGTTGTGTACTAGTGTGTTTGTGCTCGGCTAGGTTATCACCTTTTCCTTCGATGATTAGGACACTCCTAAGGTTGGAAGCACGTTGCGTTGAATCTGGTAAATGTGTCCTTCCATGTAGAAGTGACAGTGTTTGGAATGCCTTCTGGATCTGGGTTGATCGTGTTTGAATGCCTGTGAGGCATGCAAGTTTAGAACGTGTGGATATGTCGGTAGGTGAAGCTGAGTTCCTTCCTTGAAGTTGACCAGTTGAGGTTTGACTGTTCTTCCTTCCAGTAGTCTGGTATGATTAACTGGAATCCATTCAAACCTCTTAGTGTATTCTGTTTAGTGAAGAATATGTCCCCTATCTTGTCCTCGTCCAAGATGCACTAAGAGATCATCGGTCTTATCTGCGCTAATGCTTTGAAGCCGTTGGGATTGAACGGATGGTTCTCTTTCTGCATTGCACGCGGGTGCATAGTTTCTTGTGTGGTTTAATCTTGAAAATGTCATTGGAAGTTGGGTGTAGTCTTTGGTGAACGTGTTCGTGCTAAATGTAAGGTGCCTTGGAGAAAGGCATTGTGGTTCTGTTTGAAATATGTCGGTCGTTTAGGCCGAGCGTTCTTGTAAATAGTCAGTTGGAGATGGCTTGACCCGAGGTCCTTGTTTAATGTCTGTGGTCGGTGACATACCATTCTCTGGCACGTCGTCAGGTAAATATGAGTGCGGTTTGTGTTGGCTGGTGCCTTATATGAACAACCGGCTCGACTTGGGCCTTGAGGTCAATGGGGAATCGACCGTTTGATCTATTTCAAATCACGCTAGGAGCATTGTGGTAACGCTTGGGGCGTGATTTGAAAGTTAATTCCAACAGTTGTCTGAATCGTGGTTTGGAGTTGGTTGCTTAACGTTAAAAATATAAGGTGGGAAGTACCTGTGGCTGGAGGCTTGGCGAGACGACGACAGGTTTGTGTCTCTGGGTAGATGGGCTCAGGAAGAGTCGTCTTGGTGTTTCGTTTGGGAAACGAGCGTTGGATCGAGTTTTGGTGGCTTAAGCGTTGTATGGTTTAATGGATGCTTAAGGGTGTGGTGTATGTTTGTGAATGTAACGTGATCGTTTGAACGAGGCTTCACGACCCTTGTAGGTTGGGTGATGTGTACATTGTTCCTGAAGGCTTCTCAGGGACGAGAAGTTCTAAGGTGGGAAGGTTGTAATGACCCGCGTTTTGAACTGAACTAAAACCTGAAGGAATTTGAACTTTTCGATTACTGAACCGGTTGTTTTGAAGACCGGGCTTCGGAATAAGGTTTTGAAGTTTGTAACCCTTCCTTTTAATGTTTTTGGGCATGGGCGAAGGCCTGTTAAGTCTCTCGGGTGGCCCAAGATGTTTCAGAAACGTCAGACCCTTGTTCTTAAAGAGCTGCATAGGGCGCACGGTTGGCGCACAGTTTGGCTAACCATGCGGCCCAAACCGTGCAGCCTTATTAAAGGAGGTAGTGACTTGTGCACGGGCTACGCACGGTTTCCCAAACCGTGTGCTTATCCCGTGCAACAGATGTCTTGGAGGCAGAAGACTCCGCACGGTTTACGCACAGTATGGAAAACCGTGCGGGTCAAACTGTGCGCTTGGGTGAGTTTAGGTTTTTGTTTAAAATTAAAATAATAGAAAATGAAATAAAATAAAAACCTGATCTAATCTCTCCCTCACCCTCACTCGACCCGCATGAAGCCAAGGGGCTCTCCCCAGTGAGTCGCGCGACACCCCTCCTATGGCCTCCTCTTCCATGCCTTTTCTTCCCGGTTTTCCTCCCGATTTCCCTCTGAATCATCAAGGTAATCCCTCTCCCTCTTGTCCTCTTGTTTTCCAGCTGGATTTTGGCCTCTCCGTCGACCCGTATGGTTCGGCCAAACCCTAGGGTTTTAGGGTTGATCTGGTTTTCAGTCTTATTTTGGTTCTAGGTTATGCGGAAGGTCCGTTGGGACTCTTTGGTGCGCGTTCCGGCAACCACTGCCGAAGGAGAAGCGGTTCGGGTGGTTTCGGATCGTCGGGTTGGTTTCGGGGTAAGGTTTTCACCTCTTTCTTTGTTTCGCACTTGTCAAATTTGGGGGGTTTGCGGTTTATGAGTTCCTAACACGTTTTTTATAGTGCGTTTGAGGTTTTGGCATGGTTTCAAGTAGCCAAATACTAGGAAAATCGCCTGCGACTCTTAGTTAGAAAGCGCCAAGAGCCGGAGTGGACGGATAGATCCACCTGGAGTTAGGGTCCCTCTCCTTTCCTTTTTAATTTAAGTAAAGTAATAGTGAGTTTAATATTGCACTGCCTTAGCATTTTAATTATGCAAGTTTAGTTCTGATTAAATGCTGTTGTGAAAATCGTGTGAATTGCAGGAATAAGATAAAAGAGGTTGCTTGGTCACTAAAATAATGATTTAATAATAAAACCTCTCAATCAGAGGTGTGTTGTCTTTAAGATAAAAAGTAGCGATAGACTTTTTATGCTTTCCTGCTGGGTTGTTGTGGTGTCTCTTTGATGTTTTGTATGTGAACTTTCTTTGTTGAGACAAAGGGAATGAAATGTTTGTGATACTTGTGTTTGGGTCAATTTTCCATGTTTAGGAAAATTGAGTATGATCATAACCATAGTGGGAGGACTTAAGACTAAATGACTTGTTTTCCTCTAGAAGGTATCAAAGGGTTAGAGAATGATAAACATATCCTTTAAGATGAAATGGTCAAACTAGAAATGAATGGACTAGGGTGGTACGACCACGCCTTGGGATAACGTAATGAGCATGGCTTATGTTAGGGAAATGAATATGTGAATATATTGTTTTAGATACTTAAGATGGGTTGCCTTAAGTATGAACGTGAATGTGTTTGCTTATGTGTATGTGGTATGATTCTTTGAATACTTATGAGGTAATTCCATAAGCAGTAGTACTATAGACATGTTTGTTTTGTGAGTGTGCACATGGTGATGCCACATAATGAATGATAATAAGGGTGAGCACATGCTGAGGCCACCTAGTGACAGATACGTGGTTGGATAGGAGGCAGTTATACCCCATTCTAGTGTGACAGTACATGTCTGGAAGGGAGGCATTCTTACCCCTTGCCAGTTGACCTCTTTTGATGATTACATGTCTGGAAGGGAGGCATTCTTACCCCTTGCCAGTTGAATTCTTTTGATGATTACATGTCTGGATGGGCGGCAGTTATACCCCATGCCAGTATTATGAATGTGATAGATGGGAAGCAGTTATACCCCATACCGGTTTAATGAATGTGATGGAAGGGAGGCATTCATACCCTTTTCCAGTTGACTTATAGGGACAAGAGGCATTCTTACCTCGTGCACGCTATTCTCTATACGTGTATGGAAGGGAGGAATTCTTACCCCTTTCCAGTTGACCTTTAGGGACGAGAGGCATTCTTACCTCGTGCCCGCTAAACTTATGGGTGGGAGGCATTCATACCCCATTCCATCTATTATCTAAATGATTTTATATATATACATATGGTGACATGATCAGGTTAATTTACCGGCAACGAGCCGAAGCTGGTATAACCGTCAGGTGTCCCTTGGGAACCTGGATGGGTGTTATTTACTTATGTAATTCTGCTTACTTATTTCCCCATACCTTCTCACTGTTTAATTATTATACACTGTCTGGATTGGGTTTGACACCGGTGGTGCTGGACTACTGAGATTTATATCTCACACCCTACTCGGGCCGCCATTGCACTGGGGTACCCGAGTAGACCTTCTTGCTTGCAGGACCTATGTTGTGTGTTGTTCTGTTTGTACCTGAGGAGTTAGGAGCAAAGGACCATGCGGGATCTTGGGATGCTCAGGAGAACGCCGTCGGGCTTTGCTGTTTTTTCTTTTTGTATTTATTGTAAATCATGTTGTATTGATTTCCTGATTCCATAACTCTATCGTCATATGTACATGCATGCATTATAAACTAGTGTTTTCCGTCTTTTATAAAATGAATATTATTTTGTCTTTTCTTGTTGTCTTCTAATTGATTACTGCTTCCGCTACTGAATCATATTTACTCTAACAATACTGTTGTGTTACTCTGATATGAGGGTATATTCTCCCCACTATCACCTCCCGAGACCCTCTCTTCTAGTCGGCAGCCTATGGTGTACGGGGAGACGCGCTTGAGTCCATTTGACCCACTGGTCTGACCACCGGTTCGATGGTAAGCCGGGCTGGGATGTTACATTTGGTGTCTAAGAAGCATCGTTATGATGAGGTTGATGACGAGGCAAAACGATCATTTTCTCTCTACAAATGATCGACTTCTTTTACAATTCGTTGCAAGGAGTGTGTTTCCCATGTCAAAGTTGATCAATCGACGGTATCAATGAGGCTTGAATATGGTAAACATTCAATTATTGTGAACCTTGTTTTTCCTAAAGGTTCCATTCCCCCAAAGGTTGGTGATTTGGTTGAACAAATTTTAGGGATTTGGTTTTCTCTAACT
Organism: Viscum album; assembly: GCA_963277665.1. NCBI lineage: Eukaryota > Viridiplantae > Streptophyta > Magnoliopsida > Santalales > Viscaceae > Viscum > Viscum album. Next base: position 1,622,293,058 of record OY728150.1, read on the forward strand.
GGAGATGCGTTTCTTTGGGGCGTGGGTTCTTTCATTTTCTCTTCTCTTATGAGGAGATGAAATTGAAGGAATGGGGCTTCGGTTCTCTCTCCCTGTAGCCTGTCTTTCTTCATGTTAAGGAATGAGATAGGAGGTTTGATCCATTGAATGCTGGGAGTTCTTCAGCACGGGTTTGGGTTAAGGTCTATGGTTTACATTGGATGCTTTGGCATCCAAGAATTCTCCATGACATCGCTATGTCACTTGGTCTCCCCATCAAGATGGATAAAGAGACTCCAGATGCCAGGTATGGACATTTTGCATGTTTCTTGGTTGAAATTGATTTAAGTTCAATGCATGTTGATCGGGTTTTTCTATCTACTGATGATGAGGAGTTCGAATTGAGGATTGTGTATGAGAAGATTCCAAAATTTCATGTGGAATGCAGTGTTATATGACATGATAGAGCAACCTGCAGATGGTTGATTGTATATAATGTTTTTTCTATCCATGGTCATGATAGGAGGTACTGTTTGAAGAGAGGTAATAAATCAGGTCGTTCTGATTTGTTGGATCAAAATGCGGATGGTGGTAATTCTAGGCAGTTGTACGTTCAATCAGCTGGTAATGTGCCTCCTATTCAGGATGATATTGGTGGACAAAATGTTCTGGCCTTTTCTTCGCATGTTGAAGTTGGGAATTATGGGCAGGGAGATGAACTTGTTTCTACTGTTCCTGAGGGTTTGTTTGTAAAGAATACCGAATGTGTAGATGCTGGTCAAATGGAGCATGAAATTTCTCCTTCTGATGAGAATGTAGTGTTTGACAATGTTTTTATTAATCATAATACTGGAGGTATATCTTTTGGACAACCAAGGACAACCCCTCTTTGTGCTTGTGCAGCAGCTGTGTAGCGATCTGATAGGAAGAAACATTGGTCGGACATCGTCGCTTCTTTTAGTAGTGCTGATAAAGGGTATATTTCAAAAAAAATCATTAAAAATAACATATTAATATATAAATATATACATATTGATATAAATATAATATATATTTTTTAAATATGTTTTAGATAAGTATAAATAGACATTTACACTTAATATAAAAAGAAATTTAATGAAAATGACTTATAAAATATTTTAAAACGTATTATTAATTAATAATTTTCTAATTATCATTGAGTAATAATCATTTAATAACAATTTGAAGACACAAAAAATCAAAAAATCAATAAAATATCTAAAATAAGTTGAAAACATAACTCAAACTTCAAACAGCCATAACTTTTTATCCGAGTGTCTGTTCGAGCTCTACCACATGTCAAATCAAAGTCTGCAATGATCTTTACGTTCTAGTGACATAAGAAAACCTTTTGTAACGTTTTTTGAGGTCAAAAAAGGCTCATAATTCCTCCAAAATTGAATTTTAAGTCTGGATACCCAAATTTTTTAATATTTGATGGAATTTCAGCCTCGTTTCAGGGGGTCTTTTTTCTCTTTTTCAGTTGGGAATGAATTTATTCTTAGAGATTACATTAATATTGATATTATGGATTTAAAATTTTATCATTTTTTATAATGTACTATTATTTATGATCAAATATATAATAATATATATGTATTTTTTATATATTCACACATAAGAATTTAATTTTATAAATAAATAATTAAACATATTTATATATAAAGTATATTTATCAATATATAAGCCTTATAATATCCATTTTATTTAAAATAAAAATATGTGAATATTTATATACTTATATAGTGTGTGTGTGTGTGTGTGTGTGTGTTTGTGTGTGTATATGTGTATTAGTGTGTGTCTGTATTAACAAACTGATATATATTATCTATATATTCTAACATATTAATATACATATGAATATATAATCTATATAAACATATATAAATATGTATAATTATACTTATAGATACACATATATATAATATATATACATGTGTATGTATGTTGTATATATGTATGTATTTATTTATTTATTTACACACACACACAAAAACATATTTTATAAATGTATTTAAAACTAATATTATAAATATATATTAATATATGAATAAATAAATAAATATTAATATAATTATATATATAACTATATATAAATAAATAAATAAATAAATATATCATTAACACTACAACAAAAACAGACAAGGAAAGCGCCACCTTTTTATCAGCGCTAAGCAAAAAGCGCTCGTAAAGGTAACTCTTTATCAACGCTAATTAAAAGCATTGATAAATGGTCACTTTATCAGTGATTTTCTAGCACTGATAAATATTTACCTTTATCAATGCTTTTCGAGCACTGATAAAGTGACCCTTTATCAGTGCTAAAATTTTAGTGTTGATAAAGGGTCACTTTATCAGTGCTTTTGTAGCGCTGATAAAGGGAATATTTATCAGTGCTAGAAAAGAATTGATAAAGTAACACTTTATCAGTACTAGAAAAGCGCTGATAAAGCCACACTTTATCAGTGCTAAAATTTTAGCACTGATAAAAGCATAATTTATCAGCGCTAAAATTTTAGCGCTCATAAAGGCACCATTTATTAGGGCTAAAATTTTAGTACTGATAAAGGCACCATTTATCAATGCTAAAATTTTAGCACTGATAAAACCATAGTCCCATTTTATAAAATAGGGTGCATAGTTCCCTCTGTTTATCGCGCCCTTAAACTCTCACGGGACTGTACCCCTGCGATAACCCCCCCCTGATTTTCTCTTTGTTATCCACTACTCTGCCGCCGCTGCCACTCCGCCGCCACTGCCCTACTCCACCACCGCTAGCCCTTCTCCGCCATCGTTTCCCTACTCCGCCACCGCTTCCCTACTCCATCGTCGCTATCCCTACTCCTTGTCCTTCCCCTCGAACACCTTCTGCGGATCCTCCTCCCCGTGAACCCTACTTCTCCTCCTCCCTGCTGGACCCTACTCCCTACGAACCCTACTTCAAGTGTTTGAGATTCCTTTCGATGATGTTAGATTCTCGTCTTCACATCTTTGATCTTTGGTGATTTTTCTGCTCATCCTCATCTATTTCCTTTTATTCTTATGCTAATATTCATTATGGTGTAGTTTTATTTAGTTGGATGGTCATGTTTTAGTTGATAAAATTTTGGGGATGTGGTGATTTTGGTTTGAGAGTCTAGGCATGATTATGTCCTAATTTATTGACCTCATCCCTTAATTAACCAATACCCTCTTTCAATTGATACTCAAAGATTCAGTTGAATTATTTTCAATGGAATTATTTATCTCTCTTTACCTTCAAATTCCTCTGAAAATATGAATTTTATTGAGTTGGTTAGTGTTTTTGTCCAAATTTAATGATTTATAAGAAAAAAGAGGAGGCATATTTCTATTTTACCTAAATGGATGGGAATTTTTCTAATCTAAAGGTCATGCTTTTGGGAAATAATTTATTTATGGTAGGTATTAATATTATGGAAGGTTTTAACAGTTAGTGGAAGGAGGTTTGAGAGGAGGTTTGAGTTTTGGATAGGGATGGTCGATGTGGTCCTTCTCCCTCATGTGTGATTTTTTTAACACTAAGGAATTTTTGTTTATCCCTTTGTATGTGAATGTACTTTTTTATAGAATGGATGTAAGATGTGTCTGTTACTTTATCAGTGCTAAAATTTTAGCATTGATAAAGGCACCATTTATCAGCGCTAAAATTTTAGTGCTGATAAATGGATACTTTATCAGCGCTTTTCTAGCGATAATAAAACCATAGTCCCATTTTATAAAATAAGGTGCATTGTGACCTCTTTTTATCGCTCCCTTAAGCTCTCATGAGACTGTACCCCTGCGACAACCCCCCCCCCCCCCCCGATCTTCTCTTTGTTGACCGCTACTCCGCCACCACTACCACTCTGCCGCCACTGCCACTCCACCACTGCTGCCCTACTCCACCGCCGCTAGCCCTTCTCCACCACCACTGCCCTACTCTATCGTCGCTACCCTACTCCGATGCCGCTAGTCCTACTCCTTATCCTCCCCCTCAAACCCCTTCTGTGGATCCTCCTCCCCATGAACCCTACTTCTCCTCCTCCCTACTGAACCCTACTCCCCACGAACCCTACTTCATGTGTTTGAGATTCCTTTCGATGAGGTTAGATTCTCAGCTTACCATCTTTGATCTTTGGAGATTTCTCCACTCATCCTCATATGTTTCTTTTTGTTCTTATTCTAATACTCATTATGGTGTAGTTTTATTTAGTCAGATGGTCATGTTTTAGTTGATAAAATTTTGGGATGTGGTGAGTTTGGTTTGAGAGTCTAGTCATGATTATGTCATGAGTTATTGACCTCATCCCTTTATTAACCAATACCCTCTTTCAATTGATACAAAAAGATTCAGTTGAATTATTTTCGATGGAATTATTTATCTCTCTTTACCTTCAAATTCCTATGAAAATATGAATTTTATTGAGTTTGTTAGTGTGTTTGTCCAAATTTAATGATTCATAAGAAAAAAAGTAAGCATATTTCTATTATACCTAAATGGATGAAAATTTTTCTAATCTAAAGGTCATGATTTTGGGAAATAATTTATTTATGGTAGGTATTAATATTATGGAAGGTATTAACAATTAGTGAGAGGAGGTTTGATATGAGGTTTGAGTTTTGGATAGGGATAGTCGATGTGGTCCTTCTCCCTCATGTGTGAGTTTTTTAACATTAATGGATTGTTGTTTTTCCCTTTGTATGTGAATGTGCTTTTTTATAGAATGGATGTAAGATGTGTCTGTTACTTTATCAGTGCTAAAATTTTAGCGCTGATAAAACCATAGTCTCATTTTATAAAATAGGGTGAAAAATTCCCTTTTTTATCACTCCCTTAATCTCTCGCGGGACTGTACCCCTACGACAACTCCCCTCCCCCCCCCCCTCGATCTTCTCTTTGTCGGCCACTACTCTGTCACCGCTACTACTCTGCTGCCACTGCTGCCCTACTCCACCACCGCTACCCTACTCTTCCGCCGCTATCCCTACTCTTTATCCTCCCCCTCGAACCCCTTCCGCGGATCCTCCTCCCCGCAAACCCTACTTCTCCTCCTCCCCGCTGGACCCTACTCCCTGTGAACCCTACTTCAAGTGTTTGAGATTCCTTTCAACGAGGTTAGATTATCGGCTTCCCATCTTTGATCTTTGGTGGTTTCTCCACTCATCCTTATCTATTTCCTTTTGTTCTTATGCTGATATTCATTATGGTGTAGTTTTATTTAGTCGGATGATCATGTTTTAGTTGATAAAATTTTGGGATGTGGTGAGTTTGGTTTGAGAGTCTAGGCATGATTATGTCCCGAGTTATTGACCTCGTACCTTTATTAACCAATACCCTCTTTCAATTGATACTAAAAGATTCAGTTGAATTATTTTCAATGGAATTATTTATCTCTATTTACCTTCAAATTCTTGTGAAAATATGAATTTTATTGAGTTTTTTAGTTTGTTTGTCCAAATTTAATGATTCATAAGAAAAAAAGGAAGCATATTTCTATTTTAGCTAAATGGATGGGAATTTTTCTAATCTAAAGGTCATGCTTTTGGGAAATAATTTATTTATAGTAGGTATTAATATTATGGAAGGTATTAAGAGTTAGTGAGAGGAGGTTTGAGAGGAGGTTTGAGTTTTAGATAGGGATGGTCGATGTGGTCTTTATCCCTCATGTGTGAGTTTTTTATCACTAAGGGATTATTGTTTATCCCTTTTTATGTGAATGTGATTTTTTATAGAATGGATGTAATACGTGTCTATGGATATTAGTTACAATTTTGGGGAAGGTGAGGGAGAGTTATTGCATATCATTTATATGTTCATGATAGAATTTATGTTCACTAACCTCAATTTTCTATTTCTTATGTTAATTTGGGTAACAAAACCTATGATATTCCATAGTAATTTTGAATAAACCTAGGTTATTTGTCTCCCCCTCAAACCCCTTTGTGTTTGGAAATGTATCTACTATATTAGTTTTTCCATCAAAATTGTATCCTTGTTTTCATTTTATTTGAGTTTGGTCACTAGTTTTGGGTTGTTTAATGTGATTATTTTATTATGAATGAGGTGGCTGGTAGGGGTGGTTAAAAGGATGTTTAATGTTTTCCTTCAAGGGTGGTGGGTGCTAGAACTATTGGTAAGTGGGATGGAAATTGTGCTTATTTTTATGGGGGATCTATCCTGGTTCTGTTGATTTCCAAATATTTATTGGAAATGGTTAGGCTCTATTAATCTCTATTTTTATAAGTGGTTCTCTTCTACTGTATTTGGAAGTCTTGTTTTGTATATTTGAATCATAAATAATAATATTTTAGATTCAAATAGAATGGAGATGAATAAAGATTGGATGTATGTTAATCATTTGGCAATAGAGTATGAGAATGGAGTGAAAGATTTCATCAAGTTTGAAAAGGATCACGCAAAGGATACTTCTCAAATCCTTTGTCTGTGTTTACGTTGTTGTTATTCTAAACTAATTACTCTAGAAGAGTTGGAAGAACATTTGATATTTCATGTAATAGATCGGAGTTATAAATGTTGGAATAAACACGGAGAAAAAGCGATGTAGCTACTGGCTGGGATAAAACTACATTTTATGGATCATCAATGATTACAAATATGGATAATGAAAAAGAACATATGGAGGATGTGATTACAGATGTCAATGATGATGAAGATTTTATTGAGGAAATGATAAGTACAGTTGAAGATGAACTCCGTGATTGCCCAAAATTGTTTGAGAAGTTAAAGAGTTGTGCAAAGACGCTATTGTATGTTGGTTTCACTAAATATATAGCATTTTCAGTTGTACTGAAGTTGTATAAATTAAAAGCAGGAAATGGATGGAGTGATGTCAGTTTTACGGAACTACTTGCTCTCTTGAATGACATGCTCCCGGAAGATAATGAGCTCACAAGCCAGACATATGAAGCTAAACGAATGCTACGCTCGATGGGTATGATTTCTGAAAAAATGCATGTCTGCCTGAAAGACTGTATATTGTTTTGCATGGAGAAAAAATCACTTACAGAATTCCCAAAGTGTGGTGCTTCCCGATACAAGAAATATGAATCCAGTCCTACGAAAGTTGTATGGTACTTTCCAATCATTCTAAGATTTAGGCATCTATATAGAAGTGAAGAAACTACAAGACAATTTTCGTGGCATACAGAGAAAATAAATAAAGATGGGAAATTATGTCACCCGACCGACTCTCCTTAATGGAAGAGAATTGATCATGAGTATCCTGAATTTGGAAATGAGCCGAGAAACCTTCATCTTACGTTATCTACAGATGGAGTGAATCCTTTTGGTTTTCAAACCAGCACTCATAGTACATGGCCTATTATGTTGGTAAATTATAACTTGCCACCCTAGTTATGCATGAAATGGAAATTCATCATGTTATCTATGCTTATATCGGAACCAAAATAACCAGGTAACGATATTGATGTTTATTTGGCTCCTTTGATCTAGGATTTGAAGTTATTATGGGATTTGGGTGTTATGTTGTATGGTGCATATAAAAGTGAATACTTCATGTTGAGAGCGATATTGTATGAGACGATAAATGATTTTCCTGCTTATGGAAATTTTTCAGGCTATATCATTAAAGGAACTCAAGGTTGTCCCATGTGTGAAGAAGATATGGAATCAATTAGGTTAAAACATTCATCGAAATCTATGTTTCTAGGACATCATGGATTTATACCTCATTGGCATAAGTACTGATCTTGGACAACATCATTCAATGGAAGTTCAGAACAACGCACAACACCATCTCCACCAACAGGTGATCAGTTGTTTGAGAAAGTAAAATATGTGAACACTGTTTTTGGTAAACCATTTTTGAAAAACCTTATGAAAATCGGTTGGAAAAAGAGATCAGTTTTTTTTTTGAATTACCATACTGGAATTGTCTGTACGTTAGACATTTTCATGATGTGATGCATGTGGAAAAAAATGCATGTGACAGTGTTGTCGGAACGTTTCTAAATTCCCCTGGAAAAACAAAGGATGTAATTAAGGTAAGGTTGGACATGGTTGACATGGGAATATGAAAAGAGTTGGCTCCCGTGAAGGGTGAAAATCGAATGTTTCTTCCTCTAACTGCTTACACTCTTTCCAGGGAGGCGAGATATCAATTTTGTAACTTCTTCAATGATGTAAAGGTTCCTGAGGGGTATTCATTAAATATCAAGAACATTGTGTCAATGAATGATCTGAAGTTAAAAGGTTTGAAATTACATGTATGTCGTGTTTTGATGCAAGATTTAATTCCTATAGATTTACGTTTCATTTTTTTCAAGAATGTTCGTCATACGTTAACCAAACTTTGTTTCTTTTTCAAATCTATATGCAACAAAGTTTTAGACCCGGTGAAATTTCCATCTATGGAAAGAGAAATTGTCATCATATTATGTGAATTAGAAATGTTCTTCCCACCACAATTCTTTGATATGATGGTTCATTTGATGGTTCAATTGGTGAAAGAGATTCAACTTTGTGGTCATGTGCACTATAGATGGATGTACCCCGTTGAACGGTATATGAATATTTTGAAAGGGTATGTCAAAAATCAAACTCGGCTAGAGGGTTGTATTGTGGAGCGATATATTGTTGAGGAAGCCATTGAATTATGTACCGAATACTTATCTGATGTGGAAATCATTGGTCTCCCAAAATCTCATCACACTAGATGCATTGAGGGTGAGGGAATTTCCGGAATAGATGTTGTGACAATCAATATTACAGATCGAGAGCAGGCCAACCTTTATATTTTTTTAAGGTAAAAGGGAAAGCCCCCATTTATTGAAGAAGAAAGAAGATCCTTTTGAAGGGAATAAGGAGGAACCCATTACAGAGACAGATGAAAAACATCTTAGAAGAAAGGCCTCGCAGCCAACAAGGATCCAAAAGCCAAAAAGGAAAAAAAATCAAAGCAAGAACAATCCAGAAAGTCTCATCACCCCCCCCCCCCATTCGAAAATGCAACAGTGAAAACCACCAAGATGATGCGTCACCCCCTCTGCGATGAGGTGTGTCATGCTGGAAATGCAACCAAAGCAGAGCACTCCTCCAACTCATACTGAAATATGAGAGGAGGATTGGACGATAGGTTCCAGCATACTTATCTCTCTTTCGAGCCACCCCCCCCCCCCCGATGGTGTCAATGAGAGACTCAATGTACCATCAACCTGATGCGCCGCAACATCTCATAGAGAACACCGTGCAAGTTCAGATCGGGAACCCATCCATCCAGAAGAACAGACGGCTGAATGATGGGAGTCAAGACACCCATCCCTCCATCGAGGTCGCCCACCCAACGCAATCTAAAAGACAGAAAACGCCATCCAAATGCAACGAGACCAACAGCAAGTTCCTACCAAAACAGATGCTTCTCAGAGACAATCCGATCCAGCAAAAGCAGCAGTGGGAAATCCAAATGAAAAAACAGTGCAGAAACATCCCACAGCAGAAAAAACCATGCCCTCATCCACCCCAGAACACGCCTACAGCAACATACCAAAGCAGACCTCCTCACGATCCAAACCAAGGATCTTCGCACGAGTTTGAATGAAAAACCTCCGAAGACGCCGTCATCCAAGCTCCCAACTCCCAGAGGGAGTGCTAAGAAGATATGTTGGATGAAAAAGAGGCGCCTGACCAGTGGTAGTGAAGCAGTGAGTAGGGACACACCGGCGCTTGTAAACAGGGAGCCGAAAAACTCATCATCCTCCACCAATGCTCCCACCGACACCTCCATACCAGTCGAAGACCTCTACACGAAATCGGACAAAAAACATCCAGATCCGCCGCAAAACCCCGCAAGATCAACGCGCACCTCCTTCAAAGAATATGGAACCATCAAAGATGCCTCCTCACCCATTACAGCTCAGAGGAGCCACAGTGAGTCCAGGAGAACCAGATCGAAGAGATCTAAAGAAGGGGAATGCCGCATATGAAATCGAGAGATGATGATGACCGCGAGAAAACAGAGGTGGAAGGGTAGCGAGGGGGAAGTCCCAATCTCAAGCCGAAGCAGTGAGAGAGGATTGCGCAAGCCAGCACCGCGAGGGGAGGAGGAAGAGAGAAATATCGCCGCGTGGGTTAGAATAAAACCCTAGGAGGAGGGTTGTGATCACCAGGAGAATGCGGCGCCATCCCCTTTGTGTCAGCAGGCCCACCTTTATGTTTTTCATAACAGTTGGGAGGTTTCTATATATATTGAAACCCACAAATAAATTCTTAGGTAGTTTAATCCATCAAGGGATGAAAAATGGATATCAAATACACATAATCACCAGTTTATAGGATGGTTTCAGGACCATATTTTTAAGGAGTTAACTGAAAATCTGAATTCAATTTCAGAACAACTTTGATGGCTAGCCGTCGGACCAAGTGTGTATGTATTATCTTACAATGGTTATGTAATTAATGGTTATACATTATATACAGATGAACATGATGAAGATAGTACCATGAAAAATAGTGGAGTTACACTTGTGGCTGAAGCGATGCATGTTTCTGGTAGTAAGGATAGAAATACAATTTATGTGAATATGTCATACTTTGGCATTATCAAACAAATATGGGAGTTGGATTATATGACATTCAAATTGCCCATTTTTCAATGCAAAAGGGTTGATAGCAACAGTGGTGTTAAAATAGATGAATTGGGATTTGTGAAAGTTGATTTTAGTAAAGAAGGGTACAAAGACAAATAATTTATAATGGCATCACAAGCAGTACAAGTATTTTATGTTCCAGATCCCACAAACCAAAAGTGGTTGATTGTTCTGTTATCGTCCAAAACTACTGAAGGGTCCGATGAAAATTCAGTTAAGGACAATCCTTTCAGTGGTACATTGCAATCATTTCGTAGTGGTCCCAATGTAGATGATGTTTTGTATGTTATAGGAGACCACAATGAAGGGATTTGGATAATCGATAGTGGTGTCAAATCCCTTCAGCCTTTGAAAAAAAGAAAGAGAGTTCAATAACTAGGTTATATTTTGTTTATGATATAGATCTTGTTATCTCATGTTATTATCTTATCATTACTGAATTTATGTAATATAAATTAACTGTTCAACTACTTTTGTAGATAATGACTTCATCACATTTTGGTGCTCCTAATCTCGAGGTTGAACAAGTCTCTCAAGCTGTTGTTGCTGCTGCTCACAGTACAGAGCAATGACAAGTTTCTGAATCTGTTTTTGCTCCTAGTGTTAAGGTCCAACAACCATCCGCACATGCCTCATATTCACAAGACAATATAGATTTGTTTAGAAATGAGTGGTCCGCATACCTGATAGAATATTGTACACAAATAGCATGAAGATATGACTTGGGGACGTGTACCATTGGTGGCCATTTTTGAGAGGGGTTAAGGAGATCAAAAGATGAAACATTATTGTATGTAAATGTTCACAGGATAATTGTAATTTTTATTAAATAAAACATCATTTCCTCAATGAGTCATTTTTCCATTTTAACAAATGAAATGCACCAGCAACATGCAAAAATGATTAACCACTTTTCTTTGGGCTTTGGATAAGAAAAACTAATAAAATATTTAAAATACCTTCATATCCAACCAAACGCATTAGGATTGTGTTGATACTTTAGGAGAAAAATCCATGGGTCATGTATGATGTGTACGAGTCAACCCCGCCTCAATCTGAGGCACGGTGTAGCTAGTATCATGCAAAGTATCTCTCTTTTGTTTAAAATGGATAGAATGTTAAGTGAAAACAACAACTGACATACAGCAAACTGACCAAATGCATTCAGATTGTGTTGATACTTTAGTATAATAATCCATGGGTCATTTTTTATCTGTACGAGTCAACCCTGCCTCAATCTGAGGCACGGTGTGCCTGGTATCACTCAAAGTGTCTCTCTTTTGTTTAAAATGGACAAAATTTTAAGTGATAACAACAACTAACATACAGAAAACCGATCAAACGCATTAGTATTGTGTTTTTACATTAGGAGAATGATCCATGGGTCATTTTTTGTGTATGAGTCAACCCCATCTCAATCTGAGGCACGGTATGGCCGATATCACTCAAAGTGTCTCTCTTTTGTTTAAAATGGACAGAATTTTAAGTGAAAACAACAACTGACGTACGGAAAACCGACCAAACACATTAGGATTGTGTTGATAATTTAGGATAACGATCCATGGGTCATGTGTGACATGTATGAGTCAAACCTGCCTCAATATGAGGCATGGTGTGGCCGGTATCACTCAAAGTGTCTCTCTTTTGTTTAAAATGGACAAAATTTTAAGTGAAAACAACAACTGACATACAGAAATATGAACAAACGCATTTTAATTGTGTTGATACTTTAGAAGAACAATACATAGGTCATTTTTGATGTGTATGAGTCAAAACCACCTCAATATGAGGTACGGTGTGGCTGGTATCACTCAAAGTACCTCTCATTTGTTTAAAATGGACAGAATTTTAAGTGAAAACAACAACTGACATACGAAAATCCGACCAAATGAATTTAGATTGTGTTTATACTTTAGTAGAAAGATAAATGGGTCATTTTTTATGTGTATGAGTCAACTACGCCTCAATCCGAGGCACGATGTAGCTGGTATCACTCAATGTGTCTCTCTTTTGTTTAAAATGGACAGAATTTTAAGTGAAAACAACAACTGACGTACGGAAAACTGACCAAACTCATTCATATTGTGTTGATAATTTAGTAAAACTATCCATGGGTCATGTGTGAGGTGTAATATTCAACCCTGCCTCAATCTGAGTCATGGTGTGGCCGATATCACTCAAAGTGTCTCCCTTTTGTTTAAAATGAACAGAATTTTAAGTGAAAACAACAACTGACGTACGGAAAACCAACAAAATACATTAGGATTGTGTTGATACTTTAGGATAACAATACATGAGCCATGTGTGACTTTTAAGATTCAATCCTGCCTCAATCTGAGGCATGGTGTGGCCGGTATCATTCAAAGTGTCTCTCTTTTGTTTAAAATGGACAGAATTTTAAGTGAAAATAACAACTGACATACGGAAAACTGACCAAACGCATTCGGATTGTGTTTATACTTTATTATAATGATTCATGGGTCATTTATAACATGTATGAGTCAATCCTGCCTCAATACGAGGCACAGTGTGGCCGGTATCACTCAAAGTGTCTCTCTTTTGTTTAAAATGGACAGAATTTTAAGTGAAAACAACAACTGACGTACAGAAAACTGACCAAACGCATTCGGATTGTGTTTATAATTTAGGAGAACAATTCATGGGTCATGTGTGACATGTAAGAGTCAACCCCTACTCAATCTGAGGCACGGTGTGGCAGGTATCACTCAAAGTGTCTCTCTTTTGTTTAAAATGGACAGAATTTTAAGTGAAAACAACAACTGTCGTACGGAAATCCAACCAAACGCCTTTGAATTGTATTGATAATTTATTGGAATGATCCATGGGTCATTTTTGATTTGTATGTGTCAACATCGTCTCAATCTGAGGCACGGTTTGTCTGGTATCACTCAAAGTGTCTCTCTTCTGTTTAAAATAGGCAGAATTTTAAGTGAAAACAACAACTGACGTACGAAAAAATGACCAAACGCATTCGGATTGTGTTGATACTTTATTAGAATGATCCATGGATCATTTTTTATGTGTACGAGTCAACCTCACCTCAATCCAAGGAACGATATGGCCGGTATCACTCAAAGTATCTCTCTTTTGTTTAAAATGGACAGAATTTTAAGTGAAAACAGCAACTGACGTACGAAAATTTGATCAAACGCATTTGGATTGTGTTGATACTTTAAGAGAATGATCCATGGGTCATTTTTGATGTTTACAAGTCAACCCCGCCTCAATCTGTGGCACGGTGTGGCCGGTATCACTCAAAGTGTCTCTCTTTTGTTTAAAATGGACAGAATTTTAAGTGAAAACAAAAAGTGACATACGAAAAATCAACAAAACGCATTCGTATTGTGTTGATACTTTAGGAGAACAATCCATGGGTCATGTGTGAAGTGTAAGATTCAACCCTGCCTCAATCTAAGGCACGGTGTGGCCAGTATCACTCAAAGTGTCTCTCTTTTGTTTAAAATGGACAGAATTTTAAGTGAAAACAACAACTGACGTACGAAAAACCCCCTTCCTACCATACACACCAAAAGCATTCATTTTTTCCTAAAGAAACACATACTATTGAAATAAACACTATTCCAAAACCATTTTAAAAATACCAATGATCTTAAAATCCATGAAATTTGTTCCATTAAAACCATTAAAGCCCCCTACCCCCTAGACACCCCCCCCCCCCTCCCTGGACACCACCCCACCCCCTGGACACCACCCCACCCCCCTTAGACACCCCCATGGACATGCCCTCACCCACCACCACCATGGACAGCCCCCCACCCCCCTGGAAGCCCCCCCCCCCCCCCGGACGGCCCCCCCACCCTCCTAGACACCACCCCACCACCTGGACACCCCCCACCCCCTGGACACCCCCATCCCCATGGACGGCCACCCCCACCCCCCTGGAGACCACCCTACCCCCCTTGGACAGCCCCCAACCTCCGGACCACCCCCACCCCCCCCCCCCCGGACACCACCCCACCCCCTGGACACCCCCACCCCCTGGAAAGCCCTCCCAACCCCCTGGGCACCACCCCACCCCCCTGGACACCACCATGGACACCCCCCCCCCCCCACCACCCTGGACAGCCCCCCCACCCCCTAGACACCCCCATCCCCCCGAACACCCCCACCCCCCTGGACACCCCCTACCCCCCTTGGACAGCCACCCCAAACCCCTGAACAACCCCCCAACCCCCTGAATTCCGAATTGAATTCATTATGTATTTAATTAACTTATGAATTATTTGTTAATGGTGTATGGGTATACTTGTTGTATGGGTATACTTGTTGTATGTGTATACTTTCTGTAATTACCTTATGAATTATGAGTTAATTTTGTATGGGTATACTTGTTGATATGCTGATTTTTTCGCAGGTCTTATTTGGGTGCGCTGGTGCAGAATTTTATGTTACAGCAAGCAGGGCATTTATCAGCACTTTTTTAGCACTGATAAACAATCCCTTTATCAGCTCTTTTTTAGTGCTGATAAAGGATCTCTTTATCAACGCGTTTTTAGCGCTGATAAAAGGGACCCCCCCCCCCATCAGCACTGAGCTCTACAGTGCTTTTTAGTGCTGTTAAAGCCCGTTTTGAGTGCTGATAAAGCCCATTTTTGTAGTAATGTAAATGGATAACAAAACAATATGGTCGAGTGGTAAAGGTGCAGACACGCAAGAGAGATGTCTCGAGTTCAAATCCAAGCAGAGGCAAGGGTGTGCGGGCAGGTGCAAGGGGGGATAGCGCTGTTAAAGGGTGGGTGGTTGCGCCTAGCGCTGTTAAATGTTGGTGGGGGCACGAGCGGGGCTTCCTAGCGCTATTAAGGGGGTCAAGCCCTGTTAAAAGGGGGGTCTCTGATTTAAAGATTTATTATTATTATTATTATTATTATTATTATTATTTGACTTTTATCAGTGCTTTTTTAAAAGTGCTAGTAAAAGACTCATTTTATCAACGTTTTTTAGCCCTTATAAAAGGGGTCTTTATAAGCATTTTTTTAGCACTGATAAAAGGGACCTCATTTTAATAGCACCTCGATTATTAGCGTTTTTTTAACACTGATAAAACCATGTTTTGTGGTTGTGGAGTGGGAATAGGCTGATGCTGAAGAGTCCGATCACGAATCTGACCATGATTATGGTGATGTTTGATTTGTTGTTTTTTCCTATGGGTGTGGGGTTATCCTTGTTTGACCCCATCTTTCTTCTCATGTTCTTGTTATCTTTTCTTCAATTTTAATAAATGGTCAAGAGCTTCGGTTTTTGGCTAGATCTGCTGCATGTATATATATATATATATATATATATTAATATATAATTATATCAGGAAAGTTCAGGAGTCAATCGAGATCGATCCTAAAAATTTATTAAAGAAAACAAAAGTACAACAAAACACAACAAAAAATGCAACACAAAAAGCTCCGCCAAACCAGAAAGGTGGCAAAACAATGTCACCTTGGGCAGAGTTAGGCAAAGTCATGATCATTCCCATAATGGTCAGGGTCATCATCAGCAGTCTCTCATTCTGACTATGAGTTTCTTTGATTAAATATCATTGCGTAATTCTCCCTGATCTTCTCCTGCTCTGGAGTGGGCTTAGAAGAAGACCTGTTAGACACACTCCGGTCACGCCCTCATGTCGCGCCCCAATCATCTTGTCCACGTTCTCTACCACATCCTTTTGGATATCTACCTCGTCTCCAGGTTTTGGAAGCCATCTGATTAGTCACCACATCATCAATAATTTAATAAATATTTTTTTAAAACATTATATATATATATATATTTGAATTATTAAAAATATATATTAATATATCATATTTATATTAATTATAAACATGCGTTTTTTAATTAATGTATGTAAATAAATATATTTTTTGAATATAAATATGATAATTTTATTTATATTAATAATATTTTTTATTAAAATTTTTTATCAACGCTAAAAATAACGTTGATAAATATTAACATTTACTATCGCTAAAAAACACCAATAAATGGTACATCTTTATCGACACTTTTTTAGCATTGATAAACGTTACATTTATCATTGCTTTTAGCCTGAATGGCCTGAAGATCTTGATTAATTATTTATTTTTGAATAATCTCATTTTTAACTGGATTGAGAGGGAACCCTTACACGACTCATAGGCCCAATGGCACAAGGCCCAGTAGTGATATCCTTTCATCGCGGTAGTTGATTTTCTAGAAATTATGGTTGAACCGGCTACCCACGGATGATAGGATCCAGGTTGCAGGTTGGAAACATGCTTTGTGCTTCTCTCATTGTATGTGAGTTGGGGAATTAAGTCACCACCTAATTCTTAATTTCTCCTTTATTGAGAAGGTATGGAGGCATGAGGAACATATTTTCGGTTTCTCCTTTCATCTTCAAGGTAACCTAGATGACTTTATGCATTTGATGCTTAAATTGAAATTCAGTGTACATGCAATGCCACCCAGTTTAAAGGCTCTCCATCCCAAACCAGGGGCATTCTCATGGGCATCTACGAAGACATTCAAGCAGCTTCTTTATTACAAGGTGGGTGCATGCACAATACCATGGAAGTTTTCACTATCATCAAAATGTTGGTTGTTAACGGTGTTCCTCGAAATCTCAATCCGCTAAGTTTTTCAGGTGGATTCTCTCTATCCCTTTTCTTGGGTACAAACCCAAGTCCCACATTGAATTCCACCAAGAATGTTGGCTCACATATAAGCTCGGATGGACAATTCCTTCTATCACTAATGAGTTTTAGGATTGAACCCCATAAGGGCCTATGTGTTGGGCCTGGAAGACCCAGGACTGGAGGAAATGGATCCTGACAAGTGGTATCAGAGCTATGGTGCAGCCCAGGTGTGATGTAGGGTGGAGTATTCCCCAAATCCATTTGACAACAATAGCGGTTGCTCAATTGAAGTATGTGAATCCATGATGCCTTGTGTTGAAAGTCTTCATGATAAATGGTGGTCAGGTGGCCAGTCCTGGTGATGAGAAAACAATGGTGCAAGATGGTTGGATTTGATGCATTATTGATAAGTGTATTTCATGCATATATTTTATAGTGTTTAATGTATTGATTTCTGTATTTAAATGAATATTCTTTCCAATTCGTGAGCGATTTAACTTGTTTTATGATTTATGATAGGATTCAATGAATATTTGGACAAGGAACGAAAAAGGATGAAAATATGAGCTTAAATACACTTCACGCTGGGAGCAAAGCTTGCGGTGTGATAGAGATAATATTTTCATAATTTTTCATATGTATTTCAATGATTTAACCCCTTCCAATTAATCAATTTTAGCTGATTTGTATCATTTTAGTATTTTTGGTGAATTATGGGCTTAATTGTGGAAATTGGTTAATTCTGGAAATTTAGCAGTTTTGTGGAGCTTCTGTATTTCGGGCATATATTTTATATTTTTGATCCAAATTGTATGGTTCCTTTTTTGTAGGATTTATATGATCGTGGTCTTCATTTTATCCTTCTGGACCCAAAGCTCAATCCATCATTTCGAAGCTCAAATTCAGCTCACAAACCAGGCCTCGAAAACTGTGTACAGATTTGTAATGTTTTAATGCTGAGCTTGTATCTCGAAGCTGACCGATCCAATGGAGCTGATATTCGACAAGAAGCTGGAAGAGGAATTAATGAACATCTTTCATAAAGGCTTCCACGTCTGAATCGGCTGTTTTCAAGGACTTAAATGCATGGGAAGTTGGAGTTGTGGAAGACGAAGAGTCACCTGGACAGAATTAAATATCCGGAGTCATGTGACCATATCTCATTCATACGTGTACCAATCAGGCTCAAATTTTGTGGGTCGACGGAGGAGATGGAGGGGAACAACTTTCAAGAAGGAACAATTCTCAAAATCGGTCATTTAATATGCCAACCGGACTCAAACTTTCGGGGGAATAATTTTGGAGGGAAATTTTCTACTCCCCAATCCTATAAATAAGAGTATTCACTTCCATTCAAGGGGGTTGAAGAAGGTGAAAGAAGGGCTGTGCTGGAGGATTGAGTTCTTAATGTTCTTTTTATTTTCTATTTTCTTTTTACTTAGTTTGATTATGCTCTCTTCTTACCCTTTCAACTCTAATACCCTTCACATGGAGGGGTAAAACCTTTGAGTGATCGGGGAAGGGGGAGTTTCTCTTTTGTAATGTCGGAGTTTTGTGCTTAAATGTAAAACCTTATCTTTCTTATGAATGACATCTATTATCAGTGTTTCCCAATTCTCTTAATGCGATCGTGTTTTGAGTTTGGTGTATTCATTTTTAATAGCTTTGGTTAAAGACTTTTTATCTCCCTCTGCCTAGTGCAATTTGTCTCGATCGAGCAGATTGTGTTAGGTGGTGAGTGTCTAACGATCGTTGGCACGTGTGTGGAACTAGTAAACTTTTTCTAGAGTTCTAGGGAGAAACAATTCCCGATCGGGACTTGCCTTAGTTGTTTAGGAATTGTTTATGAACTTCCATGCACATAGGAGTGAGTTCTATTTTCTTCTTTAATCAAAGGTGATAGATGACTCGATCGAGGAGTCTTTCATTTGTCATTCAAAAGGAAGAGAGGTGAGATTATCTTTGTGACTATGATGACATTACAAAAGGTGATCCTACCCTGACCTCATCACTCTCTTCATCCATTAGTGTTCAACCTTTCATTTCAATTGCTTGTTTTATTTTTCAACTCAAACAACTTTCAAAAAGAACCTTTTCTTCTTTCTTTAATTTAAGTGACAAATATAATTGTTGTGCACTCCTCTCTGGAGACAACTTAGGTTACCCACTTTGCTACATTTTAACTTAGGTTTTATTTGTTTTTGCCACACCCCACGACAGGCACGTGTCACGGTGCAACATCGGATTTTTGAGAAGGAAGCAGAGTTGGAATAATGGAGAAGCATGATTACATGCCGTGTAATGACATTACACGTTGTGACTTTTTCAAAAGGATTTTTCTGTGCAGGACAAGCCGTGACGTCCATACACATTGTGAAACATCATTGTACATCGTGAATCCCAATTACACGACGTGACATTTTTTGGACACATTTTTGAAGAAGATTTTGCCGAGATTCACGACAACAGAAATTCGAGGGATTCAACGACGTGAAACTCACTTACACATCGTGTAAGTATCGACGATCAAAAAAATAAATGCGACACGGACCAAGGCTTTGACGATTTTGCCAATAAAAGGAACCTCTCGACCGCCCTTCCAAAGCACTATGTGACTAGAAAGAGCAAGTGCGACACCAACAGAAGCTGCAGAACACGGAGTGACGATCCGAGGGTCCCGCTTCGCCGCCTATCTTCTTCGGATACTCATGCTACTTGTTCTCATCATGCCTAGCATGAGCGAGTAGTTTATTTAGTGTTGGTGATGTGATTGTAGGTGGGTGTGTTGCTAGAGATTATTTCTTTCTATTATTCATGTTTTGGATTGGTGCAAATTGTTTATTAAATTCCAAATCTCTCTCTTTCCGTATTACATGACCATTGGTGCGTTCATAGATTGTTTATTTTAATTGCGTCAATTTATTAATCTATTTTGTGTGTGACCATTCTGCAACTTAGGTTAGTTATGTTTAAATATGGTTTTGGGTCGCCTATTCCTGTGATTGAACCAATTCGATGATCATTCCAAATGTGCAATCATAAGATTAGGGCGGGATATCAAGCCCAAGGATCCCCGTTGACCCAATTTCAACACCAAACTTGAATAAATCCATAATCAATTAAATCTCTATTACATGAACCTGAAAATCACTGAACCTGACATGTCTCTTATTTCAATATCAAACTCAATCTTTGTTGTTACCTTTTTCATTCTTTTATGCAAACAAACCAAACAATTTCAGTTTCAATCACCTTAATTAATTTTGAACACATGATCCGTCCATGTGGGTTCGACACTCGGACTTGTCAAGTACTATATTTTTAGTAGGTTATCCGAGTATTAATAAATAATTAAATTTGTTTAGCCTGTAGGAATTAACGACGCCCTTCAGGGTGTCAATTATCATTGAAGGGGAGACCCAATTGTGTGATCATTGGTTTAAGGGGTGGGGGGGGTTGTTGAGTACAAACCCCAAGCCCCACATCGAATTCTACCAAGGTTATTGACTCACATATAAATTTGGATGAGTAATTCCTTCTATAACTCATAAGTTTTAGGATGAAACCTCGAAAGGGCCTAGAAGACCTAGGGTTGAAGGAAATGGATCCCGACACATTCATGGATCAAAGTCAATGTGGATGTTGGTGCGCAAGGGGCACCTAGCCTGGCAAGATGTGGTGCTAAGGGTTGCTTTCTGCACTCCCTCAGGACTTCCATTGCTCTTGAAGCTGAATTGTTGGTAGTCATACATGCGGTTGATTAAGCAAAACACATTGGATGGGGGTAATCTATGGATTGAGAGTGACTCTATGTCGGTGGTGAATCTTCTCAGGATATGTTCCTTTTTGGACCCTTGGCGACTCTACTGTGAATGGAAATCCTCGCTTAATGTCGATTTTCTTGACGTGCACCTTTCTAATGTGAGGGGTGATTTGTAGACTCGATTCTAGAAGCTTCCTTGCTCCATCCTTTTTCTTAATAAATTTGTTGAGAATGGGTCTGCGTCCATCTCCTGCACTATCTTGGATTATAATTATAATTTACTAACGATTTTAATCACATCCCAGATTATAATTATATTTTAAAAATATTAGTCAGTTTTTAAATTTATTATGAAACAATTTTTTTTTCAAAAAATACATTTTTTATTGGTATGTTCTCATAACAATTCAAGTGAATATTTGGTGACTAAATCGGGCAAGGCTATTGTCATCAATGCACCCAACAAAGGGGTGGGTATGTCTGTGTGACCCATATCCCCACCACAGGTGTCTTCAATTATTGACACGTAACTCTTGTCCTGTAAAATAAACTTAAATAAGCGCCGTCATCACGTTTTTTAATTTAAAAATATTGATAATTGTATTGGAGATTCCTAGGAGCCATTTGCCGACAAACTCGTTTTCTACCACAGGAAAATGGACGGTGGCAGTGTACTTTAGTGCCTTTTTTTAGTTGAATAGTATAGAAAGCGTTGTTTGGATTTATGTCCTTTTTTCGTGACGACGCCGCAGCTGATCTGAGCTTTGACCGTTGAAATTGGGGGGGCGGCGGCGGCGGGCGGCGGGTCTGGCGTAACGCGTGAAAGTTGGATCCCATGAGTACATGTGTTCACATTATATGTCGATTATTTTTTTCCGACATAAATCCAGCCCGACTCAATACAAAACATGTGCTCTTTTACTGATATCGGATCTCACGTATTAAATATATAATTTTTTTTTTGAAATATAAATAAACACATTTGAATATATTTTAAAAAATGTTTTAGTTAACAATCATTACATACAAACATGTATAAAGTAAATTAAATGCAAAAATGCACATTGTTATTGAGATAATATATGTTATATTATTTGAATATAATATTTGAAAAAATAATATTAATTATGTTATATATATATATATATATATATATATATATATATATATATATGTAATTTATTAGATATAGTTATATAGGTAAAGTTACAATATGTAAAACATAATAAGCATCCTATAAAAACATGTTAAGAGTATTGTGTGATGACTAGTTTTGAGATGACCGATCAATGTATGACTGAAATTGCATGTAGTATTTTTTTTGCATGCGGTTATATATTTACATTATGTACAACTACCAACGACAGTTCACTTACGCTACAATAAATTGCAAAGAAACCTACTGATCCCGAGACTCGACCCCACAACCACGCCTCAAACCTCATCCCACCCACACCACCCCAGGTGACTGCGGGGGGCTACCACAATTTGACCCTTTAACATCATGCAAAAAAGGGCTTTAACAACGCAAAAAAAAAAGTTGTTCTAGACCATTAAAAACGTTGATGAAAGGAGAACTTTATCAACACTAAACAAAATGTTGATAAATGTCCTCATTTATCACCGCTTTCAGTAGTAATGATAAATACCTCACTTTATCAGCGCTTTCATTAGAGGTGATAAAGACCTACCTGCTGCAGCGTATCATTTGAATAACAAAACACTGCAGTAAATACATCTGTATGCAAATACATAATTCAATTGAAATAAATTTTACATCACAAATACAAAAAAACGTTACTATATACATTTTAAACAATGTTTTGTATAATTACATTTGCAATTAATATCCACAAACATTTAAAAACATTAATGTTTCATCATATTTGACACACCCGTGACCCTGTCTCAAAAAAGCCCTACCATGGTATCGGTTGTCAAACAAACCACCCCAACCCAAACAAAACAACTCACTTATATAAGAAAACAAATATTATGCTAGTAATACTATAAATAAATAAATTAAATATAAATATGAAAGAATACATTAATAAAATGTCAATTTTAAATAAAAGGACACACTTAGAATCATACCGGTCACAACGCGCGTCAAATTGAGGTGAAGTTGATTCCTACAGATCACAAACGACTTATGGATCATTGTCCTAAACTATCAAAACAATCTGAATGTGTTTGCTCAATTTTTAGTATGTCACTTGTTTTTTTATTAAAATTAATATCAATTTTAAATAAAAAGACACATTTGAAGTCATATTGGTCACACCGTGTATCGAATTAAGGTACAGTTGATACCTACATATCACAAATGACTTATGCATTGCGTATTAAAGTA
Source organism: Viscum album (assembly GCA_963277665.1). NCBI lineage: Eukaryota > Viridiplantae > Streptophyta > Magnoliopsida > Santalales > Viscaceae > Viscum > Viscum album. The sequence goes on from OY728150.1 coordinate 1,622,316,447, forward strand.
TCAAAACAATTTGAATGTGTCCGCTTAGTTTTGAGTATGTCACTTGTGTTTTTTTACTAAAATGTCATTTCAAATTGGAAACACGCACTTTGACTCTTACCGGTCACATCGTGTGTCGGTTCAACACGAGTCTTCTTCCTACACGTCAAAAAGAACTTACGAATCGTTGTCCTAAATTATCATGACAATCGGAGTGTGTTTTCTTGGTTTTTAGTGAGCGGCACAGGCTTTGAACTAAAATATCAATTTAAAACTGATAACAGACACTTTGAATCATAGCGGTCACATCACGCGTCAGATTGAGCTGCAGTTGATTCGTACACGTCACAAATGACTTATGAATCATTGTCCTAAAGTATTAAAATAATTCAAATGTGTGCTCATTTTTGGATAAGTCACTTAAGTTTTTTTATTAAAATGTCATTTCAAACTGAAAATACGCACTTTGAGTCATACCAGTCACATCGTGTGTCAGTTCGATGTGAGACTTCTTTCTACACATCCCAAATGACTTATGAATTGTTGTCCTAAATTATCAAGACAATCAGAACATGTTTGCTTGGTTTTCAATGAGTGACACACGTTTTGAACTAAAATGTCAATTTTAAACTGATAATAGACAGTTTGAGTCATAACAGTCACACCGTACATCAGATTAAGGTGAGGTTGATTCCCACATGTCACAGATGACTTATAGATCGTTGTCCTAAAGTATCAAAACAATCCAAATACGTTTGATCAGTTTTTAGTATGTCACTTGTTATTTTTACTAAAATTATTGTCAATTTTAAATAAAAATACACACTTGAAGTTATATCATCCACACCATATGTCAGATTGAGGTGAAATCGATTCCTACATGTCACAAATGACTTTTGGATCATTTTTCTAAAGTATCAAAACAATTTGAATGTTTTTTTTAATTTTTAGTAGGTCACTTGTTCTTTTTACTAAAATTAATGTCAATTTTAAATAAAAAGACACACTTGTAGTCATACCGGTTATACCATGCATCAAATTATGGCGCAGTTGATTCCTACACATAAAAAATGACTTATAGATCATTTCCTAAAGTATCAAAACAATCTGAATGTGTTTGCTCGATTTTCAATATGCCACTTGTTCTTTTTACTAAAATTAATGCCAATTTTAAATAAAAAGAAACACTTGGAGTTATACCGGTCACAACATGCATCGTATTGAGGTGCAGTTGATTTCTAAATGTCACAAATGAATTATGGATCGTTTTTCTAAAGAATTAAAACAATCATAATGTGCTTTCTCAGGTTTCAGTATGTCACTTGTTCTTTTTAATAAAATTAATGTCAATTTTAAATAAAAAGACAAACTTGGAATCATATCGATCACACCATGCCTCAGATTGAAGTGTGGTTGATTCTTACACATCAAAAATGACTTATGAATCATTTTCCTAAAATATCAAAACAATCCGAATGCATTTGGTCGGTTTTCAGTATGTCACTTTTTTTTACTAAAATTAATGTTAATTTTAAACTAAAAGACACAATTGGAGTCACACCAGTCACATCGTGCATCAAATTGAGGTACGAATGATTCTTACACATCAAAAATAACTTATGGATTGTTTTCTTAAAGTATCAAAATAACCAGAATGCATTTTCTCAGTTTTCAGTATGTCACTTGTTCTTTTTACTAAAATTAATGTCATTTTTAAATAAAAAACACACTTGGAATCATATCGGTCACACTGTGAATCAGATTGTCACACCTTGACCTTGAAATCCCTCTTATATTATTCTTTTCGTGATCTTTGATCCTTGGGTTGAGGTTCGGGTTGAGTCTGGGTCAAATTTATTAATTTTTTGGAAGTTGGGGTGGCTTTTTAGACTATGCACGATTTGGACACACAGTTTAGTAAACTGTGTGACCTAACCCAAGTAACCGTACGATAGGTGTGGGATTTGGGACAGAAGCCACCACATGGTTTTCGCATGGTAAGTCAAGTCGTGTGGGTTAGTCGTGCGGTCAATTCCTTCTTAGGCAACAACTACCGCACTGTTGGCGCATAGTTTGGTAAACTGTGCGGCCAAATCGTATGAGTTGTCCAGATTTTTAAAATGTTAATATCCATAATCCACCCTCCTCCCTTTTATCCCTAAATTGAGCGCCCTACCTCTTGGTTGATTTTGGCGCATGAAGGGGTCCCAAAACCCCCCTCTCCTTGATTCCTCCTCCTCTATGGGTGCTCCTCCAAAGATCCAAGGTGAGTTTTTAGGGGGTTTGGCCTCCTTTTCACCTCTTCCTCTTATCCTCTCTCTATTTATTGGTTCTTCTTTGGTAGACCCTCTCTTGGACGAACCCTAGATGTTAGGGTTGATGTATAGTTTGATTTTCTTGATGGTTAGGGTGTGCAGATTGATCTTTGAGGTGTATTCTTCCTTCTCCAGGAGTTTTATCGCATTTGCACACCGGTGAGGTAGGTGTCTCTATACTTTTCCATTCTAATGCATTCCATTAATGCTTGAGTGCTTTTAATAAATTTATATATATGATTGACATGCTTTTGATGCATTTTTTAGTTGATTCTGGTGTTTTGTTATTGGTAGAATTTGTTAAAAATGGTTTTCGAAGTGATTCTTTAAATATTCCTATGTATATGCGCACCTAATGTATTTGATAAAATGTCAATTGAGCTTTTAGAGTAAAATTTATTGATTTGAGTGGTATTTTCCCTTAGATACATTTAATTAAATTGATTGGATTGTGATTTGGTATTGATATGTGGAACATGGTGATTTTTATAGTGTGGGTTGTTGTGTTAATTGGAAAACATGTGATGTTTCTTTGTAAATGGTTTGGGGAAAAACTACTCGTGGTATGCCATTGGATATGGGCATATCCATGTGGCCCTGGAGTGCACACATGGATGGGAACACAAATGATGATGGTCATGTTTAACATAAAACTCGATTTTCAACACACTTGTGTGTCTCTTTTAAACTCTCAATGTTTAACTAATCCCCCTTTGTTTCCAAATGAAACAAGTGTGTTTTCAAATGTTATGTTTAATATTATGGTCTGTTTGGTATTTTATAAAATACGGTTGGTTTCTAAGTGATATAGAAGCCCATTTGGCATCTTTAAGTGCACTGTGTGTTTTCATTTTGGTCTGGAAATAAGTTTGGAAATGAAGTTGGATTTGGTATAAAGGCCTGTTTGGCATTGCTCTCTTAAAGGTGGTTGTTTATAATGATTTTGAAAATGGTTGAGAAATGTTTTGAAATGAATGTGGTTTTGAAAATGTGAATGCCTGGTTGGAAACTTAAGGTGTTTTGTGAAATGGTTTGAAAGCTTATGTGACGTGACAACCTAGAGGAGACTTGTGATTGGTTTGTTATATGAAGGGCACCCCTATTAAGGATTTCCCCCTTGTGGGTTATTGTATTGGCGGTGTTAGTGTTTAGGGTAGGCAAGTGCGATGGCAGCAGGTAATATGAGTCACACGTGCGAGGGCCTCCTACTTACATAATATAATATTACCATGGGTTTCCTGGGCGTCTTTTAGAGGGTCAAGCGATAGTTTATTATCAAGCTCGGTTGATGGGTTGGTACCCCTTGGATGTCTTAGAGTCCAGGTGGGTTGTTCCACTAGTGAGGCTAGTTTAGAGCAGTCAGTTGGTTATTGACTATTGAGCTGCACCATATGCTAACAGGTGATTCCGACTCGAGTACATCCATGGATCGCTCTAGGGATGTTTAAGAAATACCTATGATTACTATCTGCATTTTCTGGTTTATATTCTTATGCACTTGGTTTTTCATTTATACTACCTGTTCATTTTCAGCATAGCATGGTATTGCCTTGGCTTGGGTTTTGATTTTAAAATGGTAAATTCTCTTTGAAAAATAGTGACGTGGTGTGTAGTATTTTAAAAAGAAGTAAAAGACATTCTTATTAATTAAAATGAGAAAAAACCTATTTTTATATATATATTTCAGATCAGTGTTTATGAAACATTTTCGGGAAAGGAAATGTATGGATTCTGTGGTGGTTGCCTACTGAGTTGTTAATCTCACACCCTACTTGTACCATTCAGTGTCGGTAGACCTGAGCTATTTTGCAGGTTCCGGCTTCTGGTTCGAGTGCTCATCATTGGAGCAGGTTAGTCTTGTGGTTGGAGGTGACCAAAAGGTCACATGGAGATCTTTTTGGCGTGTTCGGTCTTGGTTTGTATTTAGTTTTTCTTTTGTTCAACAGCTGCATCTGAATTAGTTTTCATATTTATTGAGATTTAGTTATTGTTAGCTATCCTTCTTGTTCATTTTATTTATTTGGTTCTAGTTATTTATTAGGTTAAATCATTCCCTATGTTTTATTTTGATGTCCAACACTAGTTTCCAATCTCTGGGGATCAGGAACGCCCTTTAGGCCATGTATCAGACTGAGTTCGAATGTTGGGTTTTGGATGGCATACCATCTTGGTTCGTAACAAAATGGTATCAGAGGGAGGTTCTTATTATTTGGGGTGTCAGGTAGATTGAAAATTAGGACTTTTGGAACTCGGGAGGTAGGTACGGGAAAAGCATTATGAACCCTTACTCATTCTGATCCTCGAGTTTCAAGGGGTAGTTCGGGATTTGAGTCTTTTGTCTTTGTTTTAGATGAGGAATGATAATGGAGGTGAGCTGGTGTCATGTATTGATGTCACATGGAGTAGTGAACCATGTGGAGTTTGAGTACACGGTTCAAGATCCTCTTAAATGTTAATTCCTACTTGGGGCATGGCCCACTAACCATGTTTCCAAGTTAGGTATGGAAACTAGTTCCACATTCCAGTAGTTTGGTGCAAGTTGTGTTTTGTTTCAGTTTCAGTTGGTATAAGCGAGTTCTTGAAATGAAAATGGTTTTGAAATAGAAATGATTTCTTTTAAGTGGCATTGAAATTGGAAATAATGGGTTTTAAAAGTGATTGTGTCTTGGATTAGGAATTTAGCTAATGATCGGATTTGACAATGAAAATAAATCTGTGACCCATGGTACTCCTTATGAAATTTCACATATGTGTGGGTATGTGTGAAAAGTGCTTGTTGTCACTTGGGCATGGATTATGTAAGCGAAAGTGGATGGATACATATGTGACGGTTTATAGGATTCCAAGGGTTAGTTTTTGAAATCTAAAAGTTTTGAGATTGGTTTTGTTTTAAAGAGTGGGTTCTTGTGGTGAAAATGGATTTCAATTTTTGGAAAGTGTCGTTGAAAGAAGGCAGTTTTGAAATTTAAATAAAAGGGTGGTTTTTGAAAAGAGTTTTAGGATGTGTTTTTTATTTTTTTGGTTTTTGAGCCTATTGTTTTGGCTTGGGATATCTTTCTCAATTGTGTTTCGGGTTTAAGTTGATTGCAGCTTTTTGTTTCTCATGTTGTTCAAAATATATCACCCATAAAGGTTCCCAAAGTTTCTAGCGAGTCATGACCTATTCTTGGCTCTTCTTGGTTGTTTATCATATTTTTTGGTGATCAAGATTCGTTATAGGTAGTGGAGTGGCTTGTGGAAGTAGAGCGTGTCTTCATATTGTTGGGAACTCCTAAATCTATTAGAGTCCGTGCTATTCTAGGGTTGTTTGAGGGTCCATCTTTGGATGAATGAGAGTTGTTTTCCCCGCCATCAATGCAAATTGGGATGATGTGGGAAGTGTTTAAGTTCATATTTGTACGATGGTTTATACCTATGGAGGTGAAGATGAAGAAAATGAAAGATCTCATTAATGTTCAGCAAGACCAATAAAAATTGAAGGCCTATGTTGAACATTTTAAGGAGTTGGTTTCCTATTATCTGGAAGTTGTGTCGTAGGATGTGATGAAGGCTTATCGTTTTATTGGGGGTCTTTATATAGAGATCAAGGATCAAGTTATCTATTACAAGGATCTTCATTTTGAGAAGTTCATGGATGGAGCGTTTTTAGCTGAGTTGGTTCTTGGGGTGTAGTCTATGGTGGTTAGATTTCATGAAGGTTCCCCATCTGGAGAGAGGTATGTGCCAGAGGAGCCTATTCCTAAGGAGTCTCCTTTATTGGTGTCAGATTCTTATTCGTCAGACCATTCACTCGTGTGCTTCCAGTGTGGTAGGTTTGGGAATTCAAAGCTGTCTTGTCACAATCCTCCAAAGGTTTTCCATCATTATGACTATCTAGGCCATCTTGAGAAGTTTTACAAGAAGCATTTCCCAAAGAAGATGCTGTGATCAGAGGATGTCAGTGTTTGACTGTGAGACAAGGGATGCATCAGTCAACAGAGCTCCAACCATAGACCTCAGAGTGAAGCTTGTGCAAAGTTAGAAGTTTTTAGGGGTGTGTGGAAAACCTTGGTTTTGTTTTTTTATCCCATTTTGGGGTGGATATGTTTAAATTTTCCTTGTTGTAGTTTTTGTTGTTGTTGTAAGTTCATCATTTCACTATAAAAGTGTGATGGACTTATTCTATCTTAACCTAAGTAGTTGTGTTTATTTTCATTTAGTGCTATGAATCAAATTTTGTTCTTGAGTGTGCCTAGACCTTGCGTGGGTTGGTTGTGTTGGGAGTACTTGGTTTCGTTGGGGGTGTTATTCGGTTAATGTTGAAGAGCTTGTGTTAGTTTCCTTGTTTTTGTTCACAGTTTTCCTGGTGGTATTAGTGGAGTTCTTGTGGTGGGGAGAACCCTCTCGTGTCCTCGCCTCATTCTTGTGTTGTGGTTTCTCCTTGATCGATTGGGCGTGAATTGTGGAGTAAAAGGGTCACCCTGAGGTTTTGTATTTTCTTTAGATTTTGATCGGGTATGGATTTGAGTTTTGGTCTACTTTTGGCTGGGTGGCATTCTGGGGGAAGAAAGTGTTTGTGGTGGGGAGAATTATCACACCTCGACCTTGAAAACCTTCTTATTTTATTCTTTTATTGATATTTGATCATTGGGTTGAGGTTCAGGTTGAGTCCAGGTCAATTTTTTTAAGTTTTTGGAAGTTCAGGTGCTTTTTAGATTATGCACGGTTTGGTAAACCCTTCGAACCATCATGTGCCAAAATATATATTTTTAAGTATTTTTAAATATTTTTAATTTTATTTTTTTTATAAATAATTTTAATTATTTATAATTTTATTTTATTTTTTGAAAAAAAGTTATTTGGGATGTATTATTCATCTGTCATAAATAACTTTTTATGACGTATCATCGCAAAAGTGTTTTAAATAATATTTCGTGATTATTTTTTGCCGGATTGTTTATCTTTCACAGCTAATCACATTTGTAACACCCTCTTCCGTGATGGATTATTTGTGATGGACACCTGTCTCAAATGACTTTTTGTGGTGATAATTCATCACAAATAACCCATCTCAATTATCTAGAATTTATATTGTGAAATTACTCATTTGAAAAATATATTTTTTTATGCATAAAATTGTCTTGGTTCATACCTTATGCATATAAAATCTAATTGATGAATATCAAAAATATTTGATGAATATATAACATATATATTTCATTAATATCATTTTTGAATTTTAATTAATTTAATTTTTTAATACAAAATGACTTTGGGAGTATTAAAATAAAAACATTTCCTTTTTATTCAATTGGTATATATTTTTGTTTTTTAATTAATTGGTAACCAATAAATTCATCTTATAAACCATATATTTTCATTAGTTAGTTAATAATATTCATAAAAATTATTTTAAAGGGTAGGTTACATCTTATTATATTCAATAATAATATTTTAATAATATACTATGATTCAGTAAAAGTCATTCTTGTGTGAAACACACACTTTTGAAGGAACTAGACATTGTGTGTAACACAAGATAAGCATAGTGTTGTGTGTATCCCAAGATAAGATGGTGTGGCATGTAATGAAATATTATCTTGGTGTAGTGTGAAACACAATACAACAAAGAAATACAAGTATTAAAAAATCTCTCTTATAAAAATATCAGTGTAACAGTAGAGGTATCATGATTTTGGAGTTCATAATGTCTAATAATTAAGATTTTCCTTCATTAATCAATTATTATTATCCATGATATTATCTCTATGATATCATCTCTGGATACATTTCATTCTCATTATATTGATCAAATGAATTTTTTTTCCAGTTATTTACATTTCCATATTTATTATGCCTTATCCAGTTATGATATTTTTGTTATTGATTAAATGACATGTTTTTTTACAGTATTTTACCTATCCATATTGATTATTCTAGTCAAAGTAATTAAATGTAATGTGTGTTCAGTTATTTACCTCTCCATGTTGATTGTATTTATTTATTAATGATAGTTTCCACTTTACTTAAACTTTATTGAGCATTTGTGATCACTGTTATTTTTTTTCCATTACCAGGATTCTAGGAAGAATACAAAGAATGATATGAAAGGATAAGATATAGGGAATAATGATATTCTATAATTTTTTTTTTATTTTTTTTCAAATGTTATATGGGAATAATTTTTGTTTTAAGTTTACCAAGATAACTAAACTATTCGGTCCTTCAGTATGCAATTCCTTATATCTTACGCCGATGTAATAATGTAAAACACTAGCTCTAAGCTGTCGGGACTAGGGTCATTATAGTTGGTCTAAGAGGAAGTTTAGTAGAAACCATGGGAACTAGATTTAGAAAAATTGATATTAGAGATAAAAAACCTATGATAGAAATTTAGGATAAGCATATAAGAACATCCTAAAGTTTTGGTAAGGTAGAGAATATGTTCTTTTTTTGGGAAATACATCACTTTTTGGATACTAAAAGTGGACATGATTCTGAAACAGATTTAACTATGGTTAATAACTCTGAAAAGGGTGCATTGATCTAGACCCAATTATTACCTAGTGCACAATAATGGGCTTTACTATTTACCTTGTTAGACACTCTTGGGGGATATTATTAATATAATTCACAATTTTTTATAAACCATTATGAAGGATTTGAATAGATTATGATAATAAATAATATAGTTTAGTCTTAAGGTGTGTTAGATTGAAAATAAGTTTTAATTTTTTAGACACCATATAAATGATTATATGCTTTTACCATTATAATTATTGTTTCCCAAACTACGATTTTGGTTCTAGTCAATGTCTAGAACTTGAATGAATCATTTTAACATTGAACATGAAGGAAAATGTGGTGATTATAAAAACTAAATGGATTGATGATATGAGTGAAAGATATCATGATTATTCCTAGTAATTTATACATAAATATTATTAATTACCTTTTCCTTAACCAACTCTTAGAATCATCAAAGAAGAGAATTATGGAGTTTTCTATGATGTGAGTGATAGAGGAAAAGGGGATTAATTTCCATCATGTTAGAAATGGAGATAGAGACACCCATGAATGTGTTTGAAAGGAAAGGGAAATTCTATTTGTTGGGAAAATAAGGGAATAAATAGAACAATTGTAGGGGAAAAATTAATGGTATGATATAAGGAAGTAAATCTCAACCCAGGGATCTATTTATAGTTCGTTGTCTTAAATTTTGGGAACCTAGGAATTACCAATTTCAATTCCCTCATTTAAATTTTAAACCATATACCAATGAAGAAATTATTTTGAAATCAAATAGTTGAAGTATTTATGTATTGGGATTAAAGAATTAAATTGTCGAAGTATTTTTTTTACCAATGGAATTTTGGTTAGGATAATCATGAAACATATACAGATTTTGTTAAATTTTAGAAGAATATATGTCTTCATTAATATAAGGGTTATGGATACCATAATTGTTTAATGATATTAAGTTTGATCATAAGTGAAAATTATTAAACACACCTTTTGTAAATTTGTGTGGTGGAAATATAACATGATTAAGGGAATTTTAGGAAATCATTTATGGGAATAAAACCCATGGGTTTAGTATATGAAAGAGTTATTTAAGGAAGAATGCCTTTAAATTTTTGAAAATGATATTAAAGGTATTGGAAACCATTTAGGTTTATCTTATCTTTGATGTTGATTTAATTATATTCCATTATAATTAAGGAATGCTATAGAAATTATATTAATATAGTTTTAGAAAAATTGCATCCCGCTTGGTGGGTGACAACCTATCACATCCAAAAAGTCCATGCGTCTTGAACTGACAATGGAAGGATGATAATGTTTTAGCCACTACCACTGGGCTTTGTGATGTCCTGGTTAATATGTCATTTTTTTAGTTAAAAGATTTAATGAATAAATATTAATGATAAACCAGTAGTATTACTATTTAGGTTTAGAGATTAACATATTATATTTCATAACATGTGATAACTATATTGGTTTTTAAAATATTTAGAGAAAAAAAAATACTTTTTACTATTTTATGGATATTATGATCTACTAGATTTGAATATTTTTCTTTAGTAAAAAAAATTAATTTTTGGATATTATTTTCCTAGAGTAAGTGATGAATTATAAATTGATCAAACCACAACCAAAGGATGAAATTGTGATTATGAAATATAATCATATCAAGTAAGTATATTTCCTTACATTCTTGAATAGTAAAATATTTCCTCAACTTTAGGAAAAGGGTTTTGAAATAAAAATATCATATTATTGCCTTCATATCTTATGAATCAAATGGTTGTTTAAATAATCATATATTTATGGTTTTGTGGTACTCAACTTTCCATTGATCATTCAATTTCTTATGATTAATGACCTCTACCACTCTCTATAATTATTTCACTTTTCCTATATATCATTATCATCACTTTCAACCAATGTTCAATAACTAGAAAACTATTTTTGTTTTATTTCACATGACCTTTTTATTTACATTTCTATGTTATATAGATGATATTTTATTAAACCATTTTTTAATTTGGGTTTTCAATAAAATAATTTTCAAATATGAAACAATTGATTTACTAAACTAAGATCAAAATTTAAGGTTGAAATATATATATGTTAGGGGAAATGTTACACCTAAAAATTATAAAATAAGAAAATTTTATTTGATATTGTATGTGACACACAACACCGAGCTTAAATAACTGATAAAATAAATTTTATTAAATTTATTCCCTTTGATATCTTAGAGAACATGCAACCCCTGAGCTTGAAAGAAATTTAATATAGTACATAATTATATCCAAGATTTTAAATTGGTTTATATTAATAGTACTATTTTTTTTAAATTATGGTTATCGATTGATTAAAAATAAAATAAGAATAATTTAAGTGAAAAGGAAATTCTTTCTAAATATCTGATTTTTTATAAAATACTGTTTAGTTTCTCATTGCAAAAATAATTTAAAACAAATTTTACCACTTTTAGATAATTTATATGATAAAATTAAAATTTATTTTTGAAATAAAATACCGAAATTATTTTAGGGTGAATTTATTTATTTTTCTAAAAAGTTTTATTTTTTGATGAATAGTGAAAATAATGGATTTTATTAAGAATTTTCAGCTGTTTAATGCTATTAAGAACATAAAAAATGATTAAATATAGGATTAAAATAAAAATCAGTTCAATTATATATATATAAATCCAATTTTTCTCATTGGAATAATATTCATATTGAATTTTGATATAAAAACTTTTTAAAATTTTGAATATTTTATTTTGAAAACTCACTTTTACATCATGTTTATGGGATTAAATTTAAATTTAATTTCTCAAATTCTATATATTAAATTAGATAAAGTAAATTATATATTTTTAATCTTCATAATTTATATTTTCTAACAATTTCAACTTAATTTATGACCTTAATAAATAGTGAAAAGAGTAAAATCCAATTACCATGATTAAGGAAAATACACATTTATCAGGGGTTAAACTAAAAAGATGAGGGATAAAATGACCTAAAAATTTATAAAATATAATATATGGATATATTTATACTTTAAGGTTTTTATGTATCTATAATAAAACATATTTTACCTTTTTTTATGAGGGAAATGTGGGTAAACCTTTTACATTTTAAAAATTACAAGAGTTCCACTCACCACACTTATAAAAGGCCACCCTCTATCCAAACTTTTTCACAAATTCAAACACTTATTTCAGAAAATAACTTCCCAATTTCCATACCCTCACCCAAATAACCCTTTTTTGGGTCTTAAATAAATTATTGTAACACAATAGGAATAATCCTAAAGTGGTGGTCTGAGAAGAGGTAAAATTCCTAATTATGTATTTTGGTTTAATTTCTTATTATACCTCCTTCTAATATTCTTCATTTATGATTTTATAATAGAACTATTATCTCAAATATACATAGTTGTTATTATTTTAAGTTAAATATCTCTATAAATATTCTCATCCTTAAAATGGGAAAGAATAATGTCACCTGTGTGTATGGTAGACTACAACCTAATAAACTGATGTGACATGTTTTCCATCAACACCTCTCACGGTTAGGTATAATGATGAATATAAAGTATATATATTATATTTATAATAAAATTATACCTATTTATTAATTATTTCATATATACCTTTTTACTAACAATTTTTTAGGGGACACAATAATGTCTCTCGTGTGTATGGCAGATTACCGCCTTGTGAAGGGATGCAATTCGTTTTTCACTGACGCTTAAAATGGAAGGTAATAAGGATATATTTAAAAAATATATGTGATAAAAATAAAATAATAATTATATTATTTAATTATTTATCATTCTTAAAATATAACATAACATTTTATTTCTTACATTTTCACTCACTGAAAGATGATATCGTCATTAATGTATGGGTAGACTACCACCTTCACCAAGTGATGTGTCTCTCTTTTCATCACCACACAACATTGATGATATATATATAAGTACATTTAATGAAATAAAATGGTATTTAGGATATTATAATTAATCTTTAAAGATTTTATATAACTTACCTCCATTCTATAATGATCGTTGGAAAATTTAAATGTTACTCATGCGTAAGTACGACGTACCGTCTTCAAGATCATAACATAATTCATTTCTCAAAACCATCTTTCATGATTGGTATTAAATAAATAAATAAATCATAAATATGTTATTAATTTCATGATTATTATTATTTCTATGTTTAAATAATGACCTCTTTGACCAACATTCAACCAACCGATGTCATTTTTTTCATAAAAGTAAAATATCATCAAAACACCCGACATAAACATAATTGATCAAATAATTGTATATAACATGGTAATAAGTGAAATAAAAGGAATAATAAAATTGTAAAAAACTATTATAAAATTAAATAATTAATATAATTTTATTATTCATGAGTATAAATCACATACATGATGAGTAAGGCTTAAGGAAAGGGACTTCATCTCAATTTCTCTTTATCGAGTCATATTGTAAGGTTATTTACCTAATTTAATTTATATGATGTATATATTATAACTTTTAAATCATGATTCATTAATAATTCAAAGTATTATATGCTTCAATTTGAATAATTTTTTCAATGGTATTTGAATTGAAAATTACTGAGTAGTAATGAATTCCATAACTTAATTATTTTTCATAGGGTTATATCACTTATTTGGTTTCCTTTTATATTCTAAGATTATAATTAGAATTAATTTTTATTGTGTAATGTTTTAATTCTTCTTATTATATGTGTATTTATTTTGATACATATAATTTATCCATTTATTAATTCTCACTTAAAATTTATGATCATTGTAAGTGACTTCATCTCAATTTCTATTAATTGAAGCATATTTTATTATTGCATGCCTAATTTATTTTATATGGAGTAACTAATTACTATTTTATATTAAATATCATGTATACTTCTTAATTAATGGTATTTTTGAGTTTGGATTTTAATTATTTCCTTCAAGATTATTTTACATGAAAGTTACCCTATGGTAATGAATTTCATAACTAAATTTCTTTTTATTGAGTTATATTACTTCTTCTTTTCCTTTGATATTCCAAGATTATGTGTATAATAAATTTTTATTATCTAATGTT